>CM077348.1:52431808-53031808 GCA_039655645.1 Ammopiptanthus mongolicus | reverse complement strand
ACCTTGTCCTGCCATATCTGCTGTAGGATCTTTTCCTCTACACGGCTAACTGCTCAACCCAGAGGCTGAGCTCTGATACCAATTGAAGGAACCTGTTTGAAACATAAAAAGGGGGTTGTATTGTGTTTCTTAAGTTTTTACAACTTTTCGCAAGCAGATATATAAGTTTGCACAAAGGATGGACGTAAAAATGATAACGGATGTAAGGAGCATTTCCAAACACCAATTGGACGCTTACTTAGAAGGATTAAGATAAAAGAAACAAGTGAGATAAGAAAGCAATTCAATCCCAAGTAGTTAGTTAGAAAAAAAAAACTAAAGCGAAGGTAAGGTAAGGGAAAGAAAAGAACATAGATATGTTATCCAGGTACACGCTTCACCAAAGAGCTACGTCCAGACCTTTCTACTTGAGAGCTTTCTCCATTATTAACAAAAACCCTTTGTTACAAGTATTCAACACCTCTTCAGGCAAGTATTCTACACCTCTTCAGGCTTACTAAGTATTCTTTCTACACGAGCCTCTTCAGGCTTAACCAGCTAGGTTTTGGAAGGAGTTTTGTTCTACTAACTCACTAAGTGTAAGAGTTTGAAACTAAAGCTTAGAACTCTTTGAACAATACTCTATGCAGAGAGTGACATGAAAATTAAGAGCAGAGTAAGCTTTTCGAGCTTTGATGTTTTTCTCTTGATTGCTTTGTGTGCTTGACTATTTTTCAATTTTTATTCAGTTGTGCATCACTTCGCTTGTCTCTATTTTTTCATCTTCAAGAAGATATATATATATATATATATATATATATATATATATATATATATATATATATATATATATATAGCATAATTGATTTGATCAACTTTAGTCTTCAACGGTTGGAAAAGAATCCGTTCTGATTGAGCATTAAATGCGTTAGTTCGTTGAGTCTGATAACTTGTTCAATCTTCTGATCAACAAAGTAGACTATCAGGTTTGATAGCTAGAAATGGGACTGATATCTTTTCTTTGTACTCGAAAGTTGCCATTTGTCTTTCTTGTTGGAGAAGGTCAACTTCTTTTTATGTCAAGGACAGTCTGGCTTCAGCTTTCAATTGAGCGAAGATTACAAGGAATATTTGTCCAAAGAATATATGCTTTTTACATATAGAATTATAAATTCAAAAGCCTTACATATGAATTCGCGCTAAAACAAATAAAGCTTATTGGACTATAAGGATTACATAGCAATAACAGGAAGAGTCTTTGGACTCAAGATTCTATGTTGAAAAGACTTATTAGCGTTTGGACTTAGCGAGAGCTAATCCACTAGGAGTTTGGACGAGCGAAAGTCTTTGGACTTAGATAGTCTTTGGACTTATATATATTTTTATTCATGCACACTTAAGATAAAGCGTTAGTCCATAACTAATCTTTGTTATTCTGAAATTAGTCCTTTGTTAACATCAAAATTTAAGGGATTACTGGACCATTACCACTTTGGTTCCAACAGCTCCCCCTAAGAAAAAAGCTTCTATCATTTCTAGCATATATCAACATATAAGGTAGCAGAGCATAAAACATGCATCATATAAGTTAAAGAATATGCAAACAACAATCAATATGCATAGACAAAGAGATGCATAAACAAATTCTAATCAAATTCCCTTTTCCTTTCTCCCCCTTTTTGTCATCAGAAAAAAGGTAAAGTAGGAACATCATTGTCTAATTCGGAACAAACAAAAGAAATAGAAAGACAAGTCCCAAAACTTTTGTCAAATGGTTGGGTTAGAGAAAGCCTAAGCCCTTGTGCCATGCCGGTTATCTTAGTACCAAGGAAAGATGGTACTTGGCGCATGTGCACCGATTGCCGCGCCATTAGTAACATCACCATAAAATATCGGCACCCAATTCCTAGACTTGATGACATGCTAGATGAGTTGCATAGGGCTAGTGTCTTCTCTAAAATTGATTTGAAGAGTGGATATAATCAAATAAGAATTAGAGAGAGAGATGAGTGAACAACCGCTTTTAAGACTAAATTTGGTCTATATGAGTGGCTAGTCATGCCATTTGGCTTGACCAATGCCCCTAGCACTTTCATGTGTTTAATGAATCATGTCTTGAGATGCTTTATTGGAAAATTTGTTGTTGTGTACTTTGATAACATCCTCATTTATAGTTTGAACATGCATGATCATATTGAGCATTTGAGGAGTGTCTTGAGTTTTTTAAGAAGTGAAAAGTTATATGAGAATTTGGAAAAATGTACCTTTTGCAAAAATGAGCTTGTGGTTTTGGGCTTTGTAGTGAGTGCACAAGGTGTTAAAGTAGATGAGGAAAAGGTCAAGGCCATCCAAGATTGGCCTAAACCTAGGTGCATGAGTGAGGTAAGGAGTTTTCATGGCCTAGCTAGCTTCTATAGGCGCTTTGTGCCTTATTTTAGCACCTTGGCGCCCCATTGAATGAAATTATAAAGAACGATGTTGTCTTTCATGGGGGAAAAGAGCAAGAAGAGGTTTTCATTGCTCTTAAGCGTAAGTTGACAAATTCACCCATTTTGGCTTTGCCAAATTTTGCCAAAACATTGGAGATTGAGCGTGATGCATCTAATTTGGGTATAGGGGCTGTTTTGTTACAAAAGGGCTATCCTATTGCTTATTTTAGTGAAAAATTGAGTGGAGCATGCTTAAACTACTCCACTTATGACAAAGAACTTTATGCACTAATTAGAGCATTACCCACTTGGCAACACTACTTAATCCCTAAAGAGTTTGTGATCCATAGTGATCACAAATCTTTAAAGTATCTGACAAGCCAAGGCAAGCTTAATAAGAGGCATGCTAAGTGGGTGGAGTTAGTGGCGGATGCCCTTTCAAGAAGGTATTCCTTGATCACTACACTTCAAACTAGGCTCTTAGGATTTGACCATGTGAAGCAATTGTATGCCTTGGATGATGATTTTGCTTCTCTATTTCATGATTGTGAGCTCATGGCTCATGATTCTTTTTATAGGCATGATGGGTATTTGTTTAAAGGAAACCGTTTTTGCATCCCTAAATGTTCATTGCGTGAGTTGCTTGTGAGGGAAATGCATGAAGGGGTTTTGGTGGGACACTTTAGGCAACATAAGACACTTGAAATGTTGCATGAAAATTTTTATTGGCCTCACACGAAACATGATGTGCATTTGGTATGTTCTAGGTGCATTGCATGTAGGAAGGCTAAGTCCTAATTAATGCCTCATGGTTTGTATACTCCTCTCCCTGTTCCTTCTTCCCCTTGGGTTGATTTGTCTATGGATTTTGTGTTGGGCCTTCCAAGGAACAAACATGGCCGAGACTCCATCTTTGTGGTGGCGGACACACTTTATTCCTTGTCACAAGGTAGATGATGCTAGTCTTATTGCACACTTGTTTTTCAAAGAGGTTGTGAAATTGCATGGCATTCCCAAATCCATTACGTCGGATAGGGATTCAAAATTTTTGAGCCACTTTTGGAAAACATTGTGAGCTAAGCTTGGCACCAAACTTCTATTTTCCACCACTTGTCACCCTCAAACGGATGGGCAAACCGAAGTGGTTAATCGAACTCTTGGTACCATGCTTAGAAACATATTACAAGCAAATTTAAAGGCATGGGAGGAATGTTTACCATTTATTGAGTTTGCATATAATAGAGTACCTCATGGCACTACTTCTTATTCTCCATTTGAGGTTGCCTATGGGTTCAATCCTCTAACTCCTATTGACTTAATTCCATTGCCTATTAATGATGAATTTTTGCATAAGGATGTCGCGGCTAGAGCACAATTTGTGCAAGATTTGCAAGCTCAAGCCAAGGCAAACATTGAAAATAAGGTCCAACAATATGCACTAAGTGCCAACAAGGGTAAAAAAAAAAAAAAGGTGATCTTTGAACCCCCGATGATTGGGTTTGGGTACATTTGCGCAAGGAAAGGTTTCCATCTCAAAGGAAGTTCAAACTTCTCCCAAGAGGAGATGGGCCATTCCAAGTCTTGGAGCGCATCAATGATAATGCCTACAAGATTGATTTGCCCGGTGAGTATAATGTGAGTGCATCTTTTAATGTTTGTGACTTGTCTCCTTTTGATGTAGGTACCTCACGAGGACACCATTGATGATGACCTTAATTCGAGGTCAAATTCTTTTCAAGAGGGAGGGAATGATGCGGACCTATGCTCAAAGGGATATGAAGAGAATATGAAGAGAAAAGCAAGATTAGAGGCTTACTTAGTGAAGAACACTTGATGAACAAGGTTGGTGTTCTTGACATTCAAGAACAAAGTTGCTCCAAAGAGAAAACTTTATTCATCAAAGATGTAAAGGAGATCAAGAAAAGAAGAACAATCACTACAACATTTTTGCTTTATGGGAACAGTTAAAAAATGTAGTCATAGCAAAGAAAAATGTTGCCTAGTGTTTCGGGCAACAATTCCTAACGTTGCCTATTCGAGCGTTACCTATTGTCTAAGGCAACAATTTTTTTTTACCTTCTAACCACATTTTTCGCATAATTGTTGCCTATACTATAGGAATAACCAACAATTATGAAACAAGAAGCTTTGCCAAAAACATAGATTCTATGTCAACAATTGTAAAATGTTGGCTAATGTACTTTTAGGCAACACTTTTCATATGTTGCCTATTCAAGCGTTACATAAAACAAAAAATGTTGTAGTGTATGCTTTTAGAAATTGAAGAAGAAATTTGGATGGTGCATTTCTTGTGTTGGCCGAATGTGAGAGAGGAAGAGAGATAAGAGAGAAAATGGTCGTGTTCTTGAGAAGCTTAAGGCTTCGATTGTATGAAATGGCAAAATGAAACATGATTTGGTGTTTCAACCACCAAATGGCCGTATGGCCTTTAGTAAACACTATGGAAAATTAATAAAAACTTAATTCAAATGTTTATGACATGGTGATGGGAATTGTGTAAGAAAATGGATGGCCATGATCAAGTATGGTATACTAGGTGTTGAGTTCTCATGCAAAGCAGTAGAGATTAACCATAAATAGGTCAATTTTCTTTCTCCATAAAAGGTAAGGTTGATAGGCTATTAACCAAGAGTCATAGGAATTTAATCCATTGGTTAAAAGTAATGAAAAGGTAATGGATGGTTGACATAAAGGTGACAACATCTCGTGACGCGTAAAAAGCAGTCATGAACTATTCCTGGCTCTGGGCCAGAACAACTTCTCCGGTTTTGGCACGCATCCCAAGGTAAAGCAGTCTCGATTAAAATAATAATATTTTTATCGATTCCGACTCAAAACAGCACACAAGGTTCAAAACCACATTTAATAATTATTAAGCTCATAATTGAAATTCAAACATGAATTTCCAATTACTAACTATTATTATGATTATGGTTAATCAAATTGTATTCTCAGTCAAGTTATTCATACAAACAGTTAAAAAGACATATAGAAGATTTTTGGGATGTTACAAAAGACATATAAAAGCAAGGTTGCCCATTCAGAAGAAGCCCCAAGAAACTTGCCCAAAATTAGAAGGACTTTGGAGCCCAAATGCCCAAAATATGGTGAAACATGTCATTACAAGAAGACCTGCAAAGGACCTCCCATGCCAAAAGAGTAAGAGAGGTAAAAAGTCCAAACTAAGGTCTTTGTTGTTGTCATGGTTTTATTTTTATTACTAAGTACTTTGTTCTAATAATGTACGAATGACTTTGTTTTAGACTCCAGAAGGGTATCGAAACCCCCAATCAGAACCTGATCATGTAAGATATGCAGCATTATAATGTTAAGTCAACTCTAGTTTTGATTATACAATTGTGTAAGTTAGCACTTAACCTATGCAGGGACTCTTTAAGAAAAACTTTTTATGAACATCGTTGATGGACGTTTGTTAAGTGTGCAGATCCTTGAGTTAAGTTTTCCAGTAATGAATGTTAGTCTTCTCTAATGAAATTGAAGCAATCATCTAGAAAATGGACTTGCATCAAATCATCTTAGACGACTCCAGACAAGGGACTAACACAAGTCTAAACGACGAACAAATTAAGTCTTTCAAAGTTAGACCAATGAAGTCTTCCAATAGTCTCATACGACTAACACAAATTTTTTGTATTCCGGCAATTGAAGGTCACGAAATTGCGAGAATGGGAGTGGTGTGCGAAGGGTATTTTGTGAATAAAAAATTAAAGTAAAGATGGGGTGGTAGATGATGTAAATGGGGTGGTGCATGTACCACTACCCTTATTTTAATTTTGAAAACATGCACCACCCTTATTTTAATTTTGAAAATCCTTATCTTTAAATAACTAATTTTGAAGATTATTTTTTTACTTGGTTAAGCTGACGGTTTAAAAGCATTTTAAATGTGTTTAACTCTTTCAAACTAACAATTTAAGTTGAACTTATCCATATCTTACCTAATCTTATCTCTAATCATTTTTAACGTTTTAATTTTAAACTTTAAATTAATTATGATGATTTTTAGTTTTAATACACGTCCTCTCTCTGTTCTCTTCTTCTCTTTACTTCCTTGGTTATAACAAAATTTCCCCATTGTTCTGATACCTCGGTTACCATCAGGACGAGACTGTTATATATATCCTGGGGGATTGATGCTTCAAGTGAATAAGGCTCTGTTTGACAAGGTCAATCCACTAGCTTATAGCGGCTGAGTTTGCAACCCCGTTTAGTAAACGTTGTTCTCATTAGCTTATAGCAATTTTTCACTAACTTATAGCGTTTTTTTCAGACGTTACTTCAAGTAGGGTTTGTGCTTACAACTTATAGTGTATTTTTTTTTCATGTTTATCCTTACTAATTTACTTAAACTCCTTCTTTATCCTCTATTAAATAAAATAAAATATTATAATCCTAAAAGGATTTTAAAATTTTATTTTAATTATTATACTATTTTTATATTTTTGGATTATTTTTTTATTATAGATCTTGGAGTTTTCTATGTCATCTATACAATTTCTAGGTATATAATTTTTAAATCTCTATATGTCACCTATGATTTGAATACATATAAACAATGTATACAATAATTAAAAATAGCATATAAACAACTGATAAATAATTTAAAATAAATTCAACTATTAAAAATGATAATTGTTATAAAATAATATATATAATTTATTTAAAAAACATATAAACATGTCCTTTTATATTATTTTATATTTATCGGTCAGTTAAATCATTAAATTTATCAAACACTTCCAATCCAATGCTAGCTTATCAGCTCTTCGCTATTAGCTATTCCATCCGCTACCAGTTAGTTTTGATCATTCACAGGAAATCAATATTATCTCTACGTCACACATGTTCGTACTGCTACGGGTTGCTGACTCATTTGCGCTAACAAATGAATCATTCACAGGAAATCAATATTCCTATAATTTAGGCAAAAATAAAATAAAGATAAAAACATTTCCATAATTTTGCAATGATTCATATAGGAAATTCGGTTTCCTATAGAAAAGCATATCAGAAAAGCATTTCACTAGCAAGTTGCAACTAACGACAGAAATCTTATTTCTTCTCATAAGTTGCACTTATAAAATGACAATAATGTTAACTAACTATTAATTGCTTCATATCCTTGAAAACAAAATATCTAAAACTGTTAGCACCAAAAAAAATATATATCTAAAACTGCTCTTTTTACATGCAGAGAAAATAAGAGGCTGATGTTCCCACTTCCAATCGATTATAACAAAGTCGGTAGTCCGTAACCAACTTCCTTCCTACTTGCTCAATAATTGGCTTATACTTTATTGTCTTCCATCTTTAAAGCATTATTATTTATTATTTTTCATTAAATATTAACATTATGCAGTTTGAATGCTCCCATATATTTGATTTTGAGGTTGCGAACTACAAAAATTTTATTTATTAAATTTGATGGGGCTACATGCCTGCTAGGTGTTTAGAAATTGAAGGAAAACTAGTTCAGACTTGAAGCTTCAAAAGATAATAAGTTTGTGTTTGGATCAGCTGTAAAAATTTAATTAATTCAATAATCGATTATATGAATAATCGAGTATTGTTATAATCGATTATAATAGAATCAGTTTTATGTTTGGATGCGTTTGCTGAAAAACGATTATAAAATAATCTATTTCGTTTGGATTATGTAAAAAAATTATTTATATATAGTAAATTACTAAAGAGGGTATGAAGTTATTTGTATAAGTTAATAATATTTGTTTGGTAGTCAGTTTCGTAGGGATTAAATAAGAAAAATGTTATTGGCTGCAAAATAATCTAACAGCTTTTTAAATAAGCTTCAAACTTTTAGCTTATCTAGAAACAGTTTTTTCTCATAAAAACAGCTGTTTTGAAATTTAATCAGTTTACCCAAACATATAAACTTCTACTGAAAAACAGCAATCTGGGTAAGAATTAATCTTACCCAAACACCCTCTAAATGACTTGGGGATTTTAAACTTTTCATGACATCTTTCCATCCTCCACCAGATAACTTAAAAGTTAGATAAAACAACAACAACAAAAACTTCACTGTATACTTTGTTTTGGTAAATAACTTCATTGTATACTAATCAGCAAAAAATAATCATATGTCATTTGCTAGAAGTTTCTGATGTTCCATCTGAATTTCATCTTAACTTCTATAGTTTTGAGACGTAATATTAAACATGTATGTACATAATAACACTAACGATTTACAACCGGAAACTTGATTGCTTTTTACATACAAACTCATCAGTGGGGGAAACTTCACAGTGAGTTTTAATTCGTTCAAAACTCTCTGAAAGAAACAAGCTTTGCAAGTTTTCCAGTGCTGTTGAAAGCCTGACTTGTGCTGTAAACAATGCCTTAACAGGTCTGTGGTCCGATAGTTTTGATTCACTTCTAGTATATTGAAGTTGCTTTAAACCCTTGCCGTACCATATTATTCTGTCACACCTATTATGAAGAACACCAAACACACACACACAGTGTGTGTGTGCGCGCATATGAGTCTAATATTTATGTAGTGTAAAAGTTTGTACGCCATCAAACAATCATATATCATGGCAAGTGTAACTTCTATGTTATTTATTATAAAAGTCAAATATTTTTAATAATATAGTAATGTATAATTTTTGGGTTTAGATCCTCGATATTCGGAAATTATATCGGACTCCGATTAATTCGAGTCGAGTCGACTTATTTAAGGAGGTAAAACTCTCTCAACGTCTATTTTTTTTTTCATTGATAAGACTTGAACCCAAGACTTTGCTTAAAGGGAACAAACTCCTTATCAGTTGGACCAACTTACATTCGCGGTAATGTATAATTACTTGATAATGTAAAACACTTTTATACCAAGAGCACATCGTAGTTAAATCCTATATATAAGGTGTGTCTCTTACCATGCTGGTGCTCGCTTCTTTTCTGCCTTTTTCCCTTGATAAAAACATCCATAGTAGATGTCTGAATTTGGACAATACTTGTAGGTTGGGGCGAATTTTATTGCTCCTTCATGCCATCCTCTTAACATTTTTCCACTCATTAGCTCCATCATTAGCTTCATTTTCGATCCATCAAGTTAGAGAGTATGCAATTAAATTGCAAGTTTACTCTTTTTTTAATCTTCAATAATATATATACCTGATCATTTTCCAGTAAAGAATCCCAGTCTCTTTTTCCAACAAGTGAGTGCGTCGTTTCTTCCGGTAGAGAAATTCTATAATTTAAATCTCCAAGCAATATTACATGACTGCAGGAGACAAGACGCGATTAAATGGTTAAAATAATGCAACATGTATATGAATATCAGAGTGAAAGTAATTTAAAGCAAGTATGGAGAAATCAAATTCTTGCAATTTGGATTTGGGCCTAACTCAATCGCAAAAGCTAACTCATGAGGTGTGGGTTGCCCCTACTTATAAACACTATTCAGGCCATATTACTATCCAATTTGGAACTCCAACACCCCCTCACACCCAGGACTGGATACCTGGAGCGTGAAGTTTGCAGGACTAGACATTTGCGGGTGGCCCAACGGATCACGGATAGGATTTGATACCATTTTAGAATTTGGATTTGGGTCTAACTCAATCGTAAAAGCTAGCTCATGAGGTGAGGGTTGTCCCCTACTTATAAACATTATTCAAGCCATATCACTATCCAATATGATACTCCAACACAAATTCAATTTTGTTATTCTGTAACGAAAAGGAGCCAACCGGTTTTAACTATTTGAAGAGATTTCTATAACATGCAAACCGTTACCATATATAGTGCGCAAACGTATATATCTCTTTAAGGTGTTTTATATTCTTTTTGGTGCTTTTTGCAACTTTTTGTTAATTAATTAACTTACTGACCCACTATAAAAGAACAATTTCCTTACAACTTGAAGTTGATTAATTAACTAAGAGTATAATTTAGTTACAAACATAAAAAACCAATGAAGAACAATATTTTAGTGTTTTGGCGGCCTTCAATCTCTGTTAGGACAAATTCAAAGCTGGAGACTAGCAATAATGACGCTTTAATTAAGGGAATTGTTTATTCTAATAGCCATTAAAAATTTATAAATGAAATTGTTTATTCCATATTGGCATCTTGTTTTCATGATTTGTTGGGAAAGGAACCTAATTTTTAAAAAACTACACAATAGGAATTATGAAGGGTGATTGGTTGGACGGTTTCAAACAATTGTAATTAATTACTTACTGATGATCAAGAATCTTTCTTGGCAAATCAAGCAGAGGGCCCCTAGGAAAGCTTGTCCGGGAAAATATTTCAGCAACATCAGAGTTCCTATGCTTCTCATCCCCCTCTCGTCCCCCAGAAGCTAAATGACTGCACACAAAGCAGAAGCTTGTTTCATGTAGCAGGAATCTCACAGATACAGAACCCTGCAAATTAATCAGAGTTGTAAAAGCAAAGAGAAAAGTTAAATAGAAAAGAGAAATTAAATACAAAAAGAATTCCTAGATAACCAATGCAGATGTGAGCTTTAGACTATACTAGTTAATGAAGTTGATGTTGACAGTAATGAGATGATTGGTGAGCATATACTGCAAAACAAATGCTTATGTTCAAGTGCTAAACTAATATCAATTAGGAAAATGACTTTTCAACACCTGTTTTTGCCCCCAGTATAGACACCGTAAATTGATATCGAAGTTCATATTTTGAGACAAAAATAGATATATTAAACGGAAAAGTAGAAATGACATCTGGAGTGTCAAATTTGGATGTTTAAATAACAGAGTTGTATCAATTAAGTGGGGTTTGGTTAGGTCACCTTATTCCCTAAGCAGCCCATGATGCCACACCCTACACATGAGAAGCTTGGATGCCGAATGAATGGACAAAGGTCTCTCCTAGCCCACACAGATATCAATATACCAACCATCTGCTTGCTAATGATACACTGGAAATCTTGTGGGGCTTCTTTACAGTACTGAGCTAGATTTCCTTCCTCATTGGGACAAATATTATTCAGCTCCTTCTTTTTAGTATCATTTTGAACTTTGCAACTTTGATGCGTCCTCTTGTTCAAAGCATCTCTGATTATGGATTTCCATTTCATAGAAATCTTCCTATTTTCAGGTCTCAACACATTTGATGCTTTTAGAGGCACAATTTCTTGAAACCTGGATTGTTTAACAATTAAAATTAATGAAGGGTACGTATGAAACTACATGCATAATATATTAAATAATAATTATCACTTTACCGACCAAGCTCAATGAAGGAGATAGTAGAGAGATAGAAGAGAAGGAGCACAATCAAAACTCTTCTTAGAAACTCATTTGAAAAACAGCACCACAAGTAGTTACGGAATTATACCTAAGTTTTTTCTATTTAATTAAAAGCATGTATCAAGTTTAACGCTCAATTAATTCATTTCCATTTCTCAAACTAGTTAATTTATGCTAGAAATACAGAAGCGGTCCTGACAATACCCAAGAACATAGATGTCACAGCACTTGTTGCATGTCTCCAACAAATCCTTTATATTCAATCCTTCATCTGGTGCAATCCCACCAACGTTCCATGTACTGACAAAAACCCTTAATATTCAAAAACATTGAGAAATAATTAAAATACAATACAACTGCATATATAAAATTGAACCGGGATCAAACATTCAAACATATACTGCTGTTGATCTGAAGCTTTGTTGTATAAGACTAAGAGTATCAAATAGATAGGAATATAAAATTAGTAAAAGGATATTTTTCTTCTTACTTGTACTTTTTTGTGTCCTTGTGATCATTAAGAAGGGTCTCAGTGGCCATTACAGATGATTGATCTGAAGTTGTAATACCCAATAAGGGTTCTGTATAAATTGGATAATCTGCTACAAAATTGCTGCTTCCCAGTCGCTTGTTGAGTACCTTACTAGCCACTAATGCAGGCCACGTGACCTAAAGAGGCAATAATTAAATCCATGCAAATAAGATTTGTGAAGGAGTTTAAATGAAAATGGAAGAAGAAAAGATTAGAAGGCAAGTTGTACTCACTTCTGCTTGCTTTCCTGGCATTTTATGAAACAGTGGTTTCTATTACTATCGGGGATAGAGAAAAAAGGATTAGATATAGACAATTCTTGAAGAATAAAGGGGAATGGAAGATATCATGCTGAGGAAGAGAGAGGCTCCAACTTGAGAAGGACAGACGGAGGAAGAGTTCTAATGTGACGTAAAAGAGCATGCACCTTGTCTACATTGTTCGTCATATATTTCAATATAGGAACATTTTACATTGTTAGAGCAAGGGTGGGGTGGGTGGGGGGAGCAGACACATGAGTCTTCTTGCAGATTTGAAATCTTTGGTTTAATGCTTGCTTTCCAACCCTTCCTACAAGAGGATCAGGATATTCTGTCTCATTTTTGTCTCATTTTTGTGTACCACATTATGTTCCAATCAATAATATTTGGTGTCTTCTCTAGTACCCCCAATAATTTTGGAGTAAAAGTTACTCACCCAACCAGAATGCACCACCTTAAATAAGTAAGTCAACAAATCTCACATAGGATTAAGTTCTCACTATATGATTGGGCCACCTAGGTAGGATAAAAGTTATCCTAGGGGTACCAGATAATTCATCATAATATTTTGTCATGTAAGTTAAAATTTTATTTATTATTGAAAAAGTAGAATACATGATAATATTATTGGTTGAGACATGATGTGATATACCAAAATGGGACAGGAGATCTTCATTCCTAGAATATGGGGGAGTTAAGTGTTATGATGCTGAAGTTAGAATTTTATTAATAAAATATCAATTATCAAAAAAAATGATGAGTATAAATTTGGAGGATAGGTTAATTTTTCACATTTAAATTGTTGAAAATGGGTGCAAGTGGGAATGTTGTCCTTGAAACAACAGGCAAAATGAGAGAAGTGATAACCAGTTGTTTCCCCAACAATAGCCAAGATTTTTTCTGTCAAAAGAAGGGACTTCTTCAGGAATTGGCCCTACCTTTTAACTAAACTACCGATGTTAGAAAATTGGCCTGCCTTTCGAAAATATCATATTTCTGCCGAACATAGTGTTTTTTCCAATTTTCTTGAGTATCCTGTTAGATTATTTTAATAATCTATAAAAGTGACCCATGTAATTAATAGACTAATGAGAATTATTATATCTAAGGTTCTTTTATTTTAGTGTAGTTTTTTGCATTGTTGAACCCTATGAAAACTACAAATTATGATTTTAAAGTTTTCAATTTTTCCTCTCATCCGATAGTTGAGGGACTAATCTTTCGGAATACGGTCAGGTGCCTAAGTGGGGCTCCCTCTTAATAGTGTTTTTTTTCTTCATATATACGAATCCAAGGATGGAACCCAGAATCACACGCTTAAGGGACTCAAGTCTCTTCCACTTGGACCAATAAAAAAAAAAACTATATATTGGTTGACTTATTACAATTAAACTTACTAATAAGTCATTTAGTAATACTTAGTAATAAATATCATAAAGTAAACTATCTATGTTTTTTTTTTAATTTATAAAAATATTTGTTAATGTTTTATACATTATTTGTTGTGTTCGTGATATATCTCTATTAGGATTTGGCTCCTCTAAAGTGAGTGGAGCTCTAAAGGGAGAAAGTAAGTAGTTATCCACCATTGATTAGATTAAGTACATAGAGATTTCAACCCCTAAATAATCTAAGGGTGGATAGCTCCTTACTTTTTCACTTTAGATCTCCACTCATTTTAAAGGACTCAAATCCTATCGGTTAATGTTAGTAATTATATATGGATAGACTTTTTGGCGTGTATATGGATGTTACAACATTTTTTTATTATTATGGCCCCACCTAAACCGGATATTCATCAGATTCCAATAATTATTGACACGTTATTGACAATCATATTATAAGGAGTCTAGCCAGAAATGCATTGATCAACTGTTGATATAAACTTAGTATTTTGATTTATGACATAACTAACTCATATTTTTATAAGTGTTATTTCTGACTTAAATTTAGAGAAAGTCAAGAAACATGAAAGCAATGAAAGTCAAGGTATTCAAGATGAATATATGGAAAAAGACCATGAAGAATGACTTGGAAAGAAAGCATCAAGGATAAAGCAAGTAGATGATATGTACGAGATGCAAATGTAATAAGTTACTC
Organism: Ammopiptanthus mongolicus; assembly: GCA_039655645.1. NCBI lineage: Eukaryota > Viridiplantae > Streptophyta > Magnoliopsida > Fabales > Fabaceae > Ammopiptanthus > Ammopiptanthus mongolicus. Next base: position 53,017,221 of record CM077348.1, on the reverse strand, counting down.
ACTTATTCAAACTTAGCCAAAAGCTCTCAAGGAAAAAGGAAAATGTTTTTTGTTGTGTAAAATTATGTTTTGTGCAAGTGTACACAATCGGAACAAGTAATGAAATGTGTGTAGATTGTTCCCACGAGGATTAAAATGGATTATAACACAGAGTTTATAGTTAACATTCTATTTATCAAAGATCTAAAGGAACAAGTAACCAATTAACCTAACGATAATATGAATGATGACGGCAAGTTATGTAAAAATGGATTCAGGAAATTGGTGTGCAAATAAAAACAGATGCGATGAAATCAGAAGGATAAAACAGCTAGAGATACCAATCCCTTGTAACTTCAAAATCAGGTTAACTTATGCTACACGATGCTACAACATTTGGTCCAAGAATTAAAGTTTGCTTTCCAGCATTAAACACAATGAGTTTCATTAAATTTACCTTATTCCTAAGCTCATATTAATTACGCTCATGTCTTATTAAGCTCGTCCAGACAACCTAAGGACTTGGAAGAATATTCCTATTGCGTCCAACTTCAATTAATTTTCTAATTAACTAAATTAATCCTTATCTTTTAAGCAATTCCACTTGCTAAACTTTTCCAAGCTCAACAAGCTTATATTCTAGCTAAGGTGATCAAGCTCAACCAAAATAGAAAATGAAGATCAACTTAAAAGAAAATGCTAAGCCATATTCCCATAAATCAACCCGTAGAATCTATTACAAGTTCATGAAACTCTAGCTTAAAGAAATTTAGCTCATAATGAGCTTGCAAACAGCAAAATAAATTACAAAAGAAATAAAAGCCATTGTTACTAAAAACAAGAGAATGTAATCCAATGGAGAAAAGTATATTCAGCTGGAAGAAGAAGAAGAAGATGTGACGTCTATTCTCAGAATATCACCTAATATTATATGACTGACCCCTCCAACATGCACAAGGAATGTTCCCCAATTAGGGTTGTCAAGTACTTTTAGAGTGCACTCTCTCTCCTCACTGTTTAGGCTTAAAATATTAGCACAATACAAACCATTAGCCCATTTCCCCAAGTCAACAATATATTTAGCAGACACGTGGTACATGTCCCAAGCAGTTGGGGACCATTACAGAGAGAGAACATGCTGAGTTGGCATTTTTTTTTGTCTTTAGTGAACTCGTAAGAGGCTGCAGCATCCTAGAGCATTTTTCCACCCAGTTTTCTCTCTTTTTCTTCAAGTGTTCACCTGACCGAAACCATAATTCATTCAACTCATCTAATCAAAAGAAACATCTTCTATCTACACAAAATAACACCAGACAGGTTAAGATCTATTTCTAAGCTAAAACGGAACTATCATGATATTAAAACACTTAAAGACACTCAACAATTTAGTTAAGGAAGGTTAAATAACTCTTATTTCTAAGAGTTATCATTCCCCCAAACTTGAATCATTGCTTGTCCTCAAACCATGGAAAAGAACAACAAAGCGCACTTAGGGCATTGAAACACAAAGGAGAGATAATTTTCAAACACAAAAACAGAAATCAAATCAGTTTCTCATGATTTTCATATCAGCCCTCAGACTTACACAACACAAAAGCACCCTTTTTGTCCAACAGGTCCATGCTCCCCCAGAATTCAATTCCATCATGTGTGTGTGCAGCCCGATAAACCTATTCAGACATTCTCACGCAATCCAAGAGATCCAGATTAACCAGCCACAAAAAACTGAGTAGCTAGGTCCTTCCCCTCTTCTCAAACCATGGGTTTAGAACAAAAAATGTAGTATCACACCAGAGGGATGAGTGATCCTAAGTGATCCTATACAGTAGCTTACATGGTCTTAAAGAGGTATCTCTAAGTAAAAGCGAACATTTCCCTAGTAACCCATCAGCCCCAAAGGCTTACCTCTGTTTTGATACTCTTTTATTCCACTAATGCTTTGCTTTGTTTTGTTTTTCTCTCTTTTTTTTATAGAAAGCAAACTCCCAAACTTAGATTTTTGCACTGTGCACTTTTTTCACCCACTAATTCTCAAATTGCGATCCAGCTTGGTCAAATTTTAAGTGCCTGGTCTTTCCTTTTCTCTTAAAATACTCTCAACTACCATCCTAAGATAGAAGGCAAGTGTAAAGAACAGAATCAGGATTCCCAATTCTCCATCAAAAGGGGTCCGCTCATAAATTAGGCACTTAGTCATCATTAGGGGCTATGCAAAAACACCAAGAACATAATTAATTAATTAATTTTCAAAAAGGACCTACCTAGATTCCTCCCCCCTAACAATTTGTGAATGTGTCCTCACCGCCAACAAAAGGTAGAAAAAAAAACAAGTAGGGTAAACAAAACAAGCTATCAAAGCTTTTCAACTAAAAGACACGGGGTCCTAACAATAAGCACTATGACTAAGCATTCCTAACAGATACGCTACTAACATAAAATAAAAACAAAACATCAGAACAGAGACAAGATAACATCCTTTTTGGTTGCTACAACAAGCTGTAGCATACAGAGTCACAGAGTCTTCAAGTATTGGCTAAGCGAAAACTGCTTCTCCTCTGAATGGATTGGGCCATCTGCTTCAAAGTCTTCCTACCTAAACCTTTAACTTCCTTGGCAATAGTGAGGTCAACATTTTCTTCTCCAGGAGGCTGAGGCATTTCTTTCTCTTCAGTTTTTATTTTACTCTTTCCTTTAGCTTGTGTAGCCTTAGCTTTCCTTCTTGGAGCAGTTCTACTTATGATGGGCTGGTTGTCCTTAGTGTCTTCTGTTGGAACCAAAGTGGTCATCGTCCAGATAATCCCTTAAGTTTTGATGTTAACAAAGAGCTAATTTAAGATGAACAAAGATTTGTTATGGACTAACGTTTTATAATAAGTGTGCAGGACAAATCTAAATTGAGTCCAAAGACTTTATCTCGTCCAACATAGTCCAAAGACGTTATCTCGTCCAACATAGTCCAAAGACTTTATCTCGTCCAACACTTATTCTTGGTTTACGACTGGACGGTAATTTATAGAACCTTGAGTCCAAAGACTCTTTCGATTACCTTCTGTAATAGCTAGTCCAACAAATGCTTTTAAATTTCAAGCGCGAATATCCTGTAAAAGCATTTGAATTTATTATTCCCTGTAAAAGGCTTATACCCATGGGACAAAACATTCTTTGTAATATTCGTCCAAAAGTAAAGCATAAGCCAGAATGTCTCTGTCACCTAAAGAAGTTGAACTTCTTGTTTTGGATAAACAAAAGGCAACTTTCATTCTACTCAGAGGATATGTCAGCACCACTTTTAGCTATCACCCTGATAGTCTATTCTGCTGATCAGAAACTTCAGAAGCTATCAGACTCAATGGATCAAATGCATTCAATGCTCATCAGAACGGATCCTTTTCCATCCGTTGAAGACTGAAGACTGCTCAAAGAAAAGAGGCTATATATACCTTCATCTTTTGAAAGTGAAAGTTACCAAAAAAAAAACTAAAAAGAAAAAGATCAACAAGATTGAACTTGAGCAAAATACAAGTGAAGCAACACTTAGCATTTCAAAATCCTTCAAGAGATACAAGCAAATATTAGCTCAAGAGATAAAAGAGAAAATCTCAAGCTTGCAAAGCTAGAAAAGCTACTCTGATCCTCACTTTCATATTGCTCTCTGTGTAGAGTTGTTTTTAAGAGTCTAAGCTTTAGTTTCGAATTCTCACATTTAGTGAGTTATTAGAACAACCTTTTTCAAAAACATTGTTTGGTTGAGCCTGAAGAGGCTTGTCTGTAAAAGAATACTTAGAGAACCTGAAGAGGTTGAGAATACTGCCTGAAGAGGTGTTGAATACTTTGTAACAAAAGGTTTTGTTATAGTGGATAAAGCTCTCAAGTAGAGAGGACTGGACGTAGCTCTTTGGTGAGGAGTGAACCAGGATAACATCTTTGTGTTCTTTTCTCTCCCTTACTCTTACTTTAGTTTATTATCCAACTAACTAACTGGGATTGAATTGCCTTTGATTACGCTGTCTTCTTATCTTAGTCAAACTTAGTTAGCGTCCAACTTGGTGTTTGGAAGAGCTCTCTTTGCTTTTAATCGTTTTAGCGTCCAATCTTGCGAAAACCATTATCTGCTTACGAAAAGAATTTAAAATCGCCTAAAGCACAATTCAACCCCCTTCTTGTGTTTCAAACAGGTTCCTTCAATTGGTATCAGAGCTCAGCCTCTGGGTTGAGCACTTTGCCGTGTAGAGGAAAAAGATCCTACTGCAGATATGTCTGGAACAGGTATGCCAAGCGGGAGTCAACCTGTTATGGAAGGTACTTCCATGACCAGACCGCCGTTCTTCAACGGTACTCACTACCTGTACTGGAAGGAAAGATTCAAAGGGTTCATCCTCAGTACAAACTCAGTTCTTTGGACCAGAATCACAAAAGGTCCTAACGTTTGTCTAAACTTTGATGGGACAGAAAAAGCAGAGGACGACTGGACTGATGCTGAAAGGGCTAGAATGGAACTGAATCATAAAGCAAGATATGCGTTAATGTGTGCCTTCAGTACTGACGAATTTCATAAGATTCATGCATGTGAATCAGCCAAACAAATATGGGACACCTTGTCTAATCTCCATGAAGGGACAACCAAGGTGAAGGACTCTAAAATCATCATGCTGGTTGGCCAGTATGAAATGTTCACCATGGCTGAAGGAGAGTCCATCCTTGAAATGATGGGTCGCTTTCAGACGATCATCAACAATCTAAAATCCCTTGGAAAGGTCTACACTACCAAGGAGAATGTCACCAAGATTCTTAGGAGTCTGCCTAAGAAATGGAGACCTCTGGTCACTGCAATCACCCAGGCCAAAGATCTCTCCACTTTGACTCTGGATGATCTTGTAGGGACGCTTCAAGTTCATGAGCAGGAGCTTGATCTTGACAATCCCGAAAAGAAGAACAAGGGAATTGTCCTGAAAGCTCATAGGTCCAACAACTCAAAAGCCTTAAAAGCTGATGAGTCCAGTGATGAAGCTGATCAGTCTGATGATGATGTATCAGACGATGACGAGCTATCCTTTATCTCCAGAAAGATTCAGAATATGCGGAGAAAGAAAAATGGAATGAAGAGAAGGCCATTCCAAAAGAAAAGCTTCAAGGATCATGCTGAACCCAAGGATAAAAGACAGCTGATCTGTTTTGAATGTAACAAACCAAAACACTTCAAAGCTGATTGCCCTACGCTAAAGGACAAGAAGAAGTTCTTCAAAAAGAAGAAAAAGAACTTCATGGCAACTTGGGAGGACTTGAACTCTTCTGAAGAAGAAGAAGAAGAAACAAATGAAGAGGCTAATCTATGCCTCTGGTCCAACAAGCAAGATGAAGACTCTTCGGACGATGAACAATTTGTTGTTCCCGGAGAAAGAAGTCAGGAGTCTGCCTCTGGAAGAGGATGGAATGTGAATGTTCCACCCATCTTCAAGGGAATAGACTATACTTATTGGAAATCAATTTTCCAACTATACGTCCAAGCTCAAAACTATGAGTTGTGGGACATCTTCACTAACGGAGATTATCGTCCAACGATTACCCTTGAGGACGGTTCAACATCGTCCAAACATGAAACAGACTGGACGAGTGATGATATCAGATGATGTTCTCAAAATGCCTATGCTAACTGGTGTCTTGTCAACGCCCTTGATCGTCCAAGACTGGACATGGTCTCGCAATTCCAAACAACTAAGGAGAAGCTGGACGCTCTGGAACATCTGTTCAGACCAAGGAGCTCGTCTACCTCAAATCTCTGCCTGATGGCCAAAAGCTCTTCGGACGCTGAATCAGAAGATGACAAGGTATCTGTTTCTGACTCTCTTCAAGAAGCATATGATGAACTGCTAAATGATTCTTCTATATTGCATCATCAATACATCGTGGTTAAGAGAAAATTGTCAAAAGTAAATAAGGAGTTGGAAGAGTCCAACAAACTAAATAAGCAGCTTGTTGAAGAGAATAATAAGCTTAAAGCTGAGAATGTCAGTCTAACTGACAAACTCACCTCTGAGTCCAGTGAACCTCATGAGGTAACTAGACTAAAACAAGAGGTATCTGATCTCACCAAAAGCGTAACTAAGCTTGTTAGAGGATTAGAGAAGCTAGACCTGATATTGAGATACACTAGATCACCTCATGATAAGTCTGGCCTAGGCTATGACTATGAGAAACAAAATGCGTCTCAGAAAATATCACGGTCCAACAAAAATCACAAGGCTTTTCATTCCTATGGAAAGCAAAAAGAAAATAAATTGCATGCATCCAGAACTTATTGTAAGATTTGTGGAAAGAGTGGTCACACCTCTTCAAAATGCATTTACAAAAACAAAAACAAAATGCATGGTCGAAGACCACCAACTAACCTAAAAGGACCCAAGTCTATCTGGATACCTAAGAGTATGATAATACCTGTTGCAGATCTGCTTAGCAACACAAAAAAGACCCCAGTCCTGGTACTTGGACAGTGGTTGCTCACGTCACGTGACGGGAGAAAAGTGTATGTTCCAAGAAATCCGTGAGAAGTCTAGTGGATGGGTCAACTTTGGAGGCAACCAGAAGGGAAAGATAGTCGGAATAGGTAAGATTGGTAAGCATCCTCTTCCCTCTATTGATAATGTTCTTCTGGTTGAAGGATTAAAACACAATTTGCTTAGCATAAGTCAATTATGTGACAATGAGTCTGTTGTTTCCTTCAATAAAGGTGAATGTATGGTCAAGAACCCTGATGGGTCCATCCTATTCACTGCCAAAAGGCAAAATAATCTGTACAAGATTAATTTGGGGGAACTTTCAACTCAAAGTGTATCATGTCTAGCGTCTGTCGAAGATGAGCGATGGATCTGGCACAAAAGACTTGGTCATGCTAGTATGAGATTAATCTCTAAACTAAACAAGCATAACCTTGTAAGAGGTTTACCAAAGATTGTGTTTAGATCAGACGCTCTCTGTGACGCATGTTAAAAAGGAAAACAAGTTAAGAACTCGTTTGAGTCCAAGAACATTGTTAGTACTTCTAGACCACTGCAATTGTTGCATATTGATTTGTTTGGTCCAACAAGGACGGCCTCTGTCAGTGGTAAGAAATATGGACTTGTCATAGTAGATGACTATACTAGATGGACATGGGTTAAGTTCCTTGCTCACAAGGATGAGTCTATCAAGGTCTTTTCTATATTCTGTAAGCGAGTTCAGAATGAAAAAGGCATATTCATCAGCTCGATCAGAAGTGATCATGGAGGCGAATTTGAAAATGAGCTTTTTCAAAGGTTCTGTGATGAAAGTGGTATTCATCACAATTTCTCTGCCCCTAGAACTCCACAACAAAACGGTGTTGTTGAGAGGAAGAACCGATCTCTTCAAGAGATGGCTAGGGCAATGCTCATTGATAATTCTGTCCCTAAGCACTTCTGGGCTGAAGCTGTAAATACTGCCTGCTATATTCAAAACAGAATATACATAAGACCAATCTTGAATAAGACTCCTTATGAATTATGGAAAGGACGCAAACCCAACATTTCTTATTTCCACCCCTTTGGATGTCAATGTTTTATTTTAAATACTAAGAATCAACTAGGAAAGTTTGATGCCAAAGTAGATAATGGAATATTGTTAGGATTCTCTGAAACGTCCAAAGCTTTTAGAGTCTATAACCCTAGAACTTTGATTGTTGAAGAATCCATCCATGTTAAATTTGATGACAAACAGCCTGATAAGAGATTATCAGAGCTAGATGATTCTTTTGCAGATATGAATCTGAATGATTCAGATGCTCGTCCAACAACCAACAAAGACGAGGCGTCAGACGCTATGCAGGATGCATCATCATCTCAGCAAATTGTTAATACCCCTTGTGACACCCGCTACCCCGCATACGATAAAATAAAATAAAGCATGCAAGTTAAATAAAATTTTAAAACTTTAACATAAAAGGTAGCAAGTACCACATGATCCGAAAACATTTTAAACATAAAACAACTGCGGAAAAACATTAATCATAAACGAAACCCGAAACCCGATGTCACATAATCAGAGTTGGTATACATATACCGATAACACATCGGAATAAAACTAAACAACTGAATGTAAATCCTATCTACTACTACTAAGAGAGATCTTCACGGGATCACTCCTCGTCAGCATGCTCACCCTCCTCTGCACATGCAACATCATATGCACAAGAACAACAAAGGATGGGGGTGAGAAATACGATCATAAATATATGTAAACGGAATGGAATAGTAATTAAGATGACATACAACATACATCAATCAACACATGTATAATCAATATATATATATATATATATATATATATATATATATATATACATGTCAAAGATGCATGTCAATGCGAATGCAACATCACTACTCCGTATGCATGTGGCCAACAACTATAACTCTGGAAAGACGATTAGGAGTACATGTCCGGTTATCAACGTGGATGTTATGCCAGACCGTGGGCCATCCTCGAACACTCTCACTAATCCTGATAATGTATAGTGGCTAGTCAGGGTACTCAAGCTTCTCCTTTAGGTCACTCCGACAATAGGTAGCTAGCCCATGTCACCTGGAATTTCCCTACCCAATGTACCCGCAAGGCCGGGATAACACCCATCGTGGCCTCCACTATCGCGATTCATCGTTTGCTTTCCACCCAACATATCAACGTCAATGCATGATGCATGTTATGCTCAACAACATGCAAACACATGTCCAACCATCCACCATCAACACCATTACATGGCTATCAACTTTGACCAACAAGCATCAAAGATGATTTATCAACATCAAACTTGACCAATAAGCATCAAGAATGATTTAACCAACAACATCGGTAACAGTACGTCGTTACCAATAACATCATCGTCTTATTAATTGTTCTCTTTGTTAAGTCTTAACTTAACATCATCTTCATTAAGTATTATACTTAATCTTATTATCTAAGCCTCAATTCATGTCTTATTAAGATTATAACTTAATCCTAATATTTAAACCTCAAGTCATATAGTTATTAAGATAATAAATTAATCTCAATATCTAAACCTCAATTCATATTTTATTAAGATTATAACTTAATCTTAATATTTAAACCTCAAGTCATATATTTATTAAGATTATAACTTAATCTTAATATCTAAACCACAATTCATATCTTATTAAGATTATAACTTATTCTTAATATTTAAACCTCAAGTCATATGTTTATTAAAATTGTAACTTAATCTTCATAACACTATCCATCAAGCATAAGGGGTCAAAACTGTTCCTGGGCACGTGAGAATCGATTTCCATTCTCTGGAATCGATTTCTCAAGTCTTCAAAATCGATTTCCAATCTCTGAAAATCGATTTCAGCATGTTCAAATCGATTTCCCCAATCGATTTTGAACAAGGGAAAATCGATTCTAAAAATCGATTTCTACAAGGCCAAATCGATTTCCACGCTCTGGAAATCGATTCTTGGTCGATTCAATCGATTTCCATGTGCTGGAAATCGATTTCTGGGTGTCAATTCATACAGCAGCGGGTTTCTTCCGCTATAGACTAATCTACATTCTCTAATTAACACATCATTCGAGCCTAAGCTATTTATCATCAATTTGATTATTTCAACACTCATGAATCATAACCTAAGGGTTCTCAAACTAATCCTTGGTCATCAATCTCACATTGCCTATTTATTTTCTCCCTATAACTATATTCTAATAGTATAGGATTAACAAAACACCATATCATGGCATAAACAACATGTTCATCATCATCAATTCATCAACATTCATAATAATCATGTACTCATAGTTATAAACATGTTATGACATCAGATTATTCATCAATCAATATTCGTACAGCCAGAAAACAACATAACAACATTCATAGGCACTTACAATGCATATAGAAACATATAGGGGTCATGGGTTAACCCCTTCATCTTAACCTATCCCAAAACCCACATACCCATGATCATTTTCTCCCCCCCCCCTGGTAAGCCAAGTTCACTAATTCCTAAGGGAAAGAGAACAAAGCCAAGTTCTGCTACGGTTCCTTCTTACGGGTTCAGCACTTGATCACGATCGCAAAGTTAAGGATTTAAGTTAAGGATTAAAAGGGAAAACAAAACTAGGATTAGCTAACTTAGGAGATTAACTCTAGCAGCAGGGATAGACTAGCCAAACAACGGCGTGTTCTTGACGAAGAACACCCAAGCAGGATTCGTCCTTTGGGTTTTCTAGAGCGAGAGATCAATTAGAGCTCTTAGGGATGAGAAGAGGCAAAAAGTGCGTACAATAGGGTGTGGATACTAGGTTTAGGTCATACGCTATGTATATATAGCTGTTAGGGACGTTTTAGGACGAATGGGCCGTACACAGCATAGCCCAGTAACCCGAACGCATACACAAGCTCTGACACGCATGAAAATCGATTTCAACATCCATGAAAATCGATTTTCCTTGGGCCAAATCGATTTTCTTATCAAAGAAATCGATTTTGCCCTTCAAAGAATCGATTTCCTCCTTCTGGAAATCGATTTTCTTCACCTGGAAATCGATTTCCCAAATCGATTTCCCAAATCGATTTTCCAATCGATTTTGGCATCGAGACCTGAATAAAACTTGTAGGCAATCCTCTAAGCTTTCCAACGCATCCTAGATCATCTCGATCGGATGTCTAGAACTCAAGATATGGCCAAAACCGTGAAACAGGTTATTTAGACTCGGATGAATTGATTATTCTAAAGGCTGAACTATTACAACTATGAACTTATGCACCAAAAACAAGCAAATAGACATATGCAAGCATCTATAAGCAAGTATCAATACATATATACATAGAAGTGAAAGAGCAGGGTGTTACACCCCTCGTTTGTGGCAATTCAGAACTTATCATCCTAAGGATCAAATCATTAGCAAACCTAATGATAGCGTCCGGACAAGGTCAACTTTTAGAGAGCAAGCCGACTCAGCCTTCATCTCTGAGATGGAACCAAAGTCTGTGGACGAAGCCTTATTGGACGATTGCTGGATCCTCGCTATGCAAGATGAGCTCAACCAGTTTCAACGAAGTGACGTTTGGACGCTGGTCTCCCTGCCTAAGGATAAGTCTGTAATTGCAACCAAGTGGGTCTATCGCAACAAGCTGGACGAGGATGGCAAGGTTGTAAGGAATAAAGCAAGGCTAGTTGCCCAAGGCTACTCACAAGAGGAAGGTATTGATTATACTGAAGCCTTTGCTCCAGTAGCTAGATTAGAAGCTATATGCATCTTACTCTCATATGCTGCACATCATAACATCATGCTTTATCAAATGGATGTAAAAAGTACATTCCTAAATGGTGTAATTAATGAAGAAGTATATGTTCTTCAACCACCCGGTTTTGAAGATCAGAACCGTCCTGAGCATGTATATAAGCTTAAGAAAGCTTTATATGGACTCAAGCAAGCTCCTAGAGCTTGGTATGAGAGACTCAGCTCTTTCCTAATGGAGAATGGCTTCTCGAGAGGAAAAGTGGACACAACTCTTTTTAGAAAAGTAAATAAAAAGGAATTTATTGTTGCTCAAATTTACGTTGATGATATAATATTTGGTGCAACTGATGAATCTCTTTGCCAAGAGTTTTCTGAATTAATGCAAAGGGAGTTTGAAATGAGCATGATGGGAGAACTAAAATTCTTCCTCGGACTTCAAGTAAAGCAAACTTCAGACGGAGTGTACATTCATCAGGCGAAGTACACAAAGGAGCTTCTAAAACGCTTCAAGTTGGACGATTGTAAACTTATGAATACACCAATGCATCCAACGTCCGTGCTAAACAAAGATGATAAAGATAAAAAGGTAGACCAAAAGGTATATAGAGGTATGATTGGTTCCCTCTTATATCTAACTACGTCTAGACCTGATATCATGTTTAGTGTTTGCTTATGTGCTCGTTTTCAATCTAATCCAAGAGAGTCTCATCTCTCAGCAGTAAAAAGAATCTTTAGATACCTAAAAGGTTCTACTAATCTGGGTCTTTTGTATAAGAAAATTGATGAATACAGATTAGTTGGATTCTGTGATGTTGACTATGCTGGAGACAGAATCGAAAGGAAAAGCACAAGTGGAGGGTGTCATTTCATTGGTGCTAATCTTGTCTCATGGTCAAGCAAAAGGCAAAGCACAATTGCTCTATCAACTGCTGAAGTTGAGTACATTGCTGCAGCCAGTTACTGTTCACAACTGCTTTGGATCAAACATCAGTTGGAAGACTACAATGTGTTTGTAAGCAACATCCCTATCATGTGTGATAACACTGCTGCTATTAATTTGTCAAAGAACCCCATACTGCATTCTAGAGCAAAGCATTATAGAAATAAAACATCATTTTATTAGGGACTATGTGCAAAAAGGAACAATAGATATTCAATTTGTTGATACTGACCATCAATGGGCAGATATCTTCACTAAACCATTAGCCGAAGATAGGTTTATATTTATAAGAAAATATCTGAACATGCATTTCAATGATTGATTGAGAGTCCAATGCATGCGTCCAATATTTGCATTACGTTCAATATATGCTCGTCCATTGTTCTTTCTGAATGCTCGTCTAATGCATTAATGGAACTCAATCTTTGTCGAATGAACTATTACCCTTCATTCCCTTAACTGAGTCATTTTTTGTTTTCTTTATTTGCCAAAAATGCTTTTTACGGTTTCAAAGTCTGAACGTGTGTCAGGCATTTAATGCATGTCGTTTCGCTCTCTCTCTCTCTTTGAAAATACGAAAGGTTTTCGTTCTCTCTTCTCCTTTCTTTAAAACCTAAGTGTTGTTAAAAATGAAACCTTTACAAAAAGCTTTAACCTTTCTTCTTGCAAAAAGAAAACCTCTTCTGAAAAAAAACTCTTTCTTTTCCTAAACATCCTCTCTGAAACTATGGCAACCTCTTCTGCTGCTGGCTCTAAGGGTAAAGGAAAAACCTTTAACGCTCAGACTGCTGATGTCATGGTCGAGTACAAGTTTAACCTACAATTCCTGGCTGATAACGGGATTGACATTTTCTCTAACATCCATGCTGCTGGATGGTCAAGCTTCTTTGAAGGTTCTCCGGTAATCTACCCTGCTCTAGTTAGGGAGTTCTGGACAAACCCCATTGTCTCTGGAAGGGAGATTCGCAACAAAGTGCTTGATACTGAAGTAATAGTATTTGAAGCAACCATCTCGAATGCGACTGGGTGCGCCCAATCAGGTATAACTGTTGAAGATGATTGGGAAGAAGAGATTGGTGATGCTTCCACCATCAGAGATTGCTTGTTGAAAAACTCGGGTGACAAACTCATAGCCTCAAAAATGACTGACAAGGCTAGGGTTCTTCACCAAATCTTGAACAAGGCTATCCTTTATAAGGTTGGGTCAAAGGATAATGTTTCAAAGGCTCATCAATTTTTCCTGGTTCATTTGATTCTTGAAAGGCAAATAAACCTTCCCCACCTACTCTTTTCTTTCTTCAAATATGCCATTGAAGGCTCTAGGAAGAATACTGCAATCATTTATGGTGCTCTTCTCTCTAAAATATTTGAAAAGCATATGGTCTACGATGACCTAAAGAACTTGGCTCCAGAAAGAAAGTTCAAATACTACGGAGTTCATGGCATTGAACGTGTGCATCAGCCTGAGTTTAGCAGGCAGAGTTTGGTGATGATGTAGTTGGACTGCCTCAAAAAGTCCAAACTTGAAGGAAAACAAAAAGGAGCTCAGACGCAAGGCTCAGAAGAAGCGTCTGAACAATGTGTCACTGCTGGACGCTCTGTTGAACGAGCTCGTCCAATAGCTAAGACTTCTTCTTCTCGTCCAAAGCTCATCGTCCAACCATCCAGAAAAAGGAAGCTGGTTCTAGCTCCCACTGATAAGGATGAAGAGGACAATCTACCCATCTCCAGGGTAGTTAAAAGGCCAAGATTGGAAACCTCATCTACTGCACCTCTGCCTAAACCTTTGTCAACAAGGGCAAGGTCATCTCAAGCAAAGACGAAAGGTAATACTGAACCTATCTCCAGTTCAGTTATTACTTCTCCTATTGTCCAATCGTCTGAGATAGAAGACTTAACCTTTGAACCTTCCCTACCACTCTCACCCACTAACCTACCACAAACTCAAACTCTAACCTCACCAAATGAACCCGAAGACTGGTTCACACCCTGGGGAGATCACCCCTTCCAACCCTATGGTGCTCCCTACCCCAGACGGATCTTTCCCAAAAGCAAATATAGACGCCTCCCTGAAGTAGACTACAATAACAAATGCTCAATTTGGGCTGAGGTCAAACGCAAATTTCCTGTTCTATTCCTTAAACACACACCCCCCATTACTGAACCTCACCCCAAAAGCCCTCTTCCTTTACCTGAGTATGAATTTGAACAACCCCCCACATCATACACTTACCCCCTAAACTTGGCTATCACCCCATCCCATACACTTCAACTAAACCTCTGCCCTCTGAAACATACACTGCCCATGGACCCTTGGTTACCTGCCTTGAGAAGAAGACGTTTCCTCCAAGGAAAGTCTATCCCAACCTCATCAAGGACAAGGCATTCCAATGGTGCCACTACAATATAAAGAGGCACGTTGTTCTTCGTCATGAAGATAAGAGAGGTTACCAAACGGAGTATGAAAGAAGGGCAAGGACGTTTGGCTTAAGCAACTTCATCCTTGATCCCAACCTCTCTTTCATTCCAAGCTATCCATCAACTTGGAAGGAGTATTCTGATGTCCGGGACTTTCTTCCTTACTATGCTGTGCGGAAGGAGTGTGACATGTCTCGAGAAGCTAAGATCCATCACAACCTTCCAAAGAGATTTTGGTCAAAGTCTTCTCGCACAAGAATAGGAGTTGTTCCTCCTCGAGCTTGTCCAAGGCTCCCTATCCTAGATCCCAACAAGGATAAGGACCTTCGCAAAAGGCTTGAGTCATGGACGCTGCCATACAAAAATGCTTTTGATCCCCTGTTTTGGACAAAACATCGAGATGACTCTGGGGCTCTCAAAAGTATTTGGAAGAAAGATCCTCGATTCAGATTTGACCCAGATGCTAGGATCTATTGGGAAAACCACATCTGGAGATGCTCCCAAGAAGCATCATCATCTGGATTATCAGTTGAGGAGAAAGCAGAGATTCGCGTCTACCCGAGACAATATCGAATCCGTGAAGCTAACTTCATGATCATCGATCATATCTTTGGCATACCTCTTTATCCTAGAGATGTTTTGCCTATGCCTCCTATCAGATGGAGGGAAAACAAGTATGATGATGCTGATATCATACTTGAAGTGTTGCCACCTCCACCAAAACCTATCATTGATCCTAATGTTCCTCCTCCTCTTCCTCCTAAGCCGGTTATTCCTCACGAGACTGGGGACACCGAAATCATCTATGTGGAACCCTCCTATGAAACTCATGATGACGAAGTGGAACAAGTTGCAGACTCAGCTCAGTCCAAGTCTCTATCCCTCTCTCAATGGTTCATCCTATTGATCCATCTCCCTCTCAGGCTCTCAGTGTTATTCCTGATCAAAGAGGTGTGGACGCAACCCGGGCCACTGCTGAGAGTTCCGCCTCGGTTATTCCTCCTGAGTTTCAAGAGTTCGTCCAACGGACCATAGAAGCCAACAATGCGGTGCTCCTTCAGCAGATTGCAGCCATGTTCAAAGATTACATTCCAAAACCTCCTCCCTCTTCTTAAAAATTTTGTTTTCTTTGTTTTCAAATAAACTGACTATGATGTGGTTCTCACTCTTTTGTCTGATGACAAAAAGGGGGAGAAAATGGATTGATTGAATATTTAATATTCAAGGTTGATTGAATATTTAAAGTTAAATGGGTTGATTGAATCTTTAAATGATACATGTGCTTATATCTGTCTTGTATGCTTTAAATGTTTAAATGCTTTAAATGATCAGACTGTTTGTCTTAGGGGGAGCCTTTCAGCTCTCCAGGACTCTTTGTTCAATCAAAATTAGTATGTTTTGTCATCATCAAAAAGGGGGAGATTGTTGGAACCAAAGTGGTCATGGTCCAGATAATCCCTTAAGTTTTGAAATTAACAAAGAGCTAATTTAAGATGAACAAAGATTTGTTATGGACTAACGTTTTATATTAAGTGTGCAGGACAGATCTAAATTGAGTCCAAAGACTTTATCTCGTCCAACATAGTCCAAAGACGTTATCTCGTCCAACATAGTCCAAAGACTTTATCTCGTCCAACACTTATTCTTGGTTTACGACTGGACGGTAATTTATAGAACCTTGAGTCCAAAGACTCTTTCGGTTACCTTCTGTAATAGCTAGTCCAATAAATGCTTTTAAATTTCAAGCGCGAATATCCTGTAAAAGCATTTGACTTTATTATTCCCTATAAAAGGCTTATACCCATGGGACAAAACATTCTTTGTAATATTCGTACAAAAGTAAAGCATAAGCCAGAATGTCTTTGTCACCTAAAGAAGTTGACCTTCTTGTTTTGGATAAACAAAAGGCAACTTTTGTTCTACTCAAAGGATATGTCAGCACCACTTTTAGCTATCACCCTGATAGTCTATTCTGCTGATCAGAAACTTCAGAAGCTATCAGACTCAACGGATCAAATGCATTCAATGCTCATCAGAACGGATCCTTTTCCATCCGTTGAAGACTGAAGACTGCTCAAAGAAAAGAGGCTATATATACCTTCATCTTTTGAAAGTGAAAGTTACCAAAAAAAAAACTAAAAAGAAAAAGATCAACAAGATTGAACTTGAGCAAAATACGAGTGAAGCAACACTTAGCATTTCAAAATCCTTCAAGAGATACAAGTAAATATTAGCTCAAGAGATAAAAGAGAAAATCTCAAGCTTGCAAAGCTAGAAAAGCTACTCTGATCCTCAGTTTCATATTGCTCTCTGTGTAGAGTTGTTTTTAAGAGTCTAAGCTTTAGTTTCGAATTCTCACATTTAGTGAGTTAGTAGAACAACCGTTTTCAAAAACATTGTTTGGTTGAGCCTGAAGAGGCTTGTCTGTAAAAGAATACTTAGAGAACCTGAAGAGGTTGAGAATACTGCCTGAAGAGGTGTTGAATACTTTGTAACAAAAGGTTTTATTATAGTGGATAAAGCTCTCAAGTAGAGAGGACTGGACGTAGCTCTTTGGTGAAGAGTGAACTAGGATAACATCTTTGTGTTCTTTTCTCTCCCTTACTCTTAATTTAGTTTATTATCCAACTAACTAACTGGGATTGAATTGCCTTTTATTACGCTGTCTTCTTATCTTAGTCAAACTTAGTTAGCGTCCAACTTGGTGTTCGGAAGAGCTCTCTTTGCTTTTAATCGTTTAAGCGTCCAATCTTGCGAAAATCATTATCTGCTTACGAAAAGAATTTAAAATCACCTAAAACACAATTCAACCCCCTTCTTGTGTTTCAAACAGGTTCTTTCATCTTCACTATCTGGGTTTAGTATGAAGGTATCATTCTCAGAGGCTCCCATTTTCTTTCTTTTAGTTGTAGCTGGGGCAGCCTTAACTTGTGTGCTCTTGGAATTGCGGCTTTCTGGTATTTGAGCTTCAGGTGCTTCCACAGGTTCTTCCACGGCATTTCTTTTTCCTTTGGTTGCTCTGCTTGGCCGAGCTGGTGGTGGTGGTGATCTTCGTGGTGGGGGTAGTGGAGACCAATCTAAGCTGATTTCATTGTTAATGACAAAATGTGTACTGGGGCTGGATCTTGCATTGGGTCTTACTGGCACTGAGTGGGGAGCTTCACATGGAGACAAAATTTCTTCTAGGAAATGTGGGCATGGCAGAGCTTTCTTAAAGTTGTTCAACTCAAAAGTCCTTTTATGCCAGTTGAATATATCACTGGTAAATTCCCAAAACAAATGTTGCTGTTGTATGTGATGCTGCAGCATTTGAGTAAAGTTGTCCACTTTATTCTCCAACTCTGATGGGTGTTCCTGCTGCCCAGAGGAGGGGCCTGGTGCTGCTGGCTTAGATGAAGAAGCAAAAAACCATTGGATAGCAGCAATGTCTAAAGCTCCTCGGTTGACCATGATTTCTTCATCAAACATAATGTCTACCCCACTTCTCACACATATATTAGTTACCAGAGAAGAAAAGAACATCTTCCTTTTAGGCTTAAAAGCACATGAAGTTATCTCCTTTTCCATGATCTTCCCAACATTTATCTTTTTCCTTTTTAGAATACAGAATAACAACACCAATATCTCTCTGTCTATTATTTCAAGGTGTGCAGTATGTAACAGTTTATGTCTAACCAGATGGTACCATACCTTAGCAAGAGGTGTTAGGGCTGGCCATAAAATCTTCCAGTTGCTATCTTTGCTCTTTAACCACTCAATACCCTCCATAGTGAGCTCTTTCATCATGTCATTTAGCTCAGATTTAGACACATTCTCTAGCATTGCAATGTTTTCATCTTCAGCTTCCTCTAGATTGAAACGCAGATTAAGAGTTGCAGCTGAGAAAGACACTTTAGCACCGTGAGCCATGGAGTTTTCTGTTGAGGGGAGGTGATGTTGGCATAAAACTCCTTCACCATAGGAACACAAGGGTCACATGGGTGAGCAGCAAACTTCTTCCATTTGTGGAGGTCAATGATTTGGGCCACCGCCTTTGTCAATCCATAGTGGGTGTTAGAGGTAATGAAGAAACCCTTTTCCAAATGGAAGCCTCTTTTTGTGATTGCATTCTTGAACATCAACCATGCTTCGTCATCCACAAACTTAGGTGGTTCTTCCATATCATCTTCAGGGACGGGTGTGGTCCTCGTAACAGCTCGCACCTTGATTCTTGGCATGGTGAAATGTGGGGCTCAAGGATGAAGAAAGGACTTGAAATGTTGGGTACAAGGATGGCTAATAGGTGATGGAGCGGTCGCTTTAATATAGGTTAGGGAGGCTAGGTGAGAGAATGTGGGCGAATGTGATTGGTGGGGGTTGGAGAGAGAGGACATTGATGACGCATATCTGCCCTTGCCAATGTAACACCCTACTTTTCATCTTATGCTTTTATGTGTTAATATTTATTAATAAATATTATCCATGCTTGTTTATATTTGTTGTTGATGTCGTAGTACATAGCCTCTAGAAAGGTAGCCAATGCCTTAGGAAGAAGAAGAAACTCTTTTTGTCTCAAAAAGAAAACCCATAATCGATTATCCTTGGGGGTATAATCGATTATGGCACCGCTGACAATCAGGTGTTTTGAACAGAGACTTGATAATCGATTAGCCTCGGGACAGAGGCTTCATAATTGATTATCCATCGGGAAATAATCGATTATTCTGCCTTCTGTAGAAGTTGTTCGGGCTTTCTGTTTTCAGTCCACTTCGTTTTAAAACCTTGTAACCTCTTAAGCCGCGACCTAAAACCTTTTTCATCAGTTTCTAACCTTAGAGACTTTCTCCTCTCATCCAAAAATGTTTCCCTTGATCTCTTCCAAGAAATCTTGAAGAAGAATTGCTTTGGTTCGTCGTTCTTCGTCGCTTTTCGCTTGAGGAACATTACCGCTATCACATATCCTCTTTGTGATCAGTTTTCAACCTTGGAATCCTGATTCTTGGGGCTGATAACTAGCGAGCTCTTGGACAAAAGTCAAGATAACCCTTTCTCTTCCTTACTCTAGAATTGCGTCGTCATACCAGGTATGGGGGAAGGGGTCAATATGAATATATAGGTTTTGGGGTACCGTAAGATGAAGAGTTAACCCATGACTCTAGTTGTATGTTATTGCATGATATTATTGATGTTTCAATCCTAATTATGCATTCGTGTATGTCTATGACCGTTTATGATTGTGATATGTATTCTCCTTGTTATGAATTCATTGGATGAGGAATAATTTGATGTTATAACATGTGTATATGCTGAGTTCATGAGTTACGATATGATTGATGAGTTGTTGATGATGAATTTGTTGCTCAAGCCATAAATATAATATGATGATGACCTTACGCTATAAGAACATGGGTATAGGTTGAGGAAAATCCCATAATAAATGAGTTAGCATGAGAGGTGAGGTTGATAGCTTAAGGATTTTAGTTCAAATACATAGGCACTGATTTATGAGCGTTAAAGATGTTTAAGGTTAGATAATACCCTAAAAACAACCACACAGAACTGCTGCCAGGAAGAATAATTGATTATTAGGTTCGAAATAATCGATTATCAGGTTGGTGATAATCGATAATTAGGCGTGTTCTGATTATAGAAATTTTAATAGAATATAGTTGAGTGTTAGGGATTCCTTGGTAGTTAAATAGGAATGAAAATTACGTCATCTTATAGTTTAAAATAGAGAGAATTAGTGAATAATATGATAAATAGAATTATAGAATGTGACCTTGAGGATAGTAAAGGGAACTAAGATAATGACTTAATTAAAGATTGTGAGGTTGAGACATTACGACTAGATTTAATGCTTAATAAAGATGAAGATGTTAATAGTAACGATGTATTGCTAGGGATGATGATGTTAAAGATGGTAACAATGTGTTACCGTCTGATGTTGTTAATGATCATCGTTGATGGTCAAGTCTAATAATCATTGTTAATGATTATGATGCAAGATGGTTGGACATATGCTTGCGTGGTTGTTGAACATTGCATGCTTCATTGCATAGAAGATGATAGTTTTGGGCGGAAACCAAATGATGAATCGCGACGGTTGAGGCAACGATGGGTGTTATCCCGGCATTGAGGGTAGTGTCAGGTGTGGAAGTTCCTTGAAGGCGTGGGTTAGCTACTGATGGCCGGAACAACCACTCAACTAGCCTGAGTACCCTGATGAGCCACAACATGTTTTCAAGATTATTGAGAGTATCCGTGGAGATCATCCGGTATGGTGATTCGTCCATGTTGGTTAAACGGATATGTACTCGTAGTCGTCTTTCTTGAGTTAGTGTTGATGGATCCATATATGCATGGAGTAGTGATGTTGAATCACATTGCATGCATTCTTGAACATGATATATGTTATCTCCACAAAAATGTTCACTCGGTAGATGTTGATTAATGGTCAGCCGAGTGAGCATGGTTAGGCGACAGTTGAATGAAAAGAGCCGAATGAGTAAGAATAAGGGCAGCCGAGTATATATATTACTCTAGGCAGCCGAAGTAGTATTATTAGTGGTAGCCGAATTAATGATAAAAAATTGGTAGCCATTTTGATACTAAGTTACAATGATAGCTGGTTAGTGGCTTAGTTGGTTCAAGTACTTTGATTGGATTATATGAAGAAATTTACATGATTAATATTTGAACTAAGTTGATTAGTCGAAGATCAAGTGAAGCCCGTGTATTTAGGAGTGCTAACCGCTTATGCCTACAAAAGTGGGATTTGGGTAAAAAAGACCGTTTGAAGGCTAAACGCTAGAAGGTCTGCCGTTTTGAAGATTGATGTTATGCTGAGGAGATTGACCAACTAGGATGATCGTGAAGATGTGCCTAAAGTATAGGAAACTTTGTTAGTCATGGTTAGCCGTTGGTTTTGCAACTGTCTATGTACTAAAGCGTCTTTTGTCAGCCATGATGTATCTTAGTTGCTGAAAAATAGGGGTTAGTGGCCAGTAGAAGAGGCTTTAGCGTAGAGTTACAATTTTGAGTATAAATATGAGTTGCATATTTTGAATTTAACACAATCAATCAAATACAACATGCAAATTTTACATTATTCATTTCGAGTTCATAGTTTTTATGCTTGGTTCTTTTTCACTTTCACTTTCACACTAAACGCTCTTTGGGGTAGTTTAGGATCCCACTAAGTTAGGAAAGAGAATCCCTTTCCTAACGTTTAAAGATCAAAAAGGGGAATCACTGTTGAAGGATTAGCCGAATAAACGGCTAGCACCAATCCATCCTAAAACAAAATTGGCACGCTCGGTGGGACCAGCAAAGATGAACAATTTGGCAGGTTCATTTCTCCTGGTCACGATTATTTTTGGCGTATGCACTTGCGCTCAGAGATCTGGGAAACATGGAGCCACAACCACCTAAGAAGTGCACATGGAGTCACGATTATTTTTGGAGACATAGAGTCACGATTATTTTTGGTGTATGCACTTGTGCTCTGAAGAAGGCACATCTTTCACTCAATTGCAACATGGAAGGAAGACAATTTACCTTGGGCATCGGAGATTTCTCAGACGTGATCACCCCTATCGTAGATTGAAGAAAGCTTTAAAAGGATGTCAGGAGAATGAAATTGCTCCGATGGCCTTAACTAGAGAGCAAGTTTATCAACGGGTGAAGGACATCAATGTTATCTTCGGAAAGGCCCAAAAGAAGGCTACTGATAAAAACATATGTGATGACAACCAAATGGTGTGGTTGCCTTTTAATGATCTTATGGTTGAATTCAAGACATGATAAATTGCGTGTTCTTAGATAGAAACAAAATGAATCAACATAAAAGAGAAGAAAATAAGAAAATGGATAGAAAGAGATGATGAGGCGCCACAAACCAAGAAGGTTTGATAAGCCAAGTGATGTTCGCCACAAGAACCTTGGATTCTTGATAAGAACTAAGTTTGGTTCAACCAAGAACCTAGGAGAAACAATTCTCACTCAAATGGAATTTGATCCAAAATAACATCAAAGTTGTATTTCTCAAGGTTTTAGGTGCATACATATAATAGTCATCCAACTCTTGGCATCCAAAGACAAGGCATAATACCCATTTTGAATGGCCTAATTCCTAACTTGATGACCACTAAAACAAAATCAATTCAGCCCCCAAACCCATTCATACACGCCTACCCTTCCTTCTTCATGGGTGGTTACACTTTGTTTGTCAAATTAAAAGTGTAACACTTAAACAATTGAAGGCAGCCCATCAAGCACTCATAACTCACCATCAAGCAATGGAATTCAGCCCTAAGCCACTCAATGTCACGCCTACTCTCCCTTCATGATGGGTGGTTACACTTTGCTTTGCAAATTAAAAGTGTGACACCCATAACTTACAATTTATTGACTCAACTTAATGAGGAGTTTCTTATAGCATGCAAGCTAAAGATTCCCTCCCCAAGACTCTCTAATTCACGTGTAGCTTCATGGAAAATATGGGCTAGACCTTCATGCAACTCTTAGTGTAGCCCACTAATAGAGAATGCCCAACTGGATCCACTCACATAACCCATTACACTTTATTGAATTAAATAACAAAAAACAACTATGAAAGCAAAGTCACGCCCCCTTGTCATCATTATGGGCCTCTACTTGACTAAGATAAGTCACCATCTTGGGCTCCATTCCTTCTAGGCCTGAAGTTGGGCTTGCTTCCATAAAGGTGGTCACCATTTGTTCTAGGACTTCTTGGGCTTTCTTGGTTCTTGATCTGGTCATAGGCCCACCAAGTCCTTGAAGTGCTTCTTGGTCCATACTCCTTATTGGGCTCATATCATCCCCTCCTTCTTTAGGTGAATTCGACCTCGAATTGAATTCTTCATCACCTACATCAAAAAAAGATAAATCAGCCACATTGAAAGTAGCACTTATTCCACCATGCTCACTAGGAAGATCCAACTTGTATGCATTATCATTGATCTTGGCCACTACTTGAAATGGCCCATCTCCTTTTGGCTGCAGTTTAGATTTCCTTTGGGAAGGAAACCTTTCCTTCCTCATGTGAACCCATACCCAATCTCCGGGCTCAAATACCACCATCTTCCTTCCTTTGTTGGCTTGTCTTGCATAGCTTTGGGTCCTTTTTTCAATTTGGACCTTCACTTGCTCATGTAACTTCCTCACATATTCAGCCTTGGCCCTACCATCTTTATGCTTTAAAATAGATGAGTTAGGCAATGGCAATAAATCAAGAGGAGTTAAGGGATTAAAACCATAAACAGCCTCAAAAGGAGAATATTGAGTGGTGCTATGAACAACCCTATTATAAGCAAATTCCACATGAGGAAAACACTCCTCCCAAGACTTAATGTTCTTTTTAATCACAGCCCTTAAAAGTGAAGAAAGTGTTCTATTCACAACTTCAGTTTGCCCATCCGTTTGAGGATGGCAAGTAGTGGAGAAAAGAAGCTTTGTACCTAACTTTCCCCACAAAGTCCTCCAAAAGTGACTTAGGAACTTGGTGTCCCTATCACTAACAATACTCCTTGGGAGACCATGAAGTCTCACCACTTCTCTAAAAAATAAGTCCGCCACATGACAAGCATCATCAACTTTTTTACATGGAATAAAATGTGCCATTTTGGAGAACCTATCCACCACAACAAAAATGGAATCTTTACCATTCCTTGACCTAGGTAATCCCACAACAAAATCCATAGATAAGTCTATCCAAGGAGAGTCAGGAATAGGTAAAGGAGTATAAAGTCCATGGGGCATCACTTTAGATTTTGACTTTTAACATACAATGCATTTTTCACAATATTTTTGCACATCATGCTTCATGTGAGGCCAATGAAATTGTTCATGCAACATGTCTAAAGTCTTTTGGATCCCAAAGTGCCCCATTAATCCCCCTTCATGCGCCTCTTTTAAGAACAATTCCCTTATAGAGCTTTTAGGCACACATAAATGTTTTTCTTTTAACAAAAATCCTTGGTGCCTAAAATATCCATTTTGGGACGAATGCACACATTTAGCATAGATATGAGAAAATTCCTAATCATGCTCATACAAATCTTTAATGCATTCAAGACCGAATAACTTTGTCTCAAGGGTAGAAAGTAAAGAATACCTTCTTGAAAGTGCATCCGCAACAACATTGGCCTTACCCTTTTTGTGTTTCACCACATATGGAAATTGTTCCAGAAATTCAACCCACTTTGCATGTCTTTTATTTAACTTTCCGTGCCCTTTCAAATATTTCAAACACTCATGGTCACTATGAATGACAAATTCTTTGGGCAAAAGATAGTGTTGCCAAGTTTGCAAAGCTCTTACTAAGGCATACAATTCCTTATCATAGGTGGGATAATTAAGGGAAGCTCCACTTAATTTCTCACTAAAATAAGCAATTGGATGCTCCTCTTGCATCAAAACAGCCCCAATACCAACATTTGAAGCATCACATTCAATCTCAAAAGATTTAGCAAAATTAGGCAAAACAAGTATTGGTGCATGGGTGAGCTTTTCCTTAAGTTCTTTGAAAGCATGTTCTTGTTTCTCCCCCCATTTAAACCCAACATTTTTTTTGACAATTTCATTAAGAGGTGCAGGCAAGGTGCTAAAGTCCTTAACAAACCTCCTATAAAAACTAGCCAAGCCATGAAAACTCCTCACATTACTCACATTTTTGGGGGTTGGCCAATAATTTTCTCTTTGTCAACATGGACCCCTTTAGCATTTATCACAAATCCAAGAAAAATCACATGGTCCACACAAAAAGTACACTTTTCCAAATTACCATACAATTTTTCTTTTCTTAACACAAGCAAAACAGCCCTTAAATGTTCATGATGTTCATCTAAGTTTTTGCTATATATCAAGATGTCATCAAAATACACCACAACAAACTTGCCCAAAAATTCCCTCAAAACATGGTTCATAAGCCTCAAATCAAGTTTAGCAGAATAGTTTCTAGTAAACACATCATGCCTTACAGTTTGAACACTTAAACTAGATTTTTGGAGATAACACAAAATAGGCATTTTAACATGCAAATTTGCAAATCTAGCAAGCACAGGAGGAAAGCACTTCCCAAACAATTTAACAAGAAATATATCAATTCAAGAAGTGGAAGGCTTAAATATGCAAAGAGTTAAACCAATAAGCGTTTCACTTGATTCAACTTCTTCAAGACCCAAAATAGCCTTGCAAGCATCCTTTTAAGGAACCTTTGGAAACACATCACCAAATTCCTGCAAAAGATTTTTGACACCACTAGACAAAGAATGATCATTAGGAATGTAAGCATTTAAACAAAATTCCTTACAACATAGTATGTATAGGGGCTGCCTTGAAATCAAGGCACTCTTCACCTCACTCTTTGTTGCAAGAAAGCTCTCTTTACTTTCTTTTCCACTCTATTTTTCACTTCCTTTTTCTCATGATTTTTTTTTTATTTTTCTTCACTCTTTTTCTCAATTTCTTTTTCACCCTCTTTTTCTTTTTTCTCTTGCTCTCTCTTTTCTCTCATTTTTATTTGATCCTCACTAACTTGCTTTGGAGATAAAGGAGAAAGTATGACCTTTCGGTCTTGATACATGAGAGTATACTTATTTGAGAACCCATCATGGATGGCCTTCTTGTCATATTGCCAAGGCCTTCCCAACAACAAGTGGCTTGCCTCCATAGGCACCACATCACAAAGAACACCATCCTCAAACTTCCCAATTGAGAATGGGACCTCCACTTGTTTGTTCACCACCATTTCTCCTACCTCACTTAACCATTGAAGTCTATATGGTCTTGGATGTGCCTTAGTTACAAGATTTAGTTTTGACACTAATCTAGTACTTACAACATTGGCACAACATTGGCACAACTTCCTCCATCAATGATTAGAGAACATTCCTTTCCTTGAATTAGGCATCTAGAATGAAAGATATTCTCCCTTTGGCTTGCTTCATGATCTTTCACTTGACTCCCCAATAGCCTCCTTACCATAAGTAAATCACCATACGGCATGAACACATCTTCTTCACTTTCCTCCCCACTTGAAGCCTCGGATTGTGATACTACTTCACCATTCATGGTCACCATGGTTCTCTTTGTTGGACATTGGGCGACTATGTGCCCATGGCCAAGGCATTTGAATCACTTTGCTTCACGGCTCCTAGTGGTCGTCTCCATTGGTTTCTTGCCTTGAGAGGTGCTCATGGCTTCTTTGGTTGGTGCACCCTCCTTCTTTTGCTTGTCCTTACAATTTGATGATGGAAACTTTGAAGAAGAAGAAGAAGAATATTTGAACTTCCTCATTTTAATTTGTTGCTCCACCTTGATTGCTTGTTGCACCAAATCTTCAAGGTCCACATAATTTTGTAATTCTACAATGTCTTGAATATCTTGATTCAAGCCATGTAAGAATCTTGCCATGGTAGCCTCCCTATCTTCTTGAAAATTTGACCTAAGTAAGGGCAACTCCATCTCCTTGAAATACTCATCAACGCTTTTGTTCCCTTGGGTAAGTCTTTGTAATTTGTTGTGAATGTCCCTTTGACAATGTTTTGGAACAAACCGCTTCCTCATGACATACTTCATCTCCTCCCAAGTGTCTATAGGCTCCCCTCCAAGTCTCCACCTCTCATTTTGTAATTGGTCCCACCACACAAGGGCATATTCTTTGAAATCAAGGGGGGCTACTTTCACCTTCTTGCCTTCATTTCAAGAATTACAATCGAAGACTTGTTCTATCTTTAGCTCCCACTCCAAGTAAGCCTCCAGATCGTTCTTCCCAAGAAACGGAGAAACTTTGATTTCGATCCCCTCAAGCCTTTCATCACGCCTCCGTCCCCTATGTCCTCCTCCTCTATGCCTTCCTCCTCTAGGCCTTCCTCTTTCACTTTCATTGCCACTAGACTCATCTTGATTTTGAAGGTTGGCAAGTTGTTGATCGTAGTTGACTCGCATTGTCTCCATTAGCCTTTGAAGGGCTTGCACTTGAGTAGTCATTCGTACAAAAATGACCACGGACCTTGGTGAAAGTGGTGGACTATTGATGGAGGCCAAAGGGGGCAAGTCAACTTTGCAACAAGAGGAGTTCAACCGATTCAAGTCCAAGTCAAACCATCCAAGTCCAAGTGACCTGTCTTCCTAGTTTTGGATTTATCTTGAGTTCTGGATATCCTATGGAAGTTTTCTATGATGCGTTGGAAAGCTTAGAT
Source organism: Ammopiptanthus mongolicus (assembly GCA_039655645.1). NCBI lineage: Eukaryota > Viridiplantae > Streptophyta > Magnoliopsida > Fabales > Fabaceae > Ammopiptanthus > Ammopiptanthus mongolicus. The sequence goes on along the minus strand of CM077348.1, from coordinate 52,989,414 downwards.
CCTTCTCTACACATAGTATTTCTAGCCTCATGACCAGATTCGGCCTCTATCATGGTGAAAACTGGGCTGGAAGTTTAGGACATGATTTTGGATGAAAATTAGTCATTTGTTTCTAACCAAATATTTAGGCTTGTATTCTGGGCTTTCTATTGTTGGGGTGCACCTAGTACTTATGTTCTAGTATGTTCTCTTGACGAGGAAGAGGCTTAGTGTAGGAATGATCTAGATCCTCACTTGAAGCCTATATATACCCATGTAAGGAAACATTTTGGATCAATGAAAGTTTAGAGAATTTGGTCATTTGTGAGTGTGAGTTGAGCAATATGGCTCCTCTTCAAGTTCTTGGATTAGAACTTTCTTGATTATTATCAAAGAGTTCCATCTCTTTGTGGCGAATCCTCACTTGGCTTATCAATCTTCCAAATCCATTGGATTATTGTGGCGCCTTCTTTCCATCTCCTATCTCTTCCATTTTCATCTTTTCTTATTTCCTTTATGCTTAATTCCCCACGCCCATTTATACGTTTTTTTCCTTATCTTGTTATTTCCTTTATAGTTACTTTGATCTTCATCTTATCCTATTGATAGTTGTCTTTTGTTATTTTGACCTTTTATATTTTGGGTTCCAAAGAACCTTTTCATCTTCTTCTTTGATCTTTGCAAATAATCCTAAACAAGTTCAAGGATATATCCTAAATCTTGATGATTCCTTCTTGGATCATATCATGTGGTATCAGAGCCAAGGATCCTAGAACTTATTTTTCGTTTGGGATTATGAAAAGTCTAGTTTTTGTGTTCTTGAGCCTTCATACGAATTTCTCTTATCTTTTTGGGATTTGAGCCACTTTGATCTTGATGAATTTCATGAAATGATGTTAGATTGTTAATCAACATCTTGATTGAAAGATCTTTTTAAGTGGATTCAAGTTATACCATTATTTTCTTCAAGAAGTATGAATTGATTAAGAACTAGTTGATACAAAATCCAAGGTCACGGTTTCCAAGACCTTTTTTGTTCATTATGTTCATGCTTCAAAAGGCTATTTGATCTTTGTCACACTCTTCAAATCTGTTTGGGTTGTTTGTGCAATTTTCTGAAAGTTTTATGGCCAAATTAGAATTAAACAAAAGTAAAGGTCCCAATTTTCAAAAAAAAATTGTGCAAATACAGTAAAATATAGAGGGACCATTCTGCAATTATTAAAAAAGGTTTAAAAAAAAATTCGCAGAATTTTAAATTAGGCCACAAACTTAGTTGTTGATACGCTAGCCTTGAAATGGTATTAACTTGATGTTTTGGACATATTTTTGGCTCAAATTCTATTCTTAAACACTTTTCCTAGAGTCTTGTCACATAAATTCACAAAAATTCCATTAGAGTGTGCTTTTCTTGTTTGTTTTTTTTTCTTGTTTGTCTTCTAAATACTCTTAGTTTTGTCTTTGTAGTTTTCTTCTTTTTGAAATACTTGATTGATCCTTTGTGTGGATTTTCACAAAGATTTGGTACTTGTTTACATTCTTGAATTAGTATAGTTCTTTTCCAAGGATATTGAAAGAGGACTTTGAGTGGAAAAAGGCAAGAGTGCAAAACAAACCAATGGTGTGAAGAAAGCAAATTTGAGTGAAACACTTAGTGAGAAAAATGGTAAGACCTTTAGATAGGATTGAGGGAGTGAAAATTAAAATACCTACTTTCCAAGGAAGAAATGACCCCCAAGCCTACTTAGAATGGGAGATGAAAATTGAGCAAATCTTCTCTTGTGACCACTATAGTGAACAAAAGAAGATGAAGATAGCATCTGTTGGGTTTGTTGATTATGTACTAGTTTGGTGGGATCAATTGCAAAAGGATCGAAGGAGGTATGGAGAGGAACCAATTGAGACTTGGGCAGAAATGAAGAGGATCATGAGAAGGAGATATGCACCATCATATTACCACAGAGATCTTCACAACAAATTGCAAAGATCGACACAAGGAACCAAGAGTGTGGATGAGTATAGCAAAGAGAAATGTATAGAAAATGAGAGATATGAAAGAACAAAGATCAATCAAAAGAAGGAGGGCTCCTATTCACGGGTCAAAGAGGCCGTGAGCACTAATAGCAAAAGATCTAGCAATGTCCTTTCTACTCCAACTCTTAAGACTAGAAGTAGGGATATGAAGTGCCTAGTGTGTTTGGGATGGGGGCATTTGGATTATCAATGCCCAAATGAAAAGGAAATATTGCCAAGAGAAGTTTGCAAGGATATTATGGAGTATGAAAAAAGGGTGACAAAGGAGGAGAAAATGAAAAGAAAGATTGCTAATTTTGATGCATATTGGGAGAAAATGTCTGAAACAAAAATTCAAGAGAAAGAGGAAAGACGAAAAAAAAACAAAGAGAGTGAGAAAAAAATTGAGAGAAAAGAAGTGAGTTTCTTTGAAAAAGAAGGTGAGGTGAAAGAAAAACAAGAGAGTGAGGTCCAAGTTGAGAGAAGCCTTGAGAAGGAAGTGAATGAAAAAGAGATTGATGCTAAAGAAAAAGAGACAAAAGAAAGTGAGATACTTAAGTTTGTTCACTCAAAAGAAGCAAACCCCGGTTTGCCTTGCATGAGTATTAAAAAACATAGACATTCTAACTCTATGTATGAGAGCTTTTTTAGTAAATTGCTTGGAACTTGCTCTTCACCTACACTCACTAGTTTTGCTTCCATGCATTATGAATTTCTTAACTTTCATTATCTTTCCACATTTGTTTTGAAGAAACAATTCTTGGGCATATGTTTTGAAGCATGTATTACTAAGCCCTTGACTTATGCAAATCATTTTGAAAATCAAGTGCACCTTCTCAAAGTCCAAAAGTATGGTATGAGGAATGAAAATTTGTATGCTAATTCAGACCCTTATCCCTCATGCACATATCATGTTAATCTTTTTGGATTTTCATCTAGTTTTCAAAGATTGCATAAAGAATTGTTTGAAAAACTCAACAATGCATCCATCCATGCTTTACTTATTTTTCCTTCTTCTTCTAAACTTTAAAGTGAGGCACATTATAAAAACATGGAGGCTGTTTTACTTCCCCAAGAACAAACCATTTCTTATGTTGATGAGAAGTATAATGGACCAAAATTTGGGATTTCAACATATGTTAATGAGTTGAAACAATTGGAAAGAAAAGAGTGCTTCTCATATGTCATCATGCCCAAGCATAGAGAGGTAAAAATGGTGATCAATACAATCTCTCCAAGGTATATCTTGCCTATTCGCTTTGAAGTTCAATTGCTTGATTTCACAAATCTTAAGAATTTTTGTGTACATGATGCAAAGTACACTCACTTAATGGTCACATGTGATGAGTTCTTTATATTTGTGTTTGACCTCGGAGGGTTGGGTATGTCACCATTGCCAAATAAAAGGTTTCCCACTGAAGGAAATTCAAAGCATGATTTATTTTTAATTTGCCTAAATTTAGCTCTTTCTCTTGATGCAGGTAGAAAGCTAATAAATTCGAGGGCGAATTTTCTTAAAGAAGGAGGGTATGATGGAGGACAAAGGGGGCAAGTAAACTTTGCAACAAGAAGAGTTCAACCGATTCAAGTTCAAGTCAAACCATCCAAGTCCAAGTGACCTGTCTTCCTAGTTTTGGGTTTATCTTGAGTTATGGATATCCTATGGAAGTTTTCTATGATGCGTTGGAAAGCTTAGATCCTTCTCTACACATAGTATTTCTAGCCTCATGACCAGATTCGGCCTCTATCATGGTGAAAACTGGGCTGGAAGTTTAGGACATGATTTTGGATGAAAATTAGTCATTTGTTTCTAACCAAATATTTAGGCTTGTATTCTGGGCTTTCTATTGTTGGGGTGCACCTAGTACTTATGTTCTAGTATGTTCTCTTGACGAGGAAGAGGCTTAGTGTAGGAATGATCTAGATCCTCACTTGAAGCCTATATATACCCATGTAAGGAAACATTTTGGATCAATGAAAGTTTAGAGAATTTGGTCATTTGTGAGTGTGAGTTGAGCAATATGGCTCCTCTTCAAGTTCTTGGATTAGAACTTTCTTGATTATTATCAAAGAGTTCCATCTCTTTGTGGCGAATCCTCACTTGGCTTATCAATCTTCCAAATCCATTGGATTATTGTGGCGCCTTCTTTCCATCTCCTATCTCTTCCATTTTCATCTTTTCTTATTTCCTTTATGCTTAATTCCCCACGCCCATTTATACGTTTTTTTCCTTATCTTGTTATTTCCTTTATAGTTACTTTGATCTTCATCTTATCCTATTGATAGTTGTCTTTTGTTATTTTGACCTTTTATATTTTGGGTTCCAAAGAACCTTTTCATCTTCTTCTTTGATCTTTGCAAATAATCTTAAACAAGTTCAAGGATATATCCTAAATCTTGATGATTCCTTCTTGGATCATATCATGTGGTATCAGAGCCAAGGATCCTAGAACTTATTTTTCGTTTGGGATTATGAAAAGTCTAGTTTTTGTGTTCTTGAGCCTTCATACGAATTTCTCTTATCTTTTTGGGATTTGAGCCACTTTGATCTTGATGAATTTCATGAAATGATGTTAGATTGTTAATCAACATCTTGATTGAAAGATCTTTTTAAGTGGATTCAAGTTATACCATTATTTTCTTCAAGAAGTATGAATTGATTAAGAACTAGTTGATACAAAATCCAAGGTCACGGTTTCCAAGACCTTTTTTGTTCATTATGTTCATGCTTCAAAAGGCTATTTGATCTTTGTCACACTCTTCAAATCTGTTTGGGTTGTTTGTGCAATTTTCTGAAAGTTTTATGGCCAAATTAGAATTAAACAAAAGTAAAGGTCCCAATTTTCAAAAAAAAATTGTGCAAATACAGTAAAATATAGAGGGACCATTCTGCAATTATTAAAAAAGGATTAAAAAAAAAATTCGCAGAATTTTAAATTAGGCCACAAACTTAGTTGTTGATACGCTAGCCTTGAAATGGTATTAACTTGATGTTTTGGACATATTTTTGGCTCAAATTCTATTCTTAAACACTTTTCCTAGAGTCTTGTCACATAAATTCACATAAATTCCAATTAGAGTGTGCTTTTCTTGTTTGTTTTTTTTTCTTGTTTGTCTTCTAAATACTCTTAGTTTTGTCTTTGTAGTTTTCTTCTTTTTGAAATACTTGATTGATCCTTTGTGTGGATTTTCACAAAGATTTGATACTTGTTTACATTCTTGAATTAGTATAGTTCTTTTCCAAGGATATTGAAAGAGGACTTTGAGTGGAAAAAGGCAAGAGTGCAAAACAAACCAATGGTGTAAAGAAAGCAAATTTGAGTGAAACACTTAGTGAGAAAAATGGTGAGACCTTTAGATAGGATTGAGGGAGTGAAAATTAAAATACCTACTTTCCAAGGAAGAAATGACCCCCAAGCCTACTTAGAATGGGAGATGAAAATTGAGCAAATCTTCTCTTGTGACCACTATAGTGAACAAAAGAAGATGAAGATAGCATCTGTTGGGTTTGTTGATTATGTACTAGTTTGGTGGGATCAATTGCAAAAGGATCGAAGGAGGTATGGAGAGGAACCAATTGAGACTTGGGCAGAAATGAAGAGGATCATGAGAAGGAGATATGCACCATCACATTACCACAGAGATCTTCACAACAAATTGCAAAGATTGACACAAGGAACCAAGAGTGTGGATGAGTATAGCAAAGAGAAATGTATAGAAAATGAGAGATACGAAAGAACAAAGATCAATCAAAAGAAGGAGGGCTCCTATTCACGGGTCAAAGAGGCCGTGAGCACTAATAGCAAAAGATCTAGCAATGTCCTTTCTACTTACCCGTGAGCACTAATAGCAAAAGATCTAGCAATGTCCTTTCTACTCCAACTCTTAAGACTAGAAGTAGGGATATGAAGTGCGTAGTGTGTTTGGGATGGGGGCATTTGGATTATCAATGCCCAAATGAAAAGGAAATATTGCCAAGAGAAGTTTGCAAGGATATTATGGAGTATGAAAAAAGGGTGACAAAGGAGGAGAAAATGAAAAGAAAGATTGCTAATTTTGATGCATATTGGGAGAAAATGTCTGAAACAAAAATTCAAGAGAAAGAGGAAAGACGAAAAAAAACAAAGAGAGTGAGAAAAAAATTGAGAGAAAAGAAGTGAGTTTCTTTGAAAAAGAAGGTGAGGTGAAAGAAAAACAAGAGAGTGAGGTCCAAGTTGAGAGAAGCCTTGAGAAGGAAGTGAATGAAAAAGAGATTGATGCTAAAGAAAAAGAGACAAAAGAAAGTGAGATACTTAAGTTTGTTCACTCAAAGGAAGCAAACCCCGGTTTGCCTTGCATGAGTATTAAAAAACATAGACATTCTAACTCTATGTATGAGAGCTTTTTTAGTAAATTGCTTGGAACTTGCTCTTCACCTACACTCACTAGTTTTGCTTCCATGCATTATGAATTTCTTAACTTTCATTATCTTTCCACATTTGTTTTGAAGAAACAATTCTTGGGCATATGTTTTGAAGCATGTATTACTAAGCCCTTGACTTATGCAAATCATTTTGAAAATCAAGTGCACCTTCCCAAAGTCCAAAAGTATGATATGAGGAATGAAAATTTGTATGCTAATTCAGACCCTTATCCCTCATGCACATATCATGTTAATCTTTTTGGATTTTCATCTAGTTTTCAAAGATTGCATAAAGAATTGTTTGAAAAACTCAACAATGCATCCATCCATGCTTTACTTATTTTTCCTTCTTCTTCTAAACTTTAAAGTGAGGCACATTATAAAAACATGGAGGCTGTTTTACTTCCCCAAGAACAAACCATTTCTTATGTTGATGAGAAGTATAATGGACCAAAATTTGGGATTTCAACATATGTTAATGAGTTGAAACAATTGGCAAGAAAAGAGTGCTTCTCATATGTCATCATGCCCAAGCATAGAGAGGTAAAAATGGTGATCAATACAATCTCTCCAAGGTATATCTTGCCTATTCGCTTTGAAGTTCAATTGCTTGATTTCACAAATCTTAAGAATTTTTGTGTACATGATGCAAAGTACACTCACTTAATGGTCACATGTGATGAGTTCTTTATATTTGTGTTTGACCTCGGAGGGTTGGGTATGTCACCATTGCCAAATAAAAGGTTTCCCACTGAAGGAAATTCAAAGCATGATTTATTTTTAATTTGCCTAAATTTAGCTCTTTCTCTTGATGCAGGTAGGAAGCTAATAAATTCGAGGGCGAATTTTCTTAAAGAAGGAGGGTATGATGGAGGACAAAGGGGGCAAGTAAACTTTGCAACAAGAAGAGTTCAACCGATTCAAGTTCAAGTCAAACCATCCAAGTCCAAGTGTAGGTGTCTTCCTAGTTTTGGGTTTATCTTGAGTTCTGGATATCCTATGGAAGTTTTCTATGATGCGTTGGAAAGCTTAGATCCTTATCTACACATAGTATTTCTAGCCTCATGACCAGATTTGGCCTCTATCATGGTGAAAACTGGGTTGGAAGTTTAGGACATGATTTTGGATGAAAATTAGTCATTTGTTTCTAACCAAATATTTGGGCTTGTATTCTGGGCTTTCTATTGTTGGGGTGCACCTAGTACTTACGTTCTAGTATGTTCTATTGAAGAGTAAGAGGCTTAGTGTAGGAATGATCTAGATCCTCACTTGAAGCCTATATATACCCATGTAAGGAAACATTTTGGATCAATGAAAGTTTAGAGAATTTGCTCATTTGTGAGTGTGAGTTGAGCAATATGGCTCCTCTTCAAAATCCCAAAAAGATGAGAGAAATTCGTTTGAAGGCTCAAGAACACAAAAGCTAGACTTTTCATAATCCCAAACGAAAAATAAGTTCTAGGATCCTTGGCTCTGACACCACATGATATGATCCAAGAAGAAATCATCAAGATTTAGGATCTATCCTTGAACTTGTTTATGATGATTTCCAAAGAACAAAGAAGAAGATGAAAAGGTTCTTTGGAACCCAAAATATAAAAGGTCAAAATAACAAAAGACAACTATCAATAGGATAAGATGAAGATCAAAGTAACTATAAAGAAAATAACAAGATAAGGAAAAAAACGTATAAATGGGCGTGGGGAATTAAGCATAAAGGAAATAAGAAAAGATAAAAATGGAAGAGATAGGAGATGGAAAAAAGGCGCCACAATAATCCAATGGATTTGGAAGATTGATAAGCCAAGTGAGGATTCGCCACAAAGAGATGGAACTCTTTGATAAGAATCAAACAAGTTCTAATCCAAGAACTTGAAGAGGAGCCATATTGCTCAACTCACACTCACAAATGAGCAAATTCTCTAAACTTTCATTGATCCAAAATGTTTCCTTATATGGGTATATATAGGCTTCAAGTGAGGATCTAGATCATTCCAACACTAAGCCTCTTCCTCTTCAAGAGAACATACTAGAACATAAGTACTAGGTGCACCCCAACAATAGAAAGCTGATATGAGCCCACTAAGGAACATGGACCAAGAAGCACTACAAAGACTTTGTGGGCCTATGGCAAGATCAAGAGCTAAGAAAGCCCAAGAAGCTTTAAATCAAATGGTGGATCTTTTAATGGACACAAGCCCAAGTGCAAGTCAAGAAGACATTGAGCCCAAGTTTGTATCTTGCATCATCCAAATAGAAGATTCATAATGTGGGGCGCATGACATGAAGAAATTTCCAATTTTAGTGGTTTTTCTTTTATTTTTCAATAAGTGTATATGGGTCCAATTTGTTTAAATGTTACATTGGATTCCTTCATAGTCTTACACGAAATTAGAGAGTCTTGGGGAGGGAATCTTTGGCTTGCATGCTATAAGAAACTCCTCATTAAGTTGAGTGAATAAATTGTAAGTTATGGGTGTTACACTTTTAATTTGAAAATCAAAGTGTAACCACCCTAATGAAGGGAGAGTAGGCGTGTATATGAGTGCTTGGGGCTGACTTCAATTGCTTCATGGTGAGTTATGAATGTATTGGTGGCTGCCTTCAATTGTTTGTGTAACACCCCCCTCGCGGGTGCTACATACACGGACTCTAATACGGAAATAAAACAATAAAATAAAACGCTGGTTGCTTTCGGAAAGTACTTTAATTAAGTAGCTACGTTCGAATAAAAATTTTCTGCATGCATAGGCAAACAACTCCAGACGGAGGAATAAATTTCATATCACACATTGATATTCACTGTTCATAAAACATAAACATAACGCAAAACCTGGTCTAATATATATATATATATATATATATATATATATATATATATATATATATATATATATATCATATTACAGACTTAGAAAGTAATTGCGACATATATGCGACATATATGCAGTAATAAAATATAAGCTTGCTCAAAAACAAAAGACTCCTAAGCTGGTCGGCTAAAAGTAGCCATTGGGGTACAACCCAACGTCGGCTCCTTCAAAAGTTTCCATCGTCCGAGCCCTCACGTCTCTGCGGGGACCTATGACCAACATCTGTACATGTGTTCCAAAAACACAACAAGGTGTCCAACATGTACAGGCAAAGGTGAGATACTCAAATAAACTTATCACGATAGCCGCACAAGCGACAAACAGCAGTATAAACATCCACAGATAAATACAGTTATATGAACAGTTATTTATATAATACAATACAACATCCCAAACACTATCATCAGTTATAATAATGCATGAGACTTCAATATCATCTTTCTAATTCATGTACTCCGGAGATTCTAACTTCCCAACATCGAGCGATAGGCCGTAGTAACACCCGTAACACAATTGTTCTCATGAGTCGGCCTCTCTATTTAGGTCCGAACTCCAATTGTTCCAGGGTACCACGTCTCACCATATCATGAATACTCCAGTCTCTGATCGAGTTCATTCGTGTTTGGCAGCCGATTTACCACGGCACGGGGTTGCTACGCCACCGGCCACTTGTGGGATCTCGAACACAGAATGCCCCTATAGACCCAGTGGTCTTAACTGGCTGAATTCTCAACTACGAAAGTTGTAGCTCGGTTCCAAATGGCACGTCTGCCGGTTCATGCATGTACACAGAAAGTTTTTTGTTTTCTTTGTGTTCATTCTTTCAAATGTCGGGACATAAAGTCCACGACTCGTTTCAAAAAGGCATTAAGCCCACTCAAATCAAAAACACAGGACACGAAGTCCGAGTGCTCAATCCACAAAACACTAGACCCGACGTCTCGGCCACTAGGTTCGGGTTCGTCTCAAAGGTTCATCATTTTTCCTTTGGTTTCATTTTCTCAAAACACTTTGGAAAACAAAACATACTTTGGTTTTCTCAAAACAAAACATCCTTTTTGATCAAGAGAACATTTTTCCGTGAAAACACCTTTCTTGAAAACAAAAACTTTCCGTGAAAACACCTTTCTTGAAAACAAAAACCTTTTTCTAAGGTTTCACGTCTTTTTAAAACGTTTTACCGAAATAAAACACGATTTGCACGACTTTTCACAAAACCACTTTACTTTTCAAAACAAAAATACTTTTCAACAAGAAAGACAACTTTTCTTGAAAAAGCAACACGTTTTCCCAAAAATCACTTTTTGATTTAAAAACACGATTTTCAAAACATAGATTTAGGATTTCGAGTCTTAATAAATTATCGAGACATAGCCAGTCCTATGCTCATCCAGGGTATAAATATATATAGACATCAACAATCCATAATCATCATCATAATATCAACTAAGGCATCCATGCCACAAATTATCAAATAGACAATTATGCACAACATTTAACATCCAATCAATCCAGGATATAAGTATACATATACATCATTCAAACTCATCTCTAAATCATCACTCAAGACATCATAACACATATATCAAACATGCACTATGAAGCTACTCAAACTTAAATGACTACCTCCCTTTACCTCTCAAATTTGCTTAGTCCAAACTTGATCGATTCTCGGCTCCGGCTCCGGTTTCGTTTGCGTCGCCTAAAACAATCAAACACAATTCAATTCAAACAACAATTCAACATCAATCTATAACATAAGAACACAAGTTTTCCTTCCCCTAAAAGGTATAGGGTTCGGCCATGAAAGGTAAAAAGGGTTAGGGATCTCATTTGGTTCCAAACTTTTGGTTAGTTGGTTCATGAACTTAGTTAACACTATTTCAAGTCCTATGACTCAAAAATGTGAAACAACACTCATGGATTTTCCCCATGAAGCTCTCGGCCATAAAGGGCAATCTAGGCTAGGAATTGATTTGGTTTTCCATCACTTGGATTCAAGGACACTAGGAAAGCTAAGGATGGAATCAAGAGTTAGAAATCAAAAATTTGATGAAAAACACTATTCATCATCACTCTTAGGGTTCGGCCACTTTGGGGTTTTAGGGCTAGGATGAGACTTGGATCATGAGCTCTTGGGTTTAGATAGAGGGTGATGAGGTGAGTTCAAAGAACTTGGTTTCACCTCCAAAGGATTTTCCTACAATTTCCTATGGATTTTCAAAGTTTTGGATCTAAGAATGAGTTTCATGAAAATGGAGTTTTGATCTTGATATTGAAAGAGATTCAAGAAGATATGAGACCATAGAAGTGATCTTACCTTAAAATGGATGAAGATTGGTCAAGAAATCAAGTGATTTCAACAAGCTTTCAAGGTTTTCTCAAGGATTCAATGGAGGTTTTTTCTCTAAGGAAGATGAAGTGTTCTTGGTGTTCTTGAGGGGCTGGGCTGCGTGGAATGAGGGGCTGAGAGGGCTGTTCCAGCCTTCTAAAGAGTTCATTAAGGGTAAAAAGGTCATTTGGTTCAAAGGGTAAAATGGTAAAAGGTGAAAAGACTTAAGTTAGGGGTATTTTGGTACTTTCGCGTCCTGAAATTCCCGATCGTCATGACGACTCTGGCATGCTCTCCCAAGTGAGTTGACATGATGCGATATCAATATTATCCATTGTCGGGTCCTGGTAAGTCCATACGCGGCTCCGTTCTCCACCCGATTGAAGATTTCGCTCGAACGGAGGTCAGGAAATGATTTTTTTGAAATTTTTGCGAAATTTAACCAAAACGTAGAGAATCGAATTCTAAGACTTACTGTCTCGTTCACGGGTCCATCTGAGGTCTTTTGAGCAGTAAAATCATACTGTCAGTGTAAAAACGCAGACCGGGCTCCGTTTGAGTTTTCGACTCAAAACTTAATCGTAGCTTCCTACGATATCGGTGAGCATGATTATGGTCTCAGAATATTTTATATCCCTTTCTAAGACCTCGAATAAAATATAAGTTCATAAATACTGATTAATTAGGAAAACTCGAAAATCGGGGTGTTACATTACTACCCCTCTAAAAAAAAAATTTCGTCCTCGAAATTACGTACCTTGAAAAAGATTGGGATACTGTAACTTCATCTTGTCCTCGAGCTCCCACGTTGCGTCTCCAGTTGCTTCGTTCCAAACGACTTTGACTAAGGGAACTTGTGTTCCCCTGAGTTGCTTGATCCTCTTATCAACGATTCGCATAGGCGATGTCTCATAAGACAAGTTTTCTCGTAAATGTACTATATCAGGTTCGATTACATGAGACGGATCAGGAATATACTTTCGAAGTTGTGAGACATGGAAAACATTATGAATGTTAGACAGAAAAGGTGGTAAGGCAATCTGGTAAGCTACTGGACCAATACGCCGAAGAATTTGGTAAGGTCCAATGAATTTGGGAGTGAGTTTTCTGGACTTAATCGCTCTACCTACCCCAGTCGTAGATGTGACTCTCAGGAACACGTGTTCACCTTCTTGAAACTCGAGGGGTCGTCTTCTCTTATCTGAATACTTTTCTGCCTGCTCTGTGCCGTTTTCATCTTTTCCCGGATCTTTTTAATCTTTTCCGTTGTTTGTTGCACAAGTTCTGGGCCTACGATCATGTTCTCTCCATCCTGGTACCAACACAACGGTGTCTGGCACTTTCGTCCATACAAGGCTTCATAGGGTGCCATCCCTATGCTAGAATGGTAGCTATTGTTGTAGGTGAATTCTATAAAAGGCAACAGATCATCCCAACTTCCACCATGGTCTAGAACACAAGCTCTCAGCAGATCTTCCAACGACTGTATTGTTCTCTCTGTTTGTCCATCAGTCTGAGGGTGATAGGCTGAACTTAGCCTTAACTTTGTTCCTAAAGCTTGATGCAGACTTTGCCAAAAACGTGACGTAAACTTTGGGTCTCTATCAGAGACTATGCTCGAAGGCACTCCATGTAGTCTGATTACTTCTCTGATATACAATTCAGTTAACTTCTCCACTGAGTAGTTGATCTTAACAGGTAAGAAGTGTGCTGACTTCGTTAACCTATCAACGATCACCCAAATTGAATCAAAACTTTTGGAAGTTCTCGGTAATCCTACCACAAAATCCATTGAAATGCTCTCCCATTTCCATTCAGGTACATCGAAGGATCGAAGCATCCCTCCAGGTCGTTGATGTTCTACCTTCGCTTTCTGACAGGTCAAACATGATGCTACATACTCAGCCACTTGCTTCTTTATTCCTGGCCACCAAAACTTTTGTTTTAGATCTTGGTACATTTTGGTTGATCCAGGGTGAATACTCAGCTTGCTCTTGTGTCCTTCTTCTAGAATCATTTTCCTCATCTCCGGGTTGCTAGGCACACAAACTCGCCCATTGCATCTCAAGATACCATCAGTCCCCATACTGAACTCTGCAGCTTTCTCTTGTCCAAGTAACTCCTTTTTCTCTTGGAGATATACATCAGTTGCTTGCTGTTCATGGATCGTGTCCATCAGTCCACTAGATACCTTAATCATTCCCAAACAAATCTTCTCATTGTTCACTTCCACAGCTAGATTGAGATCACGAAACTGTTCTATCAATTCTAGCTCTTTAACCATCATTGCAGAGATGTGTAGGGTCTTCCGACTCAGAGCATCTGCAACGACATTTGCTTTCCCAGGGTGGTACAGCAAAGTGAAGTCGTAGTCTTTAAGAAACTCCATCCAACGTCTCTGCCTCATGTTAAGTTCCTTCTGGTCGAACAGGTACTTCAAACTTTTGTGGTCACTGAAGACATCGAACTTAGATCCATATTAGTAGTGTCTCCAGATCTTTAGTGCAAAAACCACAGCAGCTAACTCAAGGTCATGCGTCGGGTAATTCCTCTCATGAGTCTTCAACTGGCGCGAAGCATATGCTACAACCTTCCGATGTTGCATAAGCACACATCCTAATCCCTGATGCGAAGCATCACAGTACACTTCGTACGGTTCGTCTGGCTTAGGTAGTACTAACACTGGTGAGGTTGTCAAACGTTCCTTCATTGTATGAAAACTCTCTTCACATTTGTCAGTCCACATATACGGTTGGTCCTTCCTCGTAAGTTGAGTCAACGGCGCAACAATCTTCGAAAATCCTTCGATGAACCTTCTGTAATAACCAGCTAGTCCAACGAAACTGCGAATTTCTGTCACAGTCTTGGGTCTCTCCCACAGAAGTACTGCTTCTACTTTCGTAGGATCGACGGCAATTCCTTCCTTCGAAATCACATGTCCTAAGAATTTGACTTCATCCAGCCAAAATTCACACTTGGGTAGCTTTGCGTACAACTTCTCCTTGTGAAGGATCTGCAAAACTTGTCGTAGGTGTTCCTCGTGCTCCTCAGAACTTTTTGAGTAGATGAGAATATCATCGATAAACACGACAACAAACTGATCCAAAAACGGACGGAAAATCCTGTTCATATAGTCCATGAAGATAGCAGGCGCGTTCGTCACTCCGAAAGGCATCACGAGGTACTCATAGTGACCATAACGAGTCCTGAAAGCAGTCTTGTGTACGTCCTCGTTCTTTACTCTGATCTGGTGATAACCGGATCTTAGATCGATCTTTGAAAAGACAGCGGCTCCTTGAAGTTGATCCATCAAGTCATCTATGCGGGGTAGAGGATACTTGTTCTTGATCGTTATCTTGTTGAGTTGACGGTAATCCACACAGAGTCTTGAACTCCCGTCCTTCTTCTTCACCAACAACACTGGTGCTCCCCACTGGGACACACTTGGCCTCACAAACCGCTTGGACATCAAATCCTCTAGTTGAGTCTTCAACTCGGCTAACTCCGTAGGTGACATCCTATAAGGAGCTATAGAGATCGGACCGGCTCCTGGAACTAAGTCGATCGCAAACTCGATGTCCCTCACAGGTGGCAAACCTGGTACGTCCTCTGGAAAAACTTCCGGAAAATCTTTCACAACCGGCACATCGCTCAAGACAACGTCCCTCTCGATTTCTAAACAGGATAGAAGCATGTATCCCTGATCTCCTTCTTTCAAAGAAGCTCTTACTTGGTTGGCAGTTATAAATCCAGAAATCTCAGGGTCAGGAAAAACTAGGGTTCTATGTGCACAGTCTAAAAGGATATGGTTAGAAGATAACCAATCCATGCCTAGGATCACATCCAATTGAGTCAAAGGCAAACATATTAAGTCAACAAGAAAGTTCCTATCATGAACAGTAATAGGACAGTTCAAACATACTGTATTAACAGTAACAGGTTTAGCAGTCGGGGTTGTGACAATCAAATCAAAAGACAGCGAAGAAACAGGCAACTCTAATTGTCTCACACAATTCAAGGAGATAAACGAATGTGTCGCACCCGAATCAAATAGTACAGTTAGGAGATTACCAGTTATGATGCAACTACCTTGTATGAGATCATCAGATTTGGAAGCATCAACGCCGCTCATGGTATAAACCCTTCCCCTCGCCATGGGTCTAGCAGTCCGCATGTTGTTGACAGTCGGCTCGGGCTTTGGTGTAGGGCATTCCCTCGCGAAATGTCCTATCTCTCCGCATTGGAAACATAGAACTCCTTTCAACTTGCAGCTATCAGCTGGGTGTCCGGGTTGCCCACACTTGAAACATCTCTGGGCTCGGCCTTGGTTCTGGTCGTTTCTGTTCCCACCACCGTAAGCAGAAGCAACAGGACGATAAGGTTGTTGTTTCTGACTATTCCCTTGAGGTCGGGAATACGGCTTCTTCTGGGACTGCTTCCCTTTCTGTTGCTGGTACTGGCTCGGGTTCCTTGACCTAGACGATCCTCCTGTAGTACCCTTGTTCTCCCTTCCGCTTCTCATCTTTTCTACTTTTCTGCACTTCTCCACCAGAGCTTGGAAGGTACGGATCTCTAGTGGCAACACCGACTCCTTGATCTCGAAGCGCAGACCGCCTTCGAACCTCTCGCATTTCCAGTCCTCGTCAGGCTGAGCTTGGAAAAAGCGAAAATATTTGGCGAGTGATTCAAACTTCGCCGCATATTCCCCGACAGACATATCCCTCTGCTGCAGCTTCAGAAATTCCTGCTCTTTCTCGGTTCTAGCACTTTGGGGAAAGTACTTGTCCAGAAACTTGGTGCGAAATACTCCCCAAGTGATCTCTTGGTTGTTGGCTTCCAGCAGTTGTCTGGTTCCTCCCCACCAATACTCTGCATCACCCAGAAACAGGAATGTGGCATAGTCCACCTTCACTCCCTCAGGACAATGTAGAACAGCAAAAATCTTCTCTATCTCTTGCAGCCACAGGTCAGCCTTTTCCGGGTCACAGTCCCCGTGAAACTGCGGAGGATCGTGACGCCGAAAATCGACTAACCCTCTGGCACCAGCAGCAATATCAGCTCTTTGTTGGTTCTGTTGATTCTGTTGAGCCATCGTTGCTGTCTGTTGAGCAACAGCAGCCGCCATATCAGCCATGGCCTGGATAGCCCGATTCATGTTGTTGTCATCAGCATTGTTGTCAGCAGTGCCGCGACCTCCACCACGACCACCTCTAAGATTCATGTCTCCCTACAAGGCAAACCAAACATACCTTAATAAGGAAACATAAATCAAAACTAGTGTGTCAACACACATTGCTTCAACAGAGAAACAATTCAAACAAGGTTCACAGAGATCACACAACATAAACATAATAGACTCACTTCCCAAGGATTCCCGAAAGACTCGACCAGCTCTGATACCACTAATGTAACACCCCCCTCGCGGGTGCTACATACACGGACTCTAATACGGAAATAAAACAATAAAATAAAACGCTGGTTGCTTTCGGAAAGTACTTTAATTAAGTAGCTACGTTCGAAAACGCGGTTCTAAAAATTTTCTGCATGCATAGGCAAACAACTCCAGACGGAGGAATAAATTTCATATCACACATTGATATTCACTGTTCATAAAACATAAACATAACGCAAAACCTGGTCTAATATATATATCATATTACAGACTTAGAAAGTAATTGCGACATATATGCGACATATATGCAGTAATAAAATATAAGCCTGCTCAAAAACAAAAGACTCCTAAGCTGGTCGGCTAAAAGTAGCCATTGGGGTACAACCCAACGTCGGCTCCTTCAAAAGTTTCCATCGTCCGAGCCCTCACGTCTCTGCGGGGACCTATGACCAACATCTGTACATGTGTTCCAAAAACACAACAAGGTGTCCAACATGTACAGGCAAAGGTGAGATACTCAAATAAAGTTATCACGATAGCCGCACAAGCGACAAACAGCAGTATAAACATCCACAGATAAATACAGTTATATGAACAGTTATTTATATAATACAATACAACATCCCAAACACTATCATCAGTTATAATAATGCATGAGACTTCAATATCATCTTTCTAATTCATGTACTCCGGAGATTCTAACTTCCCAACATCGAGCGATAGGCCGTAGTAACATCCGTAACACAATTGTTCTCATGAGTCGGCCTCTCTATTTAGGTCCGAACTCCAATTGTTCCAGGGTACCACATCTCACCATATCATGAATACTCCAGTCTCTGATCGAGTTCATTCGTGTTTGGCAGCCGATTTACCACGGCACGGGGTTGCTACGCCACCGGCCACTTGTGGGATCTCGAACACAGAATGCCCCTATAGACGCATTGGTCTTAACTGGCTGAATTCTCAACTACGAAAGTTGTAGCTCGGTTCCAAATGGCACGTCTGCCGGTTCATGCATGTACACAGAAAGTTTTTTGTTTTCTTTGTGTTCATTCTTTCAAATGTCGAGACATAAAGTCCACGACTCGTTTCAAAAAGGCATTAAGCCCACTCAAATCAAAAACACAGGACACGAAGTCCGAGTGCTCAATCCACAAAACACTAGCCCCGACGTCTCGGCCACTAGGTTCGGGTTCGTCTCAAAGGTTCATCATTTTTCCTTTGGTTTCATTTTCTCAAAACACTTTGGAAAACAAAACATACTTTGGTTTTCTCAAAACAAAACATCCTTTTTGATCAAGAGAACATTTTTCCGTGAAAACACCTTTCTTGAAAATAAAAACTTTCCGTGAAAACACCTTTCTTGAAAACAAAAACCTTTTTCTAAGGTTTCACGTCTTTTTAAAACGTTTTACCGAAATAAAACACGATTTGCACGACTTTTCACAAAACCACTTTACTTTTCAAAACAAAAATACTTTTCAACAAGAAAGACAACTTTTCTTGAAAAAGCAACACGTTTTCCCAAAAATCACTTTTTGATTTAAAAACACGATTTTCAAAACATAGATTTAGGATTTCGAGTCTTAATAAATTATCGAGACATAGCCAGTCCTATGCTCATCCAGGGTATAAATATATATAGACATCAACAATCCATAATCATCATCATAATATCAACTAAGGCATCCATGCCACAAATTATCAAATAGACAATTATGCACAACATTTAACATCCAATCAATCCAGGATATAAGTATACATATACATCATTCAAACTCATCTCTAAATCATCACTCAAGACATCATAACACATATATCAAACATGCACTATGAAGCTACTCAAACTTAAATGACTACCTCCCTTTACCTTTCAAATTTGCTTAGTCCAAACTTGATCGATTCTCGGCTCCGGCTCCGGTTTCGTTTGCGTCGCCTAAAACAATCAAACACAATTCAATTCAAACAACAATTCAACATCAATCTATAACATAAGAACACAAGTTTTCCTTCCCCTAAAAGGTATAGGGTTCGGCCATGAAAGGTAAAAAGGGTTAGGGATCTCATTTGGTTCCAAACTTTTGGTTAGTTGGTTCATGAACTTAGTTAACACTATTTCAAGTCCTATGACTCAAAAATGTGAAACAACACTCATGGATTTTCCCCATGAAGCTCTCGGCCATAAAGGGCAATCTAGGCTAGGAATTGATTTGGTTTTCCATCACTTGGATTCAAGGACACTAGGAAAGCTAAGGATGGAATCAAGAGTTAGAAATCAAAAATTTGATGAAAAACACTATTCATCATCACTCTTAGGGTTCGGCCACTTTGGGGTTTTAGGGCTAGGATGAGACTTGGATCATGAGCTCTTGGGTTTAGATAGAGGGTGATGAGGTGAGTTCAAAGAACTTGGTTTCACCTCCAAAGGATTTTCCTACAATTTCCTATGGATTTTCAAAGTTTTGGATCTAAGAATGAGTTTCATGAAAATGGAGTTTTGATCTTGATATTGAAAGAGATTCAAGAAGATATGAGACCATAGAAGTGATCTTACCTTAAAATGGATGAAGATTGGTCAAGAAATCAAGTGATTTCAACAAGCTTTCAAGGTTTTCTCAAGGATTCAATGGAGGTTTTTTCTCTAAGGAAGATGAAGTGTTCTTGGTGTTCTTGAGGGGCTGGGCTGCGTGGAATGAGGGGCTGAGAGGGCTGTTCCAGCCTTCTAAAGAGTTCATTAAGGGTAAAAAGGTCATTTGGTTCAAAGGGTAAAATGGTAAAAGGTGAAAAGACTTAAGTTAGGGGTATTTTGGTACTTTCGCGTCCTGAAATTCCCGATCGTCATGACGACTCTGGCATGCTCTCCCAAGTGAGTTGACATGATGCGATATCAATATTATCCATTGTCGGGCCCTGGTAAGTCCATACGCGGCTCCGTTCTCCACCCGATTGAAGATTTCGCTCGAACGGAGGTCAGGAAATGATTTTTTTGAAATTTTTGCGAAATTTAACCAAAACCTAGAGAATTGAATTCTAAGACTTACTGTCTCGTTCACGGGTCCATCTGAGGTCTTTTGAGCAGTAAAATCATACTGTCAGTGTAAAAACGCAGACCGGGCTCCGTTTGAGTTTTCGACTCAAAACTTAATCGTAGCTTCCTACGATATCGGTGAGCATGATTATGGTCTCAGAATATTTTATATCCCTTTCTAAGACCTCGAATAAAATATAAGTTCATAAATACTGATTAATTAGGAAAACTCGAAAATCGGGGTGTTACAGTTTGGGTGTTACACTTTTAATTTGAAAAACAAAGTGTGACCACCCATGATGAAGGAATGGTAGGCGTGTATGAATGGGTTTGGGGCCTGACTTTATTTTTTTTAGGGGTCATTTAAGTTAGGAATTAGGCCATTCAAAGTGGGGGTTATGCCTTGTCTTTGGATGTCAAGAGTTGGATGACTACTATATGTATGCACCTAGAAACATGGAATAAGACAACTTGGATGTTGAATTTGGATTAATTCCATTTGTGAGAATTGTTTCTCCTAGGTTCTTGGTTGAACCAAACTTAGTTCTTATCAAGAATCCAAGGTTCTTGTGGCGAACATCACTTGGGTTATCAAACCTTCTTGGTTTGTGGTGCCTACTCCATCTCTTTCTTCACCATTTTCTTATTTTCTTCATTTTTATGTTGTTACAATCTTGTTCCTTAAGAAAAGCACGAAATTATCATGCTTTGAATTCAACCATAAGATCGTTAAAAGGCAACCACACTATTTGGTTGTCATCAAAAGCCCAGAATACAAGCCCAAATATTTGGTTAGAAATAAATGACTAATTTTCGTCCAAAATCATGTCCTAAACTTCCAGCCCAGTTTTCACCATGATAAAGGCTGAATCTGGTCATGAGGCTACAAATACTATTTGTAGATAAGGATCTAAACTTTACAACGCATCATAGAAAACTTCCATCGGATTTCCAGAACTCAAGATAAACCCAAAACTAGGAAGACAGGTCACTTGGACTTGGATGGTTTGACTTGGACTTGAATCGGTTGAACTCCTCTTGCTGCAAAGTTGACTTGCCCCCTTTGGCCTCCATCAACTATCTTCATTGTTTGCCATGATTTGTGTTTCCTCACTACACTTCCTCACTTGTCACACAAATGAATTTTCTCTCTTTTGGCTTTTTCCACACAAGTAGTAAATTTGCACTCTTGCCTTTTTCCTCTCAAATGTTCTCCTTTAGTTCTTAGAGGAATCAAACACAAAAATACCAAAATTCAAGTAACAAAAATCACAAAACTTATCAAAACAAGGAAAAAATGAAGAACAAAGGCTAGAAAAGAAAAGGTTTAGAAATAAGAAACAAAGGAAGAAGGGAAAAATTTTCAAGACACAAATTGCTCAAATGAAACTTTCTCTTCTTTTTTTTTTTTTACACGAATTTCTCTTTTTTTGTTTTTTTTAACTTGTTGAAGAGAATTACTCTTGAAAACTTTGTTTTTGGAGCAATACACAACAACCGCGAATTTTCCCTTCAAGAAAAGATCAAAGTAAATTTTGCTTTGGCTTTTGGAAAGAAAAGAAGAAAGAGTAGAAGATGAAGAACAAAGATAGATTCAAGAACACAAACACAAATTCAACCAAAGCCTAAGCTTTGATACCACTTGATGACAACCAAATGGTGTGGTTGCCTTTTAACGATCTTATGGTTGAATTCAAGACACGATAAATTGCGTGTTCTTAGATAGAAACAAAATGAATCAACATAAAAGAGAAGAAAATAAGAAAATGGATAGAAAGAGATGATGAGGCGCCACAAACCAAGAAGGTTTGATAAGCCAA
Organism: Ammopiptanthus mongolicus; assembly: GCA_039655645.1. Taxonomy (NCBI): domain Eukaryota; kingdom Viridiplantae; phylum Streptophyta; class Magnoliopsida; order Fabales; family Fabaceae; genus Ammopiptanthus; species Ammopiptanthus mongolicus. The sequence continues at coordinate 52,967,575 of CM077348.1, read as the reverse complement.
GTGATGTTCGCCACAAGAACCTTGGATTCTTGATAAGAACTAAGTTTGGTTCAACCAAGAACCTAGGAGAAACAATTCTCACTTAAATGGAATTTGATCCAAAATAACATCAAAGTTGTATTTCTCAAGGTTTTAGGTGCATACATATAATAGTCATCCAACTCTTGGCATCCAAAGACAAGGCATAACCCACACTCTGAATGGCCTAATTCCTAACTTGATAACCACTAAAACAAAATCAATTCAGCCCCCAAACCCATTCATACACGCCTACCCTTCCTTCTTCATGGGTGGTTACACTTTGTTTGTCAAATTAAAAGTGTAACACTCAAACAATTGAAGGCAGCCCATCAAGCACTCATAACTCACCATCAAGCAATTGAATTCAGCCCCAAGCCATTCAATGTCATGCCTACTCTCCCTTCATGATGGGTGGTTACACTTTGCTTTGCAAATTAAAAGTGTAACACCCATAACTTACAATTTATTGACTCAACTTAATGAGGAGTTTCTTATAGCATGCAAGCTAAAGATTCCCTCCCCAAGACTCTCTAATTCACGTGTAGCTTCATGGAAAATATGGGCTAGACCTTCATGCAACTCTTATTGTAGCCCACTAATAGAGAATGCCCAATTGGATCCACTCACATAACCCATTACACTTTATTGAATTAAAAAACAAAACAACAACTATGAAAGCAAAGTCATGCCCCCCTTGTCATCATTATGGGCCTCTACTTGACTAAGCTTGGGCTCCATTCCTTCTAGGCCTGAAGTTGGGCTTGCTTCCATAAAGGTGGTCACCATTTGTTCTAGGACTTCTTGGGCTTTCTTGGTTCTTGATCTGGTCATAGGCCCACCAAGTCCTTGAAATGCTTCTTGGTCCGTACTCCTTATTTTGCTCATATCAATATGGAAGAAGAGGTCCATCTTCTTTTATCTTCCGTACTGGTGCAAACTTGATGTTAGACACTGTATTGATGTGATGCATGTGGAGAAAAATGTGTGTGATTGTGTAATCGGAACACTTTTCAACATTCATGGCAAGACAAAGGATGGTGTGAATGCTCGTCTAGATCTGGTTGTGATGGGTATACAAGAGCAGTTAGCTCCACAGCCAAAGGATGGTAAGCGGACATATTTGCCTCCTGTATGTCATACATTGTCAAAAAAAGAGAGAACAAGTTTTTGTGATTGTCTATGGGACGTCAAAGTGCCACATGGTTACTCTTCAAATGTCAAGAGGCTTGTCTCAAATGATCTCAAATTAGTTGGCTTAAAGTCTCATGATTGCCACGTGTTGATGTAAGAACTACTACCAGTAGCTATTCGTGGTATTGCTCCTAAAAATGTTAGACATGTCATAACTAGGTTGTGCTCATTCTTCAATGCTATATGTAACAAAGTCATTGACCCCCAGAAGTTGGATCAGTTGGAAGATGAGGCTGCTATTATCTTGTGCCAATTGGAGATGTATTTTCCTCCTTCTTTTTTTGACATCATGGTTCACTTAATTATTCATCTGGTGAGGGAGATTAGATTGTGTGGCCCTGTTTATTGGTGGATGTATCCAGTTGAGTGATACATGAAGATCTTGAAAGGGTATGTGAAGAATCCACATCGTCCGGAAGCATTAAGTATGTTGTAGAGGAAGCTATTGAGTTTTGTTCAGACTACATTTCTAAAACTGATCCTATAGAGGTTCCTAAGCCTCGTCATGATGAGGCAAGATGTGAAGGCAAGGGTACACATGGTGTAATGGTTAAGAGCAAGGGTCGGGAGAAAGTTCTTCAAGCACATTTGTATATATTGAATAACACTAATGAAGTTCAACCTTACTTATGTGATCACAAAAGAGACGTCAAGGTAAGAAACCCTCGAATGAGTGAAAAGTGGTTGTTGAACATGCATAACAAGACTTTCTTAAAATGGTTTAAGGAAGAAATTTTGAAGGATGATAGTACTGCTTCTAATACATTAAAATGGCTAGCACGTGGGCCTAGCTTTAATGTCATATGTTGGAGCGGATACGACATCAATATGCGTTCCTTTTATACAAAGGAACAAGATAACAAGAGTACCATGCAAAATAGTGGGGTTATGATAGTGGCCGAGGCCATGCACTTCTCTAGTTCAAAAGACACAAACCCAATTATGGCACCGATTCTTTACTTTGGAGTCATTGAAGAGATCTGGTTGGTCGATTACACTAAGATTACAATGCCTGTTTTTAAATGTAAGTGGGTTGACAGTAAAAGTGGTGTACAAATCGATGAATTAGGATTTACATTGGTAGATCTTGGCAAGGTAGGTCACATTGAAGAGCCTTTCATCATGGCTTCCCAAGCAAAACAAGTGTTTTATATCAATGATCCTTCTAACAAAAGGTGGTCAGTGGTTCTCCAAGGAAAAAGCATGCATTGTAATGATGAAAATCAAGATTCAACTCTTGATATTCCTGAGACTCCTTCTTTCACAATACACATGCCTACTTTCATTGATGAAAATGAGGTGGACAATGTACATGCCACCTGTGATGATCATCATGATGGGATATTGATCTAGCTAAAGTAAAGTTGACCATAGTGTAATTTATGTTTATCCATGATGTGAGTTTTGTTTTTTTAGGGTTATATTTTTATTTATCAATACATGTTTATTACTATACGTTGTTTTCATTGAAATTCCTTAGCTTCTGGGAGTTTGTTCCCTTAAAGATGGGTGGAACCTTCCATCCTCTTTAAGACGTAGCATCCTGAATTCGTTCTTCGGGAACAAGTTGTTCATCATCCGAAGAGTCTTTGTTGGGGTTCAACAAGACCAATTAGGAATAAAGAACTCTCCTATGCACACAAACCAAAACAAGAGATGTATATATAGACCTATACAACAATCACTAATAGGTTATATATGAGTCATCAATCCATGTAAAGTCCCTGATTGATATGATCCAGATCCGGACCGCCTTGAAGTTTCAGGAAAAGGAATAGATATTGACGCCACACTCAAGATGTAGGTGAGAAGGTGAGTGATAAGTCATGTGTTTGATCGCCACAAGTTGCCTTGATAAGATCGGATTTAGTTCTTTTACCCAAGAACCCAAGGGAAGCTTTCACAATAGAGAAAACTCTTCAAATTTCATTATCCAAAACTGATTTGAGTAGTACATGAGTTCCCTATTTATAGGCTAAGCTTAAACTCTTGAGATACTAGGAATAAATTCCCACTACCATGCATTTACCTAGAAAGTAAGCATAAACATGATGATAAATCCCCACTAGCCACTATAAAGACTTAGAGCACTACTAGGAAGCATTTAGAGAGGCTAGGAGGATGCAAAAAGTCATCATAAAGTTCAGTCTAAAAAATAGTACGAAAATTAAAAATAAAATGATAAAAATTGGACTTAATTATTATCTAATAAACCCACTAATAATTAATAGTCCACTAATCAACCCATGAATGCTTCTTGTCATGTGAATTGGGCTTTCCATTGTGTTGTCTTCAAGATGGACTCGAAGCATCTTCATCAAATTATTGATCCGGATCAAAGGAAACTTGAACCGGATCTGAATATGCTTCTTTCCACATGCTTAATGAATTCATGACCACATCATTCTCCCCTTCTTCAATAGGATTTGTCCTCAAATCTTCATAATATTCTTCAAATAAAAACTGGGACTTCAGATACCTCTTTTTGTATGAATGAGACCACAAATTTTCTGGATCAAAGACTAGTCTTGCTTCCTCAATGTGAATGTCATTCACCTCATCATAATTTTTAAGATAAGAATCAATAAATAATTTACCAACATTAGGATCACAAAAATATTTCAAGTGAGGTCTTGGGACTAGAACAATGGGAATTGGAACAAAATCTGCCTCTGGTGTGTTGAAACCATCAATTTTTGTATCATTCCCCTCCTCTTGAAAGGGATTTGACCTCAAATCTGTACCTGCAACAAAAGATTGTGGGTTATGTAAAAGTATTTCTGCATTTTGTTCACCACTTTCTTTTTTATCAAAACGGGATCTTTCCTCCTCCTGAAAATTTTCATCTTTCTCAAACTCATCTTTCTTTTTGTCATGGACCATACTCTCTTATTTTTCTTTCTCAATCTCATCTTTCTTTTCTCTTGGACCATACTTTTTTCTTTCTCTTCAACACGACTTGCTTGTCGTTGATGCCTCCATGGACGCCCAAGTAGCAAGTGCCTTGTTTTTGTAGGCACCACATCACATAGTACCTCATCTTCATTTCCCTCGAATTTAAACGACACTAGTACTTGTTTGGTCACCATCACAGCACCCATGTCTTTAAATTCCAGATCCTCGAGACTTTCAAGCCTATAAGGGTGAGGATGCTCGAAAAGAGGAAGTCCCAACTTCTCCACCATGATTCTACTGGCCATATTGATCCAATACTTTCTATCAATGTCCAACTTGTATATCTTATCTTTCACACAGCACAAAGTATAGACAATACTCTTCTTTTTCTTGACTTCCATGACATAATTATAGAACAAAAAAGAACAAAGGACGATAGCACCTGAATTTCAAGGAACCTAAGCTCTGATTACCAAATGATATGATCCAGATCCGGACCGCATTGAAGTTTCAAGAAAAGGAATGGATATTGACGCCACACTCAAGATGTAGGTGAGAAGGTGAGTGATAAGTCATGTGTTTAATCGCCACAAGTTGCCTTGATAAAATCGGATTTAGTTCTTTTACCCAAGAACCCAAGGGAAGCTCTCACAATAGAGAAAACTCTTCAAATTTCATTACCAAAACTGATTTGAGTAGTTCCTTATTTATAGGCTAAGCTTAAACTCTTGAGATACTAGGAATAAATTCCCACTACCATGCAATTACCTAGAAAGTAAGCATAAACATGATGATAAATCTCCACTAGCCACTATAATGACTTAGAGCACTACTAGGAAGCACTTAGAGCACTACTAGGAAGCATTTAGAGAGGCTAGGAGGATGCAAAAGGTCATCATAAAATTCAGCCTAAAAAATAGTACGAAAATTAAAAATAAAATGATAAAAATTGGACTTAATTATTATCTAATAAACCCACTAATAATTAATAGTCCACTAATCAACCCATGAATGCTTCTTGTCATGTGAATTGGGCTTTCCATTGTGTTGTCTTCAAGATGGACTCAAAGCATCTTCATCAAATTATTGAACCGGATCAAAGGAAACTTGAATCGGATCCGAATATGCTTCTTTCCACATGCTTAATGAATTCATGACCACATCACTGATCCTTGTGAAGTTCTTATCCGTGTGAATCTTGAAGTTCTCCACCTTCCACAACTGATTTCTAACGGTCTTGGACAAAAACTGTTATAACAAGTATTCGCCCCGCGAGCACTGCTTCGCCCCGTGAACCAGAGAGCTTCATAACACTGATGCTTGCATTTTCCCAGCGAACATAGCTTCGCCTCGCGAATGAACCTCCCTAGTTGCTCGCAGAAAACACTAGTCTCTGTCTCGCCTTGCGAAAATCACTTCGCCTAGCGAATTATATGATAACAGAACCTTGTGATTTTTGAGTCATTCTTCACAGTCTTCGTTTTGAACATTCCTTTTACAAGAAAGGAATGTCCCTTATGCAATTTTAGTTACCATTTAAATTATAAAGAAAAAGTAATTATGGAATTTGTAATAACTATATGGTTCATAGATAGGTGGTCATAGATGGGTTGTTATAGACGGCTGGTCCTAGACGGCTGGTCATAGATGGGTGGCCTTAGCTAAGCGAATTTCTCCAGCTTTAGCTCTTCAAAAGCTTCAACTATCTCATTTTTTCACCTATATACACAAAACATGGGTTTTATATGCAATCTTCAAAATTTCACTATATATTTACTGCTAATCAAACTATTTACAACATTAATCTTTTGGGGATCAAGTAGACTAAATTTCACCAATTTAAGTTCAATAAGTACCTTTTAACTTCTAATGTTTTCAAGTAAATATGGCACTTATCAATTACTAACCTAATTTTTAGGGTATTTTTATTTATACATGTTATACTAACCTATTTTATTACTTTTTGTCTAAACAGGCATACACATGACTAATTCAGCAGACATTCCTCATTCACAGGATGAGTCGGTCATGGCTCCGCTGACTGATAGTGCAAGTTTTATTTATACATATAATGTTAATTAAGTAGGCTAATTATATTTTTATTTATCCATGTTAAGCTAAGGTTAAGTTATTATTTTTTTGTCTAAATAGGCATCACACAGGGCAGATTTAGCAATGTCGGGTAGCCGGCCTTCCCAAAAAAGGGGTAGTAAAGCCACAACTTTGAAAAGTTTGTCCAGATCCAGGATTAATAACCAGAGGTTTGAGATCGAGTTTGAAAGTCGCCTGGAGCCCACGGGACCCTTGCTAAGAAATTCACCAGTTTTGTGGCTTTGGAAGCTAAAACCCATACTAGCATTTTGCTTGATGATTGGGATCACATACCGCAGAATGTGAAGGATCAGATTTGGGAGTCAATCACGGTTTTCCAATGATCTCTTTGTTTGTATTTACATTATTTAAGCATATTATATATGATCCATGCATTACTAATTCCTCCTTCCTGTTCTGTAATTAATGTAGATCACATGGACTGTGCCGAATACTCTTGAACATCAGACAAAAGGGCTTCAACTTGCGGCTAAGCGTTGGACGGGGTTTAAGTCTTTTCTGGGTAGTAAGTACATATTTGGAGAGAAGATCGATAAATCTTGATGTGATCATGAATTCATTAAGCATGTGGAAAGAAGCATACTCAGATCCGGTTCAAGTTTCCTTTGATCCGGTTCAATAATTGGATGAAGATGCTTTGAGTCCATCTTGAAGACAACACAATGGAAAGCCCAATTCACATGACAAGAAGCATTCATGGGTTGATTAGTGGACGCTTAATTAGTAGTGGGTTTATTAGATAATAATTAAGTCAAATTTTTATCATTTTATATTTTAATTTTCGTACTACTATTTAGGCTGAATTTTATGATGACCTTTTGCATCCTCCTTTTCTCACTAAATGTTTCCTAGTAGTGCTCTAAGTCATTATAGTGGCTAGTGGGGATTTATAATCATGTTTATGCTTGCTAGGTAAATGCATGCTAGTGGGAATTTATTCCTAGTATCTTAAGAGTTTAAGCTTAACCTATAAATAGGGAACTCATGTACTACTCAAATCAGTTTTGCATAATGAAATTTGAAGAGTTTTCTCTATTGTGAGAGCTTCCCTTGGGTTCTTGGATAAAAGAACTAAATCCGATCTTATCAAGGCAACTTTTGGCGATCAAACACATGACTTATGACTCACCTTCTCACCTAAATCTTGAGTGTGGCGACAATATCCATTCCTTTTCCTGAAACTTCAAGGCGGTCCAGATCTGGATCATATCATTTGGTAGCAGAGCTTAGGTTCCTTGAAATTCAGGTGCTATCTTCCTTTGTTCTTTTTTGTTCTATAAAAAAAAATGAAAATTAAAAAAAATATTATTTTGTGGTTGTATGTCATGGAAGTCAAGAAAAAGAAGAGTATTGTCTATACTTTGTGCTGTGTGGAGGATAAGATATTCAAGTTGGACATTGATAGAAAGTATTGGATCAATATGGCCAGTACAATCATGGTGGAGAAGTTAGGACCTCCTCTTATCGAGCATCCTCACCCTTATAGGCTTGAAAGTCTCGAGGATCCGGAATTTAAGGATATGGGTGCTGTGATGGTGACCAAACAAGTACTAGTGTCTTTTAAATTCGAGGGAAATGAAGATGAGGTACTATGTGATGTGGTGCCTACAAAAACAAGGCACTTGCTACTTGGGCGTCCATGGAGGCATCAACGACAATGAAGTCGTGTTGAAGAGAAAGAAAAACAAGAGAGTATGGTCCATGAGAAAAAGAAAGATGAGATTGAGAGTGATGAAAAAAAAGAAAGATGAGATTGAGAAAGAAGAAAATTTTCAGGAGGACGAAAGATTCAGTTTTGATAAAAAAGAAAGTTGTGAACAAAAAGCAGAAATATTTTTACATAACCCACAACCTTTTGTTGCAGGTACAGATTTGAGGTCGAATCCCTTTTAAGAGGAGGGGAATGATGCAAAAATGGATGGTTTCAACACATCGAAGGCAGATTTTGTTTTTCCCATTGCTCTAGTCCCAAGACCTCACCTGAAATATTTTTGTGATCCTAATGTTGGTAAATTATTTATTGACTCTGATCTTAAAATTTATGATGAGGTAATGGACAATCAAATTGAGGAAGCAAGACTAGTCTTTGATCAAGGAAATTTGTGGTCTCATTCATACAAAAAGAGGTATTTGAAGTCCCAGTTTTTATTTGAAAAATATTTTGAATATTTGAGGACAAATCCTATTGAAGAAGGGGAGAATGATGTGATCATGAATTCATTAAGCATGTGGAAAGAAGCATACTCAGATCCGGTTCAAGTTTCCTATGATCCGGTTCAATAATTGGATGAAGATGCTTTGAGTCCATCTTGAAGACAACACAATGGAAAGCCCAATTCACATGACAAGAAGCATTCATGGGTTGATTAGTGGACGCTTAATTAGTAGTGGGTTTATTAGATAATAATTAAGTCCAATTTTTATCATTTTATATTTTAATTTTCGTACTACTATTTAGGCTGAATTTTATGATGACCTTTTGCATCCTCCTTGCCTCACTAAATGTTTCCTAGTAGTGCTCTAAGTCATTATAGTGGCTAATGGGGATTTATAATCATGTTTATGCTTGCTAGGTAAATGCATGGTAGTGGGAGTTTATTCCTAGTATCTTAAGAGTTTAAGCTTAGCCTATAAATAGGGAACTCATGTATTACTCAAATCATGTTATGATCCAAAGTGGATCTATTGAATGTAGGATCGTTCTAGGAGAATTGATCCGTAATTGAAAATTCAAACTAAAATTGCATGAACCTAGACAAAGCCTATGGCTATGTGCATGAGGCAAATTCAAAGTAAAATAGCATGAACCTTAGACAAAGCCTATGGCTATGTGCGTGAGGAAAAATTCAAAAATAACAAAAAGAAAGGGAAAAGATGAAGGGGAAGGGAAATGGAAGAAAGCGCCAAAACTCCATGGATTAGATGGAGTGATAAGCTCAAGGAAGATCCGCCACAAGAGTAAGAAGCTCTTGATGAGAATCACAAGGTTCTACTCTAGAACCTTCAAGAGGAGACTCTCTCTCTCAACTCTCTCTAAATTCTCAATGAGAGAAAAATTCTAAACTTTCAATTATGATTCAAATGGCTTACATTTAGGTATTTATATGTTCCCCAACAAATGAAGGAGGAACTAGCGAATGCTTCCCTAAGGCTTCAAGCCCATGCGCGCCTCTTCCTCTATGGATGGGCCTTGATGACTCCATCTTGGCCCATTTACAAGTCCAAGACCAAAAAGTCAAACTATAAAAAGTCAAAGTACAAAAAAATCCTACTTTTATTACATATTTTCCTATGCTTTTACAAAGTCCTAAAACTAGTGGAGAAAACCTCTTGATAGCTTTCCAGGATCATATCATCCCCTCCTTCTAGAAGGAATTCATCCACGAATTTGAAGACTTTGAGTCCTACATCATGATACAAGTAATGAGTTTTATTTTAATGGAAGTTAAAAACAAACAATTATTTTTGGAATTTGATACTCCCTTTGTCTCAACTTATCCACTGGGGTCAAAGATCACTTGTAAGAAAATGGCCTAAGTTGCCCAAGCAAAATGGGTTATGACCTCTTCAAAAGCCTCGTGAATGTTTTGCCATAAACCCTTCAAATGATTTTGAAAGCCATTGAAGCTTTTGGGTTTTCCTTTCGGTTTCATGTCATGAGAGTTGGGAACCTTTGGAATGATACTTAAGATGAGTTTTAATTTTTCCCTTTGGATGAGACCTTGAGGCTTTGGCCTTGGTTCCACATTCTTAATGTGCACAAGAGGGTCTACACAAATATGCAAGGGAGAAGTATTAGTAGACAAACAATTATTTGTAAGTTTTTGGGTTTGGTCGACTAATAACTCTTACTCAACCTTTTCTTTCACTATGAGTAAACTCTCTTTCTTTCTCTCTTCTTTTACCTCAACCTCATTCTTTATTTCTTCTTCCTTGGAGGCTTTTCTCTCTTGCTCTCTTTTGATTTTCATTTTCTTTCTATCCTCACACACTTCTTTTGTAGAAAGTGGTACAAGTTTAATGGTGCAGTTTTTATGTACAAAAGAGAACGTGTTAGTTTGGCCATCATGAATTACTTTACGATCAAATTGCCACTACTACAGAAAAGGGATTTACCAGCGTTTATTTTAGGCCTTCAGCAGCGCTTTCGGGCGCTGACTATTTATCCGCTAGCAAAAGGGGAAAAATTTCGCCAGCGCTTGCGCTGGTAAAGGTTATACAATTGCCAGCGTTTCCTTGAAGAAGCGCTGGTAAAGGTTAAACAATTGCCGGCGCTTCCTAAAGGAAGCGCCGGCAATTGTTTAACCTTTACCAGCGCTTATTAAAGGAAGCGCCGGCAATTGTGTAACCTTTACCAGCGCTTCTTCAAGGAAACGCTGGCAATACCCTTTTTTTTTTTTATATATATAATTACTTTTACTATTCCCCCTGTTTTCCATTACAATTTGCTCAACACAAGCAAAACCAGCAATACTCAAAACCAAACAGGTTATATATATATATGTAATAGCAAAACCTCAACAATTAATATGTTTATATATATATATATAACAAGAGCAAAAAAATCTTGTACTATCACAGTAGCTTAATTGATTGAAGAAAGAAGAAGCCCTCGATCAATCTTAGCACAGTATATTCATGTACATATTCATACAGTTAGGAAAACCAACAATATGTTATATATACAAGAGCAAAAACCAAAAAATAATCCTAGCTAGTACTAGCTTGATTGAAGAAGCCCTTGATCAATTAATCCTTTGCTTTCCCTTCAACAAAATCCTTGCTCCCCTTCAATAATATCCAAATAAACATTGTTAAGTTCAAAATGGTATATAAACTCGAAATGACTACAATAGATCACACTTACATATACCTTCATTCGATAAAATCAACAATATAACGGCACCACTCTTGCTTGAGTGCGGTAAGTTGATCATCAGAGTATACCGGACATTTACGTTCTGGATAGTACTGCGAAACGAAAATTAAATCAAGTTTGTACATTTTCAATATGGTCAAATGTGAGAGTAATTAAATATATAAACTGTGGGGAAAAGGGAAGAAGAAATCCACACACACTACTGAAAACAGAGTATTTAGAGAGAAAATATATATGCTGAATAATACTCAAAATTAACTCTTTATTGAATTCATATACCACTGCACTTACAGTACTTTCATGCACACATTTATAGATCTGCTAGACCTCTAACTAATAAGTCTAACTAACTCATCTAACTCAGAGCTAACCACTTTTACTGTTATAATCATCAACAGTTCATAACTACTAACCACTAACTGACTTTGAAATACTCTGTCAACACAACCACCTAATTCGAAGTTCACTCAACACACAAGATATGCTAATTTAGCATCACTATGGAGTCTAACATTCCAACTAGGTTGGCACCTAGACTCCATCTATCATTTGCTGCACATCAAGTTTGAATCAATTCTCTTATTGATACAACTTTCAAAAGACTCCTTAGCTCTTTGAATCTCTCAATTTTCATAGGCTTGGTCATGATATCTACTTTATGAAATTTAAATCACCTGCAAAAGCACAATTGCAGTTTCCCTTTATTCACTCACGCAAGAAGTGAAATTTGGTCTCAATATGTTTACTCCTCCAATGAGCCATTGGATTTCTTGCCAAACTGATTGCAGATTTGTTATCACTGGATTTCCTGCAGATTTGTTACTAGGTCACAAGGAAAGAAAGATCATGAGCAATTTGTTTGCAGAAGAGGTAACAAATCATTTTACATTGACAACAATATGTTCACTTTAGCACATTTGTGTTGAGCAGCTTTTGTTTGGTTTTGTAGGGTTATTTTATATATGAATCTTTGCGATGGCCACTGGTCTATACTCTTTAGTCAAGAAAAGCACATCCAAGGGCACACTTCAAAATCTAAGATTTACTTTGTTGAGCAAAGAAACTTGATTTTTTTCTTAAACCGTAGTGAAACTTTGGCTAAACAACGGTACCAATATATATGCTATAAAATTATAAAATTTTAGATATAAATATTATTGTTTGTTAGATTTTGAATGTCACCGGAATCACACCATTTGGGTTCCTACAACCCGAGTTATGCGCATTGCAACCTAGGCTGTCCAAAACTAGCACAGCAGAAAAAACTTTTCTACATAATGGCCTACTGGGAATTCATTTGTTGACCAAAAAATATGAATTTTCTCCATCATTAATGTTTGCGTCTTAGCTTTAAATAGCCACCAGAATTAGGTTAAAAGGATTTTGGTAGCCCGAGATATGCATCCTGAAATTCAGGCTGTCGGGAATGGATTCTGCAGCACATGAGTCAACTTTGAAGTTTAAACTATATCTATCCATAAGACTAAAAATTCAGAAATTTCCATGGAGTGAAGGTATTTGTCTTAGGTTTCTAATTTCTCTGACGGCATGCAATTTCAATTATTATACATAGAGTTATGCATTTATAACTGTACACTGTTCAGAATCTTATTTCTGCAAGATTCTGCAGAAATAGAACCGTTTTCAAAGAACTATTGAGAATCATACAATGATCCATAATTCTTGAAATTGACATCAAATGTGGCCTTAGATCTTATCTTTCAAATGACACTAACCTTATACCTACAGGAGGTCCCTACCCCGAGATATGCACAAATCTTCGCCTGCTATTCTGCTAGGACAGTAGGGAGTTCATAGAGTTGATATTTGTGTTTTTTTCTTCTTCAAAAGCAGATGAGTTGATGAAATTCATCATGTTAGGGCTAGTGAATACATTCTTAGTTGTGTTGGTATTCAAATGCATGTAGAAGAATGATATACGAAGGACTAGGGTGTTCAAACTCCTTGTCATCCTTTTATGCATTATGAATTAAGTTCAGTTGCAAAATTGTATTTTAGAATGGTACCATTGTAGCATCAGCAGCATGGATTTGAACTTGAAAGGTTCTGTTCTGAGCAAGAGGAGGCTTCAGAATTCTTCTATTGTGAGCATCAAGAATCTCCATGTGTTCATGCTGCATGTGCATCGTGAATCCCTTTTCAAGCAACTAGCCATTACTGAGCACTTACACTTCACAGATTTATAGATGTAGCCAGACCTTTAACAAAAGGTCTAAATAAATCATCTAACTAGCTCAAAGAGCTAATATTTACTATTATAACTGTCATCAACAGTTCATAACTACTAACCACTAACTGACTTTGAAATACTCTTTCAAGATAAACTAGAACGAAAAGTACATACCAATGATGGGATTTGAGTTTGGTTCTCAACGACGATATCCTTCAAAAACTTCATTACATAGTAGCCACAGTCGATGTCGTTGGGTTGACGGGGGCACTATAAAAGCTCAAATAATAAATTAATTGTTTTCAGTTTTTAATTTAAATAACTGCATATATAAGATAGAACTTTTAATTTGTAAATACGTACATCCATAAATATCCAGTTAGTCTTGGATGATGAAGAAAATCGGGACTTGCCTCCTCTGCTCTGGGCATGATGAATTTGCAAACCCCTAAGTGCAAAATCAAACAATTCATCAAAGTATATAATTTGAATCATCATATATATTAAGATAAAAATAAATGTGTATACTTACTTATTGTATTGATCCATCATTGGTTTGCGATAGGTATAAGGGACATGCAACGGGTCAAAATAGTACACAATGTCTTCATGGGGATTGATTGCTAATAATACCCAATGTCCCCTACAAAAATGAACAGAGTTGGCAAATCCTAAGCCTAGATAATCACATTTCACAAAATTTATAGAAGTTAATTAAAATGACTCACCCTACGTTGCAAGGTGACAAAAACAATGACTCAATACCAGGTTCAGCTAATGCTAAGCGATCGGCTATATATTGTTTTTGCCCAGTTATTGACTTGTGCAAAGCTGTTTTATGTGGGCACAAAAACACGAACCTCCGAGTCCGTTCTTCTGGGATCAATATCTCATGATACAAGTACCTTAAATTAAAACATGTAAACAAATTAATGGATAAACTATAACCATACTTGAGATAGAAAATATAAGTTCGATGTAATACCTGAGATATACTGTAATAACAGTCTGAGATAGTATCTCATGACGAAGAACTTCCTTGATTTCGAAATGAAGGCCGAGAAACAAAGTGGTCTCATAACCCAGCAGTTCTGGCTCCAATGGCACTGTAACATCTGGTGCATTCATATTCCCTAACATATAGGCTTCAAGATAAGCCATATAATCTGCACCATGAGCCGTAGGAGAACGGGAGACCTGAGAATTGCTCTGGGGCTGAGATTTGCTCCCGTTCTTCACTAGGGATGTTATTGACCCTTTTGTTTGCCCCTTGCTAACTATAGGAAAGGAAGGTCGGGATTTGCCAGTTGTATGCTCCGACACTTTGCCCTTACCATTGTCCTTGGCTTTGGATTTTGAGGGTACCTGGATATTTTGCATTGCAAATACATTAATTAGTTAGTGAATGATTTTATGATAATAAATCATGCAGGTTTATTAACTTATATCATGTTACTTACAACTACGAGGCTGATTGGCCATGCCACATAGGTGCCTATTGCATCTTCCACAGTCAACACATCTGCCTCCTCAAGTGGTACAGGCAATGATGCATTCCCTTCAACCACATGGTCAACTCTAACTTTCACATGACTGGGAGGTAATGGTCGGTTGTGCAATAGTGTTTGAACTGTTTCATTAAACATTATCCCCTTACCAACCATTCGACGAGTTGGGCTTGACAAATATAGGTTGCATGCAAAGGTGTCCTGAATAAATGATAAACAAAATATTAATATTTAAATTGTAAATGGATTAAATACGTTTAAGTAAAAACAACGTATGAATTATTAATTACCTCGGGTGACAGCATAGTGCAACCATCTCTGGCGCTATATGGGGTAGGGGTAGGGAAAGCAGGCTCATGCGCCTCCACTGGATGCCTGTCTTGCATGGTGCTTCTCAATTCATCTACTTCTTTCCGTAGACAGCGTATCTCACGCATCATCTCTTCCATTCTATCATTAGTAGCACGCGTTTGTGGTCCGAAGAGAAGGCTCGAAGTGACATCAAATCTCGTACCCCTTAGGCGACCAGGGTACTCTTTCCTTGATAAGGCTCGGGCAAGGATGTCTTGACGACCATCACAATCTGTCATATCCCCTTGTGATACAGACTGTGATATGCTATCCTGAGACACAAATGAAAATGTTAAATATTATCATAAGAAAGTTAAAAATGAAAACGCTTGTTAACTAATGCTTTCATACTTACAATTTGTTCAACCACTTGTCTAGTGGTGGGATCAACAATTTCTCCGTTCTCATCTCGACGACTTTCCATCCACAAAATATGGCGTTGAACCATTTTGTTTGTAACATCGTCCCCTGCCGCCAACAACTATACATTTGAACAATCAAATATTAGTAAACATTAGCAAATTATAACCCAATTATAAGGATATTGTACATACCAACTTTTCCTCAATGCCGGAATACCCCTGACTTCCACCTCTATAAGGGTATTCAGGATTTGACGCTCACTGCCGATTTTCATTGCTAAGCCTCTACATAGACACAGAAATATATATATATATATATATATATATATATATATATATATATATATATATATATATATATATATATATATATATATATATATATATATATATATATATATATGTCAATGCATGCATGGTTAATTAATGTCATATATACAAGTCATAAGGATATTTATTGTACATACCAAAAATTCTTCATCTGTTGTGCGTCTTGCTACAAAAGCTCTCCAAGCATCCAGTGAAATGTACTCTGCATATTGAGCTGGAGGCTCAGGTCTGACATTCCCTTCCTCATCTCTCAGGTACTTCGTCGTCAATTCAGACCGGAATGATCGGTGCATATTTCCGGCCATCTGAATTATCATTTTTTGCCGACATTTATCAACATCAAAGGTCATCTGCAAAATTAATGTCATAGTATAAGTATGTTTACATAATTAAGAAACACTATAACTAATCAATGTTAATTAGTTTACCTCTATATTATGCCAGATGACTTCTTTGACACGGTGCAAAGAAGAATTCCTCCAATCATTGCAGGTAATTGGGACCGACTGCCGCACTAAGGTCCCAATGTAACTCTTCATGTCTCTGCTGACTTTACCAACGGGCTGGCCTTTAACATTCCATTGAACCTGAAAAAATTGAGTAAGTGTATAAATTTATATAACAAACAATAAAATGAAACAGTTAATTATATTATATATATACATATATATATATATATATATATATATATATATATATATATATATATATATATATAGATATCTTACCAAAGGTCTCACTCCTTTACTCCTTTGTCGAATGACATTTTTCTTAACTGTCGGTCCGCGACGCCTCACATTTTTCTTCGCCTCCGCAGGACTATCATGAGATGGAGATGCCATTTACCTGCAAAAAAAAAATTAGACACAAGTAAAAACATTATTTCATAATCATATATGCAAAAATCGATGAATATAAATTTAATTAGCCTGGAACTTAAAAAAACACAATCACTAGCTATACTTACATATTTAAGACAATCTTTTCCTTTTTCTCGTTGGATTGAGACTTGTGTGTCCCTTATTGGTACGAAATAATGGATTGACCCAAATTCCCTCATCATGATCATTTCTAATATACATATCTTCCTCTCTAGTTGGATTACCCTCAAGTGAATGTGATGTCCCAAAGAAAGGATCGTCCTCCATATTGGCATCTTCATGTGTTTGATGATCATCAATATCATTAACAACCATTTTGTTAGACAATAGAACAATGGACCAATTTGTATCAGCTGGATCGGTGACATAGAACACTTGTTGAGCTTGTGATGCTAAAATAAAAGGCTCATCTTTATACCCCACCTTATTGCAATCAACGCGCATGAACCCCAACTCATCCATCTGTACACCGTTATTATTCTCAACCCACTTACACCGGAACACAGGCACCCGAAACATTGTGTAATCCAACTCCCATATACCTTCGATGACCCCGAAGTATGACATATTCGCATATATGGGGTTTCTGTCTTTGGCACTTGAGATATGCATAGATTGAGCTATAAGAGTCACCCCACTATTTTGCACTGTACTTCGATCATCTTGTTCTTTTGTATAGAATGTGTACCCGTTCATCAAATAACTGGTGTAAGATAAAACATGTAGACTTGGACCTTTCGCTAACCATCTCAATCTTTCTGAAACTGAGGTAGGATTTAGAGCATACTCAACAGAAATGTGATCTTTTAGCCACGTTATAAAACACCGAATATGTTCTCTTTGTAACCAATTTTGATTCTTATTTGGGTACAAATTCTTAAGTATGTCCTTGTGTTTTACAACATATGACTCAACTTCATCGGCGTTGTGTAGAACATACAAGTGTGCTTGCTCCCATTCTGTTTTTGGTATAGTCAATACTTCAATTCCAGAAATCCCTTGCCCTATGGTTCTTCCTGTGTGATGAGACTTTGGCATCCCTGTGGAATGTTTGACATTGGATAAGTATTCGGTACATAATTCAACAGCTTCTTCAACTATATACCGTTCAACAATACAACCCTCTGGTCGTGATCGGTTTTTCACATACCCTTTTAATATTTTCATGTAACGCTCAAACGGGTACATCCATCTCATATAAGATGGCCCACACAATTGTGTCTCTCTAACCAGATGAACGGTTAGATGAACCATTATGTCAAAGAATGAAGGTGGGAAATACATCTCAAGCTCACACAAAGTCACAACTATTTCTCTTTGCATTGCTGGCAACTTTTCAGGGTCAATCACTCTGCTGCAAATTGCCTTGAAGAAGAAGCAAAGTTTAGTTAAGGTCTCCCGCACTTTGTTGGGCAAAATGGACCGTATACCGATGGGTAGCAAACTCTCCATAAGAACATGGCAATCGTGGGACTTTAGACCCTTCAACTTGAGATCTTTCATCGACACGAGGCTAGCAATGTTTGAAGAGTACCCTTCTGGAACCTTCACACCATGAAGAAACTTACAAAAAGAAATTTTCTCTTTTCTAGATAGAGTATGAGCTGCTGGTGGTAGATATGTACGTTTCCCTTTCTTCACCGGTCCCAATTCTCGTCTCAATCCCATACTAACCAAGTCCAACCTTGCATTGATGCCATCTTTAGTCTTCCCTGGCACATTGAGTAAGGTACCAATGACACTATCAAAGATATTTTTTTCAACATGCATCACATCAATGAAATGTCTTACATATAATGACTTCCAATACGGCAGCTCAAAGAAAATCGACTTTTTCTTCCACCCTCGTGTCACAAGCTCTCCAGCAAAAGGCTTCCCAAATTCGATACTCAAATTTTTTACCTTTTCAAACAGTTGCACACCCGTCAACGGCAAAGGAGCTCTACGTTCTTCTATATTCCCATTGAATGCCTTTCTCCATAACCGATAATGATGACTTGAATGCAAAAATCTACGATGTCCAAGGAAGACATTCTTCTTACCATGTTCCAACCGCATCCAATCTGTATTATCTTCACATATAGGGCATGCACATTGACCTTTGGTACTGTATCCTGACAGATTACCATATGCTGGAAAATCATTAATTGTGCCGAAGATCATAGACCTCAAGGTGAAACTTTCTTCTTTATACCCATCGTACACCTCTACACCTGTCTCCCACATTTGCTTCAAGTCTTCAATTAAAGGAGCCAAGTATATGTCTATATCATTTCCTGGTTGTTTGGGCCCAGAAATTAACAGAGACAGCATCATATATTTGCGCTTCATGCATAGCCATGGAGGTAGGTTATAAATCACCAAAATCACAGGCCATGTACTGTGAGAGCTACTCTGAATACCATGCGGGTTAAATCCATCAGTAGACAATGCAAGTCGGAGGTTTCTTGGATCTTGCCCGAAATCGGGATAATCATGGTCAATTCTTTTCCATTGAGGAGAATCTGCCGGGTGCCGTAGCTTGCCATCTTTAATCCTTTCATCCTCATGCCATGTAAAGTGCTTTGAATCTTCTGAACTACTGTACATGCGCCTAAATCTAGGTATTATTGGGAAATACCACAAAACTTCTCTGGAACTGATTCTTTCTTCTTATATCGTGAGGCATTACATTTAGGACATGTATTTAACGATGCATGTTCATTCCGAAATAAAATGCAATTGTTAGGACAAGCATGTATCCTCTCATAGCTCATGCCAATAGAGCGCAACATTTGTTTAGCCTCATATGTCCGACTAGGAAGCACATTATCCTCCGGCAACATAGATTTCAATAGTGTGAGTAAGTCATTAAAGCTCTTATCAGTCCATCCATTGCCCGATTTCAAGTTAAACAACTTTAACATCGCCGACAATCTTGTGAATTTAGTACAACCCTCATACAACGGTTTCTCTGCATCACTTATCAACTTCTCAAACATTTGAGGACAATCATGAAGATCTTCTTCAACCACGTTTGCCATCTCTTCAAAACGATCGCCCTCATATGTATTTGTATTGGTATCATTTGACGCATATTTACCACTATTCCCCATATCACTAGATTCACCTCTGGTCTCACCATGCTTTGTCCAACAAGTATAACTTTGATCAATTCCATTGCATATTAAATGTCCTTCCAAGTCAGGTACACTAACTCGTCTTGTATAACAACAACCTAAACATGGACATATGATTCTACTAGGATTTTCTGCGTGTCCAACTGCAAACCTAATAAAATCTTGCACTCCGTCCTTATATTCCTTCGACAAACGATTGGCAGACATCCACTTTTGATCCATATTTTCCCGATCTACAGCAATTATTTTGAGTTTAAAGAGGTTGACATCTACATTCAATAGTACTACATGCATGCATGATGCATGTCTACTTCATACTAAAGGGTGGGGTCCTATCCTATCCAAGATTGTAAACTTCGCATTATATTATTGTATATATATCTTAATTACTTCTTGTTCTAAGAAAATTTCGGCAGCATTTCCCCTTAGTTCTCCAAGCACACAACTTAATTCAGGTGGTATTACGACCCAAATTAGGTATGTACACAGAGAACAATGAGAAAATACAAACCAATGACATTCTTAGATCAAGAAGCTAATGATTAAGACATACAATAATATGGATTGAATGCGATTTTACATTCTTAGACTGTCCACTTTGGACAATTCAAGAACAACTTGTATATTGTGTCAAAAACAATATACAAATCATTATTGAACAGGAAACTAAGGTTAATGCATGTGTACACCGATAAAAATAAATATGTCTAATGATTATACTGCTTATAAGAGATTAAAAAAAGATAAATACCTGGTAGGAGTAAGAAATCTGTGGTAGACAATAAGAAAATCAAGACATGACCAAAACTGCAGATTATCAAGTGACAAAGATAAAGTAAAGGTAAAATTAGACAAAGAAGGTGAGACCAAAAGCAGAACCACGGACAGCATGAAAGAGAAGAAAACTAACCTATTTCGATATGTGAGAAATGGGATGTCCCTATCACTCCATGAACGAATTTCTTCTAAGTGATTCCCGCTTGGTAATGTGCTGCTTCAATTATCACATGTTAGAATATATAAATGAGAAACAGAAAATAAATGAGTTTAATTTTCATTATATCACATGTCACATTATTATTAAATCAGTTTGACTATAATAATAATCATTAAACTCAAGAATATTTTAGTTACCCAATTTAAGAATTTAAGAACAGTGCTTGATGACTTACCCAATTTGGTTCCAACTAGTACCACTGGGACACCAGGAGCAAAATGTTGGAGTTCAGGGATCCACTGCTAAGTGTATACAAAATGAGAAAAGCAAATTCGAAATCTGGAAGACATGTCAATTAAAGTACAAAACACAGAAACACAAATATACCTTCTACAACACATTCTCATAGCAAGAATATACCTCAAGGAAAATAGAAGAGAAACCGTGAGGTTTTTTTCCTTGAGGTATATTTTTTTCCTTGATATAGGGGAAGAGGATAAAGAGACTGCACTCTACAGGCATAGTGAGAAATTGGCTATTGCCTATGCCCTTATTAGTACAGTACCTGGAGTAACCATAAGAATAGTGAAGAACCTTAGAATGTGTGTTGATTGTCACCATATAGCAAAGCTGGTTTCAGAGGCTTACAGTAGGGAACTAATAGTTAGGGATAAAACCAGATTCCATCATTTCAAGCACGGTTCATGTTCATGTAATAATTTCTGGTGAGTGGTGAACATTTTAACAAATAAAAAGATCCTAAAAGAGTAGCCACAAGTAGCTAATGTCAATTTAGATATTCATTTAATCATTATAGAAATGGAATTCTCCTGGGTTATATGCATTTTATTAGTTGCTAAGGTCAAAACCACATGCTAATCTTGATGGAGCTAGTCTATAAACAATGATAGAGGTTCCATTGCCAAATCTGAAGGGCTTTAATCTGGAATACTAAGAGCTACTTAATGTACATAAACAAGTCCTTACACTTGTGGATTACTTGCCGAATTAAGTAGAAGGCCACTTGTTGCAATAAAATTGAAGATAACTATAAATTTTCTATCTTATCATCACACAGACATTTTCTCAGTAAAGCAGAACCACAAATGTACAATACATATGCAACAGAGCTTATCTACACAATTGTGACACATTTTTTTCTTTCCCAATCTGGTGGTGGCAGTGACAGTGGGGAGAGAGGGTAGAGAGGAAAAAGAAGAAAAAAGAAAATCAGATAAGACCATGACTATTGTAGCACAAGATCACAAAATTAATCGAATATTCTTAACTAAAACTATCTATTTCTGTCACAAAAATCAGACAACACCATGGTTATTGTTTTATTAGTTTAGATTCTGATATCAGAGCCAACTAGATCATAGTTATTTAGAATTATTATTTAGGTTCAGTTTGTGTTTTACTGAGAACTACAGTTTGTCATCTCAATAACTAAAATTATTTAAAAAATCAGAAATTGTGATACAAAAAAAAAAAAAAAAAAGAGATCAAAATACAAAATGGAGTATTTGTTTAGTATTGTTTACCAAGGTATCCGCCATTAGCTTAACAATTCCGACTCCACGTGTAGCGTTTATGGCTCTCTAGGCTTGTTCTATCGACAGCAGTATCAAATCCAAAAGATTTGTCTATCACCTGAAGCCAAACAACAAGAGAAATATTAAGATGTTTAGGTCTTTGCAAGTTAGCAGAGAAAAGAAAGAAAAAGAAAACCTAATAGTCAAAATCAAGGAAGTGAAAGATGAGGAACTGAGGAAGAGAGAAAAACGAAGAATTTGATGAGAAGTTGATCCACTTATAAGTCCACCTAGGTTCCAAGCTTAGAAAAAGATTTAGAATTTGCTTGAAAACTCTTGAGTGAAAGTTAAAATCCATTTAGAATTCTTGTGCTCTTAGAGCCGTAGTTAATTAGTAGCCTAACCTGCCTACAAGGCTAAGACAATGAGAAGTCAAGTTTCATTAAGGATTCAAACAGAGACCTAACTCATATACAACATTCCATCCCAATTAGAGATTTGGGGAAAACATATTAATTTGGAAAGTCCAAGTAAGTAGAATTCAAAAACTAAGTTCATATTAATTCAAAAACTAAGGGAACTAATCTAACTTAGACTCTAAAGTTTATGTAAAACCCTTTTGGTCAGTAGCAAAATCCAAAGGGACCTACTCCATCTTTTGGCAAATTAAAAGAGTAGTAGAAGATGCAGTGCAACATGTAGAGTAAACACAAGTTGGATAAAAATGAACATATAAGCAACTATCCAAGAGATGGATATGTTCCAAAATGCATGACTGACCCCACAGAATAATAATGAATATGCACCCAAAATGTATGCTTCAATGATGGGAATACATCTGTTGAGAAGAGGGTTTGAGGAGAGAACCGTGAGGTTTCGCGAAGGTGCTGAGCATGAGTACTGCTTAGGTCGTGAGTGCTGAGCGAAGAGAGAGATTGATCTAAAGCTGCATCAATTTTGTGGTTGTTTTGTTACTTTGTTGTTCTCTGTAAACCACGCTAGCTGGAAGACTGAAAATTAAAAAACAAAATAAATAAAAAATCTGAAAAGCAAAATAAAATAATCTAATGCTTGGATAATTTGTTGGGAAAGCACGAGGTGTAGTTCAGCTCACGTGGCAACCTTCGTTCTCACCATGGAGGAGAGGGTTGTGGACGCGCGGTTGTGGGGAGCGGATTGAGGGTCGCTGTGGTGGAGGAGAGGGGTTGAGTTCGCGGTTGTGGAGGAGATGAGGAGGGTTCAGTTCGCGACTGTGAAGAAGATGAGGAGGTTTGAGTTCGCGGTGAGAGTACTGTGAATGTGAAGATACTATTACTGAAAGCGCGCGCGCGAAGTGAAGATTGAGTACTGATCAGTAATATAAATCAAAAAATTATACTTATATAGAAATTGACAATTACCAGCGCTTTTCCAAATAAACGCTGGTAAAGGACAACACATTTGCCAGCGCTTCCTTAGGAAAGCGCTGGTAATACTATTACCAGCGCTTTCCAAAGTAAGCGCTGGCAAATGTGTTTGTCCTTTACCAGCGTTTATTTGGAAAAGCGCTGGCAATACTCAATGTCAGAGATTTGCTTGCGCTTAGTTAAAAAAGCGCTGGTAAATCCCAATAATTTGCTAGCACTTACCAAAGAAAGCGCTAGTAATACTTCTCCGCCTCATATTTTCTAGCGTTTTACGGGAAAATGCTGGTAAATGTTGCGTCAATTTTTCCCTATTTTGGTGTAGTGTGCCATGGCCTTCCAAGTATAACATGACTCACCTCCATAGGAGCCACATCACAAAGAACCTCATCATTGTAATGACCAATGGAAAAATTTAACAAGACTTGTTGATCCACTACTAATTCACCATCATTATTTAGCCATTGTAGTTTATATGGTTGCGGATGAGGAAATTGTTTTAAGACCAAGTTTGGTCACCAAGATGGTGCTAGCTACATGGTGCAACTACCACCATCAATGATTAATGCACAAATTTTATCTTCTATCATGCATCTTGTTTGGAAAATGCTCTGCCTTTGGCTATCATTATTTTCATTAATATGCATTCCTAGTAATCTTCTTACCATGAGTAAATCGCCCTCAATAGGTTTTATCTCACAATCTTTTTCACTCTCACTTGTAGACGATGCACTAGTGTAAGATAATGATGATGCACTATTTTCAAGTTCTTTACCCCTAGAGATCATGGTTCTCTTGTTGGGGCATTGGGATGCAATGTGTCCTCTTCCAAGGCACTTAAAGCACTTTATATCCCTAGATCTAGGTGCATTAGAATGAGTAGGAGATAAAGGAGATTTAGAGTTAGAAGAATTGGGCCTTGTCCCATTTTTACCCATGTTGGTCGCGGCTCCAATTGCATTGGAGGAGTCTCCCTCCTTCTTAGAATCTTTCCAACTTGTTGAGGAATAGTTAGAAAATGGCTTCTTGTAGGATCACCTTCTCTTCAATTATTGCTCAACTTTGATTGCTTGATGCACCAAATCTTCCAATTCAACATAATGATGCAATTCAACTATGTCCAAGATCTCTTGATTCAAACCATTTAGGAACCTTGCCATAGTTGCTTCTCTTTCTTCATTAATGTTTGCCCTAATCAATGCAACCTCCATTTTCTTAAAATATTCATCCACGCTTTTGTTGGCTTGATTAAGCCTTTGAAGCTTGTTATGGAGCTCCCTATGATAGTGTGAAGAAACAAATCTCTTCCTCATGATGGCCTTCATTTCTCTCCAAGTAGAAATTGGATCATCTCCATTCCTCCTTTTCTCCTTGATTAGTTGATCCCACCATATTAATGCATAGTCTACAAATTCTATGGATGCCACCTTAACCTTCTCCTCTTCACTATAATGTTGGCATGCAAAAATTTGCTCTATTTTGGTTTCCCACTCCAAGTACAATTCGGGATCATTTTTACCTTGAAATGTTGCACTTTTATTTTTACACCTTCAAGCCTATCATTTTGTCTCCTCACTCTATCCTCCCCATACTCTCCATGTCTCATTCTATGCCTCCTCCTTCTTCGGTCATCCTCTTCATATTCATTGTCTTCATGTGATGAATTTGCATGAGAAGAACTTTCTTGCCTTGGACTTCTAGTTCTTGTGCCTCTTGAAGTTCTTTCAATGCCTTCAAGTCTTTCATTAAGTTCATCACTTCGCCTTTGAAGAAGCCTTTCCAAATGTCTTGTCATCCTTTGAAGTTTCATATCATATGCCGCAGTTCTAGGTGAAGGTGGTGTACTACCTCCACTATCACCTCTTGTTTGTGACATGTTTACAATTTTCAACAATAAAACAAAGAAATAAAATGGACCTCACCACTCAACTAAGTGTTTCACTCTTGTAATGTTCACTCATGTTTCACACAATTAGGCTTTTGAGCAAATGCACACTCTTGCCTTTTTCCTCTCTAAAGTCTCACTCAAAGGCTCTTGAAGTAGAAACAAGCAATTCCAAGATATAAAGCCAAATACACTTGCAAACAAATCAAACCAAGAGTAATTCACTCACAAGAATTTCGAAGAAAGAAAACTACAAGACAAAACTAAGAAGTTTAAAAGACAAACTAAAAATGCTCAACAAGAAATAGCACACTCAAATAGAATTGAAAGAAGACAAGTAGAAGAAGAAAGAATAAGAAGAAAGAAGAAGTTGAAAATTGAACCTTAATGTGTTCTTGATTTTCGAAATTTTCTTGCTCAAGCAGGATCATATACAAAGTTTCAAGGCTGAATAGTGGCAAGTCTTTTTCTGCAAATAAAATTTTTTTTTGAACTTTGGATATTTGCACTTTTGCCCCAATTTTTTTTTTAAAATTGCGTTTTGGTCCTTTGGATTTTTCAGATTTGGACTCTTTTTCCTTTTCTATAATTCTGAACTATATTTTTTTTATATAACAGCCACTGACTTTTCGAAATTACAAAAACAGCCCAAACACAACTATTTCACAAATATAAGATCAAAGAGCCTTCTAAAAGTGCTTTTGTAAGAAGCAAATTGAATTTCAAAAATCAAATATAGAATACACTATTTTTATGCTTAGATCTTTCATTCAAGTGGTTGATCAACAAGTTAACCAACACTTTTGAAATTGATCAAGATCTATCAAGCAATTATCCCAAGGATCTCAAGAAATATGAATAACACTTATGAACATCAAGAAAATTCAAATTCAAAAGAATAGATCAAATCTAACACAAGTATATGTAGAATTCGAAAATGCAATCCATAAGAACAACAAACAACACAACTAGAACACAAAATCAAGATCAAAAGGATCTAGATCTAGAATTTTTTGAATTTGAAAAGTAGCGCCAAAAAATTTGAAATTACCGCCAAATTTTTTTAGCTTCTAACTCTCCTAGAGGCTAGCTCTTGATACCAAAAAATCCTACTTGAATGTAGGATCCAAATGTTATGATCCAAAGTGGATCTATTGAATGTAGGATCGTTCTAGGAGAATTGATCCGTAGATGAAAATTCAAACTAAAATTGCATGAACCTAGACAAAGCCTATGGCTATGTGCGTGAGGCAAATTCAAAGTAAAATAGCATGAACCTAGACAATGCCTATGGCTATGTGCGTGAGGCAAAATTCAAAAATAACAAAAAGAAAGGGAAAAGATGAAGGGGAAAGGAAATGGAAGAAAGCGCCACAACTCCATGGATTAGATGGAGTGATAAGCTCAAGGAAGATCCGCCACAAGAGTAAGAAGCTCTTGATGAGAATCACAAGGTTCTACTCTAGAATCTTCAAGAGGAGACTCTCTTTCTCAACTCTCTCTAAATTCTCAATGAGAGAAAAATTCTAAACTTTCAATTATGATTCAAATGGCTTACATTTGGGTATTTATATGTTCCCCAACAAATGAAGGAGGAACTAGCGCATGCTTCCCTAAGGTTTCAAGCCCATGCGCGCCTCGTCCTCTATGGATGGGCCTTGATGACTCCATCTTGGCCCATTTACAAGTCCAAGACCAAAAAGTCAAACTATAAAAAGTCAAAGTACAAAAAAATCCTACTTTTATTACATATTTTCCTATGCTTTTACAAAGTCCTAAAACTAGTGGAGAAAACCTCTTGATAGCTTTCCAGGATCATATCAAATCAGTTTTGGATAATGAAATTTGAAGAGTTTTCTCTATTGTGAGAGCTTCCCTTGGGTTCATGGGTAAAAGAACTAAATCCGATCTTATAAAGGCAACTTGTGGTGATCAAACACGTGACTTGTCACTCACCTTCTCACCTACATCTTGAGTGTGGCGTCAATATCCATTCCTTTTCCTGAAAATTCAAGGCAGTCCGGCTCTGGCTCATATCAAATCTCCTCTTGATATTTACTAGTTCCTTAATAAGGATACGTGAGATAGATTTGTTTTGAGTCAAGCCAGTTCTGAGTTTTTGGTTAAAAGGGAAAATGGTAGGGCGAGTCAGGCGAAGAATGTCGACCCCCACACCATGTCTCAAGTTGGGTATAGATTGGTGGAGAAGAAGTTGATGGATGAGAAGTTGAGAAAGAGGGAGGAGAAGTTGAAAGAGCGGGTAGAAGCACGAGAAGAAGTATGTGAAATTGTTGATCCCCCATCTCCACCCGCACACGAGGACACATGGGTGGAAGGACGAAAGACGAAATCTGAAAATTTTAAAGTTGAAGCCACACGCGTTGTTGCTGAAAAGATTGTAAGTAACAAAGTAAACATACTACATTTCTACTTGTAATTGTAACACATTGTCTTACACATTTTTTTTTAAAATTTGCCGTTGTAGGAGGAGCTGAAGGAACAAAGCTCGCAAGGGTCCTTCGTTCCACAGGGACGTTCAGATATCATGGTCGTTGCTTTTGGGAAAGATGACCACCCTGGCCGTGTTCGTGGTGTTCCAGGGACGGTGGGCATTAAGAAATTTCATGAAACATGCGGGTCACGTAGGCGGGTCGAGCAGGAGATCAATAAGGAGGAGCTTAAAGAAGAGGTTAAACAGGATGTTATTTCCGACCCAACTTTTAGACAAGAGCTTATGTTTTCGCTTCTAAAGGACCCCACCTTCACGCAAATGCTTTTGAAGGAGTTTTCATCAAGGCAATCCCAAGAAGTTGCCCAACCTTCACATATGGAGGTGGAGTTGTTGAAGCGGGAGTTGGAGTTGGAAAAGCGGGAGTTGGAGTTGTCGCAGCGGGAGTTGGAGTTGTCCCTAGTATTCATAATCATTCTCAATTACTTATGTTTTCTTTATTCTCAACCTCAATTACTTATGTTTACGGTATTCTCAATTACTTATGTTTTCTTTATTTACAATTGAAGCCGAAGCCGAAGCCGATAACATATCATCAGTCTCCGTTAACTCGTCTGTTTGCATTTTGTGTGGATTATCCTAATGATATTTTTGAAATTCCGATGGAACACGATGGCTTTGTGGATGAACCTCATATTAGCATCGCTGGTACGATATTGGTCAATTTTGCACTGATGGTGAATGGATAGCCAACACAATTCTAAGTATTTGGTGCACGTAAGTACATTTTGTGACCTTATATATATTGCATATTCAATTAGGTATTACAATTTTATATTTTATTTCAATATATTACGTAATTAACTTCAACTTATTGCATATCCTAGGTATCTGCATCACCAATTACTTGAGAGGGGCAGCGATACTGTTTACGGATTCTTTGACCCTTCCCTCACTCTTGGTAATTTCATGACTGATCACACTAAAGTCAACGCATACATGCAGACCCTAATGGAAAGAAATCGGAAACAGATATATATAGCACCATTCGTAAGGAATGGCCATTGGCAGATGCTCCTACTTATTCCTAGCAAGCATATTGTCGTCTTCTTCTGCTCGTGTCACTATGATCCGGCGAAAGAGGTGGTGGCCCCAATCAATACATACGTAAACTTTTATTTAATTTAATTTAATTTATAACATTTGCTTTTATTTTATAAACATATAATTGACACGAATATTTTGTTTATCATAGAGCTATGAAGGCATGTAGCATTTCTTGTGAAAATGGGAAAAATAGGTCTTCCAAGTCAAAATCAAATCCTGATTGGTATGTCCTAAAGGTAAGCAGTTTATTAATAGTAATTATTATTATTATTATTATCATCATCATCATCATCATCATCATCATTACTATAGATACATTAACTTGATATCCAATTTCATATTCATTTGTAGTCTCGTAGACAATTAAATAGTTGGGAGTGTG
The DNA here is from genome assembly GCA_039655645.1 of Ammopiptanthus mongolicus. Lineage (NCBI taxonomy): Eukaryota > Viridiplantae > Streptophyta > Magnoliopsida > Fabales > Fabaceae > Ammopiptanthus > Ammopiptanthus mongolicus. The sequence continues at coordinate 52,938,037 of CM077348.1, read as the reverse complement.
CTTACTATGTAATGTTTCATATGTTGAACATTGGCTCAGCGTCTATTACTGACGGATGGACGCAGGTAATTAATTTTCAGGTTAATTAATTATATTTTGTTTTTGTTGATAACTTAAGTAAATGTTGAGTTTATTTGAACTTGTGCAGGCTTTCAGTGATCAGTCTCCTCTCACTAAGCAAGAATTCAAAGACTTGAGAGTGCTTTTTGCAACCTTCTTTTTTAAGTATGTTGCAGAGAAAAAAGTAAAAAATATAGATCCTGCATACTTAGAAGAGAATGATTAGTTTATATATATGTATGAATTGTGTATAGAATTCTGAATTGTACTGACTAGCTTACAGAGAATTCTGAATTGTAGTTGGACTAGTATTGAGTAAATAATATTGCAAAATCTGTATTCTGGAACAGTATTGAGTAAATTATGCAAAATTCTATATTCTGAACTTGTTAGAATTCTGGTTGTATGAGTGTAATGAATTTGTAGAATTCTGCAGGGAGTTGGGAACTAAATATGACCAGCATTAAAAAAAAAAATATAACTTTTAACGTCGGTTTTATATAAAATATAAAACTGACGTTAAAAGTTATATTTTTAAAAAATATATACTTTTAACGTCCATCGTATAGATAAGCGACGTTACAGGTTAACTTTTAACGTCTGTTTTTTATGTGAACCAACGTTAAAAGTTAAATTTTAACGTCTGTGGCCTAGGCAACGGACGTTAAACTAATATATTTAACGTCGGTTGAGAACGGACGTTAAATATCACACTTTTAATGTCTACTGTATTAACGTCTGTAATGAAACCGACATTAAAAGTCACTTTTAACAGACGTTAAAAGTGCTTCGTGCACTAGTGACAGCCAGAGGTAACAATGGTTGACGTTATGAATCTCAACCAGCAAGTAGATGAACCCGTTGCAGATTTCATTGAAAGATTCAGGAAATTGGGAAGTAGGTGTAGTGTTGATATGAGCCGTATAAGACACATGGACCAAGAAGCACTTCAAGGACTTGGTGGGCCTATAACAAGATCAAGAGCTAAGAAAGCCCAAGAAGTTCTAGAACAAATGGTGACTACTTTGATGGAAGCAAGCCCAAACTCAAGCCTAGAAGGAATGGAGCCCAAGTTGGTGACTTATCTTAGTCAACTAGAAGGCCCATGATGATGACAAGGGGCGTGCATAGCATCACTTATTTGTTTGTTTTATTTTCAATTCAATAAGTGTAATAGGTTATGTGAGTGGATCCAATTTTGGCTACATTGTTAGTGGGCTACACTAAGAGTTGCATGAAGGTCAAGCCCATATTTCCCATGGTGTTACACGAGTTTAGAGAGTCTTAGAGGAGGGAATCTTTAGCTTGCATGCTATGAGAAACTCCTCATTTAGTTGAGTGAATAAATGTTGTAAGTTATGGGTGTTACACTTTTAATTTGAAAAGCAAGTGTAACCACCCATAATGATGAGGTGGTAGGCGTGATAACTAGGGGGATTAGTGGCTGATTTCAATTGGTTGGTGGCTATTTAAGTTAGGTTTTAAGTTGATCTTTAGTGTCATGAATCAAGCTAATAAATGTGGGAGTTATAGATTGTCCTAGGATTCCATTGTGTGGCTTGAAAGATGGGCGTATGGCTGAGTTAGAATTGGTCCTAAGGTGAGCCATTAGTGACATAATTAGGCCATTCAAGTGGAGGTTATGCTTTGTCTTTGGATGCCAAAAGTTTGGATGTCCACAACTATATGTATGCACCTACTACCATGAATAAGATAACTTGGATGTTGAATTTGGATTAATTCCATTTGTGAGAATTGTTTCTCCTAGGTTCTTGGTTGAACCAAACTTAGTTCTTATCAAGAATCCAAGGTTCTTGTGGCGAACATCACTTGGCTTATCAAGCCTTCTTGGTTTGTGACGCCTCATCATCTCTTTCTATCCATTTTCTTATTTTCTTCTCTTTTATGTTGATTCATTTTGTTTCTATCTAAGAACACGCAATTTATCATGTCTTGAATTCAACCATAAGATCGTTAAAAGACAACCACACCATTTGGTTGTCATCAAGGGGTATCAAAGCTTAGGCTTTGGTTGAATTTTTGTTTTTGTTCTTGATTCTATTTTCTTCTTCATCTTCTACTCTTTCTTCTTTTCTTTCCAAAAACCAAAACAAAATTTACTTTGATTCTATTCGTGAAGGGAAATTTCGTGGTTGTTGTGTATTGCTCCAAAAACAAAGTTTCCAAGAGTGATTCTCTTCAACAAGTTAAAAAAAAAATTCGTGAATAGTTGAAAAAAAAAAAAAAGAGAAGAGAAAAATTCAATTGAGCAATTTGTGTGTTGAAAATATTTGTTCCCTTCTTCCTTTGTTTGTAATTTCTAAACTTTTTCTTTTCTAGCCTTTGTTCTTTGGTTTGATAAGTTTTTGTGATTTTGTTACTTGAATTTTAGTATTTTTGTGTTTTGTGTTTGATTCCTCTGAGAACTAAAGGAGAAAATTTGAGAGGAAAAAGGCAAGAGTGCAAATTTACTTCTTGTGTGGAAAAAGCCAAAAGAGTGAAATTCATTTGTGTGACAAGTAAGGGAGTGTAGTGAGAAAACACAAATCATGGCACACAATGGAGAATGTCCACCACCTTCACCAAGGTCCGCGGTCATTCTTGCACCAATGACTACTCAAATGCAAGCCCTTCAAAGGCAAATGGAGACAATGCAAGCCAACTATGATCAACAACTTGCCAACCTTCAAAATGATGAGTCTTGTGGCAATGAAAGTGAAAGAGGAAGGCCTAGAGGAGGAAGACATAGAGAAGGAGGACATAGGGGAAGGAGGCGTGATGAAAGGCTTGAAGGGGTGAAAATCAAAGTTCCTCCCTTTCTTGGGAAGAATGATCCGGAGGCTTACTTGGAGTGGGAGTTTAAAATAGAACAAGTTTTTTATTGTAATTCTTACAATGAAAGCAAGAAGGTGAAAGTAGCCGCCCTTGAGTTAAAAGAATATGCCCTTGTGTGGTGGGACCAATTACAAAAAGAAAGGAGGAGACATGGAGGAGCGGTCATAGACACTTGGGAGGAGATGAAGTATGCCATGAGAAAGAGATTTGTCTCAAATCATTATCAAAGGGACATTCACAACAAATTGCGTAGACTTACCCAAGGGAGCAAAAGTGTAGATGAATACTTCAAGGAGATGGAGTTGGCCTTACTTAGGTCCAATTTTCACGAAGATAATGAGGCTACCATGGCAAGATTCTTCCATGGCTTGAATCAAGATATTCAAGACATAGTGGGATTACAAAATTATGTGGAGCATGAGGATTTGGTACAATAAGCAATCAAGGTGGAGCAACAAATTAAGAGGAGGAAGTTCAAATATTTTTCTTCTTCTTCTTCAAAATTTCCATCATCAAAATCTTCCTTATCTCCAAAGCAAGTTAGTGAGGATCAAATAAAAATAAGAGAAAAGATGATGACAACCAAATGGTGTGGTTCCCTTTTAACGATCTTATGGTTGAATTCTAAGTATGATAATTTCGTGCTCTTTGTATAGGAACAAAATGAAACAACATAAAAGTGAAGAAAACAAGAAAATGGTGAAGAAAGAGATGGTGTAGGCGCCACAACCAAGAAGGTTTGATAAGCCAAGTGATGTTTGCCACAAGAACCTTGGATTCTTGATAAGAACTAAGTTTGGTTCAACCAAGAACCTAGGAGAAAAAATTCTCACTCAATGGAATTTGATCCAAAATAACATCAAAGTTGTCTTTCTCAAGGTTTTAGGTGCATACATATAATAGTCATCCAACTCTTGGCATCCAAAGACAAGGCATAACCCCCATTTTGAATGGCCTGATTCCTAACTTGATGACCACTAAAACAAAATCAATTCAGCCCCAAACCCATTCATACACGCCTACCCTTCCTTCTTCATGGGTGGTTACACTTTGTTTGTCAAATTAAAAGTGTAATACTCAAACAAATGAAAGCAGCCCATCAAGCACTCATAACTCACCATCAAGCAATTGAATTCAGCCCCAAGACACTCAATGTCACGCCTACCACTTGTTCTTCATGGGTGGTTACACTTTGTTTGTCAAATTAAAAGTGTAACACTCAAACAATTGAAGGCAGCCACTAAGACACTCATAACTCACCATGAAGCAATTGAAGTCAGCCCCAAGCACTCAATGTCACGCCTACTCTCCCTTCATGATGGGTGGTTATACTTTGCTTTGCAAATTAAAAGTGTAACACCCATAACTTGCAATTTATTGACTCAACTTAATGAGGAGTTTCTTATAGCATGCAAGCTAAAGATTCCCTCCCCAAGACTTTCTAATGCACGTGTAGCTTCATGGAAAATATGGGCTAGACCTTCATGCAAATCTTAGTGTAGCCCACCAATAGAGAATGCCCAATTGGATCCACTCACATAACCCATTACACTTTATTGAATTGAAAAAAAACAAAACAATAACTATGAAAGCAAAGTCACGCCCCATTGTCATCATTATGGGCCTTTACTTGACTAAGATAAGTCACCATCTTGGGCTCCATTCCTTCTAGGCCTGAAGTTGGGCTTACTTCCATAAAGGTGGTCACCATTTGTTCTAGGACTTCTTCGGCTTTCTTGGTTCTTGATCTAGTCATAGGCCCACCAAGTCCTTGAAGTGCTTCTTGGTCCATACTCCTTATTGGGCTCATATCATCCACTCCTTCTTTAGGTGAATTCGACCTCGAATTGAATTCTTCATCATCTACATCAAAAAAAGATAAATCAGCCACATTGAAAGTAGCACTTATTCCACAATGCTCACCAGGAAGATCCAACTTGTATGCATTATCATTGATCCTGGCCATTACTTGAAATGACCCATCTCCTCTTGGCTGCAGTTTAGATTTCCTTTGGGAAGGAAACCTTTCCTTCCTCATGTGAACCCATACCCAATCTCCGGGCTCAAATACCACCTTCTTCCTTCCTTTATTGGCTTGTCTTGCATAGCTTTGGGTCCTCTTTTCAATTTGGACCTTCACTTGCTCATGTAACTTCCTCACATATTCAGCCTTGGCCTACCATCTTTATACTTTAAAATTGAAGAGTTGGGCAATGGCAATAAATCAAGAGGAGTTAAGGGATTAAAAACATAAACAACCTCAAAAGGAGAATATTGAGTGGTGCTATGAACAACCCTATTATAAGCAAATTCCACATGAGGCAAACACTCCTCCCAAGACTTAATGTTCTTTTTAATCACAACCCTTAAAAGGGAAGAAAGTGTTCTATTCACAACTTCAGTTTGCCCATCCGTTTGAGGATGGCAAGTAGTGGAGAAAAGAAGCTTTGTACCTAGCTTTCCCCACAAAGTCCTCCAAAAGTGACTTAGGAACTTGGTTTCCCTGTCACTAACAATACTCCTTGGGAGACCATGAAGTCTCACCACTTCCCTAAAAAATAAGTCCGCCACATGAAAAGCATCATCAACTTTTTTACATGGAATAAAATGTGCCATTTTGGAGAACCTATCCACCACAACAAAAATGGAATCTTTACCATTCCTTGACCTAGGCAATCCCACAACAAAATCCATAGATAAGCCTATCCAAGGAGAGTCAGGAATAGCTAAAGGAGTATAAAGTCCATGGGGCATCACTTTAGATTTTGACTTTTTACATACAATGCATTTTTCACAATATTTTTGCACATCATGCTTCATGTGAGGCCAATGAAAATGTTCATGCAACATGTCTAAAGTATTTTGGACCCCAAAATGCCCCATTAATCCCCCTTCATGCGCCTCTTTTAAGAACAATTCCCTTATAGAGCTTTTAGGCACACATAAACGTTTTTCTTTGAAAAAAATATTTGGTGCCTAAAATATCTATTTTGGGATGAATGCACACAATTAGCATAGATATGAGAAAATTCCTTATCATGCTCATACAATTCTTTAATGCATTCAAGACCCAACAACTTTGTCTCAAGGGTAGAAAGTAAAGAATACCTTCTTGAAAATGCATCCGTAACAACATTGGCCTTACCCTTTTTGTGTTTCACCACATATGGAAATTGTTCGAGAAATTCAACCCACTTTGCATGTCTTTTATTTAACTTTCCTTGCCCTTTCAAATATTTCAAAGACTCATGGTCACTATGAATGACAAATTCTTTGGGCAAAAGATAGTGTTGCCAAGTTTGCAAAGCTCTTACTAAGGCATACAATTCCTTATCATAGGTGGGATAATTAAGGGAAGCTCCACTTAATTTCTCACTAAAAGAAGCAACTGGATGCCCCTCTTGCATCAAAATAGCCCCAACACCAACATTTGAAGCATCACATTCAATCTCAAAAGATTTAGCAAAATTAGGCAAAACAAGTATTGGTGCATGGGTGAGCTTTTCCTCAAGTTCTTTGAAAACATGTTCTTGCTTCTCCCCCCATTTAAACCCAACATTTTTTTTGATAATTTCATTAAGAGGTGCAGCCAAGGTGCTAAAGTCCTTAACAAACCTCCTACAAAAACTAGCCAAGCCATGAAAACTCCTCACATCACTCACATTTTTGGGAGTTGGCCAATCTTGAATGGCTTTAATTTTCTCTTTGTCAACATGGACCCCTTTAACATTTATCACAAATCCAAGAAAAATCACATGGTCCACACAAAAAGTACACTTTTCCAAATTAGCATACAATTTTTATTTTCTTAATACAAGCAAAATAGCCCTTAAATGTTCATGATGTTCATCTAAGTTTTTGCTATATATCAAGATGTAATCAAAATACACCACAACAAACTTGTCCAAAAATTCCCTCAAAACATGGTTCATAAGCCTCATAAAAGTGCTAGGTGCATTTGTTAAACCAAAAGGCATTACCAACAATTCACACAAACCATATTTAGATTTAAAGGCAGTTTTCCATTCATCCCCCTCCCTTATTCTAATTTGATGGTACCCACTTTTCAAATCAATTTTAGAAAAAACACAAGCACCGTGCACATCCTCCAAGTCCCATCTTTCTATGGCACTAAAATTACCGGGACAGCACATGAACTCAAACTTTCTTGCACCCAACCTTTTTGTATCAACTCCTCCACTTGTGTTTGGATCTCTGTAGTCTCTTGTGGATTGCTCCTATAGGCTGGCCTATTGGGCAATGATGCACCCGGAATGAGGTCAATGTGATGCTCAATTCCTCTAAGAGGGGGAAGGCCATGTGGCACTTCCTTAGGAAAAACATCACCAAATTCCTACAAACGATTTTTGACACCACTAGACAAAGAATTATCATTAGGAATGTTAGTATTTAAGCAAAATTCCTTACAATAAAGTATGTATAGGGGCTGCCTTGAAATTGAAGCACTCTTCACCTCACTCTTTGTTGCAAGAAAGCTCTCTTTACTCTCTTTTTCCACTCTATTTTTCACTTCCTTTTTCTCATGATTTTTATTTTTATTTTTCTTCAATCTTTTTCTCAATTTCTTTTTTACTCTCTTTTTCTTTCCTCTCTCGCTCTCTCTTTTCTCTCATTTTTATTTGATCCTCACTAACTTGCTTTGGAGATAAAGGAGAAAGTATGACCTTTCGATCTTGAGACATGAGAGTATACTTATTTGAAAACCCATCATGGATGGCCTTCTTGTCATATTGCCAAGGCCTTCCCAACAACAAGTGGCTTGCCTCCATAGGCACCACATCACAAAGAACACTATCCTCATACTTCCCAATTAAGAATGGGACCTCCACTTGTTTGTTCACCACCATTTCTCCTACCTCACTTAACCATTGAAGCCTATATGGTCTTGGATGTGCCTTAGTTACAAGATTTAGTTTTGACACTAATCTAGTACTTACAACATTGGCACAACTTCCTCCATCAATAATTAAAGAGCATACCTTTCCTTGAATTAGGCATCTAGAATGAAAGATATTCTCCCTTTGGCTTGCTTCATGTTCTTTCAGTTGACTCCCCAATAGCCTCCTTACCATAAGTAAATCACCATCCGGCATGAACATATCTTCTTTATTTTCCTCCCCACTTGAAGCCTCGGATTGTGATACTACTTCACCATTCATGGTCACCATAGTTCTCTTTGTTGGACATTGGGCGGCTATGTGCCCATGGCCAAGGCATTTGAAACACTTTACTTCACGGCTCCTAGTGGTTATCTCCATTGGTTTCTTGCCTTGAGAGGTGCTCACGGCTTCTTTGGTTGGTGCACCCTCCTTCTTTTGCTTGTCTTTCCAATTTGATGATGGAAACTTTGAAGAAGAAGAAGAAGAATATTTGAACTTCCTCCTTTTAATTTGTTGCTCCACCTTGATTGCTTGTTGCACCAAATCTTCAAGCTCCACATAATTTTGTAATTCTACTATGTCTTGAATATCTTGATTCAAGCCATGTAAGAATCTTGCCATGGTAGCCTCCCTATCTTCTTTAAAATTTGACCTAAGTAATGCCAACTCCATCCCCTTGAAATATTCATCTACACTCTTGGTCCCTTGGGTAAGTCTTTGCAATTTGTTGTGAATGTCCCTTTGGTAATGATTTGGGACAAACCTCTTCCTCATGACATACTTCATCTCCTCCCAAGTGTCTATAGGCTCCCCTCCAAGTCTCCTCCTCTCTTTTTGTAATTGGTCCCACCACACAAGGGCATACTCTTTGAACTCAAGGGCGGCTACTTTCACCTCCGTGCCTTCATTGTAAGAATTACAATCGAAGACTTGTTCTATCTTTAGCTCCCACTCCAAGTAAGCCTCCGGATCGTTCTTCCCAAGAAAGGGAGGAACTTTGATTTTGAGCCCCTCAAGCCTTTCATCACGCTTCCTTCCTCTATGTCCTCCTCCTCTATGCCTTCCTCCTCTAGGCCTTCCTCTTTCACTTTCATTGCCACTAGACTCATCATTTTGAAGGTTGGCAAGTTGTTGATCATAGTTGGTTTGCATTGTCTCCATTTGCCTTTGGAGGGCTTGCATTTGAGAAGTCATTCGTACAAAAAGGACCGCGGACCTTGGTGAAAGTGGTGGACTATCTTCATTGTTTGCCATGATTTATGTTTCCTCACTACACTCCCTCACTTGTCACACAAATGAATTTCACTCTTTTGGCTTTTTCCACACAAGAAGTAAATTTGCACTCTTGCCTTTTTCCTCTCAAATGTTCTCCTTTAGTTCTTAGAGGAATCAAACACAAAACACAAAAATACCAAAATTCAAGTAACAAAAATCACAAAACTTATCAAAACAAGGAAAAACGAAGAACAAAGGCTAGAAAAGAAAAGGTTTACAAATAAGAAACAAAGAAAGAAGGGAAAAAATTTCAAGACACAAATTGCTCAAGTGAAACTTTCTCTTCTTTTTTTTTTTTTTTACATGAATTTCCTTTTTTTTTTTATAACTTGTTGAAGAAAATTACTCTTGAAAACTTTGTTTTTGGAGCAATACACAACAACCACGAATTTTCCCTTCAAGAAAAGATCAAAGTAACTTTTGTTTTTGGTTTTGAGAAGAAAAGAAGAAAGAGTAGAAGATGAAGAAGAAAATAGAATCAAGAACACAAACAAAAATTCAACCAAAGCCTAAGCTTTGATACCACTTGATGACAACCAAATAGTGTGGTTGCCTTTTAACGATCTTATGGTTGAATTCTAAGTATGATAATTTCGTGCTCTTTGTATAGGAACAAAATGAAACAACATAAAAGTGAAGAAAACAAGAAAATGGTGAAGAAAGAGATGGTGTAGGTGCCACAAACCAAGAAGGTTTGATAAGCCAAGTGATGTTTGCCACAAGAACCTTGGATTCTTGATAAGAACTAAGTTTGGTTCAACCAAGAACCTAGGAGAAACAATTCTCACTCAATGGAATTTGATCCAAAATAACATCAAAGTTGTATTTCTCAAGGTTTTAGGTGCATACATATAATAGTCATCCAACTCTTGGCATCTAAAGACAAGGCATAACCCCCACTTTGAATGGCCTAATTCCTAACTTGATGACCACTAAAACAAAATCAATTCAGCCCCCAAACCCATTCATACATGCCTACCCTTCCTTCTTCATGGGAGGTTACACTTTGTTTGTCAAATTAAAAGTGTAACACTCGAACAATTGAAAGCAGCCCATCAAGCATTTGAATTCAGCCCCAAGACACTCAATGTCACGCCTACCACTTGTTCTTCATGGGTGGTTACACTTTGTTTGTCAAATTAAAAGTGTAACACTCAAATAATTGAAGGCAGCCACCAAGACACTCATAACTCACCATGAAGCAATTGAAGTCAGCCCCAAGCATTAAATGTCACGCCTACTCTCCCTTCATGATGGGTGGTTATACTTTGCTTTGAAAATTAAAAGTGTAACACCCATAACTTACAATTTATTGACTCAACTTAATGAGGAGTTGCTTATAGCGTACAAGCTAAAGATTCCCTCCCCAAGACTCTCTAATGCACGTGTAGCTTCATGGAAAATATGGGCTAGACCTTCATGCAACTCTTAGTGTAGCCCACTAATAGAGAATGCCCATTTGGATCCACTCACATAACCCATTACACTTTATTGAATTGAAAAAAACAAAACAACAACTATGAAAGCAAAGTCACGCCCCCTTGTCATCATTATGGGCCTCTACTTGACTAAGATAAGTCACCATCTTGGGCTCCATTCCTTCTAGGCCTGAAGTTGGGCTTGCTTCCATAAAGGTGGTCACCATTTGTTCTAGGACTTCTTGGGCTTTCTTGGTTCTTGATCTGGTCATAGGCCCACCAAGTCCTTGAAGTGCTTCTTGGTCCATACTCCTTATTGGGCTCATATCAAAAGAGAGAGCAAGAGAGAAAATAAAAAGAGAGTGAAAAAGAAATTGAGAAAAAGAGTGAAGAAAAAATATAAAAAAATCATGAGAAAAAGGAAGTGAAAATCCGAGAGGAAAAAAAAGGGTAAAGAGAGCTATCTTGCAACAAAAAGTGAGGTGAAGAGTGATTTAATTTCAAGGCAACCCCTATACATGCTTTATTATAGGGAATTTTGTTTGAATGCTAATGCTTCTAATGAACTCTCTTTTCCTAGTGGTGTTGACAATCTTTTGCAGGAATTTGGTGATGTGTTTCCAAAGATTCCTCAAAAGGATGCTTGCAAGGCTATTTTGGGTCATGAAGAAGTTGAATCAAGTGAAACACTTATCAGTTTAACCTTTTGCATATTTAAGCCTTCGACTTCTTTAATTGATATATTTTTTTGTTAAATTGTTTGGGAAGTGCTTTCCTCCTATGCTTGCTAGATTTGCAAATTTGCATCTTAAAATGCCTAATTTGTGTTATCTCCCTAAATCTAGTTTAAGTGTTGAAACCGTAAGACAAGACGTGTTTAATACAAACTATTCTTATAAACTTGATTTGAGGACTATGAACCAAGACTTGAATGAATTCCTTAAGAAGTGTGTTGTTGTGCTTTCTAATGTTCACTTGGTTCATGACAACAATTTTGAAGGTTGTTTTGGATTTCTAAGAGAAAGCTTGTTTGCTAACTTGGCCACTTACTCTTTTGTCCAAAATAAAGTTAGCATTTTTAGGCTTGTTATGAGCACTAAAGGATTGCGTGTGGCATTAATTGATGGATTCACTACTACACCCCTTCTTACTCTACCTATTCTTGTGAATTCTTTCAAGCTTCCATATGATGCTCCTAATGTGTTTGAGGAGTTTGTTTTGTTTCAAAAAAAGCCGTGCTTTGTTTGTGATGAGGAGAATATCAATGAGGTTCAATTTGCCTTGGAGTCTTTGCAAAGGCAAAGTACCTTCTTTTTTGTCACCAAGTTCAAGCCAAGGAAGGTACATTTGGTCATATATGTCAACTCAAAGAGGTATAACTTTGTGCTTACCTTTAAAATTCCTTACCTTGGCTATGAAAGTATTGGGTTGTTGATTGTACAAGATGAACATGTGTGTCACCTACTTGCTACATTTGGTGATTTCTCTCAATTTCCATTTGACCCCGGTGGAAGGATTAACATTGTTCTTCAACCAAGAGTAGATGGGCCATTTCAAGTAGTGGCCAAGATCAATGATAATGCATACAAGTTGGATCTCCCTGGTGAGCATGGTGGAATTAGTGCAATTTTTAATGTGACTGATTTATTTATTATTTTTTGATGTAGGTGATGAAGAATTCAATTCGAGATCGAATTCACCTAAAGAAGGAGGGGATGATATGAGCCGTATAAGACACATGGACCAAGAAGCACTTCAAGGACTTGGTGGGCCTATAACAAGATCAAGAGCTAAGAAAGCCCAAGAAGTTCTAGAACAAATGGTGGCTACTTTGATGGAAGCAGGCCCAAACTCAAGCCTAGAAGGAATGGAGCCCAAGTTGGTGACTTATCTTAGTCAACTAGAAGGCCCATGATGATGAAAAGGGGCGTGCATAGCATCACTTATTTGTTTGTTTTATTTTCAATTCAATAAGTGTAATGGGTTATGTGAGTGGATCCAATTTTGGCTAAGTTGTTAGTGGCCTACACTAAGAGTTGCATGAAGGTCAAGCCCATATTTCCCATGGTGTTACACGAGTTTAGAGAGTCTTAGAGGAGAGAATCTTTAGCTTGCATGCTATAAGAAACTCCTCATTTAGTTGAGTGAATAAATGTTGAAAAGCAAGTGTAACCACCCATAATAATGAGGTGGTAGGTGTGATAACTAGGGGGATTAGTGGCTGATTTCAATTGTTTGGTGATATTTAAGATAGGTTTTAAGTTGATCTTTAGTGTCATGAATCAAGCTAATAAATGTGGGAGTTATAGATTGTCCTAGGATTCCATTGTGTGGCTTGAAAGATGGGCGTATGGCTGAGTTAGAATTGGTCCTAAGGTGAGCCATTAGTGACATAATCAGGCCATTCAAGTGGAGGTTATGCTTTGTCTTTGGATGCCAAAAGTTTGGATGTCCACAACTATATGTATGCACCTACTACCATGAATAAGATAACTTGGATGTTGAATTTGGATTAATTCCATTTGTGAGAATTGTTTCTCCTAGGTTCTTGGTTGAACCAAACTTAGTTCTTATCAAGAATCCAAGGTTCTTGTGGCGAACATCACTTGGCTTATCAAACCTTCTTGGTTTGTGGCGCCTCATCATCTCTTTCTATCCATTTTCTTATTTTCTTCTCTTTTATGTTGATTCATTTTGTTTCTATCTAAGAACACGCAATTTATCATGCCTTGAATTCAACCATAAGATCATTAAAAGGTAACCACACCATTTGGTTGTCATCAAGTGTGTAATTCCTTGAGGTAGAATATGCAAGTATGGCGATTGGGAACAGGCATCACCAATTACGAGAAAAGTTGGTGTCGCAAGATTGCGGTGATTTGAGCCAATTGGCTGCCAAGGCCACAAGAATTGAGCAGTACATCATCGAGAGTGAACAAAAGAGGGCCAGTCGAGGAAGGGGGCCACATATAGTTTCTATCATTGAAACTGAAGACTCGGATGAGGCAACCGAATGCCAAGCCGATCCCACGGCTGACATTATGGCAGCTAAAATCCTGAGGGGTAAACCATACTCATGCCCTGCATTGAGACCTCCTAAGGGCAAGGAGATAACTGTTTCTGAGAACAAGGTGGAGTATGCCTTCGACATTTCCAAGGCAGACCAGATATTTGACTATCTGCTGAAAGATCAACAGATTCGGCTAGTCGAAGGACACAAGATTCCCACCGCTGAGGAACTAAAAAATAAAAAATACTGTAAGTGGCATAATTCCTATAGTCATGCTATTGTGAATTGTGTGGTGTTCAGAAAGCCCTTCCAAAAGGCTGTTGAGGATGGCAGATTTAAATTGGCTGACAAGGCAGTGGCTGAAATGGGAGTTGATATTGACCCATTCCCAGCCATTACCATTGGTATGGTCTTCTTTTCTGGACAATCAGGTTCTCCACACAAAAGATGGAAGCAGCCGATCCAACAGCAATGGAGAAGAAAAGGAGAAGTTTCGGAAGGACAGAAAAGGGATGAAGCTACCATGGCTAAGAAACAAAGCCAGAGAAGAAACCGGACGTCTTTGCAAGACTGGGAACTCCTAGAGTTATGGTTGTGCAGAGGTCAGAGGCATCCCAATCGCGTCATGTTAATCCAAGATCTAGTGTTTTTCACAGGCTAGAGCAACAGCCGAGAAAGTATGGTCCCCGGGGTTTCCCTAGACTTGAAACATCTGGCCACTTGAAGGGATTGGCAGCCGAATTATTGGAACCTAATCAAGAAAAAGTTGAGGCTTTGAGGAGTCAGTTTGAATGACAAGCTCTTCAGTCGAGGAGGCCTAACTATTGGGCAAGGGGCAGATCTGATTTTCACCAAGGCAATGGTAAGGCTGTTTAAAGCAATCCTATTCAAAGGCCAACTACAGAGGAAAAGGGGAGGTTGCCAATAGTGGATGAAAGTCCTATCCCAGAAGGAAAAAGGTGTGTTGCAGAGTTCAGTGAAAAGGGGGGTATGACTTCTTTAAGGATCGTGGTGCGCAATGATGAAGAAATAAAGCCGCAGAGAACGGTCAAGCCTGCGGCTAATGTTCTGGAGGGACATTGGTTCCTGAATATGTATGTGAAGAACTTGAAGCCGATTGATGCTGTAGGTATTCAGTTAACACGAACCCAGAAAATGAGAAAGCAAAGAATGGCCCAGGTGCAGAAAATGAAGCAAACGCTATAGATGTTAGCTGAGGCCAAGAAGGTGACAAGGGATGAGATTTCTTCTCCTAAGGTAATCGAGGCATTAGATGCGGCATTCGGGTCCCCTAAGGCAGGAAGAAAAGAGGGACAGAAGGACCTTCATCAGAATGGATCAGATACCAAACTAGAGGAGAAGAAAGAAGATAGTTTGATGAATGAAGAGTTTGATGCTTCTGTGGGGGAAGATTTAGATCCCATCATTGAGCTAGATGATCAGTTCCATGAGGAAAATGGCAAGGCTGGAGATGTATTAGATGGAGCAGAAACTGAGATGTTGTCCTTTATGGAAGAATCTTTGTTACAAACCCTCATAGGGGAAGAAGAGTTTGACTCGGCTGAAGTTGATGTGGTGGGAATCCTTCCTAGTGAATTCTGGGCAGATGATCGCCAGCCGAGTGCACTAGAAGGAAATGTATGTGCTGAAGAGGTAGAGTGGGCAATCCTAGCTGATAAAACTACTTTAAAATCCCAGGGAGTAGTGTTTGAAAAGCCCACTGAAGAGATGGCTAAGCATTTAAAGCCCTTGTATATTAAGGTTTAATTGAACGGCAAGGCAGTTAGCCGTGTGTTTGTGGATGGAGGGGCGGTATTGAACGTTATGCCAATTAGCACTGTGAAAAAACTGGGCAAGACGAAAGAAGACATATGTCCTACCAACATGAAGATGACCAATTTCACTGGGGAAGCTACGGCTGCGTTGGGTGTGTTGGTTGCCGATGTTACGGTAGGCTCTAAGACCACCACTTCTGCTTTCTTTATAGTTGATGCCAAAACTACCTATGCTATTCTCCTGGGTAGAGATTGGATACACTCTACCCGATGTGTACCATCCACCTTACATCAGATGCTTATCATATAGAATGGAGATAAGATGGAGACTGTGTTAGCCGATAAGAATCCTTTTATGACTGACGTACGAATGGCTGAGGCCATGTATTATTCTCCCCACATGGACCCATCCAAGTGACTGAAGATTATGAAGGTGCCTGGGAATCGTGCAATTTGACTTCACAGGGGTTTACAATCACATTGCAGGCCGAATCATGGCCTTTTGAAAATATTTTTGATGATTGATAAGGCCCACGTTATAAGGGATTTGGTTCAACGGCTAGCTTCGTTTACAACAGAAAACAAAGTTATTGAGGCGGGGTCAGTCGAGGAGGAAATCTCAGAGGAAGGAGATGGTCAGACCAGGGGGTAGAGCCCTGAGGATTGCAAGGGCCTGTTGACAAAAAGGTGTCTGTTTTGGAGGCTCAAGACCCCTTGTTGGAGGTGAATCTGGGTTCGGCTGACAGGCTGGAATTAACTAAGGTTAGGGGGTTGTTAGCCGAGCCAGACAAGATCAAATTGATCAAGCTCATCAAGCAATATAAAGACTGTTTTGCCTGGGATTACCATAAGATGCCTGGTTTAACTAGGAGTCTGGTGGAACATCGATTGCCGATTAAGGAAGGGTTTAAGCCATATAAGCAGCCTCCCAGAAGGTTTAATCCTGAGTTGCTACCGAAGATTAAGGCAGAAATGGAAAGGTTGTTAAAAGCTGGTTTTATTCGCACTGTGGGGTATGTGGAATGGCTTTCCAGTATTGTGCCTGTGTTTAAGAAGAATGGAAAGTTAAGAATCTGCACTGATTACAGATTTTTAAATTTGGCAACACCCAAGGATGAGTATGTTATGACTATAGCCGACATGTTAGTCGATGCTGTGGCTAGCAATGGGATCCTAACTGTCATGGATGGACATTCGAGGTATAATCAGATATATGTAGCCGAGGAGGATGCTCATAAGACTGGCTTTAGATGCCCAGGAGCTATTGGGATTTTCGAATGGGTGGTGATGCCGTTTGGGTTGAAGAATGCAGGGGCCACATACCAAAGAGCAATGAATGCCATTTTCCATGAGTTGATTGGGAAAAGTATGGAAGTTTATATTGATGATGTGGTGGTCAAATCGAAGGATTTTGATCAGCATTTGATTGACTTGGAAATGGCTTTGCAGAGGATGAGGTTTCATAACTTGAAGATGAATCCAGAGAAATGTTCCTTTGGGGTCTCGGTTGGAAATTTCTTGGGTTTTCTGGTATATCAGCATGGCATTGAAATAGACAAAAATAAAGCCAAAGCAGTGTTGGAAGCCAGGCCTCCAAGAAACAAAAAGGAATTGCAAAGTTTGATAGGGAAGATCAACTTTTTGTGAAGATTCATTGTAAATTTGCCTGGCAAGGTGAAGTTTTTCTCTCCGTTGCTCAAACTTAAAGAGATAGAAGAATTCAGATGGGGAGAAGAACAACAGCAGGCTTTTGAACAGATCAAACAAGTTTTAGCCAGCCCTCTAGTGTTGGTACCTCCAATTGCTGGGAAGCCGTTGAGGTTATGCATCTCTGCGGCTGAGGAGTTAATCGGCTGCTTCCTTGCAAAGGATGCCGAGGATGGTACAGAGAGAGCAGTTTATTATCTTAGCCGTTTTTAAACGATGCTGAGTCTAGATATTCTCCTATAGAAAAACTATATTTATCTTTATTTTTTGCTTGTACCAAACTTGAATATTATTTAATGCCACGAGAAGTTTTGGTTTTATGCAAGATTGACATAGTTAAATATTTACTTAATAGGCCTGTCTTACAAGGAAGATTAATGAAGTGGGCCATTAAGTTGAGTGCATTTGCACTAGTGTATGTGCCCTTAAGGGAAGTTAAGGGGCAGGCTGTAGCTGATTTCGTGGCTCAGCATCCTTCAGTAGAGGTGAAGGACCCCTTTTCAGAAGTTAATAGTTGCATTAGTTTGCAACCTGTAGATATTGCAATGTTCCATGGATCCTGAGGTTTGATGGATCCAAAACTCAGAAGGGAGTAGGGGCTAGAGTTGCTATAACTAGCCTGACAGGGCAGGATTGCAGATTCATTTGTCAGTTGCAATCAAAATATTCCAATAGTCAAGCCAAATATGAGGCATTGATAATAAGACTGAGAATCCTGATCTCTATGAAGGCTCAATATGTCTGAATTATGGGTGATTCGCAACTTGTTGTGAAACAGCTAACAGGGGAATATAAATGCAACAGTCCTGTACTCTTAGGATGTTGTGAAATAGCTAGCTCTTTGTTAAAAGAGTTTTCTGATGTCACAATCATGCACATTCCACGAGGAGAAAACGATGAAGCTAATGATTTGGCCCAACATGCTTCTGGATATAGGGAATTAAAATTGGGAGAAGACCAATTTAATGATTGTTTTCCAGAAATCATGAATGTTGAGAATCAATTAGCCGATGATTGGAGGAATGAATTGTTAGATTATTTGAAGGAGCCATCGGCTAAAGTTGATTCTAAGATTAAACAAAAGGCCTTGAAGTATGCTATTGTAGATAATGACTTGTATAAGAGGGGAATAAAAGGTATTCTTTTCAGATGTGTAGATCAAAATGAGTCATTGGAAATGATAAAGGAAGTCCATGAAGGGATTTGTGGGGCTCATAGAGCTGGAGCAGTTATGAGTTGGACTTTGCATCGAATGGGGTATTATTGGCCTACTATTACGGCTGATTGTCATGCTTATGCTAAAGTTTGTGCAGCTTGTCAGAAGCATGGTCCTATTCAAAGAGTCCCAGCCGAAGAGATCCATGCCATTGTTAAACCTTGGCCTTTTAGGGGGTGGGCAATGGATCTAATTGGGAAAATATACCCTTCATCTTCTAAACGGCATGCTTTTATCATTGTAGCCACTGATTATTTCACCAAATGGGTGGAAGCACACCCGATGGTGAATGTTACACAACAAGATGTGATTAATTTTATCAAGCAACATATCATACACAAATATGGTATTCCTAAATCGATCACAACAGACCAGGGTACCATGTTTACAGGGGATAAAATGGTGGCCTTTGCTCAGGAGTATGGAATTAAATTAATCCACTCTTCTCCTTACTATACTCAGGCGAATGGGCAGGCTGAGGCTACCAATAAGATATTGATTGCCATGATTAAAAAGACTCTTGAGGACAAGCCCAGAAGGTTGCATGAAGCTTTGTCTGAAGTTTTATGGGTGTATAGGAACTCAAAGTCCACTGCAACCGGTTTCACACCTTATCGGCTGACCTTTGGTCATGATGCTGTTTTGCCATTGGAATTGAAGGTCAATCCTTTAGAGTGGCTAAACAACATGGGCTGATTTTTTATGATTATT
Source organism: Ammopiptanthus mongolicus (assembly GCA_039655645.1). Lineage (NCBI taxonomy): Eukaryota > Viridiplantae > Streptophyta > Magnoliopsida > Fabales > Fabaceae > Ammopiptanthus > Ammopiptanthus mongolicus. The sequence continues at coordinate 52,919,129 of CM077348.1, read as the reverse complement.
GTCAAGCAATGATGATGGAATTGGAATCGGCTGATGAGGATAGATTAATGGCCTCAGAAAATATTCGGTTGAACAAGCAAAAGGTTGCTAAGGCTTACAATAAGAAAGTAAAAAGTAAACATTTCACTGAGGGGGACTTAGTTTGGAAAACCGTTTTGCTGATTGGGATTAAGGATCCTAAATATGGGAAATGGTCACCAAATTGGGAAGGTCCTTTTATTGTTAGTAAAGTTATTCCTGGGGGTGCTTATTGACTGGTCAATATGCAAGGAGAAGAATTTAATCGAAGTATATACGGGAAATACTTGAAGTCATATTATCCTTTTGTTTGGGAAACAAGGGATTCAAAATAAAAAGGACTAAGGCCTTTCATACAAATTGTTCTTTAAAAGAAAATATAAGAAAAATACAACATTCAAATCCTAATAGCTACGTGAAGGTCTTGCTACTGAACTTGAGGGCTTGGGTTTGAATTTGATTCCTTCGGCTAAGGTTGTTCCAACCATTTGTGTTTCAGCCGAAGGAAATTCCGTAGTTAGTTGGGCCTGGTCACCCTTATCCTCTTCGGCAAATGACTTGGTGGTTGTGTTAGCCGAAGGCAAAGGAGGTATATGCTCGGGGGCAGGGACTTCTTCTGTTCTTTCCTCGATTTGGGTTGGAGGAGAAACAAAGTCAAATGATGGGAGTTCTTCCTCAAAAGGCATAGTAGGATTAATCACAACAACCTCAGTTACGTTTGTTTCAGTAGGTTTAGGCATTGCTTCTTCTTCAACAATGTCAGCCGAAGTAGGTGCTTCAGTAGGCTTGCGGGTAGCCATGGGTGATTTGACTTCAATTATGAGGAGTTTGAAGTTTTCCCAGTCTTCTTGAGCTGTAGCCATGCCACACTCAGCTGTGGCCATATCTTCTTTCAAAACTTCCTTTTGCTGAGCCAAAGGGACAAGCTCAGTATCCAAAGACTTGGATTGATGATAGATTTGGATTCTGGTCTTTGCGCTGACTGCGAGTTTCTTCTCTATTTGCTCCAGCTTGGGCTTAGTCATAGCTATCTCCTTGTCTACTCTTTCCCTTTCGGCTATCAGGTGCTTCAACCGAGCGGAAAGCTGTTGATTTTCAGCTAAATCCACTTGCCTTTTTGCTTCGATTGATTGGAAAGAGGTCTGGAAATTGATTTTCTGCTCCTCAAGTTGGGCTAGCCGATTGAGGTTGTTCAAACTCTTCTCATGATGACTTCAGTGAGCCACATAGTTGAAAGAGATGCCACCTACTTTAGCGGCTATGTGATTGAGAGCTTCCTTTTGTGGACCAGAAATGTCTCTGGTATAAATAGCCGATGAAAGAGCCACTCCTAGCTCTGTAATTGCTGTTTTATCCACAGGGATATCTTTGTGAAGTTGTTCTTCAATGCGGGAGATGCGTTCTTCTATAGGAGAGCTGGGAATCAGAAGTGGACCCAGAGGAATAGCCATTTGAAAATAACCAGAGAGTTCTTCTTCAGGAATAGACTCCTTAATTGTTTCGTTTGGAGAAGTTAGCATGGTTTGAACTTTTGCTTCTCTAATCGGCTGTTGTGTTGATGGTGACTGATGGGTTGGAATGGCAGCCGTTTCAGGAATATTGGTTGATTGAGGAATGTCAGCCGTGTCTGGAGTGCCAATCGTTGCAAGGGCACTTGGTTGAACCTCAGGAAGTACAACCGACTGATGAAAACAAAGAGCAAGGTTAGCCGTTTAAATTAGTACAAAATAAGAAATGGAAGTAAGGGAGGTGAAGTGAATATACTTGGACGGCTGAACTTGAAAGGCGCAATTTCTTCTTTCTGATAAGTGGAGGAGGAGTCTCGGTTAGGGAAGCCTCAGTATGAATTTCTGGTGAGGACCTGATCTGAACACTTCTTGTTGTTTTTGCTTTCTGAGATCAAAAGACAATAAAGAGGTTTTGCGAGAAATAGAAGAATGATTCGGCAAAGGTATTGAGAAGAGAAAGATGGTTCTTTACCTTAGCCAATTTCTCAGCCGAAGAAGGCTTGGTTGATGGCTTGGAACTTTCTTGAGGCTGAATCACTGGCTTTGTTTGTCTGGTTCTCTTCCTAGCAATCGTAAGAGGAGTAGAGTCTGGAATTTCATCCACATTAATAACTTGTTTCCCTAAAGGAAGAGGAAGAGCCAAATTAGTCGGGGAACTCTTGGAAATAAATAGAAAGAATTAAACATGAAAATAATTGGTTTACCTCTGGATTTGGGAGGAGGTTTGGTAGTTGGGGTTTTCTTGCTGGAGGAAGGTGCTGCTTCTGGCATTGGTGGAGAAGGTGGTTCTGGTTGCCCATCATCTATCAGTCTGACCATGTATTTAGATAAATCGTCAGAGAGGAGTTTTTGAGGAACGGATGGCCACTAGTTAATGTATGATGACGTTTCTCCTAGCTGCCGATCAAAGGAGATATATGTGAATGCCAACATGAGCTGAGATGACCCCATACGTATGAAGCCTTCCCATTAGTCCCAAATTCTTATTATTATTATCTATGCCTAGCCGTATATAAAGTGATAGCGTGGTAAACAAACAACGATGTGGAAGAAAGCATACAAAATGGAAACATAGAAAAGTGATCAGAGTAAAAGCGCAATATATACATAACTGTACAATAACATGCATAAGTTAGCCCCATCAGTAGGACAGTGTACATACATATACATCCTAAAGGTAAAATCAAAATACATCAAAAGCAAGATAAAACTCTCGGAGCTCACCAGCAACCCTCGTCCCCTTTCAAGATACATCAAAATCTCTCGGCTCACTCCCTAGGACGCACTGGCAGGCTCTCACCATTAGTGGTGAGCATGCCCTGAGCTACCCTGACCCTCGCCATGAGTACGCCTGTACCGCACAATAGGCTCGTACTTTGACGAAGAGATGGAGACCACGATCCTTCGCCTGCGATAGGTCCTCAGGTACTGCTCGGTCCTCCTACGCTAGCCTCGGTAGACGTAACCTCTCCTGTTGGTCACGACCGCAGACTGGGGTGATACCCACGTGTAGTCTTGCTCCCTCTGCCTCGGAGGTCGCCACATCCTCGGGAAAGGTAGAAACTGGTACACGCGGTAGGGGCCGATGATATCCACATAGGGAGGCGTGCCGCTCCGAGAGATCAGACTAACGGGTCCTATGTACACCCCCTTTGATCTTATCAAGAGTCCAAGACTTTTGTGGCGATCTTCACTAGGCTTATCAAATCTCCTTGGATTTGTGGCGTCTCTCCCCTTCCTCATCTTCATCCATTTTTTGATTTTCTTCTTTCTTGATTTGAACAATACATGTATTCTTAAGTTTCTATGTAACACGCCCTTGAGGTGTCACATATCGTAACTCAAAATTCTTGTGATTCGTTTGATTAAAAACCTTTTCGAAATTTCTTATTATATTAATTGCGGAAATTCTGATACCAATTTAAACATTAATTAAGGAATAAATTCAAACTCATCATTTATGAAACTCATTCACTTCGCCTTAAGGCATACATCACGTTACTTTCTTAATACACATCATCCATGCTGAGTCACGGTCAATGGACCTGACATTAAATATAAAAATCCTAAGAGCTGGTCTAACAAAACTCTAGGAACAATAAAGCATACTACCTAGCATGCATCGCCCAATAGATACTGGGCCTCGTCATCAACAATCCACCGTCTTTGTCTTCGACACCAAGTAACTCAAACGCAGGGTCCCATAGTGACCTAGAGGACCGTTGGAAAATATCTGTACATGCAACACCCTTTCCCGAGTGTCACATTCCCGAACGTTTATAAGACCGAAAATATTTATTAATGCGGAAAATATGGTTTTCTTTTTTTTTTCTTTTCGCAAGATGTAATGGGATTAGTAAAGGTAAATAATACTAATAAATGAACTTAGGTTCACCATGCATTTCTAGAACATACTCTATTATAAATACAGCAACAGAACACAGAAAACAGAAACATCAACATTACTGTATACAGACATAAGTCTAATGTATGATAATAAGAAATAATAAGTTCTAGGAGTCGTAGCTCCCAAAAGATACTACAAAAGTACTACAGATACCTACAAAGTCTGGCCGACTACAAAACTAAACCACAAAAAGAGTCCGCCTCCGGGCTCAAGGAAACTGCTGAACTGAACCATCGTCACGTCCATCTGTTCAAGCAGCAACAGCAAGTACCAGCAGAAAACATACAAATATGGGTGAGATTCCCGTTCATCAACACAGCAAAACAACAATAGTAAAAACGGGACGACTCACCAGGTAACAGCGTACCCAACATGCTTACTAAAATTCTCAATATAAATCATGTTAAACAGTTAACAGCATAATATAAGGCATTCTTAAACAATACAGTGATGTATAACAGTAAATGTAAACATCAACAGCCGTGCAATGCAGTGCAATGTATATGACTCAATGCCAATGTCACTGGGTACTACTCTGACCCCCTACTCCATGGAGCTAACAAAACGTCAAAGAGAATGAATGGGAAGACATGTTCCGTGAGTGCCAGCCTTGGGCAAGATGCTACAACATTCGTAACGTGCACGCATCTGGCTTTTACGGAAACACTCTCGACCAAACATGAAAAGTACGGCATCTAGTAGAGGATATCAATGTATTGCTCGGATTAGCCATGACACAGAAAAGCTACGAACTAGTCACATGTCAGCCCTGCCAACCCTGATACCTCCAAAAAGACCATTGAAGATCGTCACCGTAAGATTCGCACCCGCATCAAGGTGTAAGCTCAACTCCTAGGCTCAAGGCCTACAATTATACAAATGAAATGCCAATGCTGACACAAAGCAGATGTGAAAATCAATGTCTATCCCCTGGGTAAACCTCGAGGTCCACTAAGGTTCTCTTCCTTAGGAACTATACGCGTCTTTGAAAAACAAAATCTTTATCCACCGGATAATTCTCGTGATCCCTCCGGGATCGAGTCATCACAAGACTGAAAAAATTGAACAATTGATCGGGGTCCGAATCACCAGTCCGTCATGGAACTACTGTTCCAAAACCCAAAACGTTTCATGTTTGTGTTTATGTCTTATGAAGTCATTGATGTACTAAGTCATCAATGGTATAGTATATGGTCTTGTTTCACCACATACTATACTTAATTAACCCTTATCTTCTACTCTAAGTTAATTACTTAACTTAGGTTTTAATGCGTAAAACTTTACAGTTTGAATTGAAAAACACTTTTTATAAACAAAACCATTTCTTGCGGGGCAAAAATATGTTTCGCGACGCAAGGCTGAGAGGTTATCTTTACTGTTTAGACAGTCTTTCTTATTCGTAAGGCGCGAATGGTATTGCGACGCGAAGCAGAGAAGCTATCTCTTTCACTGTTCGGACAGTCCTTCTGGTTCACGAGGCGAGAACAACGTCGTGACGCGAGGCCGAGAAGTTATATTTTTGCTGCTCAGGCCAGCCCACTGTCTCACGTGGCGAGACAATGTTAGCCAGGCGAATGCCTTTTTTTCCCTCTGTCTGGCATGGAGAGACATTGTTCGCTGGGCGAGTGCCTTGTTTTCATTTTTCCCTAACTCCTTCATTAATTCTCTTTTTGAAACACTTAGTTTGATTAAAAGACCTATGGCTAAAGAAAAGACATTTTCCCACTTTGGTGACACACTTTAAAGGTTCAAAACTTCATTTGATCTTTGGATCAAAATCACTTTTTGTTTTTCTTTGAAAACATAGGTTATGAAATCATTTTTCATACTTCAAAACCTTGCTAGATGAAGAACAACACATGATATGAGCCCAAAGAAGGAGCTTGGACCAAGGACCACTACAAGAACTTGGTGGACCTATGACAAGGGCAAGGATCAAGAAAGCCCAAGAAGTTCTAAATCAAATGATAACAATCTTCATGGAAGAAAGCCCAAAGTCAAGACTAAATCAAATAGAGCCCAAATAGGTTACTTGTCTCATCCAACTTGAAGATATATGATGATGAGGGGCGTGTCTCATAGCTTCTTCGAAGCCCATTTACTAGTTTTATTTTTACTTGAATAAAGTGTAATAAACTATGAGTGGACCCAATTTTTGGGTGATTTACTTTGATTTCTATGATAAGTGGGTTACACTAAGTTGGGCTAAGACCCATTAAGAGGGAAGCACGAAATTCATGAGTACAAAAGAGGATAACCTTTGGCTTGCATGGCTAGGTAACTCCTTAGAAAGATGAAGAGTTAAGTTTAATAGCCACTTAGTGGATGGTTAGTTCTTTTTATTAGTCTTAATGCATATTTGCTACTTTTATGAGGTGGAGTTTAATTCACTTCATGGTGACCCTTGGTTGCATCTTCATGCAACTCCCTCAAGCCTATATGTATTCGAATTTTATGAAGAGGAATGGTAACTAAGAAGTTGATTTTGGATTGAATCCAATTGTGAGGGTATTGTCTCTCTAAGATTCTTGATTGAGCCACCCCCTTGATCTTATCAAGAGTCCAAGACTTTTGTGGCGATCTTCATTAGGCTTATCAAATCCCCTTGGATTTGTGGCGCCTCTCCCTTTCCTCATCTTCATCCATTTTTTGTTTTTCTACTTTCTTGATTTGAACAATACATGTATTCTTACGTTTCTATGAAAGTCTCACCAATTGTGCTTGATAATTCAACCTAAGATCATCAACAAGGCAACCCACTAATTTGGTTGTCATCAAGTGGTATCAAAGCTTAGGTTTGGTTGAATTATTTTTGTGTTTTGTTCTTCAATTTTCTTCTTGTTCTTCATCTTCAACCTTTCTTCTTTTCTATCCAAATATTACTTTGATTCTGTTTTGAAGGGAATTTTCGTTGCTTTTATGTTTCTGCCCCAAAACAAGTTTGCAAGTGTTTTTCTCTTCATGGAAGTGTAAAAAAAAAAAAAAAAAAAGAAACCAGCGCAAAAAAAAAAAAAAAACAGAAAAGAATAGAAAAAAAAATCTTATTTGGGCAAATTGTGTTCATGACAAAGTTACCCTTCATTCTTGTTTGTATTCTTGTGAAAACTTTTCCTTGTCTTGCTTTTCCTTTGTTCTTGATAAGTCTTGTTGAATATTGCTCTTTGGATTTGGACATTTTTGTGTGGATTGGAGGTTGACTCCTTTAAGAACTATAAGAGGACATATTGAGAGGAAAAAGGCAAGAGTGCAAAATTACATATTGTGTGGAAAAAGCCTAATTGAGTGTATCACAATTTTGAGTGAAATATGTGAGGGAGTGTGGTGAGAAGTTTAAAATTCTTGTTATATTTAATCTTTCATTTCAAGTGATGGCAGATGATAGCCCACCTCTTTCTCTAAGGTCCGCAATTCTCCAAGCTAGGATGACTAATCAAATCTGCACCCTTACAAGGCAAATGGAGGCAATGCAAGCAAATTATGATAGACAACTTGCCAACCTTCAAACCCGTGATGAGTCAAGTGGATATGAAAGTGAAAGAGGAAGACCTAGAGGAGGAGGACATAGAGGAAGGAGGCATGATAGAGAGGATAGTGTTGAAGGAGTCAAGATCAAAGTTCCTACCTTCCATGGGAAGAATGATCCCGAAGCCTACTTGGAGTGGGAGATGAAGATGGAGCAAGTGTTTGATTGCAACAACTACAATGAAAGGAAGAGAGTGAAGGTAGCGGCTCTTGAATTTAAAGACTATGCACTTGTTTGGTGGGATCAAATGCAAAAAGAAAGAAGAAGGTATGAGGAGGAGCCAATTGACACTTGGGCCGAAATGAAACAAGTCATGAGGAGAAGATATGTGCCATCCCATTACCATAGAGATCTACACAACAAATTGCAAAGATTGACCCAAGGATCCAAGAGTGTTGATGAGTACCACAAAGAGATGGAGTTGGCCTTGATTAGGTCCAACATTAGTGAAGAGAGGGAGGCTACTATGGCTCGGTTCTTACATGGTTTAAATTAAGAGATTCAAGACATAGTGGAGCTTCAAAACTATGTGGAGATTGAGGATTTGGTCCAACAAGCTATCAAGGTGGAACAACAACTCAAGCGGAAGAAGTCCAAATTTTCTTCCTCTTCCTTTTCTAAGTTTTCATCTTCAAGTTGGAAGGACAAATCAAAGAAGGAGGGCACCTCAACTTCCAAGGAGGCCGTGACTAGTACACATGAAACGAAACCTATGGAAGCCTCTTCCACCCTAGAAACCGTGATGTAAAATGCTTCAAATGTTTGGGTCATGGACATATTGCATCTCAATGTCCAACTAAAAAGGTGATGATATTGAGAAATGATGAAGTTGTAACACAATCCGAGGCCTTTAGTGAAGAAGAAAGAGAGGGAGAAATAGTTCCGGAAGGAGATTTGCTCATGGTGAGGAGACTTTTGGGGAGCCAAATCAAAGAGCATGATGAAAGCCAAAGAGAAAATATCTTCCGTACAAGGTGCATGATCCAAGGGAAGGTATGTTCTTTAATTATTGATGGTGGGAGTTGTGCTAATGTTGCTAGTGCTAGAATGGTTTCTAAATTGAATCTTGTGACTAAAGCACACCCACGACCATATAAGCTCCAATGGCTTAGTGAAGTTGGTGAGATGACCGTGAACAAGCAAGTTAAAGTTTGTTTCTCCATTGGAAAGTATTATGATAATGTTCTATATGATGTGGTTGTTGGGGTTTCAAGAGGGATAATTTTCAAAAACAATTTTCAAAAACCTCTTGAGCGGAAAAACCCCTTTACTAAAAGAACACGTATTGCACATGAATCACAAGGATATCGTGTTTACCTCTTGAAGCGTGGCTTTACCGCAAACACTGTGAGCGCGCCAACAACACCGGTTAGCCAAAAAAAAAAAAACGCTGATAATTTCTATACTCATAACTTTCGCTCCAAACCTCGTATCGCAAAACTGAACGGCGAAGATGTAGAGCCGCATGTCACGAACCTGCTGTCCAAAAATCAGCCCGATACAACGGTTAACGAATCTCAGATCGCGAGATTTCGATAACTGTCCAGCCATAACCAACATAAGAAAAGGCTTCTCTATCACCAGTATTGCAAAGTAGCAATACCTCTACTCAGTCCACGCGAGCAAACCAACGTCAGAGATAGCGTAGTGCTAGCTATCAGGATTGGGAGAGGAATGATACACGGAGAGAGAAAAGAGGGCGCGCTTGCAAGGGTGTACAGCGGCCGTTATGAGTGCTATGTGTTGTAGGTTGCTTAAGTGACGTGCACAGCTTACTAATAACTGTCACTCACTTAACCTAACCCACTTGGGCCACTGTACGCTACAGGCCCAATGTTTAATTATCAATTTAATTAATCAAATTATCCTCATTTATTATAATCAATCAATTTAAATCAATCAATCCATTTAATTATCAATTAAATCATATTTAATTAATTAATTAAATTAATTCTCTTAACATTTGCTCTATGCGTGTGACCCTATAGGTTTTCAATTAACTGGCAATAATATTAATTATTATTAATCATATTAATAATCAATTAATATTATAAACAATAAGCGGCATCTAGCAATACATCATTGCTACCCAATTAATTAGAATATTGGTGATACAATTAAAACCTTGTTGTAACCATATATAATTTGAAGTCAACGTCCTTTCGTCTCAATGTCTTAATTGAACACAAGGCTTAAATGTGTCATCCTTGTTAAGTCCAATTATTTATTTCTTGATCTAGTAATTGACGTATGATCATGTGGGCCCAATATCTCATATTGTCCCACCTTAGCATGGCCATGCATTTCTATGTCGCATACCATCAAGAGGCCTATAGACATTACTCCTGTTATGTAGGAGGGACGAATCCTATCTACATCACTCATATTTCTCAACATGTTTTATTGCAGACCCAATAACTATCTTTATAGTTGTCCTGTTACAGACAACGTTTAATAGTATTAAAGCCTACAACTACATAAGTTAGGAATCGTAGTGACTTCAAGTCGAAGGACTACTTCACTATGGTCACCATGAGAATCGCTTATGACACTTACATAACTATTATGCAGCGTTCTCATAGTAGGTCACTCCAGTATAAATATTCCACTAATAATTATACCTATGTGAAGACTTGATATCTTATATCTATGATCTATGAGATGTGGTTATCAGTACACTTACATAATAGTCTCAATGTATTATTATTGTCCTTATTAATAATAATACTTGACTATGGATATTTAAGAATAGTGTTCTATAATTTAATGGCATCTCACGGTCAAGTGATACTTGACGTTCCATTAAATGAACTACCTATTCTAAGGACTTTATTATGCTATAAATATGATCATCAAATATAACATAATTAATAAATGCCTTATACATATATCAAATATATGATCAAAGTCATGATACAAATGATTATCTATTCAAAATAGATTGGCCACTAGGGCTTACCCCAACAATCTCCCACTAGCACTAGAGCCAATCGGGCATCAATATAGCACCCATCGGTCTAGGGTGAGTGTCATGCTACCACTGAGCAAGAGACTCCAATGGTGGACTGTTTAGTGTTGTCATTCTGCACATCTTCACATCTCCTCTATCGATCATCTATCGAATGAGATGGAAGCATCTAAGTATATGTTTTGGATCACTGGTGAGATCAAGTTTCCTTAGCTTAGGCTATTATTCCATCATCATCGCAACGAGATCTATGGAGTTCGTGAAGTTAGGAACGTCGATTAGTTCATAAATGAACTTTCTGATCCAAACGGCCTTTAAATCTGTATTTAAGGCAACTATATACTCGGCCTCTATTATAAAATCAGCAACTGTCTCATGCTTGGAACCTTTTCAAGCTCACAGTGCCACCATTAAGGCAAAAAAAAAAAGCAGATTACGATCTAAAGTTATCCTTATCGGTTTGGAAGCTAGCATCACTGTAATTTATTACTATGAGCTCTTCCTCACCATTTGAGATCAAGAATGAATACTAAGTTCTTCTCAAGTACTTAAGGACATTCTTGACTTCGGTCCAGTGACCTTCACTGGGATTGGAGTAGTACCTTCTCATCATGCTCGAAGCATACGAGACATTTGTTCGCGTACATATCATGGCATACATAACAAATTCAATTACCGAAGCATGCAGAATCTTATTCATGCGTTCCCTCTACATCTGATGTAACAGGGACTATCCCTTGGACAGGTATACGCCACGTGTCATAGGCAAGATACCCCTTTTGGAATCATGCACATTTAAAGCGCCCAAGCACTTTGTCAATTTATGTACCTTTGACTAAGGCCTAACAATTTCAACAATCTATCTCCATAGATCCTGATTCCTAATACATAGGACGTTTTGCCTAAGTCCTTCATTGAAAAATAATTCCTCAACCATGTTTTCACATTTTGTGGTGTAGGAATAGTGTTTCCAAAAGTAGTATGTCATACAAATACGAGGAAAAATAATTATGCCCCCACTAACCTTCTTGTACACACAAGATCCATCCTTGTTCTTGATGAATCCAAACTGTCTTATAGTTTACATCAAAACGGAGATTCCAACTTCTGGAAGTTTGCTTTAATCCATAAATGGATGTTTGCAACTTGCAAAACCTTTCCAGCATTCTCTGAATAGACAAAACTCTCAGGTTGTGTCATGTACACATCCTCGAGAAGATTCCTGTCAAGGAATGCTGTTTTGACATTCATTTGCCAGATCTCATAGTTATACTATGAAGCAATAACAAGTGGGATCTGAATCAATGCAACTGGACAAAACGTCTCATCATAGTCATACTATGAATTTGCTTGAAACCTTTTGCAATCAGTCGCTCCTTAAAGGTATTCACCTTCCCATCCATGTTAGTCTTCTTGTTGTAGACCCACTTGCACCTTATGGGTTTTACCCCTTTTAGGTGACTCAACCAAGGTCCAGACTCGGTTGATGTACATGGATTCTACTTCGGATCCCATGGCTCCTAGCCACTTCTCAGAATCAGGGCCAACGACGGCCTCGTGGTAAGTCACAAGCTCATCATGATTCATGAGCGGTTCATCACCTTCTTGAGTTAGGATTATTCCATATCTCTCGGGTTGATGATGTGTCCTGTTTGACCTACGCGAGTCTTGTGTTACTTGAACTCGTGATTGGACCACAACATCTTGTGGAACCAATTCTTGTTCCATTGCTGGCGGATCAGTACTTTATGGTGCTTTGATTTATCCAAGTACTACATTCCTCCCACTGTCTCCCTCGGAGATGTGTTCCTTCTCAAGGAATACTCCAGTTCTAGTGACAAACATTTTGTCTTCGGAAGTGTTGTAGAAATAGTGTCCGTTTGCTTCCTTAGGACAACCCACAAAGATACATTTGTCACACTTGGGTCTAAGCTTATTTGAAACCAAACATTTCTATAAACTTGACACCCTAAATCTTAATGAAAGACATACTTGGTCTCATACCAGTCCATATCTCATATGGTTTCTTTCAGCTGTCTTAGATGGAACACGATTAGATGTGAAAGCTGTTGTATGTAAAGCATATCCCCTGAAAAAAGTCAGAGAAGTCTGATTGACTCATCATATATTGTACCATGTCCAACAAGGTTCGATTTTCTCTTCTCGGACACACTATTGCATTATGGAGTTCCAGGAGGAGTGACTCGAGATATAATCTCACACTCCTTCAGATAGTCATCAAATAATTGGCTTAAGTACTTATCACCACGATCTGATCGCATGATCTTAATACTTTTCCAAAATTAGTTCTCCACTTCGTTCTTGAATTCTTTGAACATTTCAAAGATTTCTGACTTGTGTCTTACACAAATCCATCTTCACTGAAGTTATCAATAAACGAGACGAAGTACGGAAACTTGCCTTCTAGCAAACTTGTTTAGAGGCCCTCATACATCACAATGTATTATGCCAAAAGATTACCAACCCTTCCACCTTACTAGTGAATGGAGCTTAGTCATCTTTTCAAACAAGTAAGATTCATAGACCTCAAACAATTCATAATTGGATGAGTCCAAGAGTCCAAATTAGTGGAGCTTGGAAATGTGTTTCTTACTTATATGGTCTAAAGATATTGCTAAAGACATAGAGGGTCCAAATCACTTGGTTTGACCCTATTCGCATTTATGTTATAGATGGGCATATCGAGATCAAGGACACAAAGTCCATATCTCACATGAATACAAGCATAGAAGACATCAGTTGAATAAATGAAACAACAATTGTCCATTTATTGCAATTTAAATTCTTTCTTGTCTATACAAGATATAGAAATAATGTTTCTATTATCAACTAGAATAAAATAACAGTTATTTACTTCCATTAATGCCCATAAGGCAAAGTCAAACTCTTATGGTTAATGTAGCAACTTTTGCTCCATTTCGACTCATAGCGTAGAACTTTACCTAATGGTAAATTCAAATTCCTATAGTCAATGTAACAACTTTTGCTTCATCTCCACTCAGAGGGTAGACCTTTACCTATTAATCAATGTCCTACTCCTTTTGATCCTTCACATTAATGTGAGATCCATATGCGGTATCCAATACCCATAATGTTGGAGTAAATATGTTGACTTTTGTAACAAATATGCCTAAACAAGAAGTCATACTTCCTTTCTTGTCTTTTTACTCTTTCTAGTACCTCTTATGCCTTGCTAGCTCTTGTTAGAGCATCATAAGGTGCATGATCATATCATACGTCTCTATGATTGCAAGCATGAGATGTCGTACATCAATGGCATCGACTCGATGCTTCTATTAAGTATCCCTTTCGACCCTTATGGCAGTAGCAACAAATTGCTTGAGAATTAATTACTTGAGAACATACAGTTCTTTTCTCGTACTTGAGGACAATCCTCAAAATTTGTACCAATCCAGAAAATTAATTCTAGATAACTCATCCTTCTCAAGGATGTATCGCAACAATAAAATAAAATTTATGTTTGTAGCCATAGTTATTTAATACAGAAATATGCAGAATATAAGTATCATGATTAAAACATATTTAATAGGTCTTTTATTAAATACGCTCCCACTATTTTACTCAAATCAATGACCCTCATCATTGACTCAGAAAATCCCATTGAAAGATTTTCTAGTGGGACCAAGATCCATATTTCACCTCGTTCTGAGTCAGCTGTGGCTGATCACCCAGAACTCAGCTATTTAGGTAGGAAACTCCTTTCCAATTACATCCAATGTAATTCTTGGACCAGTTGGGTGAATAACTCCATATTCTAATCCATCATATGGATTAATGCCCAACCCCATGCCTCTAAGCCGTTTCAATCCTATTGAATACACTTAGTTAAGTTCAACCTAATGGTTGGCAGTAGGTTATTTCACCTTTTGCGCCTCACCGGAATATATTAAGGTGCTCAGCTGTGGCATGACTCACACTTAAATGATTCTGGCCTTGACGAGTGCCACACATCAGGAGGCATTTAATAACTTAATTTATTGAGGGAATTTAATAATTAAGTTATCTCATAGCATACGTGACGTACTAGCTTACATATATTCAAAACATATTAAGCATATAATGACATACATGCAATCATACAATTTAAATTCCAAATTTAAATCATACATCTCATACATTTCATGCATCACATACATAAACATATAAGACATATAAAAGGTATTATGATTATGGCCTCCTAATGTGCAACAATTAAAACTAATTATTACAATCTTTGACCCTCGAGCAAACTTCCAAAGTTTCTCCCACTGGCGTCATGATTTGGTGTTGCCTCCATGTCAACCCGAACAATTTATAAAATTTAAAATAAAATAAATAAAATAAATATCACGACACGCAGGCCGTATTTATAAAATAAATACAATAAATCACGACACGCAGGCCGTATTTACCAAATAAAATAACACCACAATCTAAGGCCATAACCACACACCTCACATTTAATAAATAATTTATTAAAAGGAAAAATCATACACATGATCTCCAATTGATTTCAAAAAATAAATAAATAAATAAATTTGAAATCAAATCATACACATGATCTCCAATTGATTTCAAAAACAAAATAAATAAATTTGAAATCAAATCATACACAACATCCCCAATTGATTTAAAAAATAAATAAAATTTTGAAACCAATTTATTGTCAAAATATACGCTACGCAATTTATATCATTGCGCACAGTGACCAACTTTAAACTTCAAATTGGATAATCGAGCATAGTGATATTTACAACAAATTTTAAACATCAATTTTAAAAGGAACGTGAATTGCACAGTGAAAGTTTAAAACAATTTTAAAAGTCACACGCAGAGGGATAACATGCATTCTATTGAATCACATTCAAAAGCAATAAACATGTTATCACAAGTCAAACATCCTAGGATACATGGCAAACTACGACCAGACGCTCTGATATCACTGTTGGGGTTTCAAGAGGGATAATTTTCAAAAACAATTTTCAAAAACCTCTTGAGCGGAAAAACCCCTTTACTAAAAGACCACGTATTGCACATGAATCACAAGGATATTGTGTTTACCTCTTGAAGCGTAGCTTTACCGCGAACACTGTGAGCGCGCCAACAACACCGGTTAGCCAACAAAAAACAATGCTGATACTTGCGATACTCATAACTTTCGCTCCAGACCTCATATCGCAAAACTGAACGGTGAAGATGTAGAGAGTCGCATGTCACGAACCTGATTGCCAAAAATCAGCCCGATCCAACGGTTAACGAATCTCAGATCGCGAGATTACGATAACTGTCCAGCCATAACCACCATAAGAAAAGGATTCTCTATCACCAGTATTGCAAAGTAGCAATACCTCTACTCAGTCCACGCGAGCAAACCAACGTCAGAGATAGCGTAGTGCTAGCTATCAAGATTGGGAGAGGAACGATACATAGAGAGAGAAAAGAGGGCACGCTTTCAAGGGTGTATAGCGGCCGTTATGAGTGCTCTGTGTTGTAGGTTGCTTAAGTGACGTGCACAGCTTACTAATAGCAGTCACTCACTTAACCTAACGCACTTGGGCCACTGTACGCTACAGGCCCAATGTTTAATTATTAATTAAATCATATTTAATTAATCAATTAAACTTATCCTCATTTAATTATCAATCAAATCATATTTAATCAATCAATTAAATCAATCCCATTTAATTATTAATTAAATCATATTTAATTAATTAATTAAATTAATTCTCTTAACATTTGCTCTATGTGTGTGACCCTATAGGTTCTCAATTAATTGGCAATAATATTAATTATTATTAATCATATTAATAATCAATTAATATTATAAACAATAAGCGGCATCTAGCAATACATCATTGCTACCCAATTAATTAGAATATTGGTGATACAACTAAAACCTTGTTATAACCATATATAATATGAAGTCAACGTCCTTTCGTCTCAATGTCTTAATTGAACACAAGGCATAAATGTGTCATCTTTGTTAAGTCCAATTATTTATTTCTTGATCTAGTAATTGACGTATGATCATGTGGGCCCAATATCTCATATTGTCCCACCTTAGCATGGCTATGCATTTCTATGTCGCATACCATCAAGAGGCCTATAGACATTACTCCTATTATGTAGGAGGGACGAATCCTATCTACATCACTCACATTTCTCAACATGTTTCATTGCAGACCCAATAACTATCTTTATAGTTGTCCTGTTACAGACAACGTTTAATAGTATTAAAGCCTACAACTACATATGTTAGGAATCGTAGTGACTTCAAGTCGAAGGACTACTTCACTATGGTCACCATGAGAATCGCTTATGACACTTACATAACTATTATGCAGCGTTCTCATAGCAGGTCACTCCAGTATAAATATTCCACTAATATTTATACCTATGTGAAGACTTGATATCTTATATCTATGATCTGTGTGATGTGGTTATCAGTACACTCACATAATAGCCTCAATGTATTATTATTGTCATTATTAATAATAATACTTGACTATGGATATTTAAGAATAGTGTTCCATAATTTAATGGCATCTCACGGTCAAGTAATACTTGACGTTCCATTAAATGAACTACCTATTCTAAGGACTTTATTATGCTATAAATATGATCATCAAATATAACATAATTAATAAATGCCTTATACATATATCAAATATATGATCAAAGTCATGATACAAATGATTATCTATTCAAAATAGATTGACCACTAGGGCTTACCCCAGCAGTGGTACCCATGGAGGCAAGTCATATGTTGCTTGGGAGACCTTGGCAATTTGATAAAAAGGCCAACCATGATGGATGTACAAACAAGTTCTCTTTTATGCACCAGGACCGCAAGGTCACTCTTACACCCTTGTCTCCAAGAGAAGTAAATGAGGATCAACTTAAATTGAGAGAGAGAAAAATGCAAGAGGAAAAAGAAAAAGAGAGTGAAAACAAGAGTGATGGCCGAATGAAAAAGGATCAAAATGAATAGAGAAAATGAGAAAAAGAGTGAGAAGAATAGTGAGAAGAAAGAGAGTTATTTGGCAACAAAAAGTGAGGTGAAGAGGGCTTTGATTTGTAGGCAGCCCCCATACATGCTTTATTGCAAAGAATATTGTTTGAATGCTGATGCTTCTAATGAACTCTCTTTGCCTAGTGGTGTTGAAAGTCTTTTGCAGAAATTTGGTGATGTGATTCCAAAGGAAGTGCCACATGGCCTATCTCCTTTAAGAGTGATTGAACGCCATATTGATCTCATTCCGGGTGCATCATTACCCAATAGGCCAGCCTATAGGAGTAATCCTCAAAAGAAGAAAGAAATACACAAGCAAGTGAAGGCTCAAAGTGAGAAGAAGACCCAAAGTTGTGGGAGACAAGCCAACAAAGGGAGAAGGAAGATGGTATTTGAACCCGGTGATTGGGTTTGGGTGCAAATGACAAAATAGAGGTCTCCTTCACAAAGGAAATCCAAGCTTCAACCAAGAGGAGATGGTCCATATCAAGTGTTGTCCATGATTAATGATAATGCTTATAAAATAGCCCTACAAGGTGAGCATAGTATTAGTGCTACTTTTAATATGGCTGATTTGTTTCATTTTGATGTAGGGTGATGAAGACTCCAATTCGAGGTCGAATTCACTTAAAGAAGGAAGGGATGATATGAGCCCAAAGAAGGAGCTTGGACCAAGGAGCACTACAAGAACTTGGTGGACCTATGACAAGGGCAAGGATCAAGAAAGCCCAAGAAGTTCTAAATCAAATGATAACAATCTTCATGGAAGCAAGCCCAAAGTCAAGACTAAATCAAATGGAGCCCAAATAGGTTACTTGTCTCATCCAACTTGAAGAAATATGATGATGAGGGGCGTGTCTCATAGCTTCTTCGAAGCCCATTTACTAGTTTTATTTCTAGTTGAATAAAAGTGTAATAAACTATGAGTGGACCCAATTTTTGGGTGATTTACTTTGATTTCTATGATAAGTGGGTTACACTAAGTTGGGCTAAGACCCATTAGGAGGGGAGCACGAAATTCATGAGCACAAAGGAGGATAACCTTTGGCTTGCATGGCTAGGTAACTCCTTAGAAAGATGAAGAGTTAAGTTTAATAGCCACTTAGTGGATGGTTAGTTCTTTTTATTAGTCTTAATGCATATTTGCTACTTTTATGAGCGGGAGTTTAATTCACTTCATGGTGACCCTTGGTTGCATCTTCATGCAACTCCCTCAAGCCTATATGTATTCGAATTTTATGAAGAGGAATGATAACTAAGAAGTTGATTTTGGATTGAATCCAATTGTGAGGGTATTGTCTCTCTAAGGTTCTTGATTGAGCCACCCCCTTGATCTTATCAAGAGTCCAAGACTTTTGTGGCGATCTTCATTAGGCTTATCAAATCCCCTTGGATTTGTGGCGCCTTTCCCTTTCCTCATCTTCATCCATTTTCTGTTTTTCTACTTTCTTGATTTGAACAATACCTGTATTCTTACGTTTCTATGAAAGTCTCACCAATTGTGCTTGATAATTCAACCTAAGATCATTAACAAGGCAGCCCACTAATTTGGTTGTCATCAACACATGTTCTTATATTTCCTCTTACTAGGGCCTCAAGCCTACTCCAATAAAAAATGGAGACTTTGCTTCACCAACTAAGCAAATATAGCTCAAAAAGCTTACACAAAAATGATGAACAACAATTACACATGAAAGTCCATCACACATCATGGCCTTATAATCAAGCATAAAAGTCTGTACTTGATCTAGTGATCAAAGTAGGTTTTTCAACATACATGGAAATGATTTTCATTCTATCATATCATCATCAACATATGCTAAAGCACACTACAACATACTAAAGCATAAACTCATCTTGACAATCTTGTTCTCCAAGAGAGCTTAACAAAACTTAACAAATAAAAGTGAACCCAAACCAAAGGGTTTCACCCACACATAAACTTAAACAACCATCTTCACCACCACTATTTTGGTGTGATGAGGTTCACCCCCCCATACCTGTTGAAGAGCAGATATCCGGATCAAAGTCGGTTGATCGGTTTGTGAACCTCTTGAGAATCATCAACAACTACAACAACACAACAATCAAACATTAAACAACAATCAAAACAAAACTCAACAATTCTACCTAAGGGTTTCGGCCACCCTAAAGAAAATAAAGCTAGGAATTGATCTTGGTTTTCCATTTCATGGATTCAAAGGCAATAGGCTAAGGATGAAATCAAGTGTTAGAAATCAAAAATTAATGAAAAACACTATTCATCATCATCACATAGGGTTCGACCATTTGGGGATTTAGGGCTATGATGAGAGTTGAATCATAAGCTCTTGGGTTTAGGTAGAGAATGATGACGTGAGTTCAAAGAAATTGGTTTCATATCAAAAGAATTTTTCTACAAATTCCTATGGATTTTCAAAGTTTTGGATCTAAGAATTTCTTTTTATGAAAATGAAGTTTGATCTTGAAATAGAGAGAGATTCAAGAAGTGATTGAGGCAAAGGAGGGGCAAGTGAACTTTGAAACAAGAGGAGGTCAATCCATTCAAGTCCAATTCAAACTCTTTAAGTCCAAGTGATCCTCTTTAATGTTTTGGGTATATCTTGAGTTATGGATATCCGAATGCAGTGATATTGAATGCGTTGGAAATATCACTGAATTATCTATAAATGTTATCTCAAGCATATAGACCTCATTCGGCCTCTATCATGATGAAAACAGGACTAGAAGTTGGGAACGCTGTTCTGGACGAGTTTGACTTAATCCATTCAAGTCCAAAGAAAACCTTATTCACGGTTTTGGTTATATCTTGCGTTATATATATACGATTGATGTGGTTCTTGATGCGTTGGAAAGATAAGAGAACTATATACAAGTTTAATTTGAAGTTCAAAACCTGATTCGGACTCTATTATGATGAAAACCGGACTAGACGTTAGGAACGCTGTTCTGGACGGATTTGACTTAATTAGGCATTTTTAGGCTTGTAATTGGTTTTTGTCTTTAATTATAGTTTGGGCTATATGGGCCACGAAATTACTCAGCCACCTTAACCTAGAATGTTCCTTAGCTTCTATAAATAGGACTTGTATGACCTCATTTACAGAACTTTGAATGAAATTAGAATTTATCCTATTTGGGTATTTTTGTGAGTTGAGCATTGGCTCCTCCTCTTCAAGTTCTTGGATTAGAACTTGCTTGATTCTTATCAGAGTTCTAACTCTTTGTGGCGAATCCTCCTTGGCTTATCAATCTTCCAATTTTATGGATGATTGTGGCGCCTACCCCTTCATCTTCTTCCCCTTCCATTTTCTTAATTTATTTTATGTTCTTCCTTACATTTGTGCCATTTACATTCTGTTTTTAATTGTTGCACTTTAATTATTTGTTTGGTTAAGTTTCTTGTTTAGTTATTTACATTCTTTGGTTGTTTCCTTTTGTTAATCATATTCGGGTGACAACCGCACCTTCTTCTTCCCCAATTCTTTTCGTCTTTTTTTACATAAGAACTAAGAACAAGCTCTTGGATAGATCCTTCAAATTTGATGATTCTAACTTGGATCATATCATGTGGTATCTAGAGCTAGCTTCCTTGAGCTTAATTTCTTTTTTAGTTTGGGTTTTGCTAGTTGGATTGTGTTGAAATTTTTGCAATTTTTGAGCTATTTTTTTAACCTTGAAACCCATGCCCAACCCCATATTTTGATCATCAATTTTGATCATTTGTGGTGTTGTAATGAGTTGTTAGACCATTGCGGTTTGTAATTCATAGCATCCAAAAGATGTTTCATAGCTCAAGTTGCTTCCTTTCCTCATATTCCATGTTTTAGATTTTTGAATTTTTTTTGAATTCTTCATCTTGTTCTTGGAATTTGAGCCACTTTGATCTTTATGAATTTCAAGAATTGGTGTTAGAGTGTTAATCTACACCTTGATTGAAAGGTCTTTACAAGTGGAATCAAGTATACCAATCAATTTTAAGCTTAAAGCATGAACTAGACATCAATTTGGGGGAATTGAATTTCTGGGCACACTTCCCAAGAACAGGCCCTTGTTCATCATGTTCATGTTTCAAAAGGCTATTTGATCATTGTGATTCACTTAAATTTTGTTTGGGGGGTTCTTTTCTGTAATTTTCAGAAAAAAACTTTTGTGGTCAAAGTTATTTTGCAAAAGTAAGGATCCCAAAAAGTAAAAAAAAAAAAAACAGAAAAATACAAAGGGACCAATCTACAATTATAAAAAGAAATAAAAAAAATCGGCAGAATTCAAATTAGGCCACAAAACCCCTATTCTAAGTGTTTCTAGCCTTAAAATTGGTATTACTTGATGTTTTGGACATATCTTTGGCTCAAATTCTATTCCTAAACACTAGTTCTTGAGTCTTTGTCTTCTTACTTCTCCATTAGAGTGTGCTTTCTTTTCTTTTTAGCTTTTCTTGCTTGTCTTTAAATTTCTAAGTTTTGTCTTAGTAGTTTTCTTTTCTTGAACTTCTTGATTGATTGCTAGTTTGGATTTTTCACAAAGATTTGGTATTTGTTTACATTCTTGAATTAGTATAGTTCTTTTCCAAGGATATTGAAAGAGGACTTTGAGTGAGAAAAGGCAAGAGTACAAAACAAACCAATGGTGTGGAAAAAGCCAATTTGAGTGAAACACTTAGTGAGGAAAATGGTGAGACCTTTAGATAGGATTGAGGGAGTGATAATACCTACTTTCCAAGGAAGAAATGACCCTGAAGCCTACTTAGAATGGGAGATGAAAATAGAACGAATCTTCTCTTGTCACCACAATAGTGAACAAAAGAAGATGAAGATAACATCTCTTGGGTTTGTTGATTATGCCTTGATATGGTAGGATCAATTCCAAAAGGAAAGGAGGAGATATGATGAGCAACATATTGCTAATTGGAGGGAGATGAAAGCCGTGATAAGGAATAGACATGTTTCATGCCACTATCAAAGGGATCTTCGCGACCAATTGCAAAAGTTAACACAAGGCACTAAGAGTGTGGATGAGTATTACAAAGAAATGGAGATGACCTTGATTAGAGCCAATATTGATGAAGGAAGAAAGGCAACAACGGCTCGGTTTCTCCATGGCCTAAACCAAGACATCTAAGACATTGTTGGGCTTCAACACTATATGGAGCTTGATGACTTAGTACACCAATCCATGAAGGTCGAGCAACAACTCAAAAGAAAGAGGCACAAAAGATATTGCAATGTTCCTTCTACTACAACTCTTAAACTTAGAAGTAGAGATATGAGGTGCCTAGTATGTTTTGGATGGCAGCATTTGGATTATCAATGCCCAAATGGGAAGGAAAAGAGTGAAAAAAATATTGAGAGAAAAGAGGAGAGATTGAAAAGAAAGATTGATAATTTTGAAGCATATTGGAAGAAAATGTCTCAAGACAAAATTCAAGAGACAAATTTGAGATTGAAAAGAGATGAAGAAAAGAAAGAGGGAGAGAAATTAGAACAAGAGAGTGAGGTCCATGTTGAGAGAAAACTTGAGAGGGAGGTGAAAGCAAAAGAGAGTGATGCTAAAGAAAAAGAGGCAAAAGAAAGTGAGAGAATTGAGTATGTGCCTTCAAAAAAAGCTTACAAGACAACTAATGCACTTGAAGAAGTGTGTCCAAAGGAAACATCCCACGGTTTTGTTTACTTGCATGGCTCCCCAAAATCATGCACATTCTACCCCTATATTTGATAACATGCCTGGTAAATTGCATGGGTCTTGCTACTTTCCTATATTAAATAGGTTTGATTACTTGCTTAATGAATTGCATGACTATTGCCATCTTTCTAAGTTTGATTTGAAAAGTGGGTACCATGATATGAGGGTACGTAATTTTTATGCTACTTTTGTTAAAAATTCATCTTGCACAAATCATATTAGCCTTCCTGGGTTTTATGTAAGTTCTCAAGAATTGCATGTGGACTTGTTTGATAGGTTCACTAGTGCATTCATTCTTGCTTTACCTATTCTTGCAAAGTCCTTTCGAATTGAATGTGATGCATCTAATGTGATCATGGGGGCTGTTTTACTTCAAAAGGACCACCAATTGTTTATTTGGGTAAAAAGTATAGTGGGTCCAAACCTGAATATTCCACTTATGAGAATAATTTGAAGCATTCCAAAAAGGATGCAATACTCTCAAATGTCATCATGCCCAAGCATAGAGAGGTAAATATGGTGGTCAATGCAAATTCTCAAAGGTATAACTTTCCTACTCGCCTTGAACTTCAATTTCTATACCTCATCAATCTTAAGGTGTTGTATGAGCATAATGAAAAATTTCCTGACATATTTGCCACATGTAATGAGTTCTTTAAATTTGTGTTTGACCCCGAAGGATTGGGAGTGTGCACATTAGAAAATAAAAGGATTCCTACTCAAGTAAATCCAATGTTTGATTTTCTTTCAATTTCCCTAAACTTAGTTCTTTCTCTTGATGTAGATATGGAGATAATAAATTCGAGATCGAATTTCCTCTAAGGAGGGTGGAATGATGGAGACAAAGGAGGGGCAAGTGAACTTTGTAACAAGAGGAGGTCAATCCATTCAAGTCCAATTCAAACTCTTTAAGTCCAAGTGATCCTCTTTAATGTTTTGGCTATATCTTGAGTTATGTATATCCGAATGCAGTGATATTTGATGCGTTGAAAATATCACTGAATTATATATAAATGTTATCTCAAGCATAAAGACCTCATTCGGACTCTATCATGATGAAAATCGGACTAGAAGTTGGGAACGCTGTTCTGGACGAGTTTGACTTAATCCATTCAAGTCCAAAGAAAACCTTCTTCACGGTTTTGGTTATATCTTGCGTTCTAGATATCCGATTGATGTGATTCTTGATGCGTTGGAAAGATAAGAGAACTATCTACAAGTTTTGTATGAAGTTCAAAACCTGATTAGGACTCTATCATGATGAAAACCGTACTAGAAGTTGGAATGCTGTTCTGGATGGATTTGACTTAATTAGGCATTTTTAGGCTTGTAATTGGTTTTGGTCTTTAATTATATTTTGGGCTTTATGGGCCACGAAATTACTCAGCCACCTTAACCTAGAATGTTCCTTAGCTTCTATAAAGAGGACTTGTATGACCTCATTTGATAACTTTGAATGAAATTAGAATTTATCCTATTTGGGTATTTTTGTGAGTTGAGCATTGGCTCCTCCTCTTCAAGTTCTTGGATTAGAACTTGCTTGATTCTTATCGAAGAGTTCTATCTCTTTGTGGCGAATCCTCCTTGGCTTATCAATCTTCCAATTCTATGGATGATTGTGGCGCCTTCCCCTTCATCTTCTTCCTTTTCCATTTTCTTAATTTATCTTTTGTTCTTCTTTACATTTGCGCCATTTTCATTCTTTTTTGTTGAAGTTTCTTATTTAGTTATTTACACTCCTTGGTTGATTCCTTTTGTTCTTCATATTCGGGTGACAACCGCACCTTTTTCTTCCCCAATTCTTTTCATCATTTTTACATAAGAACTAAGAACAAGCTCTTGGATAGAACCTAAATTTTGGTGATTCTAACTTGGATCATATCACAATTCCCAAGGGTCTTTGAAGAACTAAGGATGAACACCAAGAACATGAAATTCAAAATCGATGCCCCTTCACCTAATATTATCACTACTAAGTGAAGGAACTAACTATTCAACATCAATTAACCACAAAACAACACAATTGAAACACAATTCAAGATCAAATATCAAGAATCTACACGAAATTCAAAAAGAGATTCGAATATGTTACAAACACCTATTTATATGGAACAACAAAATGGATGGGAGCTCATGCAACAGCGTTGCGCCTCCTTCTAGCTATGTGGGCATCCATGACTTAATTCTAAGCCCAATTACAAGCCTAATTAAGTCCTAATACAAATTAAACTCAAAGTCCTAAGATTATTACAAACATGTAAATGAAATTCCTAATCCTAAGTCGTCCAATGATGGTCGTGAACAACGTTTTCAAGTAGGAGACTGACTTTGCTTCTTCATCCACTTTAGGTTCATGGCTTGCCTCTTGCTATGATTTTAGGATCAACCATCCCAACCTTCTTGCAGACAATTCGACCTCGGGTTGAAGACCTCCGTAACTACACTAAAAATGAAAACCTTAGTTCTTTCCCCTCTAGCTCTTCAAAGTTAAGGTAAGGCTAAGTGTACATCCCACCCTCCGGGGTCAAATAAAAAGTGAAAGAACTCTTCACACGTAAGGTTGTAAAGCTAAACAAGTGAAATGGAATGGAAGTACACGAGTTATACCTTTTGAAGATTGATGTAACCACCTTACTGACCTTCGGTTCATGACATAGGAACATCGTGCTTGTCCTCCCAGTTGTTTTAATTCGTTAACATAGGTTGAATTCTCAAGTTTTGGGCTATTGTCCCTCACGTAAACATAAGTAATTGGTGTTCTTGGAGTTGTAAAACAACCCTCTAAATTTTCATGGGATGCGCGACATTCAAGTTTATACGATGGTGAAGAAACACGTATAGCATGGACGGGTGCATTATTAAGCATTTCAAACATTTCTGTATGTAATCCTTGAAAACTTATTGCAAATCCGAAAGCGGTTAAAGATGCAATCATATTTTCTTAATTTGGAAATGTGCACTCGGTTTTGGAGTTGAATTTAACAGGGCAAGGAAATAGCAACAAGTGCATCAGCACAGGCCCAAGAATTGTTTCATCAAAACAAGTGTTGAGAGTTATGCAAATCATGAAACAAGTATGCAAATATAGTGAGTGAAAGAGAAGAGTAAGAACCAAGAAGCATAGAGTTAGAATGTCTATGTTTTTGTATACTCACGCATGGCAAACCTTGGTTCGCTTCCTTGTAATGCACGAACTCAATTTCCTCACCTTCTTTTATCTCGTTTTCTTTTTAGTGTCACTCTCATCGAATTCTATCTCCTTTTTTGTTATGAACAAGCTCTCCACTTTCCTCCCTACTTTTGCCTCAACTCCTTTCTTTTTCTCTCTTTTGGCCATTTTCCTCAAGTGGCTCACCTTTCTTTTTGCCACTTTCATACTCTTTTTCTTTTCCTCTCAAGCCTTTTATCTCTTGTTCCCTTTTGATTCGCGCTTTCTTTTTGTCCTCACTAACGCCTCTTGAAGAGAGTGGTACGAGTGTTATCTTGAGGCCATTATGCAAAAATTAAATCAACCAGAACAAACACTATTCTAATTTCCAAACAAAAGTAAGATTAGAATTCAAAACTCTATGCCGAGGTCGTTCAATCAAGTGGTTGGTCAACCCTTCATGAACATCGCCAAGATCTATGAGGCACAATTCCCAAGGGACTTTGAAGAACTAAGGTTGAACACCAAGAACATCAAGAACATGAAATTCAAAATCGATGCCCCATCACCTAATATTATCACTACTAAATGAAGGAATCAACTATTCAACATCAATTAACCACAAAACAACACAATTGAAACACAATTCAAGATCAAATATCAAGAATCTACACGAAATTCAAAAAGAGATTCGAATATGTTACAAACACCTATTTATATGGAACAACAAAATGGATGGGAGCTTATGCAACAGCCTCGCGCGTCCTTCTAGCTATGTGGGCATCCATGACTTAATCCTAAGCCCAATTACAAGCTTAATTAAGTCCTAATAAAAATTAAACTCAGTCCTAAGATTAGTACAAACATTTAAATGAAACTCCTAATCCTAAGTCGTCCAACGACGGTCGTGAACTACGTTTTCGAGTAGGAGACTGACTTTGCTTCTTCATCCACTTTAGCTTCATGGCTTGCCTCATGCTATGATTTTAGTATCACACCATCCCCACCTTCTTGAAGACAATTTGACCTCGAGTTGAAGACCTTCGTGCCTACATTAAAAATTAAAACCTTCGTACTTTCCACTCTAGTTCTTCAAAGTTAAGGCAAGGCTAAGTGCACATCCCACCCTCCGGGGTCAAATAAAAATTGAAAGAACTCTTCACACGTAAGGTTATAAAGCTAAACAAGTGAAATGGAATGGAATTGTACGAGTTAAACATTTTGTAGATTGATGCAACCACCTTACTTACCTTCGGATCATGACATAGGAACATCCTGCTTGTCCTCCCAGTTGTTTTAATTCGTTAACATAGGTTGAATTCTCAAGTTTTGGGCTATTGTCCCCCACATCTACATAAGTAATTGGTGTTCTTGGAGTTGTAACCCAACCCTCTAAATTTTCATGGGATGCACCACATTCGAGTTTATAAGGTGGTGAAGAAACAAGTAAAGCATGGACGGGTACATTATTAAGCATTTCAAACATTTTTGTATGCAATCCTTGAAAATTTATTGTAAATCCGAAAGAGATTAAAGATGCAATCATATTTTCTTAATTTGGAAATGTGCACTCGGTTTTGGAGTTGAATTGCACAGGGCAAGGAAATAGCAACAAGTGCATCAACACATAGGCCCAAGAATTGTTTCTTCAAAACAAGTGTTGAGAGTTATGCAAATCATTAAACAAGTATGCAAATATAGTGAGTGAAAGAGAAGAGTAAAAACCAAGTAACATAGACTTAAAATGTCTATGTTTTTGTATACTCACGCATGGCAAACCTTGGTTCGCTTCCTTGTAATGCACGAACTCAATTTCCTCACCTTCTTTTATCTCCTTTTCTTTTTTAGTGTCACACTCATCGAATTCTATCTCCTTTTTTGTTATGAACAAGCTCTCCACTTTCCTCTCTACTTTTGCCTCAAGTCCTTTGTTTTTCTCTCTTTTGGCCTTTTTCCTCAAGTGGCTAACCTTTCTTCTTGCCACTTTCACACTCTTTTTCTTTTCCTCTCTTGTTCCCTCTTGATTCGCGCTTTCTTTTTCTCCCCACTAACGCCTCTTCAAGAGAGTGGTACGAGTGTAATCTTGAGGCCATTATGCACAAATTTAATCAACCGGAACAAACACAATTCTAATTTCCAAACAAAAGTAAGACTAGAATTCAAAACTCTACGCCGAGGTCGTTCAATCAAGTGGTTGGTTAACACTTCATGAAAATCGCCAAGATCTATGAGGCACAATTCCCAAGGGTCTTTGAAGAACTAAGGATGAACACCAAGAACATCAAGAACATGAAATTCAAAATTGATGCCCCTTCACCTAATATTATCACTACTAAGTGAAGGAATCAACTATTCAACATCAATTAACCACAAAACAACAAAATTGAAACACAATTAAAGATCAATTATCAAGAATCTACACGAAATTCAAAAAGAGAATCGAATATGTTGCAAACACCTATTTATATGGAACAACAAAATGGATGGGAGCTCATGCAACAATCTCGCGCGTCCTTCTACACTAGTGCAAAATATGGATTCTACAACAGGTTTCTAGATCGGTTGAAAAGGAACCGATTTAAAAAAAGAGGCGGTGGCAATTTTGAAAATAAGTTCAAAATTATTTACATCGGTTCATAAAGAAACCGATGTATAAAACATTTAACATCGGTTAAATATTTCAACCGATGAATACAATTTAAATAAAAAACTATTTATTTATTCCCGCCAAGTATATACATCGGTTATTACACAACCGATCTCATTAGTAAACTTTCAAACTCGGTTATTTTACAACCGATCTCATTATTAAACTTTCAACATCGGTTCTATTAACTAACCGATTTCAAATCTTCATTAAACCCATTTCTCCAACGTTAATCTTTCATATCTTTCCCTCCTCACTGTTTGCCCTCTCTCTCGTTTGCTCCTTCTCCTTCATCCTTCACCACCGTAACCTAGCACCATCCTTCATCCTTCTCCTTCTCCTCACATTTCGTTGCTGCTCCTTCATCGCTGATACACTGCCCACGGCTCCTTCATCCTTCATCCTTCATCACCTCTCTCTCGTTTGCTCCTTCTCCTTCATCCTTCACCCTCTCCTCTGAACCTTTGTACCAAACTTTGCCCACGGCTTCACCTCTGAGGTGAGTTTGTTTACATTTATTTTTTCGTTTTTGGCTTTAGGTTTTATGATATTATAGTTTATTCGTAATGGCTTTATTTTTTCATTTCGTTTTTGGCTTATAGTTTATTTTCAATTCTACTTAGGACAAGGCAGCACCTGTTGCTACTCCAGAAAAGCCACCTGAAGAAGATCTGAATCCATTCTTGATATTCCCTAACCTGAGGAAAATTTGAAGGTACGTATCTAATATCCTTATTTTGATTATTAATTGCTTCCCCATTCTATTCTGTTGAACCCAATGCTTCACTCTGTTAGTGTGCTCATGTCATATGGAGTCGTTTCCAGTCTTGCTCATGACATTTATATGAGTGTTTCCATGCAGTGGTCTGCTTAGTAAACTGAGTGAAACTTCCATACAGTTCTCTTTCTTTCTCTCTACATTTTTGTTGTTGTCTGCTACCTGTTACTTTGGTTTTGCTATGTAACTTGATTAGTTTTACAGTATGCATATGGCATGTAACTTGATTAGTTTTACAATATCGCATGTAACTTGGCAGGAAATCCATACGTGACATTCTAATGAAGAAAAACACTTCTCCTTCTGATTAGATTTTCTTATGAAATTAAAGGGAGAAAGGAAGAGAAAAAGTATTAATGTATTAGTTTTACTATTTCCTGCTTTAACTTAGGGATTAATTGGACTGTTGGATTATCTTTTAGTGTTAATAAATTAGCAAAACCTTAGTTTCCCGTTTGAGATTCAATATTAATGAGCATATGTGTACTTTATTAAGGTACTACTCATTGTATTGAATCTTGAATTATCCAAGTTGGACAGTTTGGGGAAAAACTTATTCTTCATTTGGTTAATACTTATTCCTTAATTCTCATATCTTATACTTGAAGAAATTTTTGTCTGCTGCATTTCCTTTTGTTCTCCGGGTGCACACTTTGTCGCGGTGGATGTCACCGCGGTCAAGTCGTGTACGTCGGAGACCAATGGGAAATGCTGCCGAAATTTCGTTAAGTATGGGCATGAAAGTTAAGGACTAATTGTTAACTGAGTGTTGAAGAAGTTTCTTCTCGAATGGGATAGGGCCATACCCTGTGATAAAAAGGAGTTGAAGATCTTGGACTAAGTGAAGTTGGTGTTGTTGTAGTTATGGATCGTAATTGGATCGATGCTAGACGCACAAGTCATGAGTATGAGAACGGAGTGGAAGAGTTTTTAGAATTTGCTAAAAGAAATGTTCCCGATAGTAATGGAAGGTTTTATTGTCCTTGTGTTAATTGTTTGAATGAGAGACGACTGGAAGCTGAGAAAATACGAGAGCATCTTATTTGTGAAGGGATATGTAAGAGTTATACAAGATGGATATGGCATGGTGAATTGTTAGACAAACCAAGTGTGTCCCAAAGAGAGGAGGTTGATGACGTAGATATGGACGATCGACTAGAGGACATGATCCGCGATATTGGACAAGAGTCATTTCAACGAGCAAATGTGTATGATACTTTGTGCAGTGATGCAGATAAGCCTTTGTATCCTGGGTGCTCTAATTTCACACGGTTGTCAGCGGTGTTAAGATTGGTAGTTGTGAAGGCGAGAAATGGGTGGAGTGATAAAAGCTTCACCGAATTGCTTGAGTTGTTGAAAGAGATGCTTCCAGAAGGTAACACATTGCCGAACCGTAACTATGAGGCGAAGAAGATATTGTGTCCGATGGGTATGGAGTATAAGAAAATACATGCATGTCCTAATGATTGCATATTGTATAGGAATGACTTTGAAATGATGCACGAGTGTCCAAGGTGTGGGGTATCACGCTACAAAGTGAACGATGGTGATTCAAATTGTGATGTGATCACAAAGGGTCCTCCTGCGAAGGTGTTATGGTATCTTCCATGCATTCCAAGGTTCAAGCGATTGTTCGCTAATGTAAATGACGCAAAAAACATTAGGTGGCATGCAGATGAGAGAAAATGTGATGGACAGCTTCGCCATCCGGCTGATTCTTTGCAATGGAAGAGAATTGATAGTTTATTTCCGGATTTCGCCAATGAGAAAAGAAACCTTAGGCTTGGACTTGCTACCGATGGCATGAATCCGTATGGCACCTTAAGTAGTATTCATAGTTCATGGCCTGTTCTCCTGGTAATTTATAACCTACCTCCTTGGTTGTGCATGAAGCGCAAATACATTATGTTATCTATGATGATTTCGGGCCCAAAACAACCAGGAAATGACTTAGATGTTTATCTAAGTCCCTTGATTGAAGACTTGAGAAAGCTGTGGGTGGAAGGCGTTGATCTGTTTGACGGGTATTGCAATGAGACTTTCAAGATGCGTGCCATGTTATTTTGCACCATCAATGACTTTCCAGCATATGGGAACTTGTCCGGATATAGTGTTAAGGGCCATAAAGCATGCCCTGTATGTGAAGAAGGCACATGCTACCATCAACTACAACATGGAACGAAGACAGTTTACCTTGGGCATCGAAGATTTCTCACACCTGATCACCCGTATCGTAGATTGAGAAAAGCTTTTAATGGATGCCAGGAGAATGAAATTGCTCCGACGGCCTTAACCGGAGATCAAGTTTATCAACGGGTTAAGGACATGGATATTATCTTTGGAAAGACCCATAAGAAGGCTACTGAGAAAAACATATGGAAGAAGCGGTCGATCTTCTTTGATCTTCCATACTGGTGCAAACTTGATGTAAGACATTGTATTGATGTGATGCATGTGGAGAAAAATGTGTGTGATAGTGTAGTCGGGACGCTTCTTAACATTCAAGGCAAGACAAAGGATGGTGTCAATGCTCGTTTAGATCAAGTTGCGATGGGCATACGAGAGCAGTTAGCTCCACAATCAGTAGGGGTTAAGCGGACTTATTTGCCCCCAGCATGTCATACTTTATCAAAAAAAGAGAAAAAAAGTTTTTGTGAGTGTCTGCGGGGCGTCAAAGTGCCACAGGGTTACTCTTCAAATGTTAAGAGGCTTGTCTCAATGAAAGATCTCAAATTAGTTGGTTTAAAGTCTCATGATTGCCATGTCTTGATGCAACAACTACTACCAGTGGCTATTCGTGACATCTTGCCTAAAAAAGTGAGACATGCCATAACAAGGTTGTGCTTATTCTTCAATGCTATATGTAGCAAAGTCATTGACCTTCAAAAACTGGATGAGTTGGAAACTGAGGCTGCTATTATCTTGTGTCAGTTGGAGATGTATTTTCCTCCTTCATTTTTTGACATCATGGTTCATTTAATTGTTCATCTAGTGAGGGAGATTAGATTGTGTGGCCCCGTTCATTTAAGGTGGATGTACCCAGTTGAGCGATACATGAAGATACTAAAAGGGTACGTGAAGAATCCACACCGTCCTGAAGCATCTATTGTTGAAAGGTATGTTGCAGAAGAAGCTATTGAGTTTTGTACAGACTACATGTCAGAAGCGGAACCTGTAGGGCTTCCTAAGTCTCATCATGAGGGAAGATGTGATGGTAAGGGTACACGAGGTATTACTGTTAAGAGCATGGGTCGAGAGGAAGTGCTTCAAGCACATTTGTATATATTGAATAACACCGATGAGGTTAATCCTTACTTATGTGATCACAAAACCATTGTCAAGCAAAATTACCCTCGAATGAACGAAAAATGGTTGTTGAACAAGCATAATAAGACTTTCTTAAACTGGTTTAAAGATCAAATTGCGGAGGATAATACTGCTTCTGATACATTAAAATGGTTAGCACACGGGCCTAACTTTGATGTCATATGTTGGAGTGGATACGATATCAATAAGTTTTCCTTCTATACAAAGTCCCAGGATGACAAGAGTACCATGCAAAACAGTGGGGTTATGATTGTAGCCGAGTCTATGCACTTCTCTAGTTCAAAAGATACAAACCCCGTTATGGCATCCATATCTTACTTTGGAGTCATTGAAGAGATTTGGGAGGTCGATTACACTAAATTTAGAGTACCTGTTTTTAAATGTAAGTGGGTTGACAGTAACAGTGGTGTACAAACCGATGAGTTAGGATTTACATTGGTAGACCTTGACAAGGTAGGTCATACAGAAGAGCCTTTTATCATGGCTTTCCAAGCAAGACAAGTGTTTTATATCCATGATCCTTCTAACAAAAGGTGGTCGGTGGTTCTCCAAGGAAAAAACATGCATAATGGTAGTGAGGAAAATCAAGATTCAACTCTCGATATTTCCGATACTCCTTCTTTCTCAACACGGATGCCTACTTTCAATGAGGAAAATGAAGCGGACGATGTACATGCCATTCGTGATGATCATCATGAAGGGATATGGGAGAACATTACTACTTGACCATGGTGTAAGTTATGTTTAAAGTTATATTTATTAGTTAAGTTATGTTTATCTTGATAAATATAAGTTAAGTTTTTTTTGTTATTTAATTTGATATTTATATGTTAAGTTATTGTGTAAGTTATGTTTAAAGTGATATTTGTTATTTATCCATCTTTACTGACATAGTTTATTATTTTTTGTATAAACAGGCATACATGGCAGATCCCTCGGGCATCCCTCCTACACGCAGCGGGTCGGATACCCCATTGACAAGAAAAAAAGGTAGACGCGCCACACGATTAAAAAAATTGGCCATCAACCGTAGTGGTAATCAAAGGTTGAGGGTTGAGTTTGATGGAGATTGCTTACCTATAGGGCCAATGGAAGATCAGTTTAAGAGTTTTGTGGCCGTCCTTGCCAAAAGCAAGGCTAGTATACTTATTGAGGATTGGGACCATGTACCGACGAACGTGAAGGATCAGATATGGGATAGTATCATGGTATTTTACTTTTACCCTCTTTGGTTGTATATATTTTATTTCACCATATTATTTTCATATACACTAATTTCTCCATTCTGTTTTGTAAATATAGCTCACCTTTGAAGTGCCGGATACCGAGCGTATGAAGAAAAAATGGATTTCGTATGCGGGTGAGCGTTGGAGAGCATTTAAAACACAACTAAGCGGGAAATACATACATGGGCGTGCAGACAAATCTCCACTTGAGATGTACCCGTTCCTTGATCAAGAGACATGGGATAGATTTGTTCAGATCCGATTGGATCCCGCCTTTCAGGTTAACTTGAGTTATATTGTTTAACTTTACCAACCAAATTGATTTTATTAATATACTGAATTCAGTTGATGTTATTTATATTAGGAGAAAAGGAAAAAGGCGCAGGAGATCCAGAGTAAGAATCTCTACCCCCATCGTTTGTCTCGTGGGGGATATAAAAAGCTGAGGAGGAAGATGATTGAAGAGAAGAAGAAACAACTTTTGGAACAAGCATCCCAAGCTGATCCTACGGCTGATCCACCTCCAGAAGTTGTTGATCCACCTCCACCCCCACGCCACCATACATGGAAGAGAGCCCGACAAGGACCATCGGGACAATATACATCTGAGGAGGCACGTCTTGTTGCCGAAAAGATTGTAAGTATATATTCAATTCTAATTGTAATTGTAACATGCTTATCCATCATCTTACACAAATTAATGTGACAATTGTATGTTGTAGGATTCCTTGGACGAACAAAGCACACAAGGAACCTTTGTGTCTACTGGACGCAAAGATGTCTTGGCTGTTGCGATTGGTAAAGAGGACCACCCAGGCCGTGTCCTTGGTGTTGGATGGGGTGTTGGCATTACCCAATACCATGGACCATCTTCACATCATCGGAAGAGGGATGATATTGAGTCCATCAAGGCGCAGCTTCGAGAAGAAATAAAACAAGATCTTCTCTCAGAGTTGGCATCTATGGGTTTTTCCCAGCAAAACACAAGTGCCCAACCGTCTGTACCTGTGAGCACTATGGGTTCATGTGATCATTCACATCAGCCTGATAAGGAGGACGATCAATGTGAGTTGTATGTTGATGATCATCATGATCGCCGGGTAGTGGCATTTGGGAGGGTACACAACTTGGGAAATACCTTACACCACCAGACATTAGAGGATGATCATGTGAGGGTGGTGGTGGAAGATGTTCTAGATGTTGATGCTCTAGTCCCTGTGCCCACTGAGGAGGTTATTACAGTTGGCCAGGCCCCGGTAATTTCATCCCTTGGCCGAGAAGACTTGTGAGGTTTTTTGTTTCAGCCAAGGTATTCATGTAATTGTTCACTTACATATGTTTTTCTATATTTACAATTGAAATAACTTAATTGTGTTTACTTGTGTACTAATGCTTTACCTCTATTGTTTAGGATGATGGAAAAGATCATCGACCCAAAAGGCCTAGGTCGGATCCGAGAAAACTTGTGGCGTCTGGTTCATCGAAGGTATTCATATAATCATTCAATAAGTTAAGTTTTTTTTTTATTTACAATTGAAATAACCTAACCGTGTTTACTAATGTTCTATATTTGCTGTTTAGGGTATTGACAAGGATGTTGAACTTGATGCTCTGGAACGTCTCGCATTAGCTGCCGTGAAACTTGGGAAGGAGTCCGCTTTTATAAATTTGGAACATGATGGCAAGCCCGACACTTTCTATATCCCCCAGAGGGACATTATGGAGATATGCATTGATAGTGAAATGCTTTGCATGACAGTTGTCTCATTATGGTGCACGTAAGTTATGTTATTTCAACTAATTAATTTGTAAGTTAACTAATTAAGTTTTTAACTATTATAACTAATATTTATTTCAATATCTTAGGTATCTGCATTGCCTGTGTATTGATAGGGGTAACCTCCATCTTTATGGATTCCTTGACCCTCAACTAATTCAGGGTGAGACACTTAGGTCAGATGAGATTACTGCGTACATGCGACGTGTGCTTGATGAAGGCAAAAAACAGTTCTACCTAGCACCTTACCTCCATCTGTAAGTACAAGTTTTACTAGTGATTTATAATTATCTGTGACTTGTCTCTAACTGTTTCCAAATGCAGTAAACATTGGCAATTATTGATCATTTGTCGTGGTATGAGTGTTGTGGTCTTCTTTTGTTCGTTGGGAAGGAAGCCGACAAAAGAAATCAAGCTTATTGTTGAAACGTAAGCTTTTAATTAATTTAATTTGTACTACATTTGCTTTATTAATTACTCTGAAATATATAACATACTTTAGATTCATATTTTCTTAATTATGATAGAGCTATGAACGCAAGTCGTGTTTTGGATGGTGGTAGGCCTAGGCCTATTAGGTGGATTTACCCTAATGTAAGTAGTTTATTAATTAGTACCCGAGATTCAATTGCAGTGTAAAATAGTTATTATTATGTTTTTACTCATTATATATTCAAATTGTGTATTCATTTGTAGTGTCATAGGCAACGTGGCGGCTGGGAGTGCGGATATTATGTCATGAAGTGGATGTTCAACATTGTCTCCGCGAGTATTACAGATCGATGGAAGGAGGTAATTAACTAATAACATTTGTAAATAGTTATAGATTAATTATGTATAGTTATAGTTGATTAGTTATAATTAATGTGCAGATTTTCGACAATCCGGAAGCATTTTCTGAAGAGGACATTAAGGACATCAAGGAGCGTTGGGCAAACTTCTTTCTTGAGATGACTTCTGAACATTAATTTATATATGGATGACATTTTATTTCTTTAATTTGTTTAATTTGTTATATTTCTTTGTTGTTTCTTTGTTATGTATTAATTTAATTAATTAGTTTGAATTTATTACATTATATAATTAGTTGAGTTTGTTGAATCAAAAGCTGACTTTTGCATAATCAATAAAGTATAGTTTGGCTTATTACTTAGTATATATAGTGATTTGGATTCTGTTATTGTTGGGATTCTATTTTGGCTGGGATTGTTCTGGTTGTACATATATGAAACAGGGTTAAGGATTGTCACTGGTTTAAAACAAAGTATTAAAAAAAAAAATGGACTATCAACATCGGTTACAATAGAGAACCGATGTTGAAATATCAATTTCAATCGGTTCTGAGTTACAACCGATGTGAAAATATACTTTCAACATCGGTTACACTACCAAACCGATGTTGAATTTTAACTTTCAACATCGGTTCTATATTATAACCGATGTTAAAAGATCTTTTTCAATAATTATTAATCTGTTGAATGAGAACTTTCAAAATCGGGTTTGTTTATAACCGATGTTGAAAGTTAACTTTCAACATCGGTTTAAAACCGATGTTAAAAGGTCTTACATTCTACATCATCTGTTTCTACATCGGTTCCATAACCGATTTAGAATGATATTTTTAACCGATGTTAAACATGTTTATTGCACTGGTGCTAGCTATGTGGGCATCCATGACTTAATCCTAAGCCCAATTACAAGCCTAATTAAGTCCTAATACAAATTAAACTCAACGTCCTAAGATTATTACAAACATGTAAATGAAACTCCTAATCCTAAGTCGTCCAATGACGGTCGTGAATTGCGTTTTCGAGTAGGAGACTGACTTTGCTTCTTCATCCACTTTAGCTTCATGGCTTTCCCCTTGCTATGATTTTAGGATCCCACCATCCCCACCTTCGCGAAGACAATTCGACCTCGAGTTGAAGGCCTTCGTGCCTACATTAAAAATGAAAACCTTAGTACTTTCCCCCCTCGTTCTTCAAAGTTAAGGCAAGGCTAAGTGAAAATCCCACCCTCCGGGGTCAAATAAAAAGTGGAAGAAATCTTCACACGTAAGGTTATAAAGCTAAACAAGTGCAATGGAATGGAAGTACACGAGTTACACCTTTTGAAGATTGATGCAACCACCTTACTTACCTTCGGTTCATGACATAGGAACATCGTGCTTGTCCTCCCAGTTGTTTTGATTCGTTAACATTGGTTGAATTCTCAAGTTTTGGGCTATTGTCCCTCACATCAACATAAGCAATTGGTTTTCTTGGGGTTGTAAAACAACCCTCTAAATTTTCATGGGATGCGCCACATTCAACATTATACGATGCTGAAGAATCACGTAAAGCATGGACGGGTGCATTATTAAGCATTTCAAACATTTCTGTATGCAATCCTTGAAAACTTATTGTAAATCCGAAAGAGATTAAAGATGCAATCATATTTTCTTATTTTGGAAATGTGCACTCGGTTTTGGAGTTGAATTGCACAGGGCAAGGAAATAGTAGCAAGTGCATCAACACATAGGCCCAAGAATTGTTTCTTCAAAACAAGTGTTGAGAGTTATGCAAATCATTAAACAAGTATGCAAATATAGTGAGTGAAAGAGAAGAGTAAGAACTGAGTAACATAGAGTTAGAATGTTTATGTTTTTGTATACCAGCGCATGGCAAACCTTGGTTCGCTTCCTTATAATGCACGAACTCAATATCCTCACGTTCTTTTATCTCCTTTAATTTTTAATGTCACACTCATCGAATTCTATCTCCTTTTTTGTTATGAACAAGCTCTCCACTTTCCTCTCTACTTTTGCCTCAACTCCTTTCTTTTTCTCTCTTTTGGCCTTTTTCCTCAAGTGGCTCACCTTTCTTTTTGCCACTTTCATAGTCTTTTTCTTTTCTTCTCAAGCCTCTTCTCTCTTGTTCCCTTTTGATTCGCGCTTTCTTTTTATCCTCCCTAACGCCTCTTCAAGAGAGTGGTACGAGTGTAATCTTGAGGCCATTATGCACAAATTAAATTAACCAGAACAAACACAATTCTAATTTCCAAACAAAAGTGAGACTAGAATTCAAAACTCTATGCCGAGGTCGTTCAATCAAGTGGTTGGTTAACACTTCATGAAAATCGCCAAGATCTATGAGGCACAATTCCCAAGGGTCTTTGAAGAACTAAGGATGAACACCAAGAACATCAAGAACATGAAATTCAAAATCGATGCCCCTTCACCTAATATTATCACTACTAAGTGAAGGAATCAACTATTCAACATCAATTAACCACAAAACAACAAAATTGAAACCCAATTCAACATCAAATATCAAGAATCTACACGAAATTCAAAAAGAGATTCGAATATGTTACAAACACCTATTTATATGGAACAACAAAATGGATGGGAGCTCATGCAACAGTCTCGCGCGTCGTTCTAGCTATGTGGGCATCCATGACTTAATCCTAAGCCCAATTACAAGCCTAATTAAGTCCTAATACAAATTAAACTCAAAGTCCTACGATTATTATAAACATGTAAGTGAAACTCCTAATCCTAAGTCGTCCAATGACGGTCGTGAACTGCGTTTTCGAGTAGGAGACTGACTTTGCTTCTTCATCCACTTTAGCTTCATGGCTTTTCTCTTGCTATGATTTTAGGATCCCACCATCCCCACCTTCTTGAAGACAATTCGACCTCTAGTTGAAGACCTCCATGCCTACATTAAAAATGAAAACCTTAGTACTTTCCCCTCTAGTTCTTCAAAGTTAAGGCAAGGCTAAGTGTACATCCCACCCTCCGGGGTCAAATAAAAAGTGAAAGAACTCTTCACACGTAAGGCTATAAAGCTAAACAAGTGAAATGGAATGGAAGTACACGAGTTATACCTTTTGAAGATTGATGCAACCACCTTACTTACCTTTGGTTCATGACATAGGAACATCGTCCTTGTCCTCCTAGCTGTTTTAATTCGTTAACATTGGTTGAATTCTCAAGTTTTGGGCTATTGTCCCTCACATCAACATAAGCAATTGGTTTTCTTGGGTTTGTAAAACAACCCTCTAAATTTTCATGGGATGCGCCACATTCAACTTTATTCGATGGTGAAGAATCGCGTAAAGCATGGACGGTTGCATTATTAAGCATTTCAAACATTTCTGTATGCAATCGTTGAAAACTTATTGTAAATCCGAAAGAGATTAAAGATGCAATCATATTTTCTTATTTTGGAAATGTGCACTAGGTTTTGGAGTTGATTGCACAGGGCAAGGAAATAGCAGCAAGTGCATCAACACATAGGCCCAAGAATTATTTCTTCAAAACAAGTGTTGAGAGTTATGCAAATCATTAAACAAGTATGCAAATATATTGAGTGAAAGAGAAGAGTAAGAACCGAGTAACATAGAGTTAGAATGTCTATGTTTTTGTATAACAACGCATGGCAAACCTTGGTTCGCTTCCTTGTAATGCAGGAACTCAATTTCCTCACCTTCTTTTATCTCCATTTCTTTTTAGTGTCACTCTCATCGAATTCTATCTCCATTTTTGTTATGAACAAGCTCTCCACTTTCCTCTCTACTTTTGCCTCAACTCCTTTCTTTTTCTCTCTTTTGGCCTTTTTCCTCAAGTGGCTCACCTTTCTTTTTGCCACTTTCATACTCTTTCTCTTTTCCTCTCAAGCCTTTTCTCTCTTGTTCCCTTTTGATTTGCGCTTTCTTTTTATCCTCAGTAACGCCTCTTGACGATAGTGGTACGAGTGTTATCTTGAGGCCATTATGCACAAATTAAATCAACCAGAACAAACACAATTTTAATTTCCAAACAAAAGTAAGACTAGAATTCAAAACCCTACACCGAGGTTGTTCAATCAAGTGATTGGTTAACACTTCATGAAAATTGCCATGATCTATGAGGCACAATTCCCAAGGGTCTTTGAAGAACTAAGGATGAACACCAGGAACATCAAGAACATGAAATTCAAAATCGATGCCCCTTCACCTAATATTATCACTATGAAGTGAAGCAATCAACTATTCAACATCAATTAACTATAACACAACACAATTGAAACACAATTCAAGATCAAATATCAAGAATCTACACGAAATTCAAAAAGAGATTCGAATATGTTACACACACCTATTTATATGGAACAACAAAATTGATGGGAGCCCATGCAACAGCCTCGCGCCTCCTTCATGCTATGCGGGCATCCATGACTTAATCCTAAGCCCAATTACAAGCCTAATTAAGTCCTAATACAAATTAAACTCAAAGTCCTAAGATTATTACAAACTTGTAAATGAAACTCCTAATCCTAAGTTGTCCAATGACGGTCGTGAACTGCGTTTTCGAGTCGGAGAGTGACTTTGCTTCTTCATCCTCTTTAGCTTCATGGCTTGCCTCTTGCAATGATTTTAGGATCACACCATCCCCACCTTCTCGAAGACAATTCGACCACGAGTTGAAGACCTCCGTACCTACATTTAAAATGAAAACCTTAGTTCTTTACACTCTAGTTCTTCAAAGTTAAGGTAAGGCTAAGTGTACATCCCACCCCCCCGGGGTCAAGTAAAAAGTGAAAGAACTCTTCACACGTAAGGTTGTAAAGCTAAACAAGTGAAATGGAATCGAAGTAAACGAGTTATACCTTTTGAAGATTGATGCAACCACCATACTTAACTTCGGTTCATGACATAGGAACATCGTGGTTGTCCTCCCAGTTGTTTTAATTCATTAACATAGGTTGAATTCTCAAGTTTTGGGCTATTGTCCCTCACATCAACATAAGTAATTGGTGTTCTTGGGGTTGTAAAACAACCCACTAAATTTTCATGGGATGCGCCACATTCAAGTTTATACGATGGTGAAGAAACAAGTAAAGCATGGATGGGTGCATTATTAAGCATTTCAAACATTTCTATATGCAATCCTTGAAAACTTATTGTAAATCCGAAAGAGATTAAAGATGCAATCATATTTTCTTAATTTGGAAATGTGCACTCGGCTTTGGAGTTGAATTGCACAGGGCAAGGAAATAGCAACAATTGCATCAACACATAGGCCCAAGAATTGTTTCTTCAAAACAAATGTTGAGAGTTATGCAAATCATTAAACAAGTATGCAAAAATAGTGAGTGAAAGAGAAGAGTAAGAACCAAGTAACATAGAGTTAGAATGTCTATGTTTTTGTATACTCACGCATGGCAAACCTTGGTTCGCTTCCTTGTAATGCACGAACTCAATTTCTTCACCTTCTTTTATATCCTTTTCTTTTCAGTGTCACTCTCACCGAATTCTATCTCCTTTTTTGTTTTGAACAAGCTCTCCACTTTCCTCTCTAATTTGGACTCAACTCCTTTCTTTTTCTCTCATTTGGCCTTTTTCCTCAAGTGGCTCCCCTTTGTTTTTGCCACTATCGTTCTCTTTTTCGTTTCCACTCAGGCCTCTTCTCTCTTGTTCCCTTTTGATTCGCGCTTTCTTTTTATCCTCCCTAACGCCTCTTCAAGAGAGTGGTACGAGTGTAATCTTGAGGCCATTATGCACAAATTAAATCAACCAGAATGCAATTCTAATTTCCACGCAAAAGTAAGACTAGAATTCAAAACTCTACGCCGAGGTGGTTCAATCAAGTGGTTGGTTAACACTTCATGAAAATCGCCAAGATCTATGAGGCACAATTCCCAAGGGTCTTTGAAGAACTAAGGATGAACACCAAGAACATCAAGAACATGAAATTCAAAATCGATGCCCCTTCACCTAATATTATCACTACTAAGTGAAGGAATCAACTATTCAACATCAAATAACCACAAAACAACAAAATTGAAACACAATTCAAGATCAAATATCAAGAATCTACACGAAATTCAAAAAGAGATTCGAATATGTTACAAACACCTATTTATATGGAACAACAAAATGGATGGGAGCTCATGCAACAGTCTCGCGCGTCCTTCTAGCTCTGTGGGCATCCATGACTTAATCCTAAGCCCAATTACAAGCCTAATTAAGTCCTAATACAAATTAAACTCAAAGTCCTAAGATTATTATAAACATGTAAGTGAAACTCCTAATCCTAAGTCGTCCAATGACGGTCGTGAACTGCGTTTTCGAGTAGGAGACTGACTTTCCTTCTTCATCCACTTTAGCTTCATGGCTTTCCTCTTGCTATGATTTTAGGATCCCACCATCCCCACCTTCTTGAAGACAATTCGACCTCGAGTTGGAGACCTCCGTGCCTACATTAAAAATGAAAACCTTAGTACTTTCCCCTCTAGTTCTTCAAAGTTAAGGCAAGGCTAAGTGTACATCCCACCCTCCGGGGTCAAATAAAAAGTGAAAGAACTCTTCACACGTAAGGCTATAAAGCTAAACAAGTGAAATGGAATGGAAGTACACGAGTTATACCTTTTGACGATTGATGCAACCACCTTACTTACCTTCGGGTCATGACATAGGAACATCGTGCTTGTCCTCCCAGTTGTTTTAATTCGTTAACA
Source organism: Ammopiptanthus mongolicus (assembly GCA_039655645.1). Taxonomy (NCBI): domain Eukaryota; kingdom Viridiplantae; phylum Streptophyta; class Magnoliopsida; order Fabales; family Fabaceae; genus Ammopiptanthus; species Ammopiptanthus mongolicus. Next base: position 52,875,603 of record CM077348.1, on the reverse strand, counting down.
TTGGTTGAATTCTCAAGTTTTGGGCTATTGTCCCTCACATCAACATAAGCAATTGGTTTTCTTTGGGTTGTAAAACAACCCTCTAAATTTTCATGGGATGCGCCACATTCAACTTTATTCGATGGTGAAGAATCACGTAAAGCATGGACGGGTGCATTATTAAGCATTTCAGACATTTCTGTATGCAGTCCTTGAAAACTTATTGTAAATCCGAAAGAGATTAAAGATGCAATCATATTTTCTTAATTTGGAAATGTGCACTCGGTTTTGGAGTTGATTGCACAGGCAAGGAAATAGCAGCAAGTGCATCAACACATAGGCCCAAGAATTATTTCTTCAAAACAAGTGTTGAGAGTTATGCAAATCATTAAACAAGTATGCAAATATAGTGAGTGAAAGAGAAGAGTAAGAAGCGAGTAACATTGAGTTAGAATGTTTATGTTTTTGTATACCAGCGCATGGCAAACCTTGGTTCGCTTCCTTATAATGCACGAACTCAATATCCTCACGTTCTTTTATCTCCTTTAATTTTTAATGTCACACTCATCGAATTCTATCTCCTTTTTTGTTTTGAACAAGCTCTCCACTTTCCTCTCTGATTTTGCCTCAACTCCTTTCTTTTTCTCTCTTTTGGCCTTTTTCCTCAAGTGGCTCACCTTTGTTTTTGCCACTTTCATTCTCTTTTTCTTTTCCACTCAAGCCTTTTCTCTCATGTTCTCTTTTGATTCGCGCTTTCTTTTTATCCTCACTAAGGCATCTTGAAGAGAGTGGTACGAGTGTTATCTTGAGGCCATTATGCACAAATTAAATCAACCATAAGAAACACAATTCTAATTTCCAAACAAAAGTAAGACTAGAATTCAAAACTCTACGCCGAGGTCGTTCAATCAAGTGGTTGGTTAAAACTTCATGAAAATCACCAAGATCTACGAGGCACAATTCCCAAGGGTCTTTGAAGGACTAAGGATGAACACCAAGAACATGAAATTCAAAATCGATGCCCCTTCACCTAATATAATCACTGCTAAGTGAAGGAATCAACTATTCCACATAGATTAACCACAAAACAACACAATTGAAACACAATTCAAGATCAAATATCAAGAATCTACACGAAATTCAAAAAGAGATTCGAATATGTTGCAGACACCTATTTATATGGAATAACAAAATGGATGGTAGCTCATGCAACAGCCTCGCGCCTCTTTCTAGCTATGTGGGCATCCATGACTTAATCCAAAGCCCAATTACAAGCCTAATTAAGTCCTAATACAAATTAAACTCAAAGTCCGAAGGTTATTACAAACATGTAAATGAAACTCCTAATCCTAAGTCGTCCAATGACGGTCGTGAACTGCGTTTTCGAGTAGGAGAGTGACTTTGCTTCTTCATCCACTTTAGCTTCATGGATTGCCTCTTGCTATGATTTTAGGATCACACCATCCCCACCTTCTTGAAGACAATTCGACCTCGGGTTGAAGACCTCCGTACCTACATTAAAAATGAAAACCTTAGTTCTTTCCCCACTAGTTCTTCATAGTTAAGGTAAGGCTAAGTGCACATCCCACCCTCCGGGGTCAAATAAAAAGTGAAAGAACTCTTCACCCGTAAGGTTGTAAAGCTAAACAAGTGAAATGGAATGGAAGTACACGAGTTATACCTTTTGAAGATTGATGCAACCACCTTACTTACCTTCGGTTCATGACATAGGAACATCGTGCTTGTCCTTGCAGTTGTCGTAATTCGTTAACATAGGTTGAATTCTCAAGTTTTGGGCTATTGTCCCTCACATCAACATAGGTATTTGGTGTTCTTGGGGTTGTAAAACAACCCTCTAAATTTTCATGGGATGCACCACATTCAAGTTTATACGATGGTGAAGAAACAAGTAAAGCATGGATGGGTGCATTATTAAACATTTCAAACATTTCTATATGCAATCCTTGAAAACTTATTGTAAATCCTAAAGAGATTAAAGATGCAATCATATTTTCTTGATTTGGAAATGTGCACTCGGTTTTGGAGTTGAATTGCACAGGGCAAGGAAATAGCAACAAGTGCCTCAACACATAGGCCCAAGAATTGTTTCTTCAAAACAAATGTTGAGAGTTATGCAAATCATTAAACAAGTATGCAACTACAGTGAGTGAAAGAGAAGAGTAAGAACCAAGTAGCATAGAGTTAGAATGTCTATGTTTTTGTATACTCACGCATGGCAAACCTTGGTTCGCTTCCTTGAAATGCACGAACTCAATTTCCTCACCTTCTTTTATCTCCTTTTCTTTTTAGTGTCACCCTCATCGAATTCTATCTCCTTTTTTGTTATGAACAAGCTATCCACTTTCCTCTCTACTTTTTCCTCACCTACTTTCTTTTTCTCTCTTTTCGCCTTTTTCCTCAAGTGGCTCACCTTTCTTTTTGCCACTTTCTTTCTCTTTTTCTTTTCCTCTCAAGCCTTTTCTCTCGTGTTCTCTTTTGATTCGCGCTTTCTTTTTATCCTCACTAACGCCTCTTAAAGAGAGCGGTACGAGTGTTATCTTGAGGCCATTATGCACAAATTAAATCAATCAGAACAAACACAATTCTAATTTCCATACAAAAGTAAGACTAGAATTCAAAACTACATGCCGAGGTCGTTCATTCAAGTTGCTGGTTAACACTTCATGAAAATCGCCAAGATCTATGAGGCACAATTCCCAAGGGTCTTTGAAGAACTAAGGATGAACACCAAGAACATGAAATTCAAAATCGATGCCCCTTCACCTAATATAATCACTGCTAAGTGAAGGAATCAACTATTCCACATAGATTAACCACAAAACAACACATTTGAAACACAATTCAAGAACAAATATCAAGAATCTACACGAAATTCAAAAAGAGATTCGAATATGTTACAGACACCTATTTATATGGAATAACAAAATGGATGGGAGCTCATGCAACAGCCTCGCGCCTCTTTCTAGCTATGTGGGCATCCATAACTTAATCCAAAGCCCAATTACAAGCCTAATTAAGTCCTAATACAAATTAAACTCAGAGTCCTAAGATTATTACAAACATGTAAATGAAACTCCTAATCCTAAGTCGTCCAATGACGGTCGTGAACTGCGTTTTCGAGTAGGAGAGTGACTTTGCTTCTTCATCCACTTTAGCTTCCTGGCTTGCCTCTTGCTATGATTTTAGGATCACACCATCCCCACCTTCTTGAAGACAATTCGACCTCGGGTTGAAGACCTCCGTACCTACATTAAAAATGAAAACCTTAGTTCTTTCCCCACTAGTTCTTCATAGTTAAGGTAAGGCTAAGTGCACATCCCACCCTCCGGGGTCAAATAAAAAGTGAAAGAACTCTTCACCCGTAAGGTTGTAAAGCTAAACAAGTGAAATGGAATGGAAGTACACGAGTTATACCTTTTGAAGATTGATGCAACCACCTTACTTACCTTCGGTTCATGACATAGGAACATCGTGCTTGTCCTTGCAGTTGTCGTAATTCGTTAACATAGGTTGAATTCTCAAGTTTTGGGCTATTGTCCCTCACATCAACATAGGTAATTGGTGTTCTTGGGGTTGTAAAACAACCCTCTAAATTTTCATGGGATGCACCACATTCAAGTTTATACGATGGTGAAGAAACAAGTAAAGCATGGATGGGTGCATTATTAAACATTTCAAACATTTCTATATGCAATCCTTGAAAACTTATTGTAAATCCTAAAGAGATTAAAGATGCAATCATATTTTCTTGATTTGGAAATGTGCACTCGGTTTTGGAGTTGAATTGCACAGGGCAAGGAAATAGCAAAAAGTGCATCAACACATAGGCCCAAGAATTGTTTCTTCAAAACAAATGTTGAGAGTTATGCAAATCATTAAACAAGTATGCAACTACAGTGAGTGAAAGAGAAGAGTAAGAACCAAGTAGCATAGAGTTAGAATGTCTATGTTTTTGTATACTCACGCATGGCAAACCTTGGTTCGCTTCCTTGAAATGCACGAACTCAATTTCCTCACCTTCTTTTATCTCCTTTTCTTTTTAGTGTCACCCTCATCGAATTCTATCTCCTTTTTTGTTATGAACAAGCTATCCACTTTCCTCTCTACTTTTTCCTCACCTACTTTCTTTTTCTCTCTTTTCGCCTTTTTCCTCAAGTGGCTCACCTTTCTTTTTGCCACTTTCTTTCTCTTTTTCTTTTCCTCTCAAGCCTTTTCTCTCGTGTTCTCTTTTGATTCGCGCTTTCTTTTTATCCTCACTAACGCCTCTTAAAGAGAGCGGTACGAGTGTTATCTTGAGGCCATTATGCACAAATTAAATCAATCAGAACAAACACAATTCTAATTTCCATACAAAAGTAAGACTAGAATTCAAAACTACATGCCGAGGTCGTTCATTCAAGTTGCTGGTTAACACTTCATGAAAATCGCCAAGATCTATGAGGCACAATTCCCAAGGGTCTTTGAAGAACTAAGGATGAACACCAAGAACATGAAATTCAAAATCGATGCCCCTTCACCTAATATAATCACTGCTAAGTGAAGGAATCAACTATTCCACATAGATTAACCACAAAACAACACATTTGAAACACAATTCAAGAACAAATATCAAGAATCTACACGAAATTCAAAAAGAGATTCGAATATGTTACAGACACCTATTTATATGGAATAACAAAATGGATGGGAGCTCAGGCAACAGCCTCGCGCCTCTTTCTAGCTATGTGGGCATCCATAACTTAATCCAAAGCCCAATTACAAGCCTAATTAAGTCCTAATACAAATTAAACTCAGAGTCCTAAGATTATTACAAACATGTAAATGAAACTCCTAATCCTAAGTCGTCCAATGACGGTCGTGAACTGCGTTTTCGAGTAGGAGAGTGACTTTGCTTCTTCATCCACTTTAGCTTCCTGGCTTGCCTCTTGCTATGATTTTAGGATCACACCATCCCAACCTTCTTGAAGACAATTCGACCTCTGGTTGAAGACCTCCGTACCTACATTAAAAATGAAAACCTTAGTTCTTTCCCTCTAGTTCTTCATAGTTAAGGTAAGGCTAAGTGTACATCCCACCCTCCGGGGTCAAATAAAAAGTGAAAGAACTCTTCACCCGTAAGGTTGTAAAGCTAAACAAGTGAAATGGAATGGAAGTACACGAGTTATACCTTTTGAAGATTGATGCAGCCACCTTACTTACCTTCGGTTCAAGACATAGGAACATCGTGCTTGTCCTCGCAGTTGTTTTAATTCGTTAACATAGGTTGAATTCTCAAGTTTTGGGCTATTGTCCCTGACATCAACATAGGTAATTGGTGTTCTTGGGGTTATAAAACAACCCTCTAAAATTTCATGGGATGCACCACATTCAAGTTTATACGATGGTGAAGAAACAAGTAAAGCATGGATGGGTGCATTATTAAGCATTTCAAACATTTCTATATGCAATCCTTGAAAACTTATTGTAAATCCGAAAGAGATTAAAGATGCAATCGTATTTTCTTAATTTGGAAATGTGCAATCGGTTTTGGAGTTGAATTGCACAGGGCAAGGAAATAGCAACAAGTGCATCAACACATAGGCCCAAGAATTGTTTCTTCAAAACAAATGTTGAGAGTTATGCAAATCATTAAACAAGTATGCAACTACAGTGAGTGAAAGAGAAGAGTAAGAACCAAGTAGCATAGAGTTAGAATGTCTATGTTTTTGTATACTCACGCATGGCAAACCTTGGTTCGCTTCCTTGAAATGCACGAACTCAATTTCCTCACCTTCTTTTATCTCCTTTTCTTTTTAGTGTCACCCTCATCGAATTCTATCTCCTTTTTTGTTATGAACAAGCTATCCACTTTCCTCTCTACTTTTTCCTCACCTACTTTCTTTTTCTCTCTTTTCGCCTTTTTCCTCAAGTGGCTCACCTTTCTTTCTGCCACTTTCATTCTCTTTTTCTTTTCCTCTCAAGCCTTTTCTCTCGTGTTCTCTTTTGATTCGCGCTTTCTTTTTATCCTCACTAACGCCTCCTAAAGAGAGTGGTACGAGTGTTATCTTGAGGCCATTATGCACAAATTAAATCAACCAGAACAAACACAACTCTAATTTCCAAACAAAAGTAAGACTAGAATTCAAAACTCTCTGCCGAGGTCGTTCAATCAAGTGGTTGGCTAACACTTCATGAAAATCGCCAAGATCTGTGAGGCACAATTCCCAAGGGTCTTTGAAGAACTATGGACGAACACCAAGAACATGAAATTCCAAATCGATGCCCCTTCACCTAATATTATCACTGCTAAGTGAAGGAATGAACTATTCCACATAGATTAACCACAAAACAACACATTTGAAACACAATTCAAGATCAAATATCAAGAATCTACACGAAATTCAAAAAGAGATTCGAATATGTTACAGACACCTATTTATATGGAATAACAAAATGGATGGGAGCTCATGCAACAGCCTCGCGCCTCTTTCTAGCTATGTGGGCATCCATAACTTAATCCAAAGCCCAATTACAAGCCTAATTAAGTCCTAATACAAATTAAACTCAGAGTCCTAAGATTATTACAAACATGTAAATGAAACTCCTAATCCTAAGTCGTCCAATGACGGTCGTGAACTGCGTTTTCGAGTAGGAGAGTGACTTTGCTTCTTCATCCACCTTAGCTTCCTGGCTTGCCTCTTGCTATGATTTTAGGATCACACCATCCCCACCTTCTTGAAGACAATTCGACCTCGGGTTGAAGACCTCCGTACCTACATTAAAAATGAAAACCTTAGTTCTTTCCCTCTAGTTCTTCATAGTTAAGGTAAGGCTAAGTGTACATCCCACCCTCCGGGGTCAAATAAAAAGTGAAAGAACTCTTCACCCGTAAGGTTGTAAAGCTAAACAAGTGAAATGGAATGGAAGTACACGAGTTATACCTTTTGAAGATTGATGCAGCCACCTTACTTACCTTCGGTTCAAGACATAGGAACATCGTGCTTGTCCTCGCAGTTGTTTTAATTCGTTAACATAGGTTGAATTCTCAAGTTTTGGGCTATTGTCCCTCACATCAACATAGGTAATTGGTGTTCTTGGGGTTGTAAAACAACCCTCTAAATTTTCATGGGATGCACCACATTCAAGTTTATACGATGGTGAAGAAACAAGTAAAGCATGGATGGGTGCATTATTAAGCATTTCAAACATTTCTATATGCAATCCTTGAAAACTTATTGTAAATCCGAAAGAGATTAAAGATGCAATCGTATTTTCTTAATTTGGAAATGTGCAATCGGTTTTGGAGTTGAATTGCACAGGGCAAGGAAATAGCAACAAGTGCATCAACACATAGGCCCAAGAATTGTTTCTTCAAAACAAATGTTGAGAGTTATGCAAATCATTAAACAAGTATGCAACTATAGTGAGTGAAAGAGAAGAATAAGAACCAAGTAGCATAGAGTTAGAATGTCTATGTTTTTGTATACTCACGCATGGCAAACCTCGGTTCGCTTCCTTGTAATGCACGAACTCAATTTCTTCACCTTCTTTTGTCTCCTTTTCTTTTCAGTGTCACTCTCATCGAATTCTATCTCCTTTTTTGTTATGAACAAGCTCTCCACTTTCCTCTCTACTGTTGCCTCAACTCCTTTCTTTTTCTCTCTTTTGGCCTTTTTCCTCAAGTGGCTCACCTTTCTTTTTGCCACTTTCATTCTCTTTTTCTTTTCCTCTCAAGCCTTTTCTCTCGTGTTCTCTTTTGATTCGAGCTTTCTTTTTATCCTAACTAACGCCTCCTAAAGAGAGTGGTATGAGTGTTATCTTGAGGCCATTATGCACAAATTAAATCAACCAGAACAAACACAATTCTAATTTCCAAACAAAAGTAAGACTAGAATTCAAAACTCTATGCCGAGGTCGTTCAATCAAGTGGTTGGCTAACACTTCATGAAAATCGCCAAGATCTGTGAGGCACAATTCCCAAGGGTCTTTGAAGAACTATGGATGAACACCAAGAACATGAAATTCCAAATCGATGCCCCTTCACCAAATATTATCACTGCTAAGTGAAGGAATCAACTATTCCATATAGATTAACCACAAAACAACACAATTGAAACACAAATCAAGATCAAATATCAAGAATCTACACGAAATTCAAAAAGAAATTCGAATATGTTACAGACACCTATTTATATGGAACAACAAAATGGACGGGAGCTCATGCAACAGCCTCGCGCCTCCTTCTAGCTATGTGGGCATCCATGACTTAATCCAAAGCCCAATTACAAGCCTAATTAAGTCCTAATACAAATTAAACTCAAAGTCCTAAGATTATTACAAACATGTAAATGAAACTCCTAATCCTAAGTCTTCCAATGACGGTCGTGAACTGCGTTTTCGAGTAGGAGACTGACTTTGATTCTTCATCCGCTTTAGGTTCATGGCTTGCCTCTTGCTATGATTTTAGGATCACACCATCCCCACCTTCTTGAAGACAATTCGACCTCGGGTTGAAGACCTCCGTACCTACATTAAAAATGAAAACCTTAGTTTTTTCCCCTCTAGTTCTTCATAGTTAAGGTAAGGCTAAGTGTACATCCCACCCTCCGGGGTCAAATAAAAAGCGAAAGAACTCTTCACCCGTAAGGTTGTAAAGCTAAACAAGTGAAATGGAATGGAAGTACACGAAATATACCTTTCGAAGATTGATGCATCCACCTTACTTACCTTCGGTTCATGACATAGGAACATCGTGCTTGTCCTCGCAGTTGTTTTAATTCGTTAACATAGGTTGAATTCTCAAGTTTTGTGCTATTGTCCCTCACATCAACATAGGTAATTGGTGTTCTTGGGGTTGTAAAACAACCCTCTAAATTTTCATGGGGTGCACCACATTCAAGTTTATACGATGGAGAAGAAACAAGTAAAGCATGGATGGGTGCATTATTAAGCATTTCAAACATTTCTATATGCAATCCTTGAAAACTTATTGTAAATCCGAAAGGGATTAAAGATGCAATCATATTTTCTTAATTTGGAAATGTGCACTCGGTTTTGGAGTTGAATTACACAGGGCAAGGAAATAGCAACAAGTGCATCAACACATAGGCCCAAGAATTGTTTCTTCAAAACAAATGTTGAGAGTTTTGCAAATCATTAAACAAGTATGCAAATATAGTGAGTGAAAGAGAATAGTAAGAACCAAGTAACATAGGGTTAGAATGTCTATGTTTTTGTATACTCACGCATGGCAAACCTTGGTTCGCTTCCTTGTAATGCACGAACTCAATTTCCTCACCTTCTTTTATCTCCTTTTCTTTTCAGTGTCACTCTCATCGAATTCTATCTCCTTTTTTGTTATGAACAAGCTGTCCACTTTCCTCTCTACTTTTGCCTCATCTCCTTTCTTTTTCTCTCTTTTGGCCTTTTTCCTCAAGTGGCTCACCTTTCTTTTTGCCACTTTCATTCTCTTTTTCTTTTCCTCTCAAGCCTTTTCTCTCGTGTTCTCTTTTGATTCGAGCTTTCTTTTTATCCTAACTAACGCCTCCTAAAGAGAGTGGTATGAGTGTTATCTTGAGGCCATTATGCACAAATTAAATCAACCAGAACAAACACAATTCTAATTTCCAAACAAAAGTAAGACTAGAATTCAAAACTCTACGCCGAGGTCGTTCACTCATGTGGCTGGTTAACACTTCATGAAAATCGCAAAGATCTATGCGGCACAATTCCCAAGGATCTTTGAAGAACTAAGGATGAACACCAAGAAAATGAAATTCAAAATCGATGCCCCTTTACCTAATATTATCATTGCTAAGTGAAGGAATCAACTATTCCTCATAGATTAACCACGAAACAACACAATTGAAAAACAATTCAAGATCAAATATCAAGAATCTACACGAAATTCAAAAAGAAATTCGAATATGTTACTGAAACCTATTTATATTGAACAACAAAATGGATGGGAGCTCATGCAACAACCTCGCGCCTCCTTCTAGCTATGTGGGCATCCATGACTTAATCCTAAGCCCAATTACAAGCCTAATTAAGTCCTAATACAAATTAAACTGAAAGTCCTAAGATTATTACAAACATGTAAATGAAACTCCTAATCCTAAGTCGTCCAATGACGGTCGTGAACAACGTTTTCGAGTAGGAGAGTGACTTTGCTTCTTCATCCACTTTAGCTTCATAGCTTGCCTCTTGCTATGATTTTAGGATCAAACCATCCCCACCTTCTTGAAGACAATTCGACCTCGGGTTGAAGAGCTCCGTACCTGCATTAAAAATGAAAACCTTAGTTCTTTCCCCTCTAGTTCTCCATAGTTAAGTTAAGGCTAAGTGTACATCCCACCCTCCGGGGTCAAATAAAAAGTGAAAGAACTCTTCACCCGTAAGGTTGTAAAGCTAAACAAGTGAAATGGAATGGAAGTACATGAGTTATACCTTTTGAAGATTGATGCAACCACCTTACTTACCTTCGGTTCATGACATAGGGACATCGTGCTTGTCCTCACAGTTGTTTTAATTCGTTAACATAGGTTGAATTCTCAAGTTTTGGGCTATTGTCCCTCACATCAACATAGGTAATTGGTGTTCTTGGGGTTGTAAGACAACCCTCTAAATTTTCATGGGTTGCACCACATTCAAGTTTATACGATGGTGAAGAAACAAGTAAAGCATGGATGGGTGCATTATTAAGCATTTCAAACATTTCTATATGCAATCCTTGAAAACTTATTGTAAATCCTAAAGAGATTAAAGATGCAATCATATTTTCTTGATTTGGAAATGTGCACTCGGTTTTGGAGTTGAATTGCACAGGGCAAGGAAATAGCAACAAGTGCATCAACACATAGGCCCAAGAATTGTTTCTTCAAAACAAATGTTGAGAGTTATGCAAATCATTAAACAAGTATGCAAATATAGTGAGTGAAAGAGAAGTGTAAGAACCAAGTAGCATAGAGTTAGAATGTCTATGTTTTTGTATACTCACGCATGGCAAACCATGGTTCGCTTCCTTGTAATGCACGAACTCAATTTCTTCACCTTCTTTTGTTTCCTTTTCTTTTCAGTGTCACTCTCATCGAATTCTATCTCCTTTTTTGTTATGAACAAGCTGTCCACTTTCCTCTCTACTTTTGCCTCAACTCCTTTCTTTTTCTCTCTTTTGGCCATTTTCCTCAAGTGGTTCACCTTTCTTTTTGCCACTTTCATTCTCTTTTTCTTTTCCTCTCAAGCCTTTTCTCTCGTGTTCTCTTTTGATTCGCGCTTCCTTTTTATCCTCACTAACGCCTCTTAAAGAGAGTGGTACGAGTGTTATCTTGAGGCCATTATGCACAAATTAAATCAACCAGAACAAACACAATTCTAATTTCCATACAAAAGTAAGACTAGAATTCAAAACTATTCGCCGACGTCGTTCACTCAAGTTGCTGCTTAACACTTCATGAAAATCGCCAAGATCTCTGAGGCACAATTCCCAAGGGTCTTTGAAGAACTAAGGATGAACACCAAGAACATGAAATTCCAAATCGATGCCCCTTCACCTAATATTATCACTGCTAAGTGAAGGAATGAACTATTCCACATAGATTAACCACAAAACAACACAATTGAAACACAATTCAAGATCAAATATCAAGAATCTACACGAAATTCAAAAAGAAATTCGAATATGTTACAGATACCTATTTATATGGAACAACAAAATGGATGGGAGCTCATGCAACAGCCTCGCGCCTCCTTCTAGCTATGTGGGCATCCATGACTTAATCCTAAGCCCAATTACAAGCCTAATTAAGTCCTAATACAAATTAAACTCAAAGTCCTAAGATTATTACAAACATGTAAATGAAACTCCTAATCCTAAGTCGTCCAATGACGGTCGTGAACTACGTTTTCGAGTAGGAGAGTGACTTTGCTTCTTCATCCACTTTAGCTTCATGGCTTGCCTCTTGCTATGATTTTAGGATCACACCATCCCCACCTTCTTGAAGACAATTCGACCTCGGGTTGAAGACCTCCGTACCTACATTAAAAATGAAAACCTTAGTTCTTTCCCCACTAGTTCTTCATAGTTAAGGTAAGGCTAAGTGCACATCCCACCCTCCGGGGTCAAATAAAAAGTGAAAGAACTCTTCACCCGTAAGGTTGTAAAGCTAAACAAGTGAAATGGAATGGAAGTACACGAGTTATACCTTTTGAAGATTGATGCAACCACCTTACTTACCTTCGGTTCATGACATAGGAACATCGTGCTTGTCCTTGCAGTTGTCGTAATTCGTTAACATAGGTTGAATTCTCAAGTTTTGGGCTATTGTCCCTCACATCAACATAGGTAATTGGTGTTCTTGGGGTTGTAAAACAACCCTCTAAATTTTCATGGGATGCACCACATTCAAGTTTATACGATGGTGAAGAAACAAGTAAAGCATGGATGGGTGCATTATTAAACATTTCAAACATTTCTATATGCAATCCTTGAAAACTTATTGTAAATCCTAAAGAGATTAAAGATGCAATCATATTTTCTTGATTTGGAAATGTGCACTCGGTTTTGGAGTTGAATTGCACAGGGCAAGGAAATAGCAACAAGTGCATCAACACATAGGCCCAAGAATTGTTTCTTCAAAACAAATGTTGAGAGTTATGCAAATCATTAAACAAGTATGCAACTACAGTGAGTGAAAGAGAAGAGTAAGAACCAAGTAGCATAGAGTTAGAATGTCTATGTTTTTGTATACTCACGCATGGCAAACCTTGGTTCGCTTCCTTGAAATGCACGAACTCAATTTCCTCACCTTCTTTTATCTCCTTTTCTTTTTAGTGTCACCCTCATCGAATTCTATCTCCTTTTTTGTTATGAACAAGCTATCCACTTTCCTCTCTACTTTTTCCTCACCTACTTTCTTTTTCTCTCTTTTCGCCTTTTTCCTCAAGTGGCTCACCTTTCTTTTTGCCACTTTCTTTCTCTTTTTCTTTTCCTCTCAAGCCTTTTCTCTCGTGTTCTCTTTTGATTCGCGCTTTCTTTTTATCCTCACTAACGCCTCTTAAAGAGAGCGGTACGAGTGTTATCTTGAGGCCATTATGCACAAATTAAATCAATCAGAACAAACACAATTCTAATTTCCATACAAAAGTAAGACTAGAATTCAAAACTACATGCCGAGGTCGTTCATTCAAGTTGCTGGTTAACACTTCATGAAAATCGCCAAGATCTATGAGGCACAATTCCCAAGGGTCTTTGAAGAACTAAGGATGAACACCAAGAACATGAAATTCAAAATCGACGCCCCTTCACCTAATATAATCACTGCTAAGTGAAGGAATCAACTATTCCACATAGATTAACCACAAAACAACACATTTGAAACACAATTCAAGAACAAATATCAAGAATCTACACGAAATTCAAAAAGAGATTCGAATATGTTACAGACACCTATTTATATGGAATAACAAAATGGATGGGAGCTCATGCAACAGCCTCGCGCCTCTTTCTAGCTATGTGGGCATCCATAACTTAATCCAAAGCCCAATTACAAGCCTAATTAAGTCCTAATACAAATTAAACTCAGAGTCTTAAGATTATTACAAACATGTAAATGAAACTCCTAATCCTAAGTCGTCCAATGACGGTCGTGAACTGCGTTTTCGAGTAGGAGAGTGACTTTGCTTCTTCATCCACTTTAGCTTCCTGGCTTGCCTCTTGCTATGATTTTAGGATCACACCATCCCCACCTTCTTGAAGACAATTCGACCTCGGGTTGAAGACCTCCGTACCTACATTAAAAATGAAAACCTTAGTTCTTTCCCCACTAGTTCTTCATAGTTAAGGTAAGGCTAAGTGCACATCCCACCCTCCGGGGTCAAATAAAAAGTGAAAGAACTCTTCACCCGTAAGGTTGTAAAGCTAAACAAGTGAAATGGAATGGAAGTACACGAAATATACCTTTCGAAGATTGATGCATCCACCTTACTTACCTTCGGTTCATGACATAGGAACATCGTGCTTGTCCTCGCAGTTGTTTTAATTCGTTAACATAGGTTGAATTCTCAAGTTTTGTGCTATTGTCCCTCACATCAACATAGGTAATTGGTGTTCTTGGGGTTGTAAAACAACCCTCTAAATTTTCATGGGGTGCACCACATTCAAGTTTATACGATGGAGAAGAAACAAGTAAAGCATGGATGGGTGCATTATTAAGCATTTCAAACATTTCTATATGCAATCCTTGAAAACTTATTGTAAATCCGAAAGGGATTAAAGATGCAATCATATTTTCTTAATTTGGAAATGTGCACTCGGTTTTGGAGTTGAATTACACAGGGCAAGGAAATAGCAACAAGTGCATCAACACATAGGCCCAAGAATTGTTTCTTCAAAACAAATGTTGAGAGTTTTGCAAATCATTAAACAAGTATGCAAATATAGTGAGTGAAAGAGAATAGTAAGAACCAAGTAACATAGGGTTAGAATGTCTATGTTTTTGTATACTCACGCATGGCAAACCTTGGTTCGCTTCCTTGTAATGCACGAACTCAATTTCCTCACCTTCTTTTATCTCCTTTTCTTTTCAGTGTCACTCTCATCGAATTCTATCTCCTTTTTTGTTATGAACAAGCTGTCCACTTTCCTCTCTACGTTTGCCTCATCTCCTTTCTTTTTCTCTCTTTTGGCCTTTTTCCTCAAGTGGCTCACCTTTCTTTTTGCCACTTTCATTCTATTTTTCTTTTCCTCTTAAGCCTTTTCTCTCGTGTTCTCTTTTGATTCGCGCTTCCTTTTTATCCTCACTAACGCCTCTTAAAGAGAGTGGTACAAGTGTTATCTTGAGGCCATTATGCACAAATTAAATCAACCAGAACAAACACAATTCTAATTTCCAAACAAAAGTAAGACTAGAATTCAAAACTCTACGCCGAGGTCGTTCACTCATGTGGCTGGTTAACACTTCATGAAAATCGCAAAGATCTATGCGGCACAATTCCCAAGGATCTTTGAAGAACTAAGGATGAACACCAAGAAAATGAAATTCAAAATCGATGCCCCTTTACCTAATATTATCATTGCTAAGTGAAGGAATCAACTATTCCTCATAGATTAACCACGAAACAACACAATTGAAAAACAATTCAAGATCAAATATCAAGAATCTACACGAAATTCAAAAAGAAATTCGAATATGCTACTGAAACCTATTTATATTGAACAACAAAATGGATGGGAGCTCATGCAACAACCTCGCGCCTCCTTCTAGCTATGTGGGCATCCATGACTTAATCCTAAGCCCAATTACAAGCCTAATTAAGTCCTAATACAAATTAAACTGAAAGTCCTAAGATTATTACAAACATGTAAATGAAACTCCTAATCCTAAGTCGTCCAATGACGGTCGTGAACAACGTTTTCGAGTAGGAGAGTGACTTTGCTTCTTCATCCACTTTAGCTTCATAGCTTGCCTCTTGCTATGATTTTAGGATCAAACCATCCCCACCTTCTTGAAGACAATTCGACCTCGGGTTGAAGAGCTCCGTACCTGCATTAAAAATGAAAACCTTAGTTCTTTCCCCTCTAGTTCTCCATAGTTAAGTTAAGGCTAAGTGTACATCCCACCCTCCGGGGTCAAATAAAAAGTGAAAGAACTCTTCACCCGTAAGGTTGTAAAGCTAAACAAGTGAAATGGAATGGAAGTACATGAGTTATACCTTTTGAAGATTGATGCAACCACCTTACTTACCTTCGGTTCATGACATAGGGACATCGTGCTTGTCCTCACAGTTGTTTTAATTCGTTAACATAGGTTGAATTCTCAAGTTTTGGGCTATTGTCCCTCACATCAACATAGGTAATTGGTGTTCTTGGGGTTGTAAGACAACCCTCTAAATTTTCATGGGTTGCACCACATTCAAGTTTATACGATGGTGAAGAAACAAGTAAAGCATGGATGGGTGCATTATTAAGCATTTCAAACATTTCTATATGCAATCCTTGAAAACTTATTGTAAATCCGAAAGAGATTAAAGATGCAATCATATTTTCTTGGAAATGTGCACTCGGTTTTGGAGTTGAATTGCACAGGGCAAGGAAATAGCAACAAGTGCATCAACACATAGGCCCAAGAATTGTTTCTTCAAAACAAATGTTGAGAGTTATGCAAATCATTAAACAAGTATGCAAATATAGTGAGTGAAAGAGAAGAGTAAGAACCAAGTAGCATAGAGTTAGAATGTCTATGTTTTTGTATACTCACGCATGGCAAACCATGGTTCGCTTCCTTGTAATGCACGAACTCAATTTCTTCACCTTCTTTTGTTTCCTTTTCTTTTCAGTGTCACTCTCATCGAATTCTATCTCCTTTTTTGTTATGAACAAGCTGTCCACTTTCCTCTCTACTTTTGCCTCAACTCCTTTCTTTTTCTCTCTTTTGGCCATTTTCCTCAAGTGGTTCACCTTTCTTTTTGCCACTTTCATTCTCTTTTTCTTTTCCTCTCAAGCCTTTTCTCTCGTGTTCTCTTTTGATTCGCGCTTCCTTTTTATCCTCACTAACGCCTCTTAAAGAGAGTGGTACGAGTGTTATCTTGAGGCCATTATGCACAAATTAAATCAACCAGAACAAACACAATTCTAATTTCCATACAAAAGTAAGACTAGAATTCAAAACTATTCGCCGAGGTCGTTCACTCAAGTTGCTGCTTAACACTTCATGAAAATCGCCAAGATCTCTGAGGCACAATTCCCAAGGGTCTTTGAAGAACTAAGGATGAACACCAAGAACATGAAATTCCAAATCGATGCCCCTTCACCTAATATTATCACTGCTAAGTGAAGGAATCAACTATTCCACATAGATTAACCACAAAACAACACAATTGAAACACAATTCAAGATCAAATATCAAGAATCTACACGAAATTCAAAAAGAAATTCGAATATGTTACAGATACCTATTTATATGGAACAACAAAATGGATGGGAGCTCATGCAACAGCCTCGCGCCTCCTTCTAGCTATGTGGGCATCCATGACTTAATCCTAAGCCCAATTACAAGCCTAATTAAGTCCTAATACAAATTAAACTCAAAGTCCTAAGATTATTACAAACATGTAAATGAAACTCCTAATCCTAAGTCGTCCAATGACGGTCGTGAACTACGTTTTCGAGTAGGAGAGTGACTTTGCTTCTTCATCCACTTTAGCTTCATGGCTTGCCTCTTGCTATGATTTTAGGATCACACCATCCCCACCTTCTTGAAGACAATTCGACCTCGGGTTGAAGACCTCCGTACCTACATTAAAAATGAAAACCTTAGTTCTTTCCCCACTAGTTCTTCATAGTTAAGGTAAGGCTAAGTGCACATCCCACCCTCTGGGGTCAAATAAAAAGTGAAAGAACTCTTCACCCGTAAGGTTGTAAAGCTAAACAAGTGAAATTGAATGGAAGTACACGAGTTATACCTTTTGAAGATTGATGCAACCACCTTACTTACCTTCGGTTCATGACATAGGAACATCGTGCTTGTCCTTGCAGTTGTCGTAATTCGTTAACATAGGTTGAATTCTCATGTTTTGGGCTATTGTCCCTCACATCAACATAGGTAATTGGTGTTCTTGGGGTTGTAAAACAACCCTCTAAATTTTCATGGGATGCACCACATTCAAGTTTATACGATGGTGAAGAAACAAGTAAAGCATGGATGGGTGCATTATTAAACATTTCAAACATTTCTATATGCAATCCTTGAAAACTTATTGTAAATCCTAAAGAGATTAAAGATGCAATCATATTTTCTTGATTTGGAAATGTGCACTCGGTTTTGGAGTTGAATTGCACAGGGCAAGGAAATAGCAACAAGTGCATCAACACATAGGCCCAAGAATTGTTTCTTCAAAACAAATGTTGAGAGTTATGCAAATCATTAAACAAGTATGCAACTACAGTGAGTGAAAGAGAAGAGTAAGAACCAAGTAGCATAGAGTTAGAATGTCTATGTTTTTGTATACTCACGCATGGCAAACCTTGGTTCGCTTCCTTGAAATGCACGAACTCAATTTCCTCACCTTCTTTTATCTCCTTTTCTTTTTAGTGTCACCCTCATCGAATTCTATCTCCTTTTTTGTTATGAACAAGCTATCCACTTTCCTCTCTACTTTTTCCTCACCTACTTTCTTTTTCTCTCTTTTCGCCTTTTTCCTCAAGTGGCTCACCTTTCTTTTTGCCACTTTCTTTCTCTTTTTCTTTTCCTCTCAAGCCTTTTCTCTCGTGTTCTCTTTTGATTCGCGCTTTCTTTTTATCCTCACTAACGCCTCTTAAAGAGAGCGGTACGAGTGTTATCTTGAGGCCATTATGCACAAATTAAATCAATCAGAACAAACACAATTCTAATTTCCATACAAAAGTAAGACTAGAATTCAAAACTACATGCCGAGGTCGTTCATTCAAGTTGCTGGTTAACACTTCATGAAAATCGCCAAGATCTATGAGGCACAATTCCCAAGGGTCTTTGAAGAACTAAGGATGAACACCAAGAACATGAAATTCAAAATCGATGCCCCTTCACCTAATATAATCACTGCTAAGTGAAGGAATCAACTATTCCACATAGATTAACCACAAAACAACACATTTGAAACACAATTCAAGAACAAATATCAAGAATCTACACGAAATTCAAAAAGAGATTCGAATATGTTACAGACACCTATTTATATGGAATAACAAAATGGATGGGAGCTCATGCAACAGCCTCGCGCCTCTTTCTAGCTATGTGGGCATCCATAACTTAATCCAAAGCCCAATTACAAGCCTAATTAAGTCCTAATACAAATTAAACTCAGAGTCCTAAGATTATTACAAACATGTAAATGAAACTCCTAATCCTAAGTCGTCCAATGACGGTCGTGAACTGCATTTTCGAGTAGGAGAGTGACTTTGCTTCTTCATCCACTTTAGCTTCCTGGCTTGCCTCTTGCTATGATTTTAGGATCACACCATCCCAACCTTCTTGAAGACAATTCGACCTCGGGTTGAAGACCTCCGTACCTACATTAAAAATGAAAACCTTAGTTCTTTCCCTCTAGTTCTTCATAGTTAAGGTAAGGCTAAGTGTACATCCCACCCTCCGGGGTCAAATAAAAAGTGAAAGAACTCTTCACCCGTAAGGTTGTAAAGCTAAACAAGTGAAATGGAATGGAAGTACACGAGTTATACCTTTTGAAGATTGATGCAGCCACCTTACTTACCTTCGGTTCAAGACATAGGAACATCGTGCTTGTCCTCGCAGTTGTTTTAATTCGTTAACATAGGTTGAATTCTCAAGTTTTGGGCTATTGTCCCTGACATCAACATAGGTAATTGGTGTTCTTGGGGTTATAAAACAACCCTCTAAAATTTCATGGGATGCACCACATTCAAGTTTATACGATGGTGAAGAAACAAGTAAAGCATGGATGGGTGCATTATTAAGCATTTCAAACATTTCTATATGCAATCCTTGAAAACTTATTGTAAATCCGAAAGAGATTAAAGATGCAATCGTATTTTCTTAATTTGGAAATGTGCAATCGGTTTTGGAGTTGAATTGCACAGGGCAAGGAAATAGCAACAAGTGCATCAACACATAGGCCCAAGAATTGTTTCTTCAAAACAAATGTTGAGAGTTATGCAAATCATTAAACAAGTATGCAACTACAGTGAGTGAAAGAGAAGAGTAAGAACCAAGTAGCATAGAGTTAGAATGTCTATGTTTTTGTATACTCACGCATGGCAAACCTTGGTTCGCTTCCTTGAAATGCACGAACTCAATTTCCTTACCTTCTTTTATCTCCTTTTCTTTTTAGTGTCACCCTCATCGAATTCTATCTCCTTTTTTGTTATGAACAAGCTATCCACTTTCCTCTCTACTTTTTCCTCACCTACTTTCTTTTTCTCTCTTTTCGCCTTTTTCCTCAAGTGGCTCACCTTTCTTTCTGCCACTTTCATTCTCTTTTTCTTTTCCTCTCAAGCCTTTTCTCTCGTGTTCTCTTTTGATTCGCGCTTTCTTTTTATCCTCACTAACGCCTCCTAAAGAGAGTGGTACGAGTGTTATCTTGAGGCCATTATGCACAAATTAAATCAACCAGAACAAACACAACTCTAATTTCCAAACAAAAGTAAGACTAGAATTCAAAACTCTCTGCCGAGGTCGTTCAATCAAGTGGTTGGCTAACACTTCATGAAAATCGCCAAGATCTGTGAGGCACAATTCCCAAGGGTCTTTGAAGAACTATGGATGAACACCAAGAACATGAAATTCCAAATCGATGCCCCTTCACCTAATATTATCACTGCTAAGTGAAGGAATGAACTATTCCACATAGATTAACCACAAAACAACACATTTGAAACACAATTCAAGATCAAATATCAAGAATCTACACGAAATTCAAAAAGAGATTCGAATATGTTACAGACACCTATTTATATGGAATAACAAAATGGATGGGAGCTCATGCAACAGCCTCGCGCCTCTTTCTTGCTATGTGGGCATCCATAACTTAATCCAAAGCCCAATTACAAGCCTAATTAAGTCCTAATACAAATTAAACTCAGAGTCCTAAGATTATTACAAACATGTAAATGAAACTCCTAATCCTAAGTCGTCCAATGACGGTCGTGAACTGCGTTTTCGAGTAGGAGAGTGACTTTGCTTCTTCATCCACCTTAGCTTCCTGGCTTGCCTCTTGCTATGATTTTAGGATCACACCATCCCCACCTTCTTGAAGACAATTCGACCTCGGGTTGAAGACCTCCGTACCTACATTAAAAATGAAAACCTTAGTTCTTTCCCTCTAGTTCTTCATAGTTAAGGTAAGGCTAAGTGTACATCCCACCCTCCGGGGTCAAATAAAAAGTGAAAGAACTCTTCACCCGTAAGGTTGTAAAGCTAAACAAGTGAAATGGAATGGAAGTACACGAGTTATACCTTTTGAAGATTGATGCAGCCACCTTACTTACCTTCGGTTCAAGACATAGGAACATCGTGCTTGTCCTCGCAGTTGTTTTAATTCGTTAACATAGGTTGAATTCTCAAGTTTTGGGCTATTGTCCCTCACATCAACATAGGTAATTGGTGTTCTTGGGGTTGTAAAACAACCCTCTAAATTTTCATGGGATGCACCACATTCAAGTTTATACGATGGTGAAGAAACAAGTAAAGCATGGATGGGTGCATTATTAAGCATTTCAAACATTTCTATATGCAATCCTTGAAAACTTATTGTAAATCCGAAAGAGATTAAAGATGCAATCGTATTTTCTTAATTTGGAAATGTGCAATCGGTTTTGGAGTTGAATTGCACAGGGCAAGGAAATAGCAACAAGTGCATCAACACATAGGCCCAAGAATTGTTTCTTCAAAACAAATGTTGAGAGTTATGCAAATCATTAAACAAGTATGCAACTATAGTGAGTGAAAGAGAAGAATAAGAACCAAGTAGCATAGAGTTAGAATGTCTATGTTTTTGTATACTCACGCATGGCAAACCTCGGTTCGCTTCCTTGTAATGCACGAACTCAATTTCTTCACCTTCTTTTGTCTCCTTTTCTTTTCAGTGTCACTCTCATCGAATTCTATCTCCTTTTTTGTTATGAACAAGCTCTCCACTTTCCTCTCTACTGTTGCCTCAACTCCTTTCTTTTTCTCTCTTTTGGCCTTTTTCCTCAAGTGGCTCACCTTTCTTTTTGCCACTTTCATTCTCTTTTTCTTTTCCTCTCACGCCTTTTCTCTCGTGTTCTCTTTTGATTCGCGCTTTCTTTTTATCCTAACTAACGCCTCCTAAAGAGAGTGGTATGAGTGTTATCTTGAGGCCATTATGCACAAATTAAATCAACCAGAACAAACACAATTCTAATTTCCAAACAAAAGTAAGACTAGAATTCAAAACTCTATGCCGAGGTCGTTCAATCAAGTGGTTGGCTAACACTTCATGAAAATCGCCAAGATCTGTGAGGCACAATTCCCAAGGGTCTTTGAAGAACTATGGATGAACACCAAGAACATGAAATTCCAAATCGATGCCCCTTCACCAAATATTATCACTGCTAAGTGAAGGAATCAACTATTCCATATAGATTAACCACAAAACAACACAATTGAAACACAAATCAAGATCAAATATCAAGAATCTACACGAAATTCAAAAAGAAATTCGAATATGTTACAGACACCTATTTATATGGAACAACAAAATGGACGGGAGCTCATGCAACAGCCTCGCGCCTCCTTCTAGCTATGTGGGCATCCATGACTTAATCCAAAGCCCAATTACAAGCCTAATTAAGTCCTAATACAAATTAAACTCAAAGTCCTAAGATTATTACAAACATGTAAATGAAACTCCTAATCCTAAGTCTTCCAATGACGGTCGTGAACTGCGTTTTCGAGTAGGAGACTGACTTTGATTCTTCATCCGCTTTAGGTTCATGGCTTGCCTCTTGCTATGATTTTAGGATCACACCATCCCCACCTTCTTGAAGACAATTCGACCTCGGGTTGAAGACCTCCGTACCTACATTAAAAATGAAAACCTTAGTTTTTTCCCCTCTAGTTCTTCATAGTTAAGGTAAGGCTAAGTGTACATCCCACCCTCCGGGGTCAAATAAAAAGCGAAAGAACTCTTCACCCGTAAGGTTGTAAAGCTAAACAAGTGAAATGGAATGGAAGTACACGAAATATACCTTTCGAAGATTGATGCATCCACCTTACTTACCTTCGGTTCATGACATAGGAACATCGTGCTTGTCCTCGCAGTTGTTTTAATTCGTTAACATAGGTTGAATTCTCAAGTTTTGTGCTATTGTCCCTCACATCAACATAGGTAATTGGTGTTCTTGGGGTTGTAAAACAACCCTCTAAATTTTCATGGGGTGCACCACATTCAAGTTTATAAGATGGAGAAGAAACAAGTAAAGCATGGATGGGTGCATTATTAAGCATTTCAAACATTTCTATATGCAATCCTTGAAAACTTATTGTAAATCCGAAAGGGATTAAAGATGCAATCATATTTTCTTAATTTGGAAATGTGCACTCGGTTTTGGAGTTGAATTACACAGGGCAAGGAAATAGCAACAAGTGCATCAACACATAGGCCCAAGAATTGTTTCTTCAAAACAAATGTTGAGAGTTTTGCAAATCATTAAACAAGTATGCAAATATAGTGAGTGAAAGAGAATAGTAAGAACCAAGTAACATAGGGTTAGAATGTCTATGTTTTTGTATACTCACGCATGGCAAACCTTGGTTCGCTTCCTTGTAATGCACGAACTCAATTTCCTCACCTTCTTTTATCTCCTTTTCTTTTCAGTGTCACTCTCATCGAATTCTATCTCCTTTTTTGTTATGAACAAGCTGTCCACTTTCCTCTCTACTTTTGCCTCATCTCCTTTCTTTTTCTCTCTTTTGGCCTTTTTCCTCAAGTGGCTCACCTTTCTTTTTGCCACTTTCATTCTATTTTTCTTTTCCTCTTAAGCCTTTTCTCTCGTGTTCTCTTTTGATTCGCGCTTCCTTTTTATCCTCACTAACGCCTCTTAAAGAGAGTGGTACAAGTGTTATCTTGAGGCCATTATGCACAAATTAAATCAACCAGAACAAACACAATTCTAATTTCCAAACAAAAGTAAGACTAGAATTCAAAACTCTACGCCGAGGTCGTTCACTCATGTGGCTGGTTAACACTTCATGAAAATCGCAAAGATCTATGCGGCACAATTCCCAAGGGTCTTTGAAGAACTAAGGATGAACACCAAGAAAATGAAATTCAAAATCGATGCCCCTTCACCTAATATTATCATTGCTAAGTGAAGGAATCAACTATTCCTCGTAGATTAACCACGAAACAACACAATTGAAACACAATTCAAGATCAAATATCAAGAATCTACACGAAATTCAAAAAGAAATTCGAATATGTTACTGAAACCTATTTATATTGAACAACAAAATGGATGGGAGCTCATGCAACAACCTCGCGCCTCCTTCTAGCTATGTGGGCATCCATGACTTAATCCTAAGCCCAATTACAAGCCTAATTAAGTCCTAATACAAATTAAACTCAAAGTCCTAAGATTATTACAAACATGTAAATGAAACTCCTAATCCTAAGTCGTCCAATGACGGTCGTGAACAACGTTTTCGAGTAGGAGAGTGACTTTGCTTCTTCATCCACTTTAGCTTCATAGCTTGCCTCTTGCTATGATTTTAGGATCAAACCATCCCCACCTTCTTGAAGACAATTCGACCTCGGGTTGAAGAGCTCCGTACCTGCATTAAAAATGAAAACCTTAGTTCTTTCCCCTCTAGTTCTCCATAGTTAAGTTAAGGCTAAGTGTACATCCCACCCTCCGGGGTCAAATAAAAAGTGAAAGAACTCTTCACCCGTAAGGTTGTAAAGCTAAACAAGTGAAATGGAATGGAAGTACATGAGTTATACCTTTTGAAGATTGATGCAACCACCTTACTTACCTTCGGTTCATGACATAGGGACATCGTGCTTGTCCTCACAGTTGTTTTAATTCGTTAACATAGGTTGAATTCTCAAGTTTTGGGCTATTGTCCCTCACATCAACATAGGTAATTGGTGTTCTTGGGGTTGTAAGACAACCCTCTAAATTTTCATGGGTTGCACCACATTCAAGTTTATACGATGGTGAAGAAACAAGTAAAGCATGGATGGGTGCATTATTAAGCATTTCAAACATTTCTATATGCAATCCTTGAAAACTTATTGTAAATCCGAAAGAGATTAAAGATGCAATCATATTTTCTTGGAAATGTGCACTCGGTTTTGGAGTTGAATTGCACAGGGCAAGGAAATAGCAACAAGTGCATCAACACATAGGCCCAAGAATTGTTTCTTCAAAACAAATGTTGAGAGTTATGCAAATCATTAAACAAGTATGCAAATATAGTGAGTGAAAGAGAAGAGTAAGAACCAAGTAGCATAGAGTTAGAATGTCTATGTTTTTGTATACTCACGCATGGCAAACCATGGTTCGCTTCCTTGTAATGCACGAACTCAATTTCTTCACCTTCTTTTGTTTCCTTTTCTTTTCAGTGTCACTCTCATCGAATTCTATCTCCTTTTTTGTTATGAACAAGCTGTCCACTTTCCTCTCTACTTTTGCCTCAACTCCTTTCTTTTTCTCTCTTTTGGCCATTTTCCTCAAGTGGTTCACCTTTCTTTTTGCCACTTTCATTCTCTTTTTCTTTTCCTCTCAAGCCTTTTCTCTCGTGTTCTCTTTTGATTCGCGCTTCCTTTTTATCCTCACTAATGCCTCTTAAAGAGAGTGGTACGAGTGTTATCTTGAGGCCATTATGCACAAATTAAATCAACCAGAACAAACACAATTCTAATTTCCATACAAAAGTAAGACTAGAATTCAAAACTATTCGCCGAGGTCGTTCACTCAAGTTGCTGCTTAACACTTCATGAAAATCGCCAAGATCTCTGAGGCACAATTCCCAAGGGTCTTTGAAGAACTAAGGATGAACACCAAGAACATGAAATTCCAAATCGATGCCCCTTCACCTAATATTATCACTGCTAAGTGAAGGAATCAACTATTCCACATAGATTAACCACAAAACAACACAATTGAAACACAATTCAAGATCAAATATCAAGAATCTACACGAAATTCAAAAAGAAATTCGAATATGTTACAGATACCTATTTATATGGAACAACAAAATGGATGGGAGCTCATGCAACAGCCTCGCGCCTCCTTCTAGCTATGTGGGCATCCATGACTTAATCCTAAGCCCAATTACAAGCCTAATTAAGTCCTAATAAAAATTAAACTCAAAGTCCTAAGATTATTACAAACATGTAAATGAAACTCCTAATCCTAAGTCGTCCAATGACGGTCGTGAACTACGTTTTCGAGTAGGAGAGTGACTTTGCTTCTTCATCCACTTTAGCTTCATGGCTTGCCTCTTGCTATGATTTTAGGATCACACCATCCCCGCCTTCTTGAAGACAATTCGACCTCGGGTTGAAGACCTCCGTACCTACATTAAAAATGAAAACCTTAGTTCTTTCCCCTCTAGTTCTTCATAGTTAAAGGTAAGGCTAAGTGCACATCCCACCCTCCGGGGTCAAATAAAAAGTGAAAGAACTCTTCACCCGTAAGGTTGTAAAGCTAAACAAGTGAAATGGAATGGAAATACACGAGTTAAACCTTTTGAAGATTGATGCACCCACCTTACTTACCTTCGGTTCATGACATAGGAATGTCCTGCTTGTCCTCGCAGTTGTTTTAATTCGTTAACATAGGTTGAATTCTCAAGTTTTGGGCTATTGTCCCTCACATCAACATAGGTAATTGGTGTTCTTGGGGTTGTAAAACAACCCTCTAAATTTTCATCGGGTGCACCACATTCAAGTTTATACGATGATGAAGAAACAAGTAAAGCATGGATGGGTGCATTATTAAGCATTTCAAATATTTCTATATGCAATCCTTGAAAACTTATTGTAAATCCGAAAGAGATTAAAGATGCAATCATATTTTCTTAATTTGGAAATGTGCACTCGGTTTTGGAGTTGAATTGCACAGGGCAAGGAAATAGCAACAAGTTCATCAACACAAAGGCCCAAGAATTGTTTCTTCAAAACAGATGTTGAGAGTTTTGCAAATCATTAAACAAGTATGCAAATATAGTGAGTGAAAGAGAAGAGTAAGAACCAAGTAACATAGAGTTAGAATGTCTATGTTTTTGTATACTCACGCATGGCAAACCTTGGTTTGCTTCCTTGTAATGCACGAACTTAATTTCCTCACCTTCTTTTATCTCCTTTTCTTTTCAGTGTCACTCTCATCGAATTCTATCGCTTTTTTTGTTATGAACAAGCTCTCCACTTTCCTTTCTACTTTTGCCTTAACTCCTTTCTTTTTCTCTCTTTTGGCCTTTTTCCTCAAGTGGCTCACCTTTCTTTTTGCCACTGTCATTCTCTTTTTCTTTTCCTCTCAAGCCTTTTCTCTCGTGTTCTCTTTTGATTCGCGCTTTATTTTTATCCTCACTAACGCCTCTTAAAGAGAGTGGTACGAGTGTTATCTTCAGGCCATTATGCACAAATTAAATCAACCAGAACAAACACAATTCTAATTTCCAAACAAAAGTAAGACTAGAATTCAAAACTCTACGCCGAGGTTGTTCACTCAAGTGGCTGGTTAACACTTCATGAAAATCGCAAAGATCTATGAGGCACAATTCCCAAGGGTCTTTGAAGAACTAAGGAAGAACACCAAGAAAATGAAATTCAAAATCGATGCCCCTTCACCTAATAATATCACTGCTAAGTGAAGGAATCAACTATTCGACATCAATTAACCACAAAACAACACAATTGAAACACAATTCAAGATCAAATATCAAGAATCTACACGGAATTCAAAAAGAGATTCGAATATGTTACAAACACCTATTTATATGGAACAACAAAATGGATGGGAGCTCATGCAACAGCCTCACGCCTCCTTATAGCTATGTGGGCATCCATGACTTAATCCTAAGCCCAATTACAAGCCTAATTAAGTCCTAATACAAATTAAACTCAAAGTCCTAAGATTATTACAAACATGTAAATGAAACTCCTAATCCTAAGTCATCCAATGACGGTCATGAACAGCATTTTCGAGTAGGAGAGTGACTTTGCTTCTTCATCCACTTTAGCTTCATGGCTTGCCTTTTGCTATGATTTTAGCATCACACCATCCCCACCTTCTTGAAGACAATTCGACCTCGGGTTGAAGACCTCCCTGCCTACATTAAAAATGAAAACCTTAGTTCTTTCCCCTCTAGTTCTTCATAGTTAAGGTAAGGCTAAATGCACATCCCACCCTCCGGGGTCAAATAAAATGTGAAAGAACTCTTCACCCGTAAGGTTGTAAAGCTAAACAAGTGAAATGGAATGGAAATACACGAGTTATACCTTTTGAAGATTGATGCAACCACCTTACTTACCTTCGGTTCATGACATAGGAACGTCCTGCTTGTCCTCGCAGTTGTTTTAATTCGTTAACATAGGTTGAATTCTCAAGTTTTGGGCTATTGTCCCTCACATCAACATAGGTAATTGGTGTTCTTGGGGTTGTAAAACAACCCTCTAAATTTTCATGGGGTGCACCACATTCAAGTTTATACGATGGTGAAGAAACAAGTAAAGCATGGATGGGTGCATTATTAAACATTTCAAACATTTCTATATGCAATCCTTGAATACTTATTGTAAGTCCGAAAGAGATTAAAGATGCAATCATATTTTCTTAATTTGGAAATGTGCACTCGGTTTTGGAGTTGAATTGCACAGGGCAAGGAAATAACAACAAGTGCATCAACACATAGGCCCAATAATTGTTTCTTCAAAACAGATGTTGAGAGTTTTGCAAATCATTAAACAAGTATGCAAATATAGTGAGTGAAAGAGAAGAGTAAGAACCAAGTAACATAGAGTTAGAATGTCTATGTTTTTGTATACTCACGCATGGCAAACCTTGGTTCGCTTCCTTGTAATGCACGAACTCAATTTCCTCACCTTCTTTTATCTCTTTTTCTTTTCAGTGTCACTCTCATCGAATTCTATCTCCTTTTTTGTTATGAACAAGCTCTCCACTTTCCTCTCTACTTTTGCCTCAACTCCTTTCTTTTTCTCTCTTTTGGCCTTTTTCCTTAAGTGGCTCCCCTTTCTTTTTGCCACTTTCATTCTCTTTTTCTTTTCCTCTCAAGCCTTTTCTCTCGTGTTCAATTTTGATTCACGCTTTCTTTTTATCCTCAGTAACGCCACTTAAAAAGAGTGGTACGAGTGTTATCTTGAGGCCATAATGCACAAATTAAATCAACCAGAACAAACACAATTCTAATTTCCAAACAAAAGTAAGACTAGAATTCAAAACTCTACACCGAGGTCGTTCACTCAAGTGGCTGGTTAACACTTCATGAAAATCACAAAGATCTAGGAGGCACAATTCCCAAGGGTCTTTGAAGAACTAAAGATGAACACCAAGAACATGGAATTCAAAATCGATGCCCTTTCACCTAATATTATCACTGCTAAGTGAAGGAATCAACTATTCGACATCAATTAACCACAAAACAACACAATTGAAACACAATTCAAGATCAAATATCAAGAATCTACACGAAATTCAAAAAGAGATTCGAATATGTTACAAACACATATTTATATGGAACAACAAAATGGATGGGAGCTCATGCAACAGCCTCACGCCTCCTTCTAGCTATGTGGGCATCCATTTATTAATCCTAAGCCCAATTACAAGGCTAATTAAGTCCTAATACAAATTAAACTCAAAGTCCTAAGATTATTACAAACATGTAAATGAAACTCCTAATCCTAAATCGTCCAATGACGGTCGTGAACAACGTTTTCGAGTAGGAGAGTGACTTTGCTTCTTCATCCACTTTAGCTTCATGGCTTGCCTCTTGCTATGATTTTAGGATCACACCATCCCCACCTTCTTGAAGACAATTCGACCTCGGGTTGAAGACCTCCGTACCTACATTAAATGTGAAAACCGTAGTTTTTCCCCCTCTAGTTCTTCATAGTTAAGGTAAGGCTAAGTGTACATCCCACCCTCCGGGGTCAAATAAAATGTGAAAGAACTCTTCACCCGTAAGGTTGTAAAGCTAAACAAGTGAAATTGAATGGAAGTACACGAGTTATACCTTTTGAAGATTGATGCAACCACCTTACTTACCTTCGGTTCATGACATAGGAACTTCGTGCCTGTCCTCGCAGTTGTTTTAATTCGTTAACATAGGTTGAATTCTCAAGTTTTGGGCTGTTGTCCCTCACATCAACATAGGTAATTGATGTTCTTGG
This sequence comes from Ammopiptanthus mongolicus, assembly GCA_039655645.1. Classification (NCBI taxonomy): domain Eukaryota; kingdom Viridiplantae; phylum Streptophyta; class Magnoliopsida; order Fabales; family Fabaceae; genus Ammopiptanthus; species Ammopiptanthus mongolicus. Next base: position 52,845,735 of record CM077348.1, on the reverse strand, counting down.
GGTTGTAAAACAACCCTCTAAATTTTCATGGGATGCACCACATTCAAGTTTATACGATGGTGAAGAAACAAGTAAAGCATGGATGGGTGCATTATTAAGCATTTCAAACATTTCTATATGCAATCCTTGAAAACTTATTGTAAATCCGAAAGAGATTAAAGATGCAATCATATTTTCTTAATTTGGAAATGTGCACTCGGTTTTGGAGTTGAATTGCACAGAGCAAGGAAATAGCAACAAGTGCATCAACACATAGGCCCAAGAATTGTTTCTTCAAAACAAATGTTGAGAGTTATGCAAATCATTAAACAAGTATGCAACTATAGTGAGTGAAAGAGAAGAGTAAGAACCAAGTAACATAGAGTTAGAATGTCTATGTTTTTGTATACTCACGCATGGCAAACCTTGGTTCGCTTCCTTGTAATGCACGAACTCAATTTCCTCACCTTCTTTTATCTCCTTTTCTTTTCAGTGTCACTCTCATCGAATTCTATCTCCTTTTTTGTTATGAACAAGCTCTCCACCTTCCTCTCTACTTTTGCCTCAACTCCTTTATTTTTCTCTCTTTTGGCCTTTTTCCTCAAGTGGCTCACCTTTCTTTTTGCCACTTTCATTCTCTTTTTCTTTTCCTCTCAAGCCTTTTCTCTCGTGTTCTCTTTTGATTCGCGCTTTCTTTATATCCTCACTAACGCCTCTTATAGAGAGTGGTACGAGTGTTATCTTGAGGCCATTATGCACAAATTAAATCAACCAGAACAAACACAATTCTAATTTCCAAATCAACATAGGCCATGTAGGAACCTAGCCATAGCGGCCTCCCTATCTTCTTTTACGTTGGCCCTAATCACTGCTACTTCCATCTCCTTATAGTACTCATCAACACTTCTAGACCCTTGGGATAGTTTTTGGAGCCTATTGTGAAGGTCTCTATGTTAATGGGAAGGTACAAATCTTTTTCTCATCACACTCTTCATCACCCTCCAAGTAACTATGGGATCTTTGTCATACCTCCTTCTCTCGTTTTGTAATCGATCCCACCATACTAGAGCATAATCTAGGAATTCTAAAGAGGCTATCTTCACCTTCTTTTCCTCACTATAGTTGTGACATGACAAGATTTGTTCAATCTTCATCTCCCACTCTAAGTAGGCTTCGGGGTCATTTCTCCCATGGAAAGTAGGTATTTTAATTTTTACTCCCTCCATCCTATCTTCTCTAGGTCTCCTCCTTGGTTTTCTTCTAGGTCTCCTATAGCCACTTTCTCCCTCACTCTCATAGGGAAACTCTTGTTCAGATTAGGGAGGTGGTCTTATGAGTCCTTGGACTTGTTGTCCTAACCTCTCCAATTGTCTAGTGATATCCGCCTTTTGAACTTGTAAAATGGCTGTTCTAGGTGAAGGGGGGGTGGAATCTCTTTCAAGTGGTTCTTCTGTGATACCTTACAAGTGTTTATCTCTCTATTGGCTTTTCTCACAAAATGTAATTTTCACTCTAGCCTTTTCTCTTTTAAATTCCTCTCAAAAGTCCTTGTAAAAGAACTTGCAAGATTCAATTGATGTATACAATGCTAATACAAGTGTAAGAATCCTAATTTAGCCAACCAATTCAAAATTTGAGGAAAGGAAAACGACAATGACAAAACTAGAGAATTTAAGAAGACAAGCAAAAAAAATTAAGAAAGAAAGCACACTCAAAAGGAAGTTGATGTGACAAGACTCAAATACTTTTTCATAAACAAAGTTTTGAGCTTGATTAAGCTAAAGTCCAGCAGCTAAGTGATAGTAGCCCACCAAGGAATATGGACCAAGAAGCACTACAAAGACTTGTTGAGCCTATGACGAAAGTAAGAGTCAAGAAAGCCCAAGAAGTTCTAAACCAAATGGATCTTTTAACGGATGCAAGCCCAAGTGCAAGTCAAGAAGACATTGAGCCCAAGTTGGCATCTTGCATCATCCAACTAGAAGATTCATAATGTGGGGCGCATGACATGAAGAAGTTTCCAAGTTGTTTGGGAAGTGATTTCCTCCTATGCTTGCTAGATTTGCAAATTTCCCTGTTAAAATGCCTAATTTGTGTTATCTCCATAAATCTAGTTTAAGTGTTGAAACCATAAGGCATGATGTGTTTAATACAAAATATTCTTCTACACTTGATTTGAGGATTAGGAGCCAAGAATTAATGAATTCCTTGAGAAGTGTGTTGTTGTGCTCTCTATTGATCACTTGGTTCATGACAACAATTTGGAAGTTTGTGTTGAATTTCTAAGAGAAAGCTTGTTTGCTAACTTGGCCACTAACTCTTTTATCCAAAACAAAGTTAGCATTTTGAGGTTTGTTATGAGCACTAAACGTTTGCATGTGGCATTAATTGATGGGTTCTCTACTACACCCCTTCTTACTCTACCTATTCTTGTGAATTCTTTTAAGTTTCCATATGATGCTCCTAATGTGTTTGAGGGGTTTGTTTTGTCTCAAAAAGAGCCGTACTTTGTTTGTGATGAGGAGAATATTAATGAGGTTCAATTTGCCTTGGAGTCTTTGCAAAGACAAAGTATTTTCTCTTATGTCACCAAGATCAAGCCTAGGAAGGTACATTTGGTCCTATATGTCAACTCAAGGAGGTATAACTTTGTGCTTCCCTTTAAAATTCCCTACCTTGGCTATAATTGTGTTGGGATGTTGATTGAACAAGATGAACATGTTTGTCACCTACTTGAGACATTGGGTGATTTCTCTCAATTTCCATTTGACCCTAGTGGAAGGGTTAACATTGTTCTTCATGTGATTGACTCTCAATTTTTCTTCATGTAGGTTATGAAGGAGGTGAATTCGAGGTCGAATTCATTTAAAGAAGGAGGGTATGATATGAGCCCACCAAGGAATATGGACCAAGAAGCACTACAAAGACTTGTTGAGCCTATGACGAAAGCAAGAATCAAGAAAGCCCAAGAAGTTCTAAACCAAATGGATCTTTTAATGGATACAAGCCCAAGTGCAAGTCAAGAAGACATTGAGCCCAAGTTGGTATCTTGCATCATCCAACTAGAAGATTCATAATGTGGGGCGCATGACATGAAGAAGTTTCCAATTTTAGTGGTTTTTCTTTTATTTTTCAATAAGTGTATATGGGTCCAATTTGTTTAAATGTTACAATTGGATTCCTTCATAGTCTTACACGAAATTAGAGAGTCTTGGGGAGGGAATCTTTGGCTTGCATGCTATAAGAAACTCCTCATTAAATTGAGTAAATAAATTGTAAGTTATGTGTTTTACACTTTTAATTTGAAAAGCATAGTGAAACCACCCATAATGAAGTGAGAGTATTCGTGTATGTGAGTGCTTGGGGCTGACTTCAATTGCTTCATGGTGAGTTATGAGTGTCTTGGTGGCTGCCTTCAATTGTTTGGGTGTTACACTTTTAATTTGAAAAACAAAGTGTAACAACCCATGATGAAGGAATGGTAGGCGTGTATGAATGGGTTTGGGGGCTGACTTGAATTGTTCTAGTACTCATTTAAGTTAGGAATTAGGCCATTCAAAGTGGGGGTTATGCCTTGTCTTTGGATACCAAGAGTTGGATGACTACTCTATATATGCACCTAGAAACATGAAATAAGACAACTTGGATGTTGAATTTGGATTAATTCCATTTGTGAGAGTATTGTTCTCATAGTTCTTGGTTGAACCAAGCTTAGTTCTTATTAAGAATCCAAGATTCTTGTGGCGAACATCACTTGGCTTATCAAACCTTCTTGGTTTGTGGTGCCTCATCATCTCTTTCTATCCATTTTCTTATTTTCTTCTCTTTTATGTTGATTCATTTTGTTTCTAACAAAGAGCACGAAATTATCATGTTTTGAATTCAACCATAAGATCGTCAAAAGGCAACCTCACCATTTGGTTGTCATCAAGTGGTATCAATGCTTAGGCTTTGGTTGAATTTGTTTTTGTGTGTTCTTGAATCTATCTTATTCTTCATCTTCTACCCTTTCTTCTTTTCTTCTCAAAACCAAAACAAAAAGTTACTTTGATATTTTTCTTGAAGGGAAATTTCGTGGTTGTTGTTATTGCTCCAAAAACACAGTGTTCAAGAGTGATACTCTTCAACAAGTTAAAAAAAAAAAAAAAGGAAATTCGTGTACAAAAAAAAAAAAAGAAGAGAAAGTTTCATTTGAGCAATTTGTGTCTTGAAAATTGTTTTTCCCTTCTTCCTTTGTTTCTTATTTCTAAACCTTTTCTTTTCTAGCCTTTGTTCTTCGTTTTTTTTACCTTGTTTTGATAAGTTTTATGATTTTTGTTAATTGAGTTTTGGTATTTTTGTGTTTTGTGTTTGATTCCTCTAAGAACTAAAGGAGAACATTTGAGAGAAAAAAGGCAAGAGTGCAAATTTACTTCTTGTGTGAAAAAAAGCCAAAAGAGTGAAATTTATTTGTGTGACAAGTGAGGGAGTATAGTGAGGAAACATAAATCATGGCAAACATGGAAGATAGCCCACCACTTTCACCAAGGTCCGCGGTCCTTTTTGTACGAATGACTACTCAAATGCAAGCCCTTTAAAGGAAAATGGAGACAATGCAAACCAACTATGATCAACAACTTGCCAACCTTCAGAATGATGAGTCTAGTGGCAATGAAAGTGAAAGAGGAAGGCCTAGAGGAGGAAGGCATAGAGGAGGAGGACATAGAGGAAGGAGGCGTGATGAAAGGCTTGAGGGGGTCAAAATCAAAGTTCCTCCCTTTCTTCGGAAGAACGATCCGGAGGCTTACTTGGAGTGGGAGCTAAAGATAGAACAAGTCTTCGATTGTAATTCTTACAATGAAGGCAAGAAGGTGAAAGTAGCCGCCCTTGAGTTCAAAGAGTATGCCCTTGTGTGGTGGGACCAATTACAAAAGGAGAGGAGGAGACTTGGAAGGGAGCCAATAGACACTTGGGAGGAGATGAAGTATGTCATGAGGATGAGGTTTGTCCCAAATCATTACCAAAGGGACATTCACAACAAATTGCAAAGACTTACCCAAGGGACCAAGAATGTAGATGAGTATTTCAAGGAGATGGAGTTGGCCTTACTTAGGTCAAATTTTCAAGAAGATAGGGAGGCTACCATGGCAAAATTCTTACATGGCTTGAATCAAGATATTCAAGACATAGTAGAATTACAAAATTATGTGGAGCTTAAGGATTTGGTGCAACAAGCAATTAAGGTGGAGCAACAAATTAAGAGGAGGAAGTTCAAATACTCTTCTTCTTCTTCTTCAAAATTTCCATGATCAAATTGGAAGGACAAGCAAAAAAAGGAAGGTGCACCTACCAAAGAAGCCGTGAGCACCTCTCAAGGCAAGAAACCAATGGAGACAACCACTAGGAGCCGTGAAGTAAAGTGTTTAAAATGCCTTGGCCATGGGCACATAACTGCCCAATGTCCAACAAAGAGAACCATGGTGAACTAGGAGCCGTGAAGTAAAGTGTTTCAAATGCCTTGGCCATGGGCACTTAGCCGCCCAATGTCCAACAAAGAGAACCATGGTGACCATGAATGGTGAAGTAGTATCACAATCCGAGGCTTCAAGTGGGGAGGAAAGTGAAGACGATGTGTTCATGCCGGATGGTGATTTACTTATGGTGAGGAGGCTATTGGGGAGTCAAGTGAAAGAACATGAAGCAAGCCAAAAGGAGAATATCTTTCATTCTAGATGCCTAATTCAAGGAAAGGTATGCTCTTTAATTATTGATGGAGGAAGTTGTGCCAATGTTGTAAGTACTAGATTATTGTCAAAACTAAATTTTGTAAATAAGGCACATCCAAGACCATATAGGCTTCAATGGTTAAGTGAAGTAGGAGAAATGGTGGTGAACAAACAAGTGGAGGTTCCATTCTCAATTGGGAAGTATGAGGATAGTGTTCTTTGTGATGTGGTTCCTATGGAGGCAAGCCACTTGTTGTTGGGAAGGCCTTGGCAATATGACAAGAAGGCCATCCATGATGGGTTCTCAAATAAGTATACTCTCATGTATCAAGACCGAAAGGTCATACTTTCTCCTTCATCTCCAAAGCAAGTTAGTGAGGATCAAATAAAAATGAGAGAAAAGAGAGAGCAAGAGAGAAAAAGAAAAAGAGAGTGAAAAAGAGATTGAGAAAAAGAGTGAAGAAAAATCATAAAAAAAAAATCATGAGAAAAAAGGTGTACAAAACCGAGTGGAAAAAGAGAGTGAAGAGAGCTTTCTTGCAACAAAGAGTGAGGTAAAGAGTGCATTGGTCTCAAGGCAGCCCCTATACATGCTCTATTGTAGGGAATTTTGTTTGAATGCTAATGCTCCTAATGAACTCTTTTTGCCTAGTGGTGTTGAAAAGTTTTTGCAGGAATTTGGTAATGTGTTTCCAAAGGTTCCACAAAAGGATGTGCGCAAGGCTATTTTGGGTCTTGAAGAAGTTAAATCAAGTGAAGCACTTATTGGTTTAACCTTTTGCATACTTAAGCCTTCCACTTCTTTAATTGATATGTTTCGTGTTAAATTGTTTGGGAAGTGCTTTCCTCCTATGCTTGCTAGATATGCAAATTTGCATGTTAAAATGCCTAATTTGTGTTATCTCCATAAATCTAGTTTAAGTGTTGAAACCGTAAGGCATGATGTGTTTAATACAAAATATTCTTCTACACTTGATTTGAGGATTAGGAGCCAAGACTTAAATGAATTCCTTGAGAAGTGTGTTGTTGTGCTCTCTATTAATCACTTGGTTCATGACAACAATTTGGAAGTTTGTGTTGAATTTCTAAGAGAAAGCTTGTTTGCTAACTTGGCCACTAACTCTTTTACCCAAAACAAAGTTAGCATTTTGAGGTTTGTTATGAGCACTAAAGTTTTGCATATGGCATTAATTGATGGGTTCACTACTACACCCCTTCTTACTCTACCTATTCTTGTGAATTCTTTTAAGTTTCCATATGATGCTCCTAATGTGTTTGAGGGGTTTGTTTTGTCTCAAAAAGAGCCGTACTTTGTTTGTGATGAGAAGAATATTAATGAGATTCAATTTGCCTTGGATTCTTTGCAAAGACAAAGTATTTTCTCTTTTGTCACCAAGATCAAGCCTAGGAAGGTACATTTGGGGCTATATGTCAACTCAAGGAGGTATAACTTTGTGCTTCCCTTTAAAATTCCCTACCTTGGCTATAATTGTGTTGGGATGTTGATTGAACAAGATGAACATGTTTGTCACCTACTTGAGACATTGGGTGATTTCTCTCAATTTCCATTTGACCCTGGTGGAAGGGTTAACATTGTTCTTCATGTGATTGACTCTCAATTTTTCTTCATGTAGGTTATGAAGGAGGTGAATTCGAGGTCGAATTCATTTAAAGAAGGAGGGTATGATATGAGCCCACCAAGGAATATGGACCATGGAGCACTACAAAGACTTGTTGAGCCTATGACGAAAGCAAGAGTCAAGAAAGCCCAAGAAGTTCTAAACCAAATGGATCTTTTAATGGACACAAGCCCAAGTGCAAGTCAAGAAGACATTGAGCCCAAGTTGGTATCTTGCATCTTCCAACTAGAAGATTCATAATGTGGGGCACATGACATGAAGAAGTTTCCAATTTTAGTGGTTTTTCTTTTATTTTTCAATAAGTGTATATGGTCCAACTTGGTTAAATGTTACAATTGGATTCCTTCATAGTCTTACACGAAATTAGAGAGTCTTGGGGAGGGAATCTTTGGCTTGCATGCTATAAGAAACTCCTCATTAAGTTGAGTGAATAAATTGTAAGTTATGGGTTTTACACTTTTAATTTGAAAAGCAAAGTGTAACCACCCATAATGAAGGGAGAGTATGCATGTATATGAGTGCTTGGGGCTGACTTCAATTGCTTCATGGTGAGTTATGAGTGTCTTGGTGGCTGCCTTCAATTGTTTGGGTGTTACACTTTTAATTTGAAAAACAAAGTGTAACAACCCATGATGAAGGAATGGTAGGCGTGTATGAATGGGTTTGGGGGCTGACTTGAATTGTTCTAGTGCTCATTTAAGTTAGGAATTAGGCCATTCAAAGTGGGGGTTATGCCTTGTCTTTGGATGCCAAGAGTTGGATGACAACTATATATATGCACCTAGAAACATGGAATAAGACAACTTGGATGTTGAATTTGGATTATTTCCGTTTGTGAGAGTATTTTTCTCATAGTTCTTGGTTGAACCAAGCTTAGTTCTTATCAAGAATCCAAGATTCTTGTGGCGAACATCACTTGGCTTATCAAACCTTCTTGGTTTATGGCGCCTCATCATCTCTTTCTATCCATTTTCTTATTTTCTTCTCTTTTATGTTGATTCATTTTGTTTCTAACAAAGAGGACGAAATTATCATGCTTTGAATTCAACCATAAGATCGTCAAAAGGCAACCTCACCATTTGGTTTTCATCACTAAGTAAACCAACTTTGAGAAAGGCTAAAGTTTCTAGAAATTATTTTGTGGCCTATGCAATTTGCCCCAAATTGCCTCCTTTTTTTTTTATTTCGTTTTTTTTTATGGGCTAGGTCCCTGTATTTTATTCTAATCAAAGTATAATGACTCTTTTGATTTTAACTTAGGGACCTTACTTTTTAATTGGCCATAAAAAAATAATTCCAATGCAAAAAACACTCAATTCCAATTTGGTAAGGAGTGAGCAAATCAAATAGCCTTTCTAAGTATGAACATGATGAACACAATAGGAAATTGGGAGCACTCTGCCCAGAATTTTATCTTCCCAATTAAAGTGTCTAGTTCACTACTTGAAATTGTAAATAACTTGGTTTACTTGAATCCACTTTGAAGGACCTTTCAATCAAGGTGCAACATAACAATTTGCACACTCTTAATGATGCTCATCAAGATCAAGTGGCTCAAAACTTAAGAACAAAAGAAAAGAACGAAAGAAGGATAACGCAACTAGGAAAAAGAAATGGCTCAAGGGACTAGCTCTAGATACCACATGATACGATCCAAGTTAGAATCATTTATTTTTAGGATCTTTCCTTGAGCTATTTGCGTGAACAATAAAGAAAATGAAAGAAACTATGCTACTCAATGAATTAAAAATGAAGAACAAGAATTCGAAAATTAAAAACACTAAGGTAACAACTCATAAAAGTAAAAGAAGTAAATGATAACAACACTCAAATGAAAAATAGAAAATGGAAAGGGGAAGAGATGATAGGGAAGGCGCCACAAAGATCCATTGAATTGGAAAATTGATGAGCCAAAGGAGGATTCGCCACAAGGATTAGCAATCCTTGATAAGAATCAAGAGTTCTAATCCAAGAACTAAGAGAGGGCTATGGCCTGACAAGAAAACTCAAGTATGAGTAATTCAAATTTTATTCAAAGGTTAATGAAATGAGGTAATACAAGTCCTATTTATAGAATTTTTATTCTAAGAAGGTGACGGCTAACCCTAATCTTCTCCTAAGTAATGCATAAGGAGTCTATCTTGGCCAAAACACAAGCCCAATACAAAGAAAGCCCAAAATACAAGAAAAATCCAGTCCAGAATTTCGTCCTAATCTTGTATCCCGTTTTTCACCATGGTATAAGCCGAATCTCGCCCAAAAGCTTGAAATATGATTTTTAGACATTTATCTTATCTTTCCAACGCATCAAAGAACTCATCCATAGGATATTTGGATCTCAAGATACAGCCAAAACAAGACAGAGAGGTCATCACCAACCGAAATAAAGTTTTTCAACAAATTTCAATTTGGTTCTTCTTGTTCCATAATTGGCTTGGTTCTTCTCTTCAAAGTTGACCATCCTTGGTTTGCATCAAGATCAAGAATAGAAGAGTTGCAATTGCAACTAAAACTGACAAAACCGAATTGATCATGAAGTACAAAGTAAAGACACCGTGTGCATGAAGTAACATAGATTGCAAGTAAGTACAGAAAAGATGGAAGGGCAAGAAGAGGAGGGTATGGCGCCACACCGAGTCCATTGATTAGAAGAAGTGATAAGTCTAGGTTGATTCGCCGCAAGAGATCGGAAGCTCTTGATAAGAATCTGGCCGTGGTGCTACTTAAGAACCCAAAGAGGAGACTACTCTTAGCTCGCACTTCTCAAGCTTGGATAAATTCAATTCATTCGTCAAAAAGTGATTCGAATATGTTACGAACACCTATTTATATGGAACAAAAAAATGGATGGGAGCTCATGCAACAGCCTCGCGCCTCCTTCTAGCTATGTGGGCATCCATGACTTAATCCTAAGCCAAATTACCAGCCTAATTAAGTCCTAATACAAATTAAACTCAAAGTCCTAAGATTATTACAAACATGTAAATGAAACTCCTAATCCTAAGTCGTCCAATGACGGTCGTGAACTGCCTTTTCGAGTAGGAGAGTGACTTTGCTTCTTCATCCACTTTAGCTTCATGGCTTGCCTCTTGCTATGATTTTAGGATCTGATATGAGCCCAAAGAAGGAGCTTAGACCAAGGAGCACTACAAGAACTTGGTGGACCTATGACAAGGGCAAGGAACAAGAAAGCCCAAGAAGTTCTAAATCAAATGATAACAATCTTCATGGTAGCAAGCCCAAAGTCAAGACTAAATCAAATGGAGCCCAAATAGGTTACTTGTCTCATCCAACTCGAAGATATATGATGATGAGGGGTGTGTCTCATAGCTTCTTCAAAGCCCATTTACTAGTTTTATTTCTAGTTGAATAAAAGTGTAATAAACTATGAGTGGACCCAATTTTTGGGTGATTTACTTTGATTTCAATGATAAGTGGGTTACACTAAGTTGGACTAAGACCCATTAGGAGGGGAGCACGAAATTCATGAGCACAAAGGAGGATAAGCTTTGGCTTGCATGGCTAGGTAACTCCTTAGAAAGATGAAGAGTTAAGTTTAATAGCCACTTAGTGGATGGTTAGTTCTTTTTATTAGTCTTAATGCATATTTGCTACTTTTATGAGGGGGAGTTACTACCCCCCTTAAATAGAATCTCGTCCCGAAATTCGACGTACCTTTTTTTAAAATAGGCTTGGATATTGCCATTGTATGTCCTCTTCATGTTCCCAGGTAGCATCATCCCATATGATCTTGACCAACGGAATATGTTTACCTCGGAGTTCCTTTATCCTTCTATCTGCGATCCTTACAGGTAAAGCCTCATACTCAAGGTCATCTCTCAATTGTATTGACTCTGGTTCTAAGATGTGTGATGGATCAGGATAGTACTGCTCAACTGAGAAACATGAAAGACATCATGGAGATTGGATAGGTTTGAGGGTAAAGCGATATGATAGGCTACAGGACCAATTCGGCGAAGAATTTGAAATGGTCCTATGAACCTAGGAGTAAGCTTTCTAGATTTTATTGCTCTGCCGATTCCAGTTCTTGGAGTCACTCTCAGAAAAGCATGGTCCCCTTCCTGGAATTCTAAAGGTCTTCTCCTTTTATCGCTGTAACTTTTCTGTCTATCCTGTGCGATTTTCATCTTTTCCCTTATCTTCTTGATTTGTTCCGTCATCTGTTGTACTACCTCCGGTCCTAACACTTGACTTTCTCCTGTTTCATACCAACACAATGGTGTTCTACCATTCCTATGCTCGAATGAAAACTATTGTTATAGGTGAACTCGATCAATGGTAAGAACTCTTCCCAACTTCCTGTGTGTTCCAAAACACAAGCACTTAAGAGATCTTCCAACGATTGAATTGTCCGTTCTGACTGACCATCCGTCTGGGGATGATAAGCAGAACTCAACCTTACCTTAGTTCCCAAAGCCTCATGTAACTGCTTCCAGAATCTAGATGTAAATCTACGATCTCTATCGGAAACAATACTAGAAGGCACTCCGTGCAACCTTACTATCTCCTGGATGTAGATTTGGGTTAACTTTTCCAATGTATAACTTTCACCAATAGGTAAGAAGTGAGCACACTTCGTCAACCTATCAACGATTACCCAAATGGCATCATGCCTCTTGTTAGTCCTCGGCAAACCAACCACAAAATCCATAGATATACATCCCATTTCCATTCTGGGATATCTAAAGATTGTAGTAGTCCTGCTGGCTTTTGGTGTTCTATCTTTGCCTTCTGACACACCAAGCAGGCCAACACATACTCAGCTACCTCCTTCTTCATTCCAGGCCACCAAAACATTTTCTTTAAGTCCTGGTACATCTTGGTAGCTCCGGGATGAAAACTCAAGCTACTCTTGTGCGCTTCCTCTAAGATCATTCTCCTTAACTCTATATCCATTGGCACACAAATTCTATCTCAATACCTCAAGACTCTATCTTGATTCATCCTAAACTCAAGTTCTGCCTTTCGTCACTTGTTCCTTTACTTTCTGAAGATACTGATCAACCTCCTGCTTCTCCTTGATCGTCTTCAGAAAGTCACTCGTTACCGTAACCATTCGTAGGTGTATCTTATCCCTAGATAATTCCATACCTAGATTCAAATCTCTAAACTGTCCAATCAGTTCTAGCTCTTTCACCATCATAGCTGATACATGTAAAGATTTCCTACTTAAAGCATCCGCTACTACATTCGCCTTTCCTGGATGGTATTGTAGATCAAATTCATAATCCTTTATGAATTCCATCCACCTCCTTTGCCTCATATTCAACTCCTTCTAATCAAACAAATACCTCAAACTCTTATGGTCACTATACATCGTGAACTTGGCTCCATACAGGTAGTGTCGCCAAATCTTTAAAGAAAACACAATAGCTGCTAGCTCTAAATCATGAGTCGGATAATTCCTCTCATGAATTCTTAGCTACAGCGAAGCATATGCTACCACTCTCTGATCTTGCATTAGGACACAACCTAAGCCTTGGTATGACGCATCACAGCATACTTTAAACTGTCCGAGAGAATCCGGTAACGTCAGTACTGGTGATGTAGTCAACCTTCTCTTCAGCTCTTGAAAACTTTTCTCATACTCCTCCATCCATACAAAGGATATTCCCTTCCTTGTTAGTTGCGTCATCGGCAACGCGATCTTTGAGAATCCTTCAATGAACCTTTGATAATATCCAGCTAAGCCCAGAAAACTTCTTATTTCACTCACCGACTTAGGGCTTTCCCATTGCACTACAGCTTCAACCTTTGCTGGATCTACTGCTTTCCCATCTTGATTAATCACATGACCTAAGAATTGAACTTCTTCTAACCAGAATTCACACTTGGACAACTTTGCATACAGTTGTCGGTCCTTTAACACTTGAAGTACGATCCTAAGATGTTCCTGATGTTCTTCCCGTTTAAGGGAATAAATAAGAATGTCGTCGATGAACACAACAACAAACTTATCTAAGAACGGTCGAAAAATCCGGTTCATGTAATCCATGAACACTGCTGGAGCATTAGTTACACCAAAGGGCATAACCAGATACTCGTAGTGTCCATACCGGCTTCTAAACGCGGTCTTTGGTATATCCTCCCTCTTGACTCGAATCTGGTGATAGCCAGATCTTAAGTCAATCTTCGAAAATATTACTGCTCCTTTCAACTGGTCCATCAAATCGTCAATCCTAGGCAACAGATACTTATTATTGATTGTCGCCTTGTTCAGCTATCCATAATCCATGCACAGCGTTGAACTTCCGTCTTTCTTTTTGACGAACAGCGCCGGTCGTGTAAACTCCTTATCCAACATGTCATCCAATTGCTTTTTCAGTTATGCTAACTCCGCTGGAGCCATTCGATAAGGTGATATCGAAATCGGTCCAGTTCCCGGTACGAGATCTATAGCGAACTCTATCTCTCTTTTGGGTGGTAAACCCGGAACATCATCAGGGAAAACTTCCGGAAACTTCCGCACTATAGGCAACGAATCCAACGTAGGAGATTCCTTAGTTTCCATAGAGAGTAGCAACACGTGTTTCTGGGATTTACTACCTAGCTTACTATCCTTGGCAGGCATTAATCTAGATTGCTCAGGGAAAGATAAGGTCTTTTTAAAACAGTCTAACAATACATGGTTAGCCGAAAGCCAATCCATGCCTAAAATTATATCAAGTTGATGCATAGGTAAGCAAATGAGATCAACAGAAAAAGTTCGATTCTCCATGACAATAAGATAATTTAAACAGACAATTATGGTTGTCAACGAATTACTGGTTGGAGTAGAAACAGTTAAGTCATGGGGAAGTAAAGAAACAGGCAACTTTAAATGATCCACACACTCTTGGGATATGAAGGAATGAGTAGCTCCCAAGTCAAACAATACAGATAAGAGTTTACCTGACACTAGGCACATACATTGTATAAGATCAGGGGATTGAGAGGATTTAGCTCCTCGTATGGTAAATACCCTTCCGACGGCTTGTGGTCTTGCTGCTTGTTGTCCGGTTCCTTGGGTCCTGGTCACTGGGCCCTGCCCGCCTGTGTTGTTTGTACCTTGCGCCTTGTTTACATTCTGGCACTATGTGACCTACTTGGCCACACCGAAAACACTGGCGAGTCTCTCTTATCGGACAATCCTGAATTGTATGTGATCCTCCACACCTAAGGCATCCACTTGGTTAGAGTTGTCCTTCAGCTGGTCTTATTGTTTGACGGTCATAAGGCTTCCGTCCAGTCTGAAATCTTCCATTTCCTCCTCGACCTTTCTGGTCGAATCTCTGGGTAGGTCCTCCAGTTCTGCTTTGCTGCAACTCTCGCTTCTTGTTGATGTTCTCAATGACTGAACATCTCTCCAGTATCTCAGCAAGTCGGGTGATATTCAGTGGTGCGATCACCCTCTGCAAATCATCTTTCAGGCCCTCCTCAAAACGCCTGCCAACCCATTCTTCATCGGGGAACCTTTGGTAAAATTCAGAAAATTTGAGTAGCGCCTCGAACCTTGCAGCGTACTCCCCAACAGACGTGGTCCCTTGTTTTAGACCCATCAATTCTTTTTCTTTCTCTCTCCTCATCATCCTAGGAAAATACTTTTCCAGAAAGCATTCCCGAAATAGTCCCCAGTTGATATCTCTGTCTTCTGCTCCAAGCATCCTCTGCTTGCCTTTCCACCACAGTTCTGCACCTCCCATTAGCATGAAGGATGCATAGGTCACCTTTCTATCCTCACGGCAGTGCATCGCCGCAAATATTTTCTCCAGCTCTTGTATCCAGAGTTCAGCTCCTTCTGGGTTGAAGTCGCCATTGAACTGTGGCGGCTTCCCTTTCAGAAAAGTATTCAGTCCAGCGTCTTCCGCCTCCATTCCACCCCGTTGATTCTGTCTCTATTGCTGTTGCATGGTTACCTGCAATAGTTGAGCATTCTGCTGTGTCTGATGCAGCATTGCCGTTGCCAACTCCCTAACTGTCCTTCGGGTTTCAGTTGACTCTATCCCATCACCAACATGGGAATTTCCTTCGTAACCATTCCCGAGTTCAGCGGCACTCGTTGTGACCCTTCCGCCACGTCCTCTAGGTCATCCTCCAGCCATTTAATTTCTTGAGGAAGAAATTATCAGCTCACATTTGTAAGACATACCAGACCATATTATTATATGCATGCATCATATGCCTCACAAATGTTCGAACAATTACCTCTTATGATAACTCGCGTATCGGACATTCTACCCAACTTCTAAGCATAGTCAATACCCAATGCGGGTTTAACTAGACACGGGCATAAATTACAAATTAACCCAAGCAGTCCTTGATTAAGAATCAAACTGCTCTGATACCACAAAATGAGACAACCCCTTCCTCGGAGGTCCCATTGGTAACCCGAACTCATATTCTTAACGTTGTAGCGCAGCATGGGAATATAAAAATGCGGAAATAATAAAACAACCAACATTGATACCACAACTATATATGTCATACATATAAAAGTATGGACTCCATCAGTAGAGCCCACAATAACTGATACCAATTATAAAAGACTTCAGAGTACGCAACAAATAAAAATTGAAAGCATAGTGGCGGAAATAAAAGTACAGACGACTTCCTCTCCTGGCCCCAAAAATACATGTCAGTCAATCCATATACTGACCATAACAACTACGACTACTATCCCCCAATATCTAAAGTCCTCCAGCACCGGGATCCAGGGCTCTCCCGCCAGCATCTGGTTCTACAGGTGTGCCATCAATTTCCTCCGGGAAATCCTCAACAGGATCTTCTCGTACAATCGAGAATAATAAAATACGACATAGAAAATATAGGGGATAAGAAACAGCAATTCATCATATATGGGAAAACGGCTATATAAAATTATCTATATGGATAGCAACACTCATAGCACAACGGTAATAGACAAACAACTCCCAGATAATTCTCTCTTTAACTACTGTCTCTTACACTCATGCAACGAACAACTATATGGACGCGATCACGACACGACATCTCCAACAGATTAAGATATCTCGTTCATCTCTGTGCCACCCCCCGTAATGCAGGGTTCGGTCAAAAGCCCTCAGGCTCAACTCGCGGCTATGATATTCCCCCGCCCGCAGGCTAGGTCGGAACAATCGCCCGCCCACAACATAACTTACGGCAACGATATATCTCCCCGCCCGCAGGCCAGGTCGGAACATTCGCCCGTCCGTTAACAACTCGACTTAAGGCAACGACATATCCCCTCGCCCGCAGGCCAGGTCAGGACATTCGCCCGTCCGTCTACAATTCGACTAATGGGTACGATCATCTCCCCGTAGGCAAGATCGGAATCGCCCCTATGCCAAACTAATCGGTACGATCATCTCCCGACAGGTAAGATCGGAATCGTCCGTATGCCAACACAGTGATGAACAACAACTATGCAACATGAATCTCTCTGACTCTTCTCAGGATCAACACTTAGTGTCTCAACCACGACTCATAAACAACCACAACCAACTTTCATCCGACTTAACCGGGTATCAACTTATATCAGAATATTAACAGATCAACTGTATCGCTAGGTTGAGCACTACGACACAAATAAATATCCTCGACTTCGTCACTACACATTCATCTCCCAACTTATCAGAAATCACTGCCTAGCTCTAATCAGATATTAATAGTCACAACAGTACATCAACAATAGCCAGAATATATATTCAGCAGTAAAATTAACTTACAAATAAATAACATTTAATTAATTATAGCATATCACAGACATCATACACATATCACATATAATATACCAAATATCCAATCATAGCACAGACAACCTCAATATGCAGTAAAATCAAGCTAATGGTTAAACGACCTCTAGTAGGGTTTGGGTCGTCTTACGCATATCAATATATATTATTTAAAGCTTGCCTCCACGACGATATTGTGGTTCTTTCCCCCACCTGATAGCAAACATAGCAACGATCACGAACTCACGAGCACTTCTTGCTCCTCTGCATAGCCTCACAGCCGCAGCCTTGCTCCTCTTGAAGCTTGAAGAAAAGTGAAGAAGGAAGCTTGCACTTTGAAGAAAGTGATGAAGGAGAGATGTGAAGAAAGAAGTAAAGAAAACAAAGGAGGGGGGTATTTATAGGAGGAGTAGCCGCCCCCTTGGTGGGCTTTTTGGCCCATGGCCCATTTGTTTAGATATTTTATGGCAAAAGGGTAATTTCTCTTAGGGACAAAATTGTCATTTCAACAAAAGATCACATAAATATCTAGATATTTTCAGAAAATATCTAGATATTTTCATAAACGTAATGATGACAGTGATGAGTCACAGGCATGCCTTCCCAGGCGATGTGACTTCATGTTCATCCGTTTTTAACCCCTTTACTTTCAGGATTTAGTATTTCGCCCCAAGAAAGTCGTGAAAACTTATTTATTTTAAAAAATTTCAACGTTCGTAATTTTATTTAAAGCCTAATCGTTTCGTTCACGAGTCAAAATTATGTCATCTGAGCAGTAAGATAATACTGTCAGTGTAAAACGCAGACTGGGCTCCATTTGAGTTTTTGACCAAAATTTAACCATAGCCTCCTACGATAGCATAGAGCGTAACTATGATCTCGGAATAATTTATTTCATTTTCTAGACCCTCCAATAAAATACAATTACCTAAATACTGATTAATTAAAAGAATAAGAAAATCAGGGTGTTACAAGAGTTTAATTCACTTCATGGTGACCCTTGGTTGCATCTTCATGCAACTCCCTCAAGCCTATATGTATTCGAATTTTATAAAGAGGAAGGATAACTAAGAAGTTGATTTTGGATTGAATCCAATTGTGAGGGTATTGTCTCTCTAAGGTTCTTGATTGAGCCACCCCCTTGATCTTATCAAGAGTCCAAGACTTTTGTGGCGATCTTCATTAGGCTTATCAAATCCCCTTGGATTTGTGGCGCCTCTCCCTTTCCTCGTCTTCATCCATTTTCTGTTTTTCTCCATTCTTGATTTGAACAATACATGTATTCTTACGTTTCTATGAAAGTCTCACCAATTGTGCTTGATACTTCAACCTAAGATCATCAACAAGGCAACCCACTAATTTGGTTGTCATCAGGATCACACCATCCCCACCTTCTTGAAAGTTAAGGTAAGGCTAAGTGTACATCCCACCCTCCGGGGTCAAATAAAAAGTGAAAGAACTCTTCACACGTAAGGTTGTAAAGCTAAACAAGTGAAATGGAATGGAAGTACACGTGTTATACTGATATGAGCCAAGGGGGGCAATTCAAGTTTGCAACAAGAGGAGGTCAAACCATTCAAGTCCAAGTGACCTTATGCCATGTTTTGATTGTAACTTGTTCTCTGATAATCCGATTTCTGTGTTCTTGGTGGTGTTGGAAAGCTAAGCGAATTTCTACAAGTGTATTTCAACCATCAAGACCTAATTCAACCTTTATCATGAAGAAAATAGCGTTAGAAGTTAAGCACGAAATTCTAGATGGATTTTACCCATTTTGCTTTAGGTTTAGTGGAGGAATCTTTTGGCTTGCATGCCAAAAGTAACTCCTTGTAGTTATGACTCATCTTTATTAGTTGGTTTGTATTAGAATGGTTCTGTTTTTAGGCAGCCACTTATTGTTGTCATCATTTCACCAATTAGTGGCATATTCGTGATAGTTATTAGGGGGGTTATGGAATCTTAGGATGACTTGTGTAAGCCAACTCTTGGCAGCCCCAATTCCTATATGTATGCGCCTACTAACATGAAATAAGACAACTTGGATGTTGAATTTGGAGTAATTCCATTTGTGAGAATATTGTTCTCCTAGGTTCTTGGTTGAACCAAACTTAGTTCTTATCAAGAATCCAAAGTTCTTGTGGCAAACATCACTTGGCTTATCAAACCTTCATTGTTTGTGGCGCCTACACCATCTCTTTCTTCACCATTTTCTTATTTTCTTCATTTTTATGTTGGTTCATATTATTTCTAAAGAAGAACACGAAATTATCATCTTTTGAATTCATCCAAACGATCTTTAAAAGGCAACCACACCATTTGGTTGTCATCAGAAGAGTTGTAATTGCAACTAAAACTGAGAAAACCGAATTGATCACGAAGTACTAAGTAAAGACACCATGTGCATGAAGTAACGTAGATTGCAAGTAAGTAAAGAAAAGATGGAAGGGCAAGAAGAGGAAGGTATGGCGCCACACCGAGTCCATTGATTAGAAGAAGTGATAAGTCTAGGTTTATTCGCCGCAAGAGATCGGAAGCTCCTGATATGAATCTGGCCATGGTGCTACTTTAGAACCCAAAGAGGAGACTACTCTTAGCTCAGATTTCTCAAGCGTGGATAAATTCAGTTCATTCGTCAAAACGTGATTCAAATATGTTACCAACACCTATTTATATGAAACAACAAAATGGATGGGAGCTCTTGCAATAGCCTCGCGCCTCCTTCTAGCTATGTGGGCATCCATGACTTAATCCTAAGCCCAATTACATGCCTAATTAAGTCCTAATACAAATTAAACTCAAAGTCCTAAGATTATTACAAACATGTAAATGAAACTCCAAATCCTAAGTCGTCCAATGACGGTCATGAACTGCCTTTTCGAGTAGGAGAGTGACTTTGCTTCTTCATCCACTTTAGCTTCATGGCTTGCCTCTTGCTATGATTTTAGGATCACACCATCCCCACCTTCTCGAAGACAATTCGACCTCGAGTTGAAGACCTCCGTACCTACATTAAAAATGAAAACCTTAGTTCTTTACCCTCTAGTTCTTCAAAGTGAAGGTAAGGCTAAGTGTAAATCCCACCCTCCGGGGTCAAATAAAAAGTGAAAGAACTCTTCACACGTAAGGTTGTAAAGCTAAACAAGTGAAATGGAAATAGAAGTACACAAGTTATACCTTTTGAAGATTGATGCAACCACCTTACTTACCTTCGGTTCGTGACATAGGAACATCGTGCTTGTCCTCCCAGTTGTTTTAATTCGTCAACATAGGTTGAATTTTTAATTCGTTAACATAGGTTGAATTCTCAAGTTTTGGGCTATTGTGCCTCACATCAACATAAGCAATTGGTGTTCTTCGGGTTACAACCCTCTAAATTTTCATGGGATGCACCACAACCAAGTTTATACGATGGTGAAGAAACAAGTAAAGCATGGATGGGTGCATTATTAAGCATTTCAAACATTTCTGTATGCAATCCTTGAAAACTTATTGTAAATCCGAAAGAGATTAAAGATGCAATCATATTTTCTTAATTTGGAAATGTGCACTCGGTTTTGGAGTTGAATTGCACAGGGCAAGGAAATAGCAACAAGGGCATCAACACATAGGCCCAAGAACTGTTTCTTCAAAACAAATGTTGAGAGTTATGCAAAGCATTAAACAAGTATGCAAATATAGTGAGAGAAAGAGAAGAGTAAGAACCAAGCAAGTTACCAAGTAACATAGAGTTAGAATGTCTATGTTTTTGTATACTCACGCATGGAAAACATTGGTTCGCTTCCTTGTAATGCACAAACTCAGTTTCCTCACCTTCTTTTATCTCCTTTTCTTTTTAGTGTCACTCTCATCGAATTCTATCTTCTTTTTTGTTATGAACAAGCTCTCCACTTTCCTCTCTACTTTTACCTCAACTCCTTTCGTTTTCTCCCTTTTGGCCTTTTCCCTCAAGTGGCTCACCTTTCTTTTTGCCACTTTCATTCTCTTTTCTTTCCTCTCAAGCCTTTTCTCTCTTGTTCTCTTTTGATTCGTGCTTTCTTGGTATCCTCACTAACTCCTCTTGAAGAGAGTGGTATGAGTGTTATCTTGTGGCCATTATGCACAAATTAAATCAACCAAAACAAACACAATTCTAATTTCCAAACCAAAGTAAGACTAGAATTCAAGACTCTACGCCAAGGTCGTTCAATCAAGTGGTTGGCTAACACTTAATGAAAATCACCAAGATCTATGAGGCACAATTCCCAAGGGTCTTTGAAGAACTAAGGATGAACACCAAGAACATAAGGAACATGAAATTCAAAATCGATGCCCCTTCACCTAATATTATAACTGCTAAGTGAAGGAATCAACTATTAAACATCAATTAACCACAAAACAACACAATTGAAACACAATCCAAGATCAAATATCAAGAATCTACACGAAATTCAAATATTTTTTGCGCCGCTTTCAAATTTTCAAACTACAAAACCGAATCCAAAAGCTCCTAGAGACTAGCTCTAGATACCAAATGATGTGATCCTAATGGAATCACGGAAATGTAGTATCCATCTAAGAGCTTTGATCAAAATTGAACTAAAATTCAAATGAAATTTTGGAGGGAAAACACACTTGATCAAGAATGTGATCACAATGCCAACCAAGAGAATTAACAAGACCAAGAATAGAAGAGTTGTAATTGCTACTAAAACTGAGAAAACCGAATTGATCATGAAGTACTAAGTAAAGACACCGTGTGCATGAAGTAACGTAGATTGCAAGCAAGTAAAGAAAAGATGGAAGGGCAAGAAGAGGAGGGTATGAAGCCACATTGAGTCCATTGATCAGAAGAAGTGATAAGCCTAGGTTTATTCGCCGCAAGAGATCGGAACCTCTTGATATGAATCTGACCATGGTGCTACTTAAGTATCCAAAGAGGAGACTACTCTTAGCTCACACTTCTCAAGCTTGGATAAATTCAATTCATTTGTCAAAACGTGATTCAAATATGTTACAAACACCTATTTATATGAAATAACAAAATGGATGGGAGCTCATGCAACAGCCTCGCGCCTCCTTCTAGCTATGTGGGCATCCATGACTTAATCCTAAGCCCAATTACAAGCCTAATTAAGTCCTGATACAAATTAAACTCAAAGTCCTAAGATTATTACAAACATGTAAATGAAACTCCTAATCCGTAGTCGTCCAATGACGGTCATGAACTGCCTTTTCGAGTAGGAGAGTGACTTTGCTTCGTCATCCACTTTAGCTTCATGGCTTGCCTCTTGCTATGATTTTAGGATCACACCATCCCCACCATCTTGAAGACAATTCGACCTCGGGTTGAAGACCTCCGTACCTACATTAAATGTGAAAACCGTAGTTTTTCCCCCTCTAGTTCTTCAATGTTAAGGTAAGGCTAAGTGTACATCCCACCCTCCGGGGTGAAATAAAAAGTGAAAGGACTCTTCACACGTAAGGTTGTAAAGCTAAACAAATGAAACGGAATGGAAGTACACGAGTTATATCTTTTGAAGATTGATGCAACCACGTTACTTACCTTCGGTTCATGAGATAGAACATCGTGCTTGTCCTCCCAGTTGTTTTCATTCGTTAACATAGGTTGAATTCTCAAGTCCAAGAAAAACTATTCAACTCCAAGTGATCTGTGTTTTTATTTTGGCTATATCTTGAGTTATAGATGTCCGATTGAAGTGATTCTTGATTCTTTGGAAAGATAAGAGCATTATATACAAGTTTTATTTGAAGCTCAAGACCTGATTCGTAATCTATCATGATCAAAATCGGGCTAGAAGTTAGGAACGCTGTTCTGGACGGATTTGATCTCATTAAGCAATTTTTAGGCTTGTAATTGGGTTTTGGTTTTAATTGCATAATGGTGTGGGTAGCATTTTCCATTTCTATAAATAGGAAATGTATGACCTCATTTACATAACTTTGAATGAAATTATTTTTTATCCTATTTGGGTATTTTTGTGAGTTGAGCATTGGCTCCTCCTCTTCAAGTTCTTGGATTAGAACTTGCTTGATTCTTATCAAAGAGATCTATCTCTTTGTGGCAAATCCTCCTTGGCTTATCAATCTTCCAATTCTATGGATGATTGTGGCGCCTTCCCCTTCATCTTCTTCCTCTTCCATTTTCTATTTTGCTTATGTTCTTCTTAATTTATATTTATGTCATTTAATTTCTGTACGTTTCATTTCAGCTCTTCCCTCTTTCATTTAATTAGTGCTCTTTACTTATTTTGTTCATCTTTCAGTTGTTTATTTTCAATTCCTAGTTTATATCCTTCATATGCATTCGGGTGTCCAAGAACATCTTTTTCTTTCCCCAATTCTTCTCATCATTTTGCATAATTTCTAATATCAAGCTCTTGGATAGATCCTCAATTTCGGTGATTCACGCTTAGATCATATCATGTGGTATCAGAGCCAGATTCCTAGAGCTTATTGTTCTTTTGGTTTATGCATTTTCTAGTGGGTGTTGTTTGAATTTTTTTGGAAAATCAGTAGCGAGAAGTCCATTAGTATTTGCGTCCTATATACCCATTCTTGATCTTCAATTTTCGATCAATTTTGGTGTTTTGTGGGGTGCTAGGCCTTGGAAATTGAAAAATCTAATATCAATTTGATGTTTGGAAACTTACTTTGTCCAAATTCTTCATCATCCATGTTTTCATGTTCTTGAACCTTCATCCAATCTTCTTCATTTTCTTGGGATTTGAGCCATTTTGATCTTTATGAATTTCAAGAATTGGTGTTAGAGTGTTAATCTACACCTTGATTGAAAAGTCTTTACAAGTGGAATCAAGTATACCAATCAATTTTAAGCTTAAAGCATGAACTAGACATCAATTTGGGGGAATTTAATTTCTGGGCACACTTCCCAAGAATAGCCCCTTGTTCATCATGTTCATGCTTCAAAAGGCTATTTGATCTTTGTTATTCACTTAAAATCTGTTTGGGGCCTTCTTTTCTGTAACTTTCAGAAAAATTTTGTTGCCAAAGTTATTTTACAAAAGTAAGGATCCCAAAAAAATTTTAAAAAATATGGAATCAGAAAAATACAAGGGGACCAATCTGCAATTATAAAAAGTGCAAAAAAAAAGTTGCAGAATTCAAATTAGGCCACAAAACCCCTTTTCTAAGTGTTTCTAGCCTTAAAATTGGTATTACTTGATGTTTTGGACATATGGCTCAAATTCTATTCCTAAATATTGTCTTAGAGTCTTTGTCTTCTTAATTTTCCTTTTAGAGTGTGCTTTCTCTTTATAGTTTTTCTTGCTTGTCTTTAAATTTCTAAGTTTGTCTTAGTAGTTTTCTTCCTTGAACCTCTTGATTGATAGCTTGTGTGGATTTTTCACAAAGTTTTGATACTTTTTCTCATTACTTGAATTGGTATAGTTCTTTTCCAAGAATATTGAAAGAGGACTTTGAGTGGAAAAAGGCAAGAGCGCAAAACAAGCTAATGGTGTGGAAAAAGCCAATTTGAGTGAAACACTTAGTGAGGAAAATGATAAAAGTGCCAAGTTTCCAAGGAAAGAACGATCTGGAGTTGTATTTAGATTGAGAGTTAAAAATAGAGCAAATCTCCTCTTGTCACCACTATAGTGAACAAAAGAAGATGAAGGTGGCAGCCCAAGAGTTTGGCTATTCTGCACGAAATTGGTGGGACCGAGTGCAAAAAGATAGAAGGTGGTTTGGGGAGCAACCTATTGATACTTGGAGTGAGATGAAAGCCATGATGAGGAAGAGACATGTTTGATCCCACTATCAAAGGGATCTTCGCAACCAATTGCAAAGGTTAACCCAAGGCACTAAGAGTGTGGATGAGTATTACAAAGAAATGGAGACGGCCTTGATTAGAGCTAATATTAATGAAGGAAGAAAGGCAGAAATGGCTCGGTTTCTCCATGGCCTAAACCAAGACATCCACGACATTGTTGGACTCCGACACTATGTGGAGCTTGATGACTTAGTGCACCAATCCCTGAAGGTCGAGCAACAACTCAAAAGAAAGAGGTACAAAAGATATTGCAATGTTCCTTCTACTCCAACTCTTAAATTTAGAAGTAGAGATATGAGGTGCCTAGTGTGTTTTGGATGGGGGCATTTGGATTATCAATGCCCAAATGGGAAGGAAAAGAGAGAAAAAAATATCGAGAGAAAAGAGGAGAGAATGAAAAGAAAGATTGATAATTTTGAAGCATATTGGAAGAAAATGTCTCAAGACAAAATTCAAGAGACAAATTTGAGATTGAAAAGAGATGAAGAAAAGAAAGAGGGAGAGAAGACTTGAGAGGGAGGTGAAAGCAAAACAGAGTGATGCTAAAGAAAAAGAGCCAAAAGAAAATGAGAGAATTAAGTATCTACCTTCAAAGGAAGCTTACAAGACAACCAATGCACTTGAAGAAGTGTATCCAAAGGAAACACCCCACGGTTTGCTTACTTGCATGGCTCCCCAAAATCATGAACATTCTACCCCTATATTTGATAACATGCTTGGTAAATTGCATGGGTCTTGCTACTTTCCTACATTAAATAGGTTTGATTACTTGCTTAATGAATTGCATGATTATTGCCATCTTTCTAAGTGTGATTTGAAAAGTGGGTATCATGATATGAGGGTACGGAATTTTTGTGCTAATTTTGACAAAAATTCATCTTGCACAAATCGTGTTAGCCTTCTTGGGTTTAATGTAAGGTCTCAAGAATTGCATGTGGACTGTTTTGATAGGCTCACTAGTGCATTCATTCTTGCTTTACCTATTCTTGCAAAGTCCTTTCGAATTGAATGTGATGCATCTAATGTGATCATGGGGGCTGTTTTACTTCAAAAAGAACCACCAATTGTTTATTTGGGTGAAAAGTATAATGGGTCCAAACTTGAGTATTCTACCTATGAGAATAACTTGATGCATACCAAAAAGGATGCAATACTCTCGAATGTCATCATGCCTAAGCATAGAGAGGTAAATATGGTGGTCAATGCAAATTCTCAAAGGTATAACTTTCCTACTCGCCTTGAACTTCAATTTCTAGACTTCACCAATCTTAAGGTGTTGTATGAGAATAATGAAAAATTTCCTAACATCTTTGCCATATGTGGTGAGTTCTTTAAATTTGTGTTTGAACCTGGAGGATTGGGTGTTGCACATAAGAAAAATAAAAGGATTCCTACTCAAGCAAATCTAATGTTTGATTTACTTTTAATTTCCATAAACTTAGTTCTTTCTCTTGATATAGGTATGGAGATAATAAATTCGAAATCGAATTTACTCTATTCAGGTGGGAATGATGAAGGCAAAGGAGGGGCAAGTCAATTTTCCAACAAAAGAAGATCAACCCATCAGGTCCAAGAAAAACTATTCAACTCCAAGTTATTTGTGTACTTATTTTGGCTATATCTTGAGTTATAGATGTCCGATTGAAGTGATTCTAGATTCGTTGGAAAGATAAGAGCATTATCTACAAGTTTTATTTGCAGCTCAAGACCTGACTCGTAATCTATCATGATCAAAATTGGGCTAGAAGTTAGGAACGCTATTCTGGACTGATTTGATCTCATTGAGCAATTTTTAGGCTTGTAATTGGGTTTTGGTTTTAATTGTATAATGGGCTGCATGGGCCACGAAAATAATCAGCCTCCTTGGATTAGGGTTTGGCGGCCATGAGCCAAATTAGGGGGTTGGTGTGGATAGCATTTTCCTTTTCTATAAATAGGAAATGTATGACCTCATTTATATAACTTTGAATGAAATTAGAATTTATCCTATTTGGGTATTTTCGTGAGTTGAGCATTGGCTCCTCCTCTTCAAGTTCTTGGATTAGAACTTGCTCGATTCTACTCAAAGAGTTCTATCTCTTTGTGGCGAATCCTCCTTGACTTATCAATCTTCCAATTCTATGGATGATTGTGATGCCTTCCCCTTCATCTTCTTCCTCTTCCATTTTCTGTTTTGCTTATGTTCTTCTTAATTTATATTTATGTCATTTAATTTATGTACCTTTCATTTCAGTTCTTCTCTCTTTTATTTAATTAGTGCTCTTTACTTATTTTGTACATCTTTCAGTTGTTTATTTTCAATTCCTAGTTTATATCCTTCATATGCATTCGGGTGTCCAAGAACATCTTCTTCTTTCCCCAATTCTTCTCATCATTTTGCATAATTTCTAAGATCAAGCTCTTGGATAGATCCTCAATTTCGGTGATTCATACTTGGATCATATCACCTCCGTACCTACATTAAAAGTGAAAACCGTAGTTTTTCCCCCTCTAGTTCTTCAAAGTTAAGGTAAGGCTAAGTGTACATCCCACCCTCCGGGGTCAAATAAAAAGTGAAAGAACTCTTCACACCTAAGGTTGTAAAGCTAAACAAGTGAAATGGAATGGAAGTACACGAGTTACACCTTTTGAAGATTGATGCAACCACCTTACTTACCTTCGGTTCGTGACATAGGAAAATCGTGCCTGTCCTCCCAGTTGTTTTAATTCGTTAACATAGGTTGAATTCTGAAGTTTTGGGCTATTGTGCCTCACATCAACATAAGTAATTGCTGTTCTTGTGGTTGTAAAACAACCCTCTAAATTTTCATGGGATGCACCACATTCAAGTTTATACGATGGTGAAGAAACAAGTAAAGCATGGATGGGTGCATTATTAAGCATTTCAAACATTTCTATATGCAATCCTTGAAAACTTATTGTAAATCCGAAAGAGATTAAAGATGCAATCATATTTTCTTAATTTGGAAATGTGCACTCGATTTTGGAGTTGAATTGCACAGGGCAAGGAAATAGCAACAAGTGCATCAACACAAAGGCCCAAGAATTCTTTCTTCAAAACCAATGTTGAGAGTTATGCAAATCATTAAACAAGTATGCAAATATAGTGAGTGAAAGAGAAGAGTAAGAACCAAATAATGTGATCATGAATTCATTAAGCATGTGGAAAGAAGCATATTCAGATCCGGTTCAAGTTTCCTTTGATCTGGTTCAATAATTGGATGAAGATGCTTTGAGTCCATCTTGAAGACAACACAATTGAAAGCACAATTCACATGACAAGAAGCATTCATGGATTGATTAGTGGACTATTAATTATTAGTGGGTTTATTAGATAATAATTAAGTCCAATTTTTATCATTTTATTTTTAATTTTTGTACTATTTTTTACGCTGATTTTATGATGACCTTTTGCATCCTTCAAGCCTCACTAAATGCTTCCTATTAGTGCTATAAGTCATTATAGTGGCTAGTGGGGATTTATCATCACGTTTATGCTTACTTTCTAGGTAAATGCTTGGTAGTGGGAATTTATTCCTAGTATCTCAAGAGTTTAAGCTTAGCCTATAAATAGGGAACTCATGTACTACTCAAATCAGTTTTGGATAATGAAATTTGAAGAGTTTTCTCTATTGTGAGAGCTTCCCTTGGGTTCTTGGGTAAAAGAACTAAATCCGATCTTATCAAGGCAACTTGTGGCGATCAAACACATGACTTATCACTCACCTTCTCACCTACATCTTGACTGTGGTGTCAATATCCATTCCTTTTCCTGAAACTTCAAGGCGGTCCGGATCTGGATCTTATCATTTGGTATTAGAGCTTAGGTTCCTTGAAATTCAGGTGCTATCTTCCTTTGTTCTTTTTTTGTTCTATAAAAAAAATGAAAATAAAAAAAAATTTATTTTGTGGTTGTATGTCATGGAATTCAAGAAAAAGAAGAGTATTGTCTATACTTTGTGCTGTGTGAAAGATAAGATATACAAGTTGGACATTGATAGAAAGTATTGGATCAATATGGCCAGTACAATCATGGTGGAGAAGTTGGGACTTCCTCTTTTCGAGCATCCTCACCCTTATAGGCTTGAAAGTCTCGAGGATCCGGAATTTAAAGATATGGGTGCTGTGATGGTGACCAAACAAGTACTAATGTCATTTAAATTCGAGGGAAATGAAGATGAGGTACTATGTGATGTGGTGGCTACAAAAACAAGGCACTTGCTACTTGGGCGTCCATGGAGGCATCAACAACAAGCAAGTCGTGTTGAAGAGAAAGAAAAAAATATGGTCCAAGAGAAAAAGAAAGATGAGATTGAGAAGGAAAAACAAGAGAGTATGGTCCATGAAAAAAGAAAGATGAGTTTGAGAAAGATGAAAATTTTCAGGAGGAGGAAAGATTCAGTTATGGTGAAAAAGAAAGTGCTGAACAACAAGCAGAAATATTTTTACATAACCCACAATCTTTTGTTGTAGGTACAGATTTGAGGTCAAATCCCTTTCAGGAGGAGGGGAATGACGCAAAAATTGATGGCTTCAACACATCGAAGGCAGATTTTGTTCCAGTTTCCGTTGCTCTAGTCCCAAGACCTCACCTGAAATATTTTTGTGATCATAATGTTGGTAAATTATTTATTGATTCTGATCTTAAAATTTATGATGAGGTGAAGGACAATCAAATCGAGGAAGCAAGACTAGTCTTTAATCCAGGAAATTTGTGGTCTCATTCATACAAAGAGAGGTATCCGAAGTCCAAGTTTTTATTTGAAAAATATTTAGAAGATTTGAGGACAAATCCTGTTGAAGAAGGGGAGAATGATGTCATCATGAATTCATTAAGCATGTGGAAAGAAGCATATTCAGATCCGGTTCAAGTTTCCTTTGATCCGGTTCAATAATTGGATGAAGATGCTTTGAGTCCATCTTGAGGACAACACAATTGAAAGCACAGTTCACATGACAAGAAGCATTCATGGGTTGATTAGTGGACTATTAATTATTAGTGGGTTTATTAGATAATAATTAAGTCCAATTTTTATCATTTTATTTTTAATTTTCGTACTATTTTTTAGGCTGATTTTATGATGACCTTTTGCATCCTCCTAGCCTCACTAAATGCTTCCTATTAGTGCTATAAGTCATTATAGTGGCTAGTGGGGATTTATCATCATGTTTGTGCTTACTTTCTAGGTAAATGCATGGTAGTGGGAATTTATTCCTAGTATCTCAAGAGTTTAAGCTTAGCCTATAAATAGGGAACTCATGTACTTCTCAAATTAGTTTTGGATAATGAAATTTGGAGAGTTTTTCTCTATTGTGAGTGCTTCCCTTGGGTTCTCGGGTAAAAGAACTAAATCCGATCTTATCAAGGCAACTTGTGGCGATCAAACACATGACTTATCACTCACCTTCTCACCTACATCTTGAGTGTGGCGTCAATATCCATTCCTTTTCCTGAAACTTCAAGGCGGTCTGGATCTGGATCATATCTTTTGGTATTAGAGCTTAGGTTCCTTGAAATTCAGGTGCTATCTTCCTTTGTTCTTTTTTGTTCTATAAAAAAAAATGAAAATAATATAAAAATTATTTTGTGGTTGTATGTCATGGAAGTCAAGAAAATGAAGAGTATTGTCTATACTTTGTGCTGTGTGAAAGATAAGATATACAAGTTGGACATTGATAGAAAGTATTGGATCAATATGGCCAGTACAATCATGGTGGAGAAGTTGGGACTTCCTCTTTTCGAGCATCCTCACCCTTATAGGCTTGAAAGTCTCGAGGATCCGAAATTTAAAGATATGGGTGTTGTGATGGTGACCAAACAAGTACTAGTGTCGTTTAAATTTGAGGGAAATGAAGATGAGGTACTATGTGATGTGGTGCCTACAAAAACAAGGCACTTGCTACTTGGGCGTCCATGGAGGCATCAACGACAAGCAAGTCGTGTTGAAGAGAAAGAAAAAAATATGGTCCAAGAGAAAAAGAAAGATGAGATTGAGAAAGAAAAACAAGAGAGTATGGACCATGAAAATTAGAAAGATGAGTTTGAGAAAGATGAAAATTTTCAGGAGGAGGAAAGATTCAGTTCTGGTGAAAAAGATAGTGGTGAACAAAAAGCAGAAATATTTTTACATAACCCACAATCTTTTGTTGTAGGTACAGATTTGAGGTCAAATCTCTTTCAAGAGGAGGGGAATGATGTAAAAATGGATGGCTTCAACACATCGAAGGCAGATTTTGTTCCAGTTCCAATTGCTCTAGTCCCAAGACCTCACCTGAAATATTTTTGTGATCAT
The DNA here is from genome assembly GCA_039655645.1 of Ammopiptanthus mongolicus. Taxonomy (NCBI): domain Eukaryota; kingdom Viridiplantae; phylum Streptophyta; class Magnoliopsida; order Fabales; family Fabaceae; genus Ammopiptanthus; species Ammopiptanthus mongolicus. The sequence goes on along the minus strand of CM077348.1, from coordinate 52,814,598 downwards.
AATGTTGGTTCTGATCTTAAAATTTATGATGAGGTGAAGGACAGTCAAATTGAGGAAGCAAGACTAGTCTTTGATCCAGGAAATTTGTGGTCTCATTTGTACAAAGAGAGGTATTCGAAGTCCAAGTTTTTATTTGAAAAATATTTAGAAGATTTGAGGACAAATCCTGTTGAAGAAGGGGAGAATGATGTCATCATGAACTCATTAAGCATGTGGAAAGAAGCATATTCAGATCCGGTTCAAGTTTCCTTTGATCCGGATCAATAATTGGATGAAGATGCTTTGAGTCCATCTTGAAGACAACACAATTGAAAGCACAATACATATGACAAGAAGCATTCATGGGTTGATTAGTGGACTATTAATTATTAGTGGGTTTATTAGATAATAATTAAGTCCAATTTTTATCATTTTATTTTTAATTTTCGTACTATTTTTTAGGCTGATTTTATGATGACCTTTTGCATCCTCCTAGCCTCACTAAATGCTTCCTATTAGTGCTATAAGTCATTATAGTGGCTAGTGGGGATTTATCATCATGTTTATGCCTACTTTCTAGGTAAATGCATGGTAGTGGGAATTTATTCCTAGTATCTCAAGAGTTTAAGCTTAGCCTATAAATAGGGAACTCATGTACTACTCAAATCAGTTTTGGATAATGAAATTTGAAGAGTTTTCTCTATTGTGAGAGCTTCCCTTGGGTTCATGGGTAAAAGAACTAAATCCGATCTTATCAAGCCAACTTGTGGCGATCAAACACATGACTTATCACTCACCTTCTCACCAACATCTTGAGTGTGGCGTCAATATCCATTCCTTTTCCTGAAACTTCAAGGCGGTCCGGATCTGGATCATATCACCAAGCAAGTTACCAAGTAACATAGAGTTACAATGTCTATGTTTTTGTACACTCACGCATGGAAAACCTTGGTTCGCTTCCGTGTAATGCACAAACTCAATTTCCTCACCTTGTTTTATTTCCTTTTCTTTTTAGTGTCACTCTCATCGAATTCTATCTCCTTTTTTGTTATGAACAAGCTCTCCACTTTCCTCCCTACTTTTGCCTCAACTCCTTTCGTTTTCTCTCTTTTGGCCTTTTTCCTCAACTGGCTCACCTTTCTTTTTGCCACTTTCATTCTCTTTTTCTTTTCCTATCAAGCCTTTTCTCTCTTGGTTGGTTAACACTTCATGAAAATCTACCAGAACAAACACAATTCTGATTTCCAAACAAAAGTAAGACTAGAATTCAAAACTCTACGCCAAGGTCGTTCAATCAAGTGGTTGGTTAACACTTCATGAAAATCACCAAGATCTATGAGGCACAATTCCCAAGGGTCTTTGAAGAACTAAGGATGAACACCAAGAACATCAAGAACATGAAATTCAAAATCGATGCCCCTTCACCTAATATTATCGCTACTAAGTGAAGGAATCAACTATTCAACATCAATTAACCACAAAACAACACAATTGAAACACAATTCAAGATCAAATATCAAGAATCTACACGAAATTCTAAAAGATTTTTGGTGCCGCTTTCAAATTTTCAAACTACAAAACCAAATCCAAAAGCTGCTAGAGACTAGCTCTAGATACCAAATGATGTGATCCTGATGGAATCAAGGAAATGTAGTATCTATCTAAGAGCTTTGATCAAAATTGAACTAAAATTCAAATGAAATTTTGGAGGGAAAACACACTTGATCAAGAATGTGATCATAATGCCAACCAAGAGAATGCTAATGAAGCAAGTACAATGCAAGCTCCTTGGGTGCAATTCTCAAGCCTAAGCCGTGAATTAACAAGATCAAGAATAAAAGAGTTGTAATTGCAACTAAAACTGAGAAAACCGAATTGATCATGAAGTACTAAGTAAAGACACCGTGTGCATGAAGTAACGTAGATTGCAAGTAAGTAAAGAAAAGATGGAAGGGCAAGAAGAGGGGGGTATGGCGCCACGCCGAGTCCATTGGTTAGAAGAAGTGATAAGCCTAGGTTGATTCGCCACAAGAGATCGGAAGCTCTTGATATGAATCTGGCCATGGTGCTACTTAAGTACCCAAAGAGGAGACTACTCTTAGCTCACACTTCTCAAGCTTGGATAAATTCAATTCATTCGTCAAAATGTGATTCAAATATGTTACAAACACCTATTTATATGAAACAACAAAATGGATGGGAGCTCATGCAACAGCCTCACGCCTCCTTCTAGCTATATGGGCATCCATGACTTAATGCTAAGCCCAATTACAAGCCTAATTAAGTCCTAATACAAATTAAACTCAAAGTCCTAAGATTATTACAAACATGCAAATGAAATTCCTAATCCTAAGTCGTCCAATGACGGTCGTGAACTGCCTTTTCGAGTAGGAGAGTGACTTTGTGTCTTCATCCACTTTAGCTTCATGGCTTGCCTCTTGCTATGATTTTAGGATCACACCATCCCCACCTTCTTGAAGACAATTTGACCTCGAGTTGAAGACCTCCGTACCCACATTAAAAGTGAAAACCGCAGTTTTTCCCCCCTCTAGTTCTTCAAAGTTAAGGTAAGGCTAAGTGTGCATCCCACCCTCCGGGGTCAAATAAAAAAGGAAAGAACTCTTCACACGTAAGGTTGTCAAGCTAAACAAGTGAAATGGAATGGAAGTACACGAGTTACACCAATTCAAGATTGATGCAACCACCTTACTTACCTTCGGTTCGTGACATAGGAACATCGTGCTTGTCCTCCCAGTTGTTTTAATTCGTTAACATAGGTTGAATTCTCAATTTTTGGGCTATTGTCCCTCACATCAACATAAGTAATTGGTGTTCTTGGGGTTGTAAAACAACCTTGTAAATTTTCATGGGATGCACCACATTCTAGTTTGTACGATGGTGAAGAAACAAGTAAAGCATGGATGGGAGCATTATTAAGCATTTCAAACATTTCTGGATGAAATCCTTGAAAACTTATTGTAAATCTGAAAGAGATTAAAGATGCAATCATATTTTCTTAATTTGGAAATGTGCACTCGGTTTTGGAGTTGAATTGCACAGGGCAAGGAAATAGCAATAAGTGCATCAACACATAGGCCCAAGAATTGTTTCTTCAAAACCAATGTTGAGAGTATGCAAATCATTAAACAAGTATGCAAATATAGTGAGTGAAAGAGAAGAGTAAGAACCAAGCAATTTACCAAGTAACATAGAGTTAGAATGTCTATACGCATGGCAAACCTTGGTTCGCTTCCTTGTAATGCACAAAATCAATCTCCTCACCTTCTTTTATCTCCTTTTCTTTTTAGTGTCACTCTCATCGAATTCTATCTCCTTTTTTGTTATGAACAAGCTCTCCACTTTCCTCTGTACTTTTGCCTCAACTCCTTTCGTTTTCTCTCTTTTGGCCTTTTTTCCTCAAGTGGCTCACCTTTCTTTTGCCACTTTCATTCTCTTTTTCTTTTCCTCTCAAGCCTTTTCTCACTTGTTCTCTTTTGATTCGTGCTTTCTTTTTATCCTCACTAACGCCTCTTGAAGAGGGTGGTACGAGTGTTATCATGGGGCCATTATGCACAAATTAAATCAACCAGAACAAACACAATTCTGATTTCCAAACAAAAGTAAGACTAGAATTCAAAACTCTACGCCAAGGTCGTTCAATCAAGTGGTTGGTTAACGCTTCAAGAAAATCACCAAGATCTATGAGGCATAATTCCCAAGGGTCTTTGAAGAACTAAGGATGAACACCAGGAACATCAAGAACATGAAATTCAAAATCGATGCCCCTTCACCTAATATTATCACTACTAAATGAAGGAATCAACTATTCAACATCAATTAAGCACAAAACAACACAATGGAAACACAATTCAAGATCAAATATCAAGAATCTATACGAAATTCAAAAAGATTTTTGGCACCGCTTTCAAACTTTCAAACTACAAAACTGAATCCAAAAGCTCCTAGAGACTAGCTCTAGATACCAAATGATGTGATCCTGATGGAATCAAGGAAATGTAGTATCTATCTAAGAGCTTTGATCAAAATTGAACTAAAATTCAAATGAAATTTTGGAGGAAAAACACACTTGATCAAGAATGTGATCACAATGCCAACCAAGAGAATGCTAATGAAGCAAGTTGATGACAACCAAATGGTGTGGTTGCCTTTTAACGATCTTATGGTTGAATTCTAAGTATGATAATTTCGTGCTCTTTGTATATGAACAAAATGAAACAACATAAAAGTGAAGAAAGTGAGAAAATGGAAAGAAAGAGATGATGAAGGCGCCACAAACCAAGAAGGTTTGATAAGCCAAGTGATGTTTGCCACAAGAACCTTGGATTCTTGATAACAACTAAGTTTGGTTCAACCAAGAACCTTAGAGAACAATTCTCTCACAAATGGAATTAATCCAAATTCAGCATCCAAGTTATCTTATTCCATGTTTCTAGGTGCATACATATAGTAGTGGAAGGCCTGAAGATGCCATCAAACGGTCACCATAAAGTGACTTGACCCACTCATAACATATAATAATTCCTACTAAAAACTAATTAAAAGAAAAGAACCATAACCACCAAATAAAGACTCACTAATGTGTGGCTATTAACTCCATAACCACCATATAATGACTCTCCAATAAGTGGCCAAACATTCCATAACCTCCCAAGGAGTTACTAAGGCATGCAAGCCAAAAGTTAACCTCCTTTCTTATCATAAAATTCGACCCCACCATCATACAATAGCCAAATAACATATTGAAATAAAAACTAAAGACAAGCCTACAACAAAAAGGGTCAAATCCGTCCAGAATTTTGTGCTTAATTTCTAGCCCTATTTTCTCAATGATAAAGATTGAATTAGGTCTTGATTATAGAAATACAACTTCTAGAAATTCTTTTATCTTTCTAACGCCCCCAAGAACACCGAAATCGGATTATCAAAAGGTCACTTGGACTTGAATGGTTTGACCTCCTCTTGTTGCAAACTTGAATTGCCCCCCTCTTAGCTCATATCATTCCCTCCTCAATGGAAGAAATTCGACCTCGAATTTATTGCTTTTGAGTATCATCTTCATCCTCCGGGTTCAAACACAACTCGTTTAAATTCATGGGGTACTTCTCTTGGAATTACTTCTTCAACTTCCTTCAAAATATAATTATCTCCAATAGGCAATGAGTTAGCAATAGTTGTCAAACAAGCATATTTATATAGAAAGATATGCATAGGTTGTCTTGTCAAAAATGTGCCTTTCGCCTTATTTTCTTTTATAAATAAACTCTCTACTTTTTCCTCAACTTTTTTTTCACTTTCTTTGCTTTCGTCCTCTCCCTCTTTAATTTGAATTTTCTCTTCAAAATGGGAAATTTGACTTTGCACACTCTCTTGTTCTTTTCCTTTCAATTCATTTTTTTCTTGTTCTCTCTCAAAATTGGAACTTTTCTTTTCCTCATGAGTCAATCCCTCTTCTTTCTCATCACTTTCTTTTATCTCTCTATTTTCATCATTCTCTCCTTTCATATACATAGGATCTTTATACCCTTCTTCTTGCTCTAATGGTGCAAGAATGATTTGACAATTTTTAAATGAAAATGAGTACTTGTTGGTGCTGCAGTCACGCTTTGCTTTCCGTTGAATCTTCCATGGACGTCCAAGTGACAAGTGTCTCGTTTTTGTAGGCACCACATCACAAAGCACCTCATCATCATATCCATCGACCTTCAATGATACTAGCACTTGTTTGTCCACCAACATGCTGCCCATATCACTAAATTTTGGATCCTCGAGACTATTGAGTGAATATGGTTGCGGATGCTTCAGAACGTGAAGTGACAACTTCTCAACCAAGGTTGTGCTGGCCATGTTGATGTAACTTTTCATATCAAGCTAATTTCCAAACAAAAGTAAGACTAGAATTCAAAACTCTACGCCAAGGTCGTTCAATCAAGTGGTTGTTTAACACTTCATGAAAATCACCAAGATCTATGAGGCACAATTCCCAAGGGTCTTTGAAGAACTAAGGATGAACACCAACAACATCAAGAACATGAAATTCAAAATCGATGCCCCTTCACCTAATATTATCACTACTAAGTGAAGGAATCAACTATTCAACATCAATTAACCACAAAATGATGACAACCAAATTAGTGGGTTGCCTTGTTGATGATCTTACGTTGAATTATCAAGCACAATTGATGAGACTTCCATAGAAACTTAAGAAAACATGTATTCAATTCAAGAAAGAAAGAAACAAGAAAATAGATGGAGATGAGAAAAGTGGGAGAGGCGCCACAAATCCAAGGGGGATTTGATAAGCCTAGTGAAGATCGCCGCAAAAGTCTTGGACTCTTGATAAGATCAAAGGGGGTGGCTCAATCAAGAACCTAAGAGAGACAAAACCCTCACAATTGGATTCAATCCAAAATCAACTTCTTAGTTTTTTCCTTTTCCATTCATCCCTCACAATTGGATTCAATCCAAAATCAACTTCTTAGTTTTTTCCTTTTCCATTCATCATACTCGAATTATATAAGAGATGGAGGGGTGCATACAAAAGGTCATCACTAGATGACAAAACCCCTTTCATGAGTATGCCACTAAGTGGTGTAATAAAAGCATTTACTAATCCACTAAGTGGCTAAATTACTATCCTACTTAAGTGACTAATAAAAAGTGGTTCCATAACTTCTACAGGAGTTACCTCGGCATGCAAGCCAAAGGTTGCCCTCCTAGGTGATTCCAATTTCGTGCATCCTCGTGAATTGGGCTTGGTCATCATACAAATTTAGTGTAGCCCACACTTCATGGACACCAAAGTGAAGTTCCCCCAAAATTGGATCCACAAATAGCCTATTACCTTTTATTTAATTAGAAATAAGACTAGTAAATGGGCTTCCAAGTAGCACACGCCCTTCATCATCATCGTTCTCTAAGATACTTTGAATTTTAAAATAATAAAATCCTTGTAGTTTTCCTTCCACATGCTTAATGAATTCAGGATCATATCACAAAATAACACAATTGAAACACAATTCAAGATCAAATATCAAGAATCTACACGAAATTCAAAAAGATTTTTGGCGTCGCTTTCAAATTTTCAAACTACAAAACCAAATCCAAAAGCTCCTAGAGACATGCTCTAGATACCAAATGTTGTGATCTTGAAGGAATCAAGGAAATGTAGTATCTATCTAAGAGCTTTGATCAAAATTGAACTAAAATTCAAATTAAATTTTGGAGGGAAAACACACTTGATCAAGAATGTGATCGCAATGCCAACCAAGAGAATGCTAATGAAGTAAGTACAATGCAAGCTCCTTGGGTGCAATTCTCAAGCCTAAGCCGTGAATTAACAAGATCAAGAACAGAAGAGTTGTAATTGCAACAAAAACTGAGAAAACCGAATTGATCATGAAGTACTAAGTAAAGACACCGTGTGCATGAAGTAACGTAGATTGCAAGTAAGTAAAGAAAAGATGGAAGGGCAAGAAGAGGGGGGTATGGCACCACACCGAGTCCATTTGTTAGAATAAGTGATAAGCCTAGGTTGATTCGCTGCAAGAGATCGGAAGCTCTTGATATGAATCTGGCCATGGTGCTACTTAAGAACCCTGTAACACCCCGATTTTCTTAATCTTTTAATTAATCAGTAATTAATCAGTAATTAAGTAATTATATTTTATTTGAGGGTCTAGAAACTTTAATAAATTATTCTGAGGTCATAGTCACACTCTACGCCATCGTAGGAGACTATGGTTATGTTTTGGGCCAAAAACTCAAACGGAGCCCGATCTATGTTTTTTTCGAATGATAGTGTTTTTCTACTATCATGACCTCATTTTGACTAACACGGTCAGATCCATTAGTCTTAAATTTCAATCCTCTACCTTTTTGCTAAAATGTGTCCTGACGTCCAAAAATATAAATAATTATATATATTCGGACCGAAAATCGGTCGGGTAGACGATTCGAGTTGTCTTAGGGTTTTTCGAGAACCTTGAGCCAATATTTTTCATACCAGGACTATGTTAAATTATTCGGGGACTCCTACCACTGTCATGAGGATTTTCGAAATGTCGGGACGTGCATTGACCAAATTGCCCTTGGTTAATTTTTGTTACTAGTTACTTTTACTATTACTTAACTCTTAAGTCTCCAACTTAAGTAAATATCTCATTCACTCTTATCCTCCCTCAGTTTCTTTCTCGGCAGCCCCCCTCTCCCAGACCCCAAACCTCTTCTTTCTCTCTTTTCTTTCTCACCATTTTTCTTCACTTTTGGAACTTAAATCCTCAAGATTTTGTGACACAATCTTCACCAAATTTGAAGGAGATCATCATAGGAAGTAGCTAGTTCTCTCTATCTCTCTCAATCTCTCATTTTTCTCATCTAAATTTCATGATTAGAAATGTTAGGGTTTTTATCCCTCAATCTTCAAAAATCCATGATAAATTGTAGGAAAGTCATTTTGATACCAAACCAGTTTCTATGGCCTAGGTTCATGACATACTTGTATGGTCCAAGAGCTTAGAGCCAAGAAATCTCTCTAGGGTATTTATCCATAGAGGGGTCGAAACCCCCTATTGTGTAGGGTAGGGTTTTTGGTTGGTTTTTGATGTTTTGACTTGATATCTAGGGTTATCACATTTAGTTAGGGTGCTATCCAAGAAATGAGGATTTTTGGAGCTCCCTAGCTATTTTTCATATTTTTCATTCAATAGGGCCGAACCCTAGGGGTAGTGCAGTAGGAGAAATCTTTACTTTTTAAGCTAATGCCTTCATTGATTATGTTTAGGGATACCTGAGGATCATTGATCCAAGAGTTAGGAATTTTTAGACATCCCTAGCCTAATTAATTAAATAGGGGCAATAGCTAATCTTAAGGAATTATGGAGTTTTTGGTTTAATTGTATTGATTTCTGGTTGTGTTTTGTTGTATAGAATCAGAAAGGATTCGAACATCTGACAGCGCACCTGACTGACAGCTGCGGAGTCGTAGCCGGAGTTGCTCTAGGAAATCACTAAGGTGGGGAGAAAGAACTAATATCATCGAGAAGGCAAGCTTATATATATATATATATATATATATATATATATATATATATATATGTGTGTGTGTGTGTGTGTGTGTGTGTGTGTGTGTGTGTGTGTGTGTAGGGGAACCCTAAAAACCCTATTAGAAGTTGAGCCCTGGATAAAGTGCCTAGACCCTAGGTGTAGGTACTTTTGGGCTATCACCGCTAAGTCGATATTATGAATGATAAGACTGATTGAGGTCGATTGTGTTGAATTATTTAATTGATTACCTGTTGATTTTGTTTTGGTGAACTGTCTGTTTGATGAACTATTGTCTGAATTTATGATGATGACTGTACTGGAAAGATCTTATGTTGCGATGTTTATTGTGATTGGTTGGTTGAGTTTTGATGAGAGTATGGTGAGCGCTGATGTTGTTCGTGTTGATATCGTTGTGGTCCCGACCGTGGAGCTGTGGCTCGTAGACGCAAGGCATCATGATGCTGATGCTGATGTGATGTTGATGTTGATGATTGATGTTGACGTTGATGTGATGCGATGTGTCGTGGTCGTGGACGAGTTTTTAGGCGTGAGGTTCCGATATCAACCTGCGATGGATGTTTGTTGCATTTTCATAACATTTCATACCACAGCATTTGGTCCCAAAGGGGGATGTCCAATTGGGGACGTTATGTAAAATCCCGAGGCGGGATATGATGTGATGTGATGTGATGTAATCCCGACGGGGATGTCCAATTAGGGACGTGATGTATCGGCCGATATGCATATAGGGAAGACAACATATACATAGGGACTAGTATCCCTCCTATAGGCTTATTCGAGAGAACGATGTTTGAGATGATTGTGATGGGTGACTTAAGAGATGGATGAGGTTGTGTTATATATGTTATCCGTGTTGTGTGATGTATATATATATATATATGCTGTACCGATGCCCCTCTCCCATATTGATGAATAATGTTTCTTATCTCCCGCTATTTTCTGTATGTGTTGCCTTTATTTAATGGGAAGATCCTTAAGAGGAACCAGCTGCTGAGGAACTAGACGGCATTCCGTATGAGCCTGACGCAGGAGGACGGGCTACGGACCCTAGCCTTGAGAGGTTGGGCAGTGATCGTGATTAACCAGAGAGCCGTCTCTCGGCCTATCTTTCGTACTATTATTTTGGGTTTGTAACAATATACTCTATATGTACTACTTTACTACTGTAGCCCTACTGATAGGGCAATGATGTGTGTGATATATTTCTTCATATTTAAAGCTGTGTACTCTGAAGCGTAGCGTGCCGTTTATAGTTTTGCTTCCGCGCTAAATTTTCCGCTTCGCTTCATTTTAATAAGGCACGCTAACTTTTATTATGCGATTAAAATTAGTTAATATCTTAGGTTCTACTGATGGGACGGCGGGTCGTCTCATTTATTGGTATCAGAGCAGTTCAATTCTAATATCGGACTGTATGGTTTAGAAAGCATTGGTATTGACAGTTATGTCCGCATTGGGTACTAACTGTGTTAGATAAAGGGTCGTGTGTCCGATGCGTATGTTATCGAGAGTGATAACTGTTTTGTTCGTAGGGCACATGATATATATATCGATTGATTTATATTGAATGTTGCTTTATTCTTGTTTGGAAAAGCTGAGAATCTGGAGAATTTTGCTAAGCGAAATTCATGTCGCTAAGCGGAACGGTTTTCGCTAAGCGGATTTTTCCTCATTGAGCGATCCAGAGAAGTTCCAATCGTTGTCTCGATTTCGCTAAGCGAAATTGATCTCGCTGAGCGATCCCGAGAAGTTTCAAATGATGCATCACTGCCTCAATTCCGCTAAGGGGATGGATCCTCGCTAAGCGAAATTCACCCAATTTCTCTAAGCGAATAGATATTCGCTAAGAGAAATTCACTCAATTTCGCTACGCGGATGTAGTTTCGCTAAGCGAAACTTTGTTTTTGCCTTTTCTCTTATTTTCTTCATTTTCTTTCCTAACTAACAAACTAGATATGACTTATGAATTTAAACTAATGCTTCCTTTACCAGGAAAGAATGGCCAGAGGACGTGGTAGTGGAAGGGGAGCACTAGTTGGAATCGGTAGCCCTGACAGTAGTGGGGATACCTCGAGAGTTGGGGGTAGCGGAGATCAGAACGAAGCGATGAGGGCCATCACGGATTTGGCCGCTGCAATGCTGCAACAAACATAGCAGAATGCTCAGTTCATGTAGTGACAGGAAGAGAGGGATGCTAGACAACAACAGAATCCGGTCAGAGAAGGTGAAGTTGTAAACACTGGACTGAATGCTTTGATGAAGGGGAATCCTCCCTAATTCCATGGAGAGTACAATCAGGAAGCTGCTTAGTTATGGCTGCAAGAAATCGAGAAAGTCTTTGTGGCTATCCAGTGCAAAGAGGATAGGAAGGTTACTTACGCTGCTTTCATGCTAGTCGGAGCAGCTGAAGCATGGTGGAAAAACAAACAGAGACTGCTAGAGGCTGGAGGAAAACTACTGACCTGGGAGGTATTCCGTGAGAGCTTCTTGGAGAAATATTTTCCAAGGAGTGTTCGTCAAGAGAAAGAAAAAGAATTCCTAAGCCTGAAGCAGGACCAGAAGTCGGTTGGAGAATACGCAATGAGATTCGAGGTGCTGTTGAAATTCTCCCAATTTTACCAAGTGTACCCGGATGATGACTGGGTGTGCCGAAGGTTCGAAGACGGACGTTGAAGAGAGCCATTCTGCCGTTGAGGATCCGATCATTTCCCGAGCTAGTGGAAAAATGTACCATATTGGAAGGACATGATCAAGAGAGAATTACACAAACTCCAGTAACAAGCGGTGGACCAGCCAGGAGCTTTGGTCAGAAAGGCCGAGGAGGAAAGTTCCAATCGAGGGCGAAGCCTTACAGTTGCCCGAATCAGCAACTAGCAAACTATGGAAGAGGAAATGCCAGTCAAGGGCAACCAGGATTCTCCAAGTGCTTTCGATGTGGCGGGCCGCATCAAGTGAAAGATTGTGCTCAGGCACCGAATGTCACTTGCTTTCGTTGTGGCACGTGGGGCCACTATGCCAACTAGTGTCGAACGGGGGACGCTGGTAAGGGCCAAGTTCAATAGCAAGCCGGGAGGGGTCAGAGTGTTAGGACTAGACAACAAGTGGTGGGCCAGCAGAACAGGCCGCAGACAACGGGAAGAGTGTTCGCCGTGAGAGGGTCTGAAGCCTCTCAATGTCCCAATCTGATACAAGGTAAGTGCCTAGTTGCGGGGGGACTCTTATCTGTTTTATTTGATTCGGGGGCTACACATTCCTTTATTTCTTTGGCGTGTATGGATCACTTGAATTTGCCTGTTTCAACCATACCATGTGATTTGATTGTTTCTACACCTGCGGGTGATTCCCTGACAACTCTATTTATCTGTTTAAAATGCCAGGTTATGTTAGAGAACCGATCTTTTCTTGTGGACCTAATCTGTCTGCCTATGCAACAGATTGATATTATCTTAGGCTTGGACTGGCTTTCGGCCAACCATGTAGTACTAGACTGTTCAAATAAAATCCTCTGCTTTTCCAAGCAATCTGGATCATTGCCTGCCAGTGATGGTGTATCGGGAGGCGTACGATCAGGAGAGTGCATGGTGCTGTTTTCTTTGGAAGTCGAAGTGACTCCAAGTCTTGATGCTTTGCCAGTGGTGCGTGAGTTTCCAGATATCTTTCCGGATGATGTGCCAGGATTGCCACCCAAGAGAGAGGTGGAGTTCGCAATCGACCTTACACCCGGAGCCGGACCGATTTCAATAGCACCCTATCGAATGTCCTTAACAGAGTTGGCAGAGCTGAAGAAGCAATTGGATGACATGCTGCAGAAGCAGTTTATCAGACCGAGTGTTTCACCATGGGAAGCACCTGTGCTGTTCGTCAAGAAGAAGGACGACAGTTCATGGTTGTGTGTGGACTACAGACAATCAACAAGGTGACAATCAAGAATAAATACCCGTTGCCAAGGATTGACGATCTTATGGACCAATTAATGGGAGCAACGGTATTTTCTAAGATTGATTTGAGATCCGGTTATCATCAAATAAGGGTGAAAGAAGATGATATACCAAAGACAGCTTTTAGGAGTCGGTATGGACACTACGAGTATCTAGTTATGCCTTTTGGTGTGACTAATGCTCCTGCAGTATTCATGGACTACATGAATAGGATCTTCAGACCGTACCTCAATAAGTTTGTCGTTGTTTTTATCGATGACATCCTTATCTACTCCTTGGACAAGGAAGAACATCAAGAGAATTTGAGGATTGTACTTCAAGTTCTTAAGGACAGACAACTCTATGCCAAGTTGTCGAAGTGCGAGTTCTGGCTGGAGGAGGTACAATTCCTTGGACATGTGATCGACAAGGATGGTATCGTAGTAGATCCTGCAAAAGTAGAAGCTGTGGTTAAATGGGAAAGTCCTAAGATGGTAACCGAGATCAGAAGCTTTCTCGGACTAGCAGGATACTACAGGAGGTTCATCGAGGAATTCTCGAAGATTGCGTTACCTCTGACACAATTAACGAGGAAAGGAAAAGCGTACGAATGGACAGAAGAGTGTGAGGCTAGTTTCCAAGAGCTGAAATGGAGGCTAACTACATCTCCGATACTAGTCTTGCCAAATCCATCAATGTCGTTTGATGTGTACTGTGACGCATCGTATCAAGGTTTGGGTTGTGTGCTTATGCAAGAAAGGAAAGTGGTAGCCTATGCTTCCAGACAGCTAAAAGTGCACGAATGGAATTACCCAACCCACGACCTAGAGTTGGCCGCAATAGTGTTTTCATTGAAGATATGGAGACACTATCTTTATGGCGCTAAATTCAGCGTGTTTAGCGACCATAAAAGTTTAAAGTATTTGTTCGACCAAAAGGAGTTGAACATGCGGCAGGGGAGATGGATGGAATTCATAAAGGATTATGAATTTGATCTACAGTACCACCCAGGAAAGGCCAACGTGGTGGTAGATGCATTGAGTCGGAAATCTTTGCAAATGTCCGCTATGATGGTGAAAGAATTGGAACTGCTGGAACAGTTCAGGAATCTGAACCTGGACGTGGAGTTATCCAGAGATAAGATAAGTTTAGGAATGATCACTTTCACTAGTGATTTTCTGCACTTGATCTAGAAAAACCCAGGAGAAGATCAGTACCTACAGGAAAAGAACCAGATGTAGAAGAAGGAAGGAATTCAGAGTTCAAGAAGGGTACTGATGGAATCCTGAAGTTTGGAGACAGGATATGTGAGCCTAAGGATAATGAAGTTAGGAACATGATCTTGGAAGAAGCACACAAGAGCAAACTGAGTTTTCATCCCGAATCTACAAAGATGTATCAGGACCTAAAGGGAATGTTTTGGTGGCCTGGGATGAAGAAGGAAGTAGCAGAATATGTCCAATCGTGTCTGGTGTGTCCAAAGGCAAAGATTGAACACCAGAAACCAGCATGGTTATTGCAATCACTGGACGTCCCAGAATGGAAATGAGATAGCATTGCCATGGATTTTGTTTCCGGATTACCGATGACGCAAAAGAGATGGGACGCAGTTTGGGTAGTCGTTGACAGGCTTACGAAATGTGCTCATTTCTTGCAGATCAACCAAAGGTATTCTTTGGAAAAATTAACCCAAATTTACATCAAAGAAGTGGTGAGATTACATGGAGTACCTTCGAGTATAATTTCGGATAGGGATCTGAGATTTACTTCCACGTTTTGGCAGAATCTAAATGGTGCATTGGGAACTAAGCTCAGGATGAGTTCAGCTTATCATCCGCAGACGGATGGTCAGTCTGAGAGGACGATCCAATCGTTGGAAGACCTTTTAAGAGCATGTGTTTTGGAAAACACAGGAAGTTGGGACGAATTCCTTCCATTGATTGAGTTCACATACAATAATAGTTTCCAGTCGAGTATCGGCATGGCGCCATACGAGGCACTGTATGGACGAAAGTACAGAACGCCACTCTGTTGGTATGAGATAGGGGAGAATCAGTTGAT
Organism: Ammopiptanthus mongolicus; assembly: GCA_039655645.1. Lineage (NCBI taxonomy): Eukaryota > Viridiplantae > Streptophyta > Magnoliopsida > Fabales > Fabaceae > Ammopiptanthus > Ammopiptanthus mongolicus. Next base: position 52,799,557 of record CM077348.1, on the reverse strand, counting down.
AGGCCCAGAGATGGTACAGCGAACGACGGAGCAAGTTAAGAAAATTCGAGAAAAGGATCGACAAAAGAGCTACAGTGACAAGAGGAGGAGACCTTTGGAGTTCCAGGAAGGCGATCATGTCTTTATGAGAGTCACTCCAAGAACTGGAATCGACAGGGCAATCAAATCCAGAAAGCTTACACCAAGATTCATTGGACCATTTCAAATTCTTCGCCGAATTGGTCCAGTTGCCTACCAAATTGCCTTACCTCCCAACCTATCCAATATTCACAATATATTCCATATATCCCAACTCAGAAAATACCATCCCGATCCATCACACGTGATAGAGCCCGAATCAATCCAGGTAAGGGAGAACTTAGAATAGGAAACATTGCCTGTACGGATTGAAGACACGAGGGTGACAGAACTCCGCGGAAAGCAGATTCCCTTAGTCAAGGTCATATGGGATGCTATAACAGGAGATGCCACCTGGGAACGTGAAGAGGATATGCAGCAGCGGTATCCACATCTATTCTAAGGAACGTCGAATTTCGTGGACGAAATTATTTTTAAGGGGGGTAGTAATGTAACACCACGATTTTCTTAATCTTTTAATTAATCAGTAATTAAGTAATTATATTTTATTTGAGGGTCTAGAAACTTTAATAAATTATTCCGAGACCATAGTCACACTCTACGCCATCGTAGGAGACTATGGTTAAGTTTTGGGCCAAAAACTCAAACGGAGCCCAATCTATGTTTTTTTCGGATGATAGTGTTTTTCTACTATCATGACCTTATTTTGACTAACGGTCAGAACCACTAGTCTTAAATTTCAATCCTCTACCTTTTTGCTAAAATGTGTCCTGACGTCCAAAAATATAAATAATATTTTATATTCGGACCAAAAATCGATCGGGTAGATGATTTGAGTTCTCTTAGGGTTTTCCGAGAACCGTGAGTCAATAATTTTCATACCAGGACTATGTTTTTCGAGGACTCCTACCAGTGCCGTGAGGATTTTCAAAATGTCGGGACGTGAGGATTTTCTGGCTCTAGATACCAAATGATGTGATCCTGATGGAATCACGGAAATGTAGTATCTATCTAAGAGCTTTGATCAAAATTGAACTAAAATTCAATTGAAAATTTGGGGGAAAAACACACTTGATCAAGAATGTGATCACAATGCCAACCAAGAGAATGCTAATGAAGCAAGTACAATGCAATCTCCTTGGGTGCAATTCTCAAGCCTAAGCCGTGAATTAACAAGATCAAGAATAGAAGAGTTGTAATTGCAACTAAAACTAAGAAAACCGGATTGATCATGAAGTACTAAGTAAAGACACCGTGTGCATGAAGTAACGTAGATTGCAAGTAAGTAAAGAAAAGATGGAAGGGCAGGAAGAGGGGGCTATGGCGCCACACCGAGTCCATTGATTAGAAGAAGTGATAAGCCTAGGTTGATTCGCCACAAGAGATCGGAAGCTCTTGATATGAATCTGGCCGTGGTGCTACTTAAGAACCCAAAGAGGAGACTACTCTTAGCTCGCACTTCTCAAGCTTGGATAAATTCAATTCATTCGTCAAAAAGTGATTCGAATATGTTACAAACACCTATTTATATGGAACAAAAAAATGGATGGGAGCTCATGCAACAGCCTCGCGCCTCCTTCTAGCTATGTGGGCATCCATGACTTAATCCTAAGCCAAATTACAAGCCTAATCGCCACAAAAGTCTTGGACTCTTGATAAGATCAAAGGGGGTGGCTCAATCAAGAACCTAAGAGAGACAAAACCCTCACCATTGGATTCAATCCAAAATCAACTTCTTAGTTATCTTTCCATTCATCATACTCGAATTATATAGGAGATGGAGGGGTGCATACAAAAGGTCATCACTAGATGACAAAACCCCTTTCATGACTATGCCACTAAGTGGTGTAATAAAAGCATTTACTAATCCACTAAGTGGCTAAATTACTATCCTACTTAAGTGACTAATAAAAAGTGGTTCCATAACTTCTAAAGGAGTTACCTAGGCATGCAAGCCAAAGGTTGCCCTCCTAGAAGCTTCCAATTTCGTGCATCCTCATGAAGTGGGCTTGGTCATCGTACAAATTTAGTGTAGCCTACACTTCATGGACACCAAAGTGAAGTTCCCCCAAAATTGGATCCACACAAAGTCTTTTACACTTTATTCAACTAGAATAAAACTAGTAAATGGGCTTTGAAGAAGCTCAGGCCCATCAACATCATATGTCTTCAAGATGGATGAGACAAGTAACCAATTTGGGCTCCACTCCATCAAGACTTGAACTTGGGCATGTTTCCATCAAGGTTGTTACCACTTGGTTTAAGACTTCTTGGGCTTTCTTGATCCTAGCTCTTGTCATGGGTCCACCAAGTCCTTGTAGTGTTCCTTGGTCCAAGCTCCTTAGTGGGCTCACATCATCCCCTCCTTCTTTAAGTGAATTCGACCTCGAATTGAAATCTTCATCACCTACATCAAAAAGAGATAAATCAGCCACATTGAAAGTTGCACTAATTCCACCATACTCACCCGGAAGATCGATCTTAGAAGCATTATCATTGATCTTGGCTAGCACTTGGAATGGCCCATCTCCTGTTAGTTGAAGCTTGGATTTCCTTTATGAAGGAAACCTCTCTTTTCTCATGTGCACCCAAACCCAATCTCCGGGTTCAAACACCACCTTTCTCCTCCCTTTGTCGGCTTGTCTAACATATCTTTCAGTCCTTTTTTCAATTTGAGACTTCTCTTACTCATGTAAATTCCTTACATATTCAACCTTAGCCCTACCATCTGTATGCTTTAAAAGTGAAGAGTTAGGCAATGGCAATAAATCAAGAGGATTTAAAGGGTTAAATCCATAAACAACCTCAAAAGGAGAATATTGGGTAGTACTATGAACAGCCCTATTATAAGCAAATTCCACATGAGGCAAACATTCCTCCCAAGACTTAATGTTCTTTTTAATTACAGCCCTTAGAAGGGAAGAAAGTGTCTTGTTTACTACCTCAGTTTGCCCATCCGTTTGGGGATGGCAAGTAGTGGAGAAAAGAAGCTTTGTACCTAGTTTTCCCCATAATGTCCTCCAAAAGTGACTTAGGAACTTTGTGTCCCTATCACTAACAATACTTCTTGGAAGGCCATGAAGCCTTACCACTTTTTTTAAAAATAATTTAGCAACATGACAAGCATCATCAATCTTTTTGCATGGTATAAAATGTGCCATTTTTGAAAACCTATCCACAACCACAAAGATTGAATCCTTACCATTCCTTGTCCTAGGTAGTCCCACAACAAAATCCATTGACAAATCAATCCAAGGAAAATCAGGAATAGGCAAAGGAGTGTAAAGACCATGAGGCATCACTTTAGATTTAGACTTCTTACAAACAACGCATTTTTCACAAAACTTTTGCACATCATGTTTCATGTGTGGCCAATGAAAATGCTCATGCAACATATCTAAAGTCTTTTCGACCCCAAAATGCCCCATTAGACCCCCTTCATGCGCCTCTTTTAAAAGTAAGTCTCTTATGGAACTTTTAGGCACACATAATCTTTTTTCTTTAAACAAAAACCCTTGGTGCCTAAAATAACCATTTTGAGCCGCATGCACACATGTAGCATAGATATGGGAAAAATCTTTATCATGCTCATACAATTCCTTTATGCATTCAAGTCCAAACAATTTTGTTTCAAGGGTAGAAAGTAAAGTATACCTCCTTGAAAGTGCATCCGCCACAATGTTGGCCTTACCCTTTTTATGCTTGATGACATAGGGAAATTGCTCAAGAAACTCAACCCACTTGGCTTGTCTTTTATTCAACTTCCCTTGTCCTTTCAAATACTTCAAGGACTCATGGTCACTATGGATGACAAATTCTTTGGGCAAAAGATAATGTTGCCATGTTTGCAACGCCCTCACCAAGGCATACAACTCCTTATCATAGGTGGGATAATTAAGTGCAGCACCACTTAATTTCGCACTAAAATAAGCAATTGGATGCCCTTCTTGCATCAAAACAGCTCCAAAACCAATATTAGAAGCATCACATTCAATCTCAAAAGATTTAGCAAAATTATGCAAAACAAGTATTGGTGCATGAGTAAGTTTTTCTTTAAGCTCTTGAAATGCAAGTTCTTGTTTCTCCCACCATTTAAAAGAAACATTTTTCTTGACAATTTCATTAAGGGGTGCAGCCAATGTACTAAAGTCCCTCACAAACCTCCTATAGAAACTAGCCAAGCCATGAAAGCTCCTCACTTCACTCACATTTTTGGGGGTTGGCCAATCTTGAATGGCCTTAATTTTCTATTTATCAACATGGACCCCTTTTGCATTTACAACAAAACCAAGGAAGATCACATGGTCCACACAAAAAGTGCATTTTTCAAAATTTTCACACAACTTCTCTTTTCTTAACACATGCAAAACAACCCTCAAATGTTCATGATGTTCATCTAGGCTTTTGCTATATATCAAGATATCATCAAAATATACAACAACAAACTTACCCAAAAATTCTCTCAAAACATGGTTCATTAACCTCGTGCAAGTACTAGGTACATTAGTTAAACCAAAAGGCATAATCATCCATTCGTACAAACCATATTTCGTTTTGAAAGCAGTTTTCCATTCATCCCCTTTCCTTATCCTAATTTGATGGTACCCACTCTTTAAATCAATTTTAGAAAATAAGCAAGCACCAAACAATTCGTCTAACAAGTCATCAAGTCTAGGGATAGGGTGTCTATACTTGATAGTGATGTTGTTGACAGCCCTACAATCAGTGCAGATCCTCCAACTCCCATCCTTTTTGGGCACTAGGATGACTGGTACAGCACATGGGCTCAAACTCTGTTTGACCCATCCCCTTTGCATCAGCTCCTCAACTTGCTTTTATATTTCTTTAGTCTCTTGAGGGTTGCTCCTATAGGCTGGCCTATTGGGTAATGATGCACCCAGAATGAGATCAATGTGATGTTCAATCCCCCTTAAAGGAGGTAGGCCATGTGGCACTTCCTTTGGAAACACATCACCAAATTCCTGCACAAGAGTTTCAACACCACTAGGCAAAGAGAGTTCATTAGAAGCATTAGCATTCAAACAATATTCTTTGCAATAAAGCATGTATAGGGGCTGCCTAGAAATCAAAGCCCTCTTCACCTCACTTTTTGTTGCCAAATAACTCTCTTTCTTCTCACTATTTTTCTCATTTTTTTTCTCTTCTTTTTGATCTTTATTCTTTCGGCCATCACTTTTTTTTTTTCACTCTCTTTTTCTTTTTCCTCTTGCATTTTTTTCTCTCTCAATTTAAGTTGATCCTCACTTACTTCTCTTGGAGACAATGGTGTAAGAGTGACCTTGTGGTCTTGGTGCATAAAAGAGAACTTGTTTGTATATCCATCATGGTTGGCCTTTTTATCAAATTGCCAAGGCCTCCCAAGCAACATATGACTTGCCTCCATAGGTACCACATCACATAGAACATTATCATGATACTTTCCAATGGAGAAGCAAACTTCAACTTGCTTGTTCATGGTCATCTCACCAACTTCACTAAGCCATTGGAGTTTATATGGCCGTGGATGTGGTTTAGTCACAAGATTCAATTTAGAAACCATTCTAGCACTAGCAACATTAGCACAACTCCCACCATCAATAATTAAAGAACATACCTTCCCTTGTATCATGCACCTTGTATGGAAGATATTTTCTCTTTGGCTTTCATCATGCTCTTTGACTTGGCTTCCCAAAAGTCTCCTCACCATGAGCAAATCTCCTTCCGGTACTATTTCTCCCTCACTTTCTTCTTCACTAGAGGCCTTGGATTGTGTTACAACTTCATCATTCCTCAATATCATCACTTTTTTACTTGGGCATTGAGATGCAATATGTCCATGACCCAAACATTTGAAGCATTTCACATCACGGTTTCTAGGTGTAGAAGAGGCTTCCATAGGTTTCTTTCCATGTGTGCTAGTCACGGCCTCCTTGGAAGTTGAGGTGCCCTCCTTCTTTGATTTGTCCTTCCAACTTGAAGGTGAAAACTTAGAAGAAGAAGAAGAAGAAAATTTGGACTTCTTCCTCTTAAGTTATTGTTCCACCTTGATAGCTTGTTGGACCAAATCCTCAATCTCCACATAGTTTTGAAGCTCCACTATGTCTTGAATCTCTTGATTTAATCCATGTAAGAACCGAGCCATAGTAGCCTCCCTCTCTTCATGAATGTTGGACCTAATCAAGGCCAATTCCATTTCTTTGTGGTACTCGTCAACACTCTTGGATCCTTGGGTCAATCTTTGCAATTTGTTGTGAAGATCTCTATGGTAATGGAATGGCACAAATCTTCTCCTCATGACTTGTTTCATTTCAGCCCAAGTTTCAATTGGCTCCTCCTCATACCTTCTTCTTTCTTTATGCATTTGATCCCACCAAACAAGTGCATAGTCTTTAAATTCAAGAGCGGCTACCTTCATTCTCTTCCTTTCATTGTAGTTGTTGCAATCAAACACTTGCTCCATCTTCATCTCCCACTCCAAGTAGGCTTCGGGATCATTCTTCCCAAGGAAGGTAGGAACTTTGATCTTGACTCCTTGAATTCTATCCTCTCTATCACGCCTCCTTCCTCTATGTCCTGCTCCTCTAGGTCTTCCACTTTCACTTTCATATCCACTTGACTCATCACGGGTTTGAAGGTTGGCAAGTTGTCTATCATAATTTGCTTGCATTGCCTCCATTTGCCTTGTAAGGGTGCGGATTTGATTAGTCATCCTAGCTTGGAGAATTACGGACCTTGGAGAAAGAGGTGGGCTATCTGCCATCACTTGAAACAAAAGATTAAATATAACAAGAATTTTAAACTTCTCTCCACACTCCCTCAAGTGTGTCACTCAAAATTGTGATACACTCAATTGGGCTTTTTCCACACAATATGTAATTTTTCACTCTTGCCTTTTTCCTCTCAAAATGTCCTCTTATAGTTCTTAAAGGAGTCAACCTCCAATCCACACAAAATGTCCAAAACCAAATAATAATATTCCACAAGACTTATCAAGAACAAAGGAAAGGCAAGACAAGGAAAAGCTTTCACAAGAATACAAACAAGAATGAAGGGAAACTTTGTCATGAACACAATTTGCCCAAATAAGATTTTTTTTTTCCTATTCTTTCTCTGTTTTTTTTTACGCTGTTTTTTTTTTTTTAACACTTCCATGAAGAGAAAAACACTTGCAAACTTGTTTTGGGGCAGAAACATAAAAGCAACGAAAATTCCCTTCAAAACAGAATCAAAGTAATATTTGGATAGAAAAGAAGAAAGGTTGAAGATGAAGAACAAGAAGAAAATTGAAGAACAAAACACAAAAATAATTCAACCAAACCTGAGCATTGATACCACTTGATGACAACCAAATTAGTGGGTTGCCTTGTTGATGATCTTAGGTTGAATTATCAAGCACAATTGATGAGACTTCCATAGAAACTTAAGAAAACATGTAGTATTCAATTCGAGAAAGAAAGAAAGAAGAAAATGGATGGAGATGAGAAAGGGGGAGAGGCGCCACAAATCCAAGGGGATTTGATAGGCCTAGTGAAGAACGCCACAAAAGTCTTGGACTCTTGATAAGATCTGATATGATCCTGAATTCATTAAGCATGTGGAAGGAAAACTACAAGGATTTTATTATTTTGAAATTCAAAGTGTCTTGAAGAACCATGATGATGAAGGGCATGTGCTACTTGGAAGCCCATTTACTAGTCTTATTTCTAATTAAATAAAATGTAATAGGCTATTTGTAGATCCAATTTTGGGGGAACTTCACTTTAGTGTCCATGAAGTGTGGGCTACACTAATTTTTTATGATGACCAAGCCCAATTCATGAGGATGCACGAAATTGGAAGCTTCTAGGAGAGCAACCTTTGGCTTGCATGCCTAAGTAACTCCTTTAGAAGTTATGGAACCACTTTTTATTAGTCACTTAAGTAGGATAGTAATTTAGCCACTTAGTGGATTAGTAAATGCTTTTATTACACCACTTAGTGGCATAGTCATGAAAGGGGATTTGTCATCTAGTGATGACCTTTTGTATGCACCCCTCCATCTCCTATATAATTCGAGTATGATGAATGGAAAAAAAAAAAATTAAGAAGTTGATTTTGGATTGAATCCAATTGTGAGGGTTTTGTCTCTCTAAGGTTCTTGATTGAGCCACCCCCTTGATCTTATCAAGAGTCCAAGACTTTTGTGGTGATCTTCACTAGGCTTATCAAATCCCCTTGGATTTGTGGCGCCTCTCCTCTGTTCTCATCTCTATCCATTTTCTTGTTTCTTTCTTTCTTGAATTGAATACTACATGTTGTCTTAAGTTTCTATGGAAGTCTCATCAATTGTGCTTGATAATTCAACCTAAGATCTTTAACAAGGCAACCCACTATTTTGGTTGTCATCAAGTGGTATCAAAGCTTAGGCTTTGGTTGAATTTTTGTTTGTGTTCTTGATTCTATTTTCTTTGTTCTTCATCTTCTACCTTTTTTGTTATTCATGGAAGTCAAGCAAAGGGAGAATATTTTCTATTCTCGATGCTTTGTGAAGGGCATGGTGTGTAGCTTGACCATTGATAGGAAAAGTTACATCAACATGGCCAGCACAACCTTGGTGGAGAAGTTGTCACTTCATGTTCTGGAGCATCTGCAACCATATTCACTCAATAGTCTCGAGGATCCAGAAGTTAGTGATATGGGCAGCATGATGGTGACCAAACAAGTACTAGTGTCATTTAAATTTGAGGGAAATGAAGATGAGGTACTATGTGATGTGGTGCCTACAAAAACAAGGCACTTGCTACTTGGGCGTCCTTGGAGGCATCAACGACAAGCAAGGTGTGTTGAAGAGAAAGAAAAACAAGAGAGTATGGTCCATGATAAAAAGAAAGATGAGATTGAGAGTGATGAAAATAGAGAGGTAAAAGAAAGTGAAGAGAAAAAGGAGAGTATAGAGGGAAAAGAAGAAAAAAAAGAGAGCATAGAGAAAGAAGTTGAGAAGCAAAACAGTGGGAGAAAAGAAGATGGAAAAGAAAATAATGAGGTTTTTGTTTGTAAAAATGAGAGGTTTGAGAGGAAGGTAGAGAAAAGGGAGAGTGATGAGAGAGAATAAGACGAAAATGAAAACCATGAAAGAAAAGTAGAGGAAAAAGAGAAAAATGGGGGATATATCTTGAACAATGATAATTTTGAGAGAAAAAGGGATGGAAGAGCCAATTTTCAAGAAAAAGGTGGAAGGCATAAAAGAAAGATGTTATTAGATAATCCACTAACTTTTGATGCAGGTTTGGATTTGAGGACAAATCCTTTTGAAGAAGGGGAGCCTGATATGATCCTGAATTCATTAAGCATGTGGAAGGAAAACTACAAGGATTTTATTATTTTAAAATTCAAAGTGTCTTGAAGAACCATGATGATGGAGGGCATGTGCTACTTGGAAGCCCATTTACTAGTCTTATTTCTAATTAAATAAAATGTAATAGGCTATTTGTGGATCCAATTTTGGGGGAACTTCACTTTGGTGTCCATGAAGTGCGGGCTACACTAAATTTTTATGATGACCAAGCCCAATTCATGAGGATGCACGAAATTGGAAGCTTCTGGGAGGGCAACTTTTGGCTTGCATGCCTAGGTAACTGTTATGATCCAAAGTGGATCTATTGAATGTAGGATCGTTCTAGGAGAATTGATCCGAAATTGAAATGAAAATTCAAACTAAAAATTGGAGGGAAATCCAAACTTGTTCATTTTTGATGATCTTGAGGAAAATTGAGAGAACTAGCTCCACCTCAAGCCAAAGCTTGATCATCAAATCACAAGAATCATGGATCCACAATTCCTAAGCAACATAAAGCTAAAATGCATAAATCCTAAGATAAGCCTAAGGCTTTAGGCGTGAGGCAACTTGAATTCAAAAATAACGAAAAGAAAGGGAAAAGATGAAGGGGAAGGGAAATGGAAGAAAGCGCCACAACTCCATGGATTAGATGGAGTGATAAGCTCAAGGAAGATCCGCCACAAGAGTAAGGAGCTCTTGATGAGAATCACAAGGTTCTACTCTAGAACCTTCAAGAGGAGACTCTCTCTCTCAACTCTCTCTAAATTCTCAATGTGAGAAAAATTCTAAACTTTCAATTATGAATGAAAATGAGTACAAGGAGGTATTTATATGGCTCCTAACTTCTCTATGTGTAGGCGCGCCTAAGCTCCTCTTATGCATGGTAGGAGCGCGCCTCTTCCTACTTGGATGGGCCTTGATGACTCCATCGTGGCCCATTTACAAGTCCATGATGCAAAAGTCAAACTAGAAAAGTCAAAGTACTAAAAGTCCTACTTTTATTACATGGTTTCCTAAACTAGTTTATGTAGCCGTGACCTCAAGTTGTGAGAGGTTCACCATTCTTGGTTCTTCCTCTTGGTTGATCTTCATGTCCATGAGGTTGACTACTTTCACTTCAAGTGCACTTTGGGCCTTCTTCAATCTTGATCTTGTCATAGGCCCAACTATGTTCCTTAAGCTTGAGTCCTCTTCTTCCTCTTTAGGTGATGCTTGGTGAGTGTTGTCATGAGGGATCTCATCATCCCCTCCTTCTTGGAGTGAATTCGACCCCGAATTTAGTTCTTGGTCACCTACATCAAATAAACTCAAGTCACTAACATTGAAAGTGGCACTCACATTGTAATCACCCGGCAAGTCTATTTTATATGCATTATCATTAATTCGCTCCAAGACTTGAAATGGGCCATCCCCCCTTGGGTTTAATTTGGATTTCCTTTTTGAGGGAAATCTTTCTTTTCTCAAATGAACCCATACCCAATCCCCGGGTTGAAAGACAACATGTTTCCTTCCCTTATTTGCAAATTTGGCATTTTGTTCTAAACGCTTTTCAATTTGAGCCTTGACTTTTTCATGCAGCTTTTGAACAAATTCAGCTTTTGTTTTGCCATCTTTATGCATCAAGTTAGACGCATTGGGCAAGGGAAGTAGGTCAAGTGGAGTTAGGGGATTGAACCCGTATACCACTTCAAATGGTGAGCAAAGTGTGGTGGAGTGTGTAACTCGATTATAAGCAAATTCAACAAATGGTAAACACTCCTCCCAAGTTTTCAAATTCTTTTTAATGATTGCTCTAAGAAGGGTTGACAATGTGCGATTCACAACCTCCGTTTGCCCATCCGTTTGGGGATGACAAGTGGTGGAAAAGAGCAATTTTGTTCCCAATTTATTCCATAGAGTTCTCCAAAAATGGCTTAAGAATTTTGTATCCCTATCCGAGACTATGCTCTTAGGCACCCCATGTAGCCTAACAATTTCTTTGAAGAAAAGGTTGGCTATGTGGCATGCATCATCACTTTTATGACAAGGGATGAAATGGGCCATTTTTGAGAATCGGTCCACTACAACAAAGATTGAATCTCTTCCTTGTGTAGTCCTAGGGAGCCCTACAATAAAGTCCATGGATATGTCCATCCAAGGGGCCATAGGAATAGGCAAGGGAGAGTACAATCCATGAGGTTTGCTAGTCGATTTAGCCCTCTTACAAACAATACATTTTTGGCACCATTTATGCACTTCTTTCTTAAGACAAGGCCAATAAAAGTGTTCAAGAAGAATGTCCATTGTCTTTTTGACCCCGAAGTGCCCCATTAAACCTCCCTCATGTGCTTCCTTTATTAATAATTCCCTCATTGAATGCTTAGGGACACACAATCGCTTATCTTTAAAAAGAAAACCATCATGCAAGTAATAGTCCTTATGCGCCCCTTGCTCACACTCTTTGAAAATTTGAGAGAATTCTATATCACAAGCATACAATTCCTTTATGTGATTAAACCCTAGGATTTTGGTTTCTAATGTGGCAAGCAAATTATATCTCCTAGATAGAGCATCGGCCACCATGTTCATTTTTCCCTTTTTGTGTTTAATCACATATGGAAATTGTTCAATGAATTCCACCCACTTTGCGTGGCGCTTGTTTAACTTCCCTTGTCCTTTTAAGTGCTTCAAGGACTCATGATCACTATGTATCACGAATTCTTTAGGCAATAGGTAGTGTTGCCACACCTTGAGACTCCTTACTAGGGCATATAATTCTTTATCATAAGTAGAGTAGTTTAAACTTGCCCCACTAAGTTTCTCACTAAAATAAGCAATGGGGTGGCCTTCTTGAAGCAAAACAGCCCCAATGCCTACATTAGAGGCATCACACTCTATTTCAAAGGACTTCACAAAATTTGGAAGCGCAAGTATTGGTGCATTTGTGAGTTTTTCTTTTAACAAGTTAAAAGCCTTTTCTTGTTCTTGACCCCATTTAAAACCAACATGCTTTTTAACCACTTCATTTAGGGGTGCGGCCAAAGTGCTAAAATCTTTGACAAATCTCCTATAGAAACTTGCCAATCCATGGAAGCTTCTCACTTCTCCCACGGTTTTGGGAGTTGGCCACTCTTTAATGGCTTTGATTTTCTCCTCATCAACTTGTACACCTTTGGAACTCACAACAAACCCAAGGAATACAACTTGATGAGTACAAAAAGAGCATTTCTCAAGATTAGCATACAATTGCTCTTTCCGTAGCACTTGCAAGACACTTCTAACATGTTCAATATGCACCTCAAGTGTCATGCTATAGATCAAAATGTCATCAAAGTACACTACCACAAATTTGCCTAGAAAATCCCTCAAGACATGATTCATGAGCCTCATGAATGTGCTAGGTGCATTAGTTAGCCCAAAAGGCATGACTAGCCATTCATAAAGTCCATATTTTGTCTTAAAGGCGGTTTTCCATTCATCCCCCTCCCTAATCCTTATTTGATGATATCCACTCTTGAGATCTATTTTAGAAAAGTAGCATGAACCATGCAACTCATCTAATAAGTCATCAAGGCGAGGGATTGGATGCCTATATTTTATGGTAATGTTGTTGATGGATCTACAATCCGTGCACATTCTCCAAGTGCCATCTTTCTTTGGAACAAGGATGACGGGCATAGCACAAGGACTTAGAGATTCCCGTACCCATCCTTTTTCCAAGAGATCTTCTACTTGCTTTTGAATCTCTTTTGTTTCTTGTGGATTGCTTCTATAGGCCGGCCTATTAGGTAGAGAAGCACTTGGAATTAAATCCATTTGGTGCTCAATTCCCCTCATAGGTGGTAGGCCGCAAGGAATATCTTTTGGAAATACATCCACATATTCGTTTATGAGAGATTCAAAAGAAGTTGGCAAAGTTGTAGGTTGAGTTAATTTATTTTGAGTTAAGCAAGTTTCACGAAGATAGAGTAGGTATAGTGGTTGCCTTGCAAGATATGCTCTCTTCACCTCTCTTTCTTTTATGAACAAGCTCTCTTTTGTGCTCTCTTCTCTTACCTCAACCGCTTGCTTTTCTCTCTTATGTCCTTTTCCATTTTTCTTTGATTCTTTTTCACACTCAATTTCTTTTTCCTTTATGGCTTTTCTCTCTTGCTCTCTTTTCACTCTTAATTTCACTTGATCCTCACACACTTCTCTTGGTGAAAGAGGTACAAGAGTAACTTTCCTATTTCTATGTACAAAAGTAAATTTGTTGGAATGACCATCATGCACCACATTCCTATCAAATTGCCATGGTCTTCCAAGTAGGATATGCCCCGCTTCCATTGGAACCACATCACAAAGAACTTCATCTTCATACTTCCCAACGGAGAAGCTCAACATTACTTGCTTGTTGACTAACAATTCACCCTCTTCACTTAGCCATTGAAGCTTGTAAGGCCGTGGATGCAAAGTAGTCTTCAACCCAAGTTTTGCCACTAGTCTTGTGCTTGCAACATTAGTACAAGATCCACCATCAATTATCAATGAGCAAAGCTTGTCTTGGATAGTGCATCTTGTGTGGAAGATGTTCTCTCTTTGGCTATCATCCTTCTCTTTTAGTTGAACCCCAAGCAACCTCCTAACCATGAGTAAATCCCCTTCTAATGCTTTCACTTCACTCTCTTCTTCACTTTCACTAGTGGACATAGGGGAAGAAGGAGAAGAATTACATGTCTCATACCCTCCCTCTTTAATTACCATGGTCCTTTTATTTGGACATTGAGAAGCTATATGACCCCTACCCAAGCATTTAAAACATTTAATATCTCTATTCCTAGAAGTTGATGGAATTGAAGTAGGACTTGATACATTTTTACCTTTGAACACATTAGGACCCGAACCTTCATTGGTCTTGAATGTGGTTCCCTCCTTCTTAGACTTGTCCTTCCAACTTGATGAGGAATAGTTGTTGAATGGCTTCTTGTAGGATCTCTTTCTCTTCAATTGTTGCTCCACTTTGATTGCTTGATGCACCAAATCTTCTAATTCAACATAATGGTGCAATTCAACTATGTCCAAGATTTCTTGATTCAAACCATTGAGGAATCTTGCCATGGTTGCTTCTCTTTCGTCAAAGATGTTGGCCCTAATCAATGCAACCTCCATCTCCTTATAGTATTCGTCCACACGTTTGTTGCCTTGATTAAGCCTTTGAAGCTTGTTATGGAGCTCCCTATGATAGTGTGAAGAAACAAATCTTTTCCGCATAATGGCCTTCATTTCTCTCCAAGTAGAAATTGGATCATCTCCATTCCTCCTTTTCTCCTTGATTAGTTGATCCCACCATATCAATGCATAGTCCACAAACTCTATGGATGCCACCTTAACCTTCTTCTCTTCACTATAATGTTGGCATTCAAAAATTTGCTCTATTTTTGTCTCCCACTCTAGATATAACTCGGGATCATTTTTACCTTGAAATGTTGGCACTTTTACTTTTACTCCCTCAAGTCTATCATTTTGTCTCCTCACTCTATCCTCACCATAGACTCCATGCCTCCTCCTATGCCTCCTTCTCCTTCGGTCATCCTCCTCATATTCATTGTCTTCATGTGATGAATTTGCATGAGAGGAACTTTCTTGTCTTGGACTTCTAGTTCTTGTGCCTCTTGAAGCTCTTTCAAGGCCTTCAAGTCTTTCATTAACCACATCATTTTGCCTTTCTAGAAGCCTTTCCAAATGCCGTGTCATTCTTTGAAGTTTCATATCATAGGCCAAGGTTCTAGGGGAAGGTGGTGTACTACCTTCACCATCACCTCTAGTTTGTGACATGTTTACAATTTTCAACAATGAAATAAAAAAAATAAAATGGACCTCACCACTCAACTAAGTGTTTCACTCTTAGAATGTTCACTCGTGTATCACACAAATAGGCTTTTTAGCAAATGCACACTCTTGCCTTTTTCCACTCTAAAGTCTCACTCAAAGGCTCTTGAAGTAGAAACAAGCAATTCCAAGATATAAAGCCAAATACACTTGCAAACAAATCAAACCAAGAGTAATGCACTCACAAGAATTTCAAGGAAAGAAAACTACAAGACAAAACTTAAGAAGTTTAAAAGACAAACTAAAAATGCTCAACAAGAAATAGTACACTCAAATAGAATTGAAGAAGACAAGTAAAAGAAGAAAGAATAAGAAGAAAGACAAAGTAGAAAATGAACTTTTCTTAATGTGTTCTTGAATTTCGAAATTTCTTGCTCAAGTAGGCTCATACACAAAGTTTCAAGGCTGAATAGTGGCAAGTCTTTTTCTGCAAATAATTTTTTTTTCGAAACTTTTAGTATTTGCACTTTTGCCCCAATATTTTTTTTTAAATTTGCGTTTTGGTCCTTTGGATTTTTTTTTCAGATTTGGACTCTTTTTCCTTTTCTATAATTTCTGAACTATTTTTTTTTTTATAACAGCCACTGACTTTTCGAAATTACACAAACAGCCCAAACTAAACAATTAATACAAATGTAAGATTAAAGAGCCTTCTAAAGTGCTTTTGCAAGAAGCAAATTGAATTTCAACAAACAAATTTAGGATTCACTATTTTGATGCTTAGATCTTTCATTCAAGTGGTTGATCAACAAGTTAACCAACACTTTTGAAATTCATCAAGATCTATCAAGCAATTATCCCAAGGATCCTAAGAAATATGAAGAACACTTATGAACATCAAGAAAATTCAAATTCAAAAGAATAGATCAAATCTAACACAAATATATGTAGAATTCGAAAATTCAAACCATAAGAACAACAAATTACACTACTAGAACACAAAATCAAGATCAAAAGGATCTAGATCTAGAATTTTTTTTTGAATTTGAAAAAGTGGCGCCAAAAATTTGAATTTACCGCCAAATTTTTTTGAATATTTTTAGCTTCTAACTCTCCTAGAGGCTAGCTCTAGATACCAAATGTTATGATCCAAAGTGGATCTATTGAATGTAGGATCGTTCTAGGAGAATTGATCCGAAATTGAAATGAAAATTCAAACTAAAAATTGGAGGGAAATCCAAACTTGTTCATTTTTGATGATCTTGAGGAAAATTGAGAGAACTAGCTCCACCTCAAGCCAAAGCTTGATCATCAAATCACAAGAATCATGGATCCACAATTCCTAAGCAACATAAAGCTAAAATGCATAAATCCTAAGATAAGCCTAAGGCTTTAGGCGTGAGGCAACTTGAATTCAAAAATAACGAAAAGAAAGGGAAAAGATGAAGGGGAAGGGAAATGGAAGAAAGCGCCACAACTCCATGGATTAGATGGAGTGATAAGCTCAAGGAAGATCCGCCACAAGAGTAAGGAGCTCTTGATGAGAATCACAAGGTTCTACTCTAGAACCTTCAAGAGGAGACTCTCTCTCTCAACTCTCTCTAAATTCTCAATGTGAGAAAAATTCTAAACTTTCAATTATGAATGAAAATGAGTACAAGGAGGTATTTATATGGCTCCTAACTTCTCTATGTGTAGGCGCGCCTAAGCTCCTCTTATGCATGGTAGGAGCGCGCCTCTTCCTACTTGGATGGGCCTTGATGACTCCATCGTGGCCCATTTACAAGTCCATGATGCAAAAGTCAAACTAGAAAAGTCAAAGTACTAAAAGTCCTACTTTTATTACATGGTTTCCTAAACTAGTTTATGTAGCCGTGACCTCAAGTTGTGAGAGGTTCACCATTCTTGGTTCTTCCTCTTGGTTGATCTTCATGTCCATGAGGTTGACTACTTTCACTTCAAGTGCACTTTGGGCCTTCTTCAATCTTGATCTTGTCATAGGCCCAACTATGTTCCTTAAGCTTGAGTCCTCTTCTTCCTCTTTAGGTGATGCTTGGTGAGTGTTGTCATGAGGGATCTCATCAGTAACTCCTTTAGAAGTTATGGAACCACTTTTTATTAGTCACTTAAGTAGGATAGTAATTTAGCCACTTAGTGGATTAGTAAATGCTTTTATTACTCCACTCAGTGGTATAGTCATGAAAGGGGATTTGTCATCTAGTGATGACCTTTTGTATGCACCCCTCCATCTTCTATATAATTCGAGTATGATGAATGGAAAAAAAAAACTAAGAAGTTGATTTTGGATTGAATCCAATTGTGAGGGTTTTGTCTCTCTAAGGTTCTTGATTGAGCCACCCCCTAGATCTTATCAAGAGTCCAAGACTTTTGTGGCGATCTTCACTAGGCTTATCAAATCCCCTTGGATTTGTGGCGCCTCTCCTCTTTTCTCATCTCCACCCATTTTTTTGTTTCTTTCTTTCTTGAATTGAATACTACATGTTTTCTTAAGTTTCTATGGAAGTCTAATCAATTGTGCTTGATAATTCAACCTAAGATCTTTAACAAGGCAACCCATTATTTAGGTTGTCATCAAGATCAAAGAGGGTGGCTCAATCAAGAACCTAAGAGAGACAAAACCCTCACAATTGGATTCAATCCAAAATCAACTTCTTAGTTATCTTTCCATTCATCATACTCGAATTATATAGGAGATGGAGGGGTGCATACAAAAGCTCATCACTAGATGACAAAACCCCTTTCATGACTATGCCACTAAGTGGTGTAATAAAAGCATTTACTAATCCACTAAGTGGCTAAATTACTATCCTACTTAAGTGACTCATAAAAAGAGATTCCATAACTTCTAAAGGAGTAACCTAGGCATGCAAGCCAAAGGTTGCCCTCCTAGAAGCTTCCAATTTCGTGCATCCTCATGAAGTGGGCTTGGTCATCATACAAATTTAGTGTAGCCCACACACTTCATGGACACCAAAGTGAAGTTCCCCCAAAATTGGATCCACACAAAGTCTTTTACACTTTATTCAACTAGAATAAAACCAGTAAATGGGCTTTCAAGAAGCTCACGCCCATCAACATCATATGTCTTCAAGATGGATGAGACAAGTAACCAATTTGGGCTCCACTCCATCAAGACTTAAACTTGGGCTTGTTTCCGTCAAGGTTGTCCCCACTTGGTTTAAGACTTCTTGGGCTTTCTTGATCCTAGCTCTTGTCATGGTTCCACCAAGTCCTTGAAGTGTTCCTTGGTCCAAGCTCCTTCGTGGGCTCACATCACTACTCTTAGCTCACACTTCTCAAGCTTGGATAAATTTAATTCATTCGTCAAAACGTGATTCAAATATGTTACAAACACCTACTTATATGAAACAACAAAATGGATGGGAGCTCATTCAACAGCCTCGCGCCTCCTTCTAGCTATGTCGGTATCCATGACTTAATCCTAAGCCCAATTACAAGCCTAATTAAGTCCTAATACAAATTACACTCAAAGTTCTAAGATTATTACAAACATGTAAATGAAACTCCTAATCCTAGGTCGTCCAATGACGGTCTTGAACTGCACTTTCGAGTAGGAGAGTGTCTTTGCTTATTCATCCACTTTAGCTTCATGGCTTGCCTCTTGCTATGATTTTAGGATCACACCATCCCCACCTTCTTGAAGACAATTCGACCTCGAGTTGAAGACCTCCGTACCTACATTAAAAGTGAAAACCATAGTTTTTCCCCCTCTAGTTCTTCAAAGTTAAGGTAAGGCTAAGTGTACATCCCACCCTCCGGGGTCAAATAAAAAGTGAAAGAACTCTTCACACGTAAGATTGTAAAGCTAAAATAGTGAAATGGAATGGAAGTACACGAGTTATACCTTTTGAAGATTGATGCAACCACCTTACTTACCTTCGGTTCATGACATAGGAACATCATGCTTGTCCTCCCAGTTGTTTTCATTCGTTAACATAGGTTGAATTCTCAAGTTTTGGGCTATTGTCCCTCACATCAACATAAGTAATTGGTGTTCTTGGGGTTGTAAAACAACCCTCTAAATTACAACCCTCTAAATTTTCATGGGATGCACCACATTCAAGTTTATACGATGGTTAAGAAACAAGTAAAGCATGGATGGGTGCATTATTAAGCATTTCAAACATTTCTGTATGCAATCCTTGAAAACTTAATGCAAATCCGAAAGAGATTAAAGATGCCATCATATTTTCTTTATTTGGAAATGTGCACTCGGTTTTGGAGTTGAATTGCACAGGGCAAGGAAATAGCAACAAGTGCATCAACACATAGGCTCTAGAATTGTATCTTCAAAACAAATGTTCAGAGTTATGCAAATCATTAAACAAGTATGCAAATATAATGAGTGAAAGAGAAGAGTAAGAACCAAGCAAGTTACCAAGTAACATAGAGTTAGAATGTCTATGTTTTTGTATACTCACGCATGGCAAACCTTGGTTCGCTTCCTTGTAATGCACAAACTCAATTTCCTCACCTTCTTTTATCTGCTTTTCTATTTAGTGTCACCATCATCGAATTCTATCTCTTTTTTTTTATATGAACAAGCTCTCCACTTTCCTCTCTACTTTTGCCTCAACGTCTTTATTCACACTTGTCTTCTCTTTCTTCTATTAGAATTGCTGAAGCTTTTGTCTTCTTCTATTACAGTACTTCATGCTTCAGGACTTCATAGAAAAGGGTACCCTACTTTCTGGTCAAGCTTGGACTTTCAAAATCTTAATATTTCATTCAAAATTACTTCTCCAGCCTTTATAATGTTTGTATTCTAAATAGACGTTTGATTAGATTCACCGGACGCTTCTTAAATTAGCTAAGGCGCTTGATTACCCACTGAGCACATTCACAAGGCTGTTTAACTCGTAGCATTCTTAGCAGTTAGCGTATTATGCTTCTTTGACCCTCTTAATGCACGAATTAAGATTCGATGTCTTCATGAAACTTCTAGATACGAATATAGCTTTAATGAGACACCGGTTTCATTCAATTCGGACACCTACAACCCAATATATCATCATCAGATGCTACAAAGGTCTCACTGTCAGGAACAACATCACGTCACCAACTCACGGATGCAATTTGACAAAGATAGATATCGATTTCGCACTGCACCTCTTCATGAGAGTTGCGGATATTTCTCTAAGCCTTCCAACGATACCAAGACCGATGCTTTTGCACACCTAATGCTCCAGAAATTGTCAGCAGACGCGTGCATGTTCTGATTGTCCCGAACAGTATCATATCTCAAGCTTGAAGAAGGAATTTCACTCAGATCGAGATTGGTTCAGATCTTGACTTCTCCAGGAAACATGTATTTATTCATCTTATCTTTCTAACAGAACCAATATCACTTCATTTCGACTAGCGTACCACAAAATACGATGTTTCAGGCGCTTGATTATCAGCAGCAGGCGCTTGACTTCAATCTTCAGTGTTTTTGCTTTTGCAGCTTTTGTACTTTTGTCTTTATTCACGCTTAACTTCTCTTTCTTCTATTAGAATTGCTGAAACTTTTGTGTTCTTCTATTACAGTACTTCATGCTTCAAGACTCTACAGAAAATGGTACCTTATTTTCTGGTCAAGCTTGGACTTTGAATATCTTAATACTTCATTCAAAATTACTTCTCCAGCCTTCATAATGTTTTGTATTCTGAATAGATGCTTGATTAACTTCACTGGACGCCTCTTAAATTAGCTAAGGTGAGTGGTTATCCACTGGGCACATTCACAAGGCAGTTTACCTCGTATTCTGACCAGTGAGCATATTATGCTTCTTAGACCCTCTTAATGGCCGAATTAGGATTCGATGTTTTCATGAAACTTGTAGATATGGATATTAGCTTTAATGAGACACTGGTTTCATCCAATTCGGACGCCAACAACTCAATATATGGCCATCAAACGCTACAAAGGTTTGACTGTCAGGAACAACATCACGTCACCAACTTATGGATGCAATTTGACAAAGATAGAAATCGATTTCGCTCTTTTGCTCTTCATGAGAGTTGTGGATATTTCTCTAAGCCTTCCAATGATACTAAGATAAATGTTTTTGAACACATAAAGCTCCAAAAATTGTCAGCAGACGCTTGCATGTTCTGATTGTCACGAACAGTACCACATCTTAAGTTTGAAGAAGGAATTTCAGTCAGATAGAGTTTGGTTCAGATCTCGATATTTGTAGGAAACATGTAGGTATTTCTCTTATCTTTCCAATAAAGCCAAGATCCCTTCATTTCGATGAGCGTACCTCAAAATGCGACGCTTCGGACGCTTCATTGTCGGTAGCTGGCGCTTGACTTCAATCTTCAGTGGTTTTGCTTTTGCAGCTTTTGTGCTTTTGTCTTTATTCACACTTGTCTTCTCTTTCTTCCATTAGAATTGCTGAAGCTTTTGTCTTCTTCTATTACAGTACTTCATGTTTCAGGACTTTATAGAAAAGGGTACCCTATTTTCTGGTCAAGCTTGGACTTTCAATATCTTAATAGTTCATTCAAAATTACTTCTCCAGCCTTTATAATGTTTGTATTCTTAACAGACACTTGATTAGATTCACCGGACTCTTCTTAAATTAGCAAAGGCGCTTGATTATCCACTGGGCACATTCACAAGGCTGTTTAACTAGTAGCATTCTTAGCAGTTAGTGTATTATGCTTCTTTGACCCTCTTAATGCACGAACTACGATTCGATGTCTTCATGAAACTTGTAGATACGGATATTAGCTTTAATGAGACACTGGTTTCATCCAATTAGGACACCTACAACTCAATATACCATCATCAGACACTACAAGGGTATGACTGTCAGGAACAACATCACGTCACCAAATTACGGATGCAATTTGGCAAAGTAGATATCGATTTCGCTCTGGAACTCTTCATGAGAGTTGCAGATATTTCTCTAATCCTTCCAAGGATACCAAGATTGATGCTTTTGAACACCTAATGCTCCAGAAATTGTCAGCAGACGCTTGCATGTTCTGATTGTCCCGAACAGTATCACATCTCAAGCTTGAAGAAGGAATTTCACTCAGATCGAGATTGGTTTAGATCTTGACTTCTCCAGGAAACATGTATTTATTTATCTTATCTTTCTAACAAAACCAATATCACTTCATTTCGACTAGCGTACCTCAAAATACGATGTTTCGGGCGCTTGATTATCGACAGCAGGCGCTTGACATCAATCTTCAGTGTTTCTGCTTTTGTAGGTTTTCTACTTTTGTCTTTATTCACGCTTGTCTTCTCTTTCTTATATTAGAATTGCTGAAGCTTTTGTGTTCTTCTATTACAGTACTTCATGCGTCAAGACTTTATAGAAAATGGTACCTTATTTTCTGGTCAAGCTTGGACTTTGAATATCTTAATACTTCAATCAAAATTACTTCTCCAGCCTTCATAATGTTTTTATTCTGAATAGACGCTTGATTAGCTTCGCTGGACGCCTCTTAAATTAGCTAAGGTGCGTGGTTATCCACTAGGCACATTCACAAGGCTGTTTACCTCGTTGCATTCTGACCAGTGAGCGTATTATGCTTCTTAGACCCTCTTAATGGCCGAATTAGGATTCGATGTTTTCATGAAACTTGTAGATATGGATATTAGCTTTAATGAGACACTACTTTCATCCAATTTGGACACCTACAACTCAATATATGGCCATCAGACGCTACAAAGGTATGACTGTCAGGAACAACATCACGTCACCAACTTACGGATGCAATTTGACAAAGATAGAGATCGATTTCACTCTTGTGCTATTCATGAGAGTTGCGGATATTTCTCTAAGCCTCCCAACTATGCCAAGATCGATGTTTTTGAACCACTAAAGCTCCAGAAATTGTTAGCAGACGCTTGCATGTTCTGATTGTCACGAACTTTACCACATCTAAAGTTGAAGAAGGAATTTTAGTCAGATATTGATTGGTTCAAATCTCGAGATCTGTAGGAAACATGTAGGTATTTCTCTTATTTTTCCCACAAAGCCAAGATCACTTCATTTCGACGAGCGTACCTCAAAATACGACGTTTCGAACACTTCATTGTCGGCAGCAGGCGCTTGACTTCAATCTTCAGTGGTTTTGCTTTTGCAGCTTCTGTGCTTTCGTCCTTATTCACACTGGTATTCTATTTCTTCTAATAGAATTGCTGAAGCTTTTGTGTTCTTCTATTACAGTACTTCATGCTTCAGGTCTTTATAGAAAATGGTACCTTATTTTATGGTCAAGCTTGGACTTTGAATATCTTAATACTTCATTCAAAACAAATGTTGAGAGTTATGCAAATCATTAAACAAGTATGCAACTATAGTGAGTGAAAGAGAAGAGTAAGAACCAAGTAACATAGAGTTAGAATGTCTATGTTTTTGTATACTCACGCATGGCAAACCTTGGTTCGCTTCCTTGTAATGCACGAACTCAATTTCCTCACTTTCTTTTATCTCCTTTTCTTTTCAGTGTCACTCTCATCGAATTCTATCTCCTTTTTTGTTATGAACAAGCTCTCCACTTTCCTCTCTACTTTTGCCTCAACTCCTTTATTTTTCTCTCTTTTGGCCTTTTTCCTCAAGTGGCTCACCTTTCTTTTTGCCACTTTCATTCTCTTTTTCTTTTCCTCTCAAGCCTTTTCTCTCGTGTTCTCTTTTGATTCGCGCTTTCTTTTTATCCTCACTAACGCCTCTTAAAGAGAGTGGTACGAGTGTTATCTTGAGGCCATTATGCACAAATTAAATCAACCAGAACAAACACAATTCTAATTTCCAAATCAACATAGGCCATGTAGGAACCTATCCATAGCGGCCTCCCTATCTTCTTTTACGTTGGCCCTAATCACTGCTACTTCCATCTCCTTATAGTACTCATCAACACTTCTAGACCCTTGGGATAGTTTTTGGAGCCTATCGTGAAGGTCTTTATGGTAATGGGAAGGTACAAATCTTTTTCTCATCACACTCTTCATCACCCTCCAAGTAACTATGGGATCTTTGTCATACCTCCTTCTCTCCTTTTGTAATCGATCCCACCATACTAGAGCATAATCTAGGAATTCTAAAGAGGCTATCTTCACCTTCTTTTCCTCACTATAGTTGTGACATGACAAGATTTGTTCAATCTTCATCTCCCACTCTAAGTAGGCTTCGGGGTCATTTCTCCCATGGAAAGTAAGTATTTTAATTTTTACTCCCTCCATCCTATATTCTCTAGGTCTCCTCCTTGTATCTCTTCTAGGTCTCCTATAGTCACTTTCTCCCTCACTCTCATAGGGAAACTCTTGTTCAGATTGGGGAGGTGGTCTTATGAGTCCTTGGACTTGTTGTCCTAACCTCTCCAATTGTCTAGTGATATCTGCCTTTTGAACTTGTAAAATGGCTGTTCTAGGTGAAGGGGGGTGGAATCTCTTTCAAGCGGTTCTTCCATGATACCTCACAAGTGTTTATCTCTCTATTGGCTTTTCTCCCAAAATGTAATTTTCACTCTAGCCTTTTCTCTTTTAAATTCCTCTCAAAAGTCCTTGTAAAAGAACTTGAAAGATTCAATTGATGTATACAATGCTAATACAAGTGTAAGAATCCTAATTTAGCCAACCAATTCAAAATTTGAAGAAAGGAAAACGACAATGACAAAACTAGAGAATTTAAGAAGACAAGCAAAAAAAATTAAGAAAGAAAGCACACTCAAAAGGAAGTTGATGTGACAAGACTCAAATACTTGTTCATAAACAAAGTTTTGAGCTTGATTAAGCTAAAGTCCAGCAGCTAAGTGATATGAGCCCACCAAGGAATATGGACCAAGAAGCACTACAAAGACTTGTTGAGCCTATGACGAAAGTAAGAGTCAAGAAAGCCCAAGAAGTTCTAAACCAAATGGATCTTTTAATGGACGCAAGCCCAAGTGCAAGTCAAGAAGACATTGAGCCCAAGTTGGTATCTTGCATCATCCAACTAGAAGATTCATAATGTGGGGTGCATGACATGAAGAAGTTTCCAAGTTGTTTGGGAAGTGCTTTCCTCCTATGCTTGCTAGATTTGCAAATTTGCATGTTAAAATGCCTAATTTGTGTTATCTCCATAAATCTAGTTTAAGTGTTGAAACCGTAAGGCATGATGTGTTTAATACAAAATATTCTTCTACACTTGATTTGAGGATTAGGAGCCAAGAATTAATGAATTCCTTGAGAAGTGTGTTGTTGTGCTCTCTATTGATCACTTGGTTCATGACAACAATTTGGAAGTTTGTGTTGAATTTCTAAGAGAAAGCTTGTTTGCTAACTTGGCCACTAGCTCTTTTATCCAAAACAAAGTTAGCATTTTGAGGTTTGTTATGAGCACTAAAGGTTTGCATGTGGCATTAATTGATGGGTTCACCACTACACCCCTTCTTACTCTACCTATTCTTGTGAATTCTTTTAAGTTTCCATATGATGCTCCTAATGTGTTTGAGGGGTTTGTTTTGTCTCAAAAAGAGCCGTACTTTGTTTGTGATGAGGAGAATATTAATGAGGTTCAATTTGCCTTGGAGTCTTTGCAAAGACAAAGTATTTTCTCTTATGTCACCAAGATCAAGCCTAGGAAGGTACATTTGGTCCTATATGTCAACTCAAGGAGGTATAACTTTGTGCTTCCCTTTAAAATTCCCTACCTTGGCTATAATTGTGTTGGGATGTTGATTGAACAAGTTGAACATGTTTGTCACCTACTTGAGACATTGGGTGATTTCTCTCAATTTCCATTTGACCCTGGTGGAAGGGTTAACATTGTTCTTCATGTGATTGACTCTCAATTTTTCTTCATGTAGGTTATGAAGGAGGTGAATTCGAGTTCGAATTCATTTAAAGAAGGAGGGTATGATATGAGCCCACCAAGGAATATGGACCAAGAAGCACTACAAGGACTTGTTGAGCCTATGACGAAAGCAAGAGTCAAGAAATCCCAAGAAGTTCTAAACCAAATGGATCTTTTAATGGATACAAGCCCAAGTGCAAGTCAAGAAGACATTGAGCCCAAGTTGGTATCTTGCATCTTCCAACTAGAAGATTCATAATGTGGGGCGCATGACATGAAGAAGTTTCCAATTTTAGTGGTTTTTCTTTTATTTTTCAATAAGTGTATATGGTCCAACTTGGTTAAATGTTACAATTGGATTCCTTCATAGTCTTACATGAAATTAGAGAGTCTTGGGGAGGGAATCTTTGGCTTGCATGCTATAAGAAACTCCTCATTAAGTTGAGTGAATAAATTGTAAGTTATGGGTTTTACACTTTTAATTTGAAAAGCAAAGTATAACCACCCATAATGAAGGGAGAGTATGCATGTATATGAGTGCTTGGGGCTGACTTCAATTGCTTCATGGTGAGTTATGAGTGTCTTGGTGGCTGCCTTCAATTGTTTGGGTGTTACACTCTTAATTTGAAAAACAAAGTGTAACAACCCATGATGAAGGAATGGTAGGCGTGTATGAATGGGTTTGGGGGCTGACTTGAATTGTTCTAGTGCTCATTTAAGTTAGGAATTAGGCCATTCAAAGTGGGGGTTATGCCTTGTCTTTGGATGCCAAGAGTTGGATGACAACTATATGTATGCACCTAGAAACATGGAATAAGACAACTTGGATGTTGAATTTGGATTAATTCCATTTGTGAGAGTATTTTTCTCATAGTTCTTGGTTGAACCAACCTTAGTTCTTATCAAGAATCCAAGATTCTTGTGGCGAACATCACTTAGCTTATCAAACCTTCTTGGTTTATGGCGCCTCATCATCTCTTTCTATCCATTTTCTTATTTTCTTCTCTTTTATGTTGATTCATTTTGTTTCTAACAAAGAGGACGAAATTATCATGCTTTGAATTCAACCATAAGATCGTCAAAAGGCAACCTCACCATTTGGTTGTCATCACTAAGTAAACCAACTTTGAGAAAGGCTAAAGTTTCTAGAAATTATTTTGTGGCCTATGCAATTTGCCCCAAATTGCCTCCTTTTTTTTTTATTTTGTTTTTTTTTTATGGGCTTAGGTCCCTGTATTTTATTCTAATCAAAATATAATGACTCTTTTGATTTTAACTTAGGGACCTTACTTTTTAATTGGCCACAAAAAAATAATTCCAATGCAAGAAACACTCAATTCCAATTTGGTAAGGAGTGAGCAAATCAAATAGCCTTTCTAAGTATGAACATGATGAACACAATGGGAAATTGGGAGCACGTTGCCCAGAATTTTATTTTCCCAATTAAAGTGTCTAGTTCACTACTTGAAATTGTAAATAACTTGGTTTACTTGAATCCACTTTGAAGGACCTTTCAATCAAGGCGCAACATAACAATTTGCACACTCTTAATGATGCTCATCAAGATCAAGTGGCTCAAAACTTAAGAACAAAAGAAAAGAACGAAAGAAGGATAACGCAACTAGGAAAAAGAAATGGCTCAAGGGGCTAGCTCTAGATACCACATGATATGATCCAAGTTGGAGTCATTTATTTTTAGGATCTTTCCTTGAGCTATTTGCGTGAACAATAAAGAAAATAAAAGAAACTATGCTACTCAATGAATTAAAAACGAAGAACGAGAATTCAAAAATTAAAAACACTAAGGTAACAACTCATAAAAGTAAAAGAAGTAAATGATAACAATACTCAAATGAAAAATAGAAAATGGAAAGGGGAAGAGATGATAGGGAAGGTGCCACAAAGATCCATTGAATTGGAAAATTGATGAGCCAAAGGAGGATTCGCCACAAGGATTAGCAATCCTTGATAAGAATCAAGAGTTCTAATCCAAGAACTAAGAGAGGGCTATGGCCTGACAAGAAAAGTCAAGTATGAGTTATTCAAATTTTATTCAAAGGTTAATGAAATGAGGTAATACAAGTCCTATTTATAGAATTTTTATTCTAAGAAGGTGACGGCTAACCCTAATCTTCTCCTAAGTAATGCATAAGGAGTCTATCTTGGCCAAAACACAAGCCCAATACAAAGAAAGCCCAAAATACAAGAAAAATCCAGTCTAGAATTTCGTCCTAATCTTGTATCCCGTTTTTCACCATGGTATAAGCCGAATCTCGCCCAAAAGCTTGAATATGATTTGTAGATATTTATCTTAGCTTTCCAACGCATGAAAGAACTCATCCATAGGATATCTGGATCTCAAGATACAGCCAAAACAAGACAGAGTGGTCATCACCAACCGAAATAAAGTTTTTCAACAAATTTCAATTTGGTTCTTCTTGTTCCATAATTGGCTTGGTTCTTCTATTCAAAGTTGACCATCCTTGGTTTGCATCAAGATCAAGAATAGAAGAGTTGCAATTGCAACTAAAACTGACAAAACCGAATTGATCATGAAGTACAAAGTAAAGACACCGTGTGCATGAAGTAACATAGATTGCAAGTAAGTACAGAAAAGATGGAAGGGCAAGAAGAGGAGGGTATGGCGCGACACCGAGTCCATTGATTAGAAGAAGTGATAAGTCTAGGTTGATTCGCTGCAAGAGATCGGAAGCTCTTGATAAGAATCTGGCCGTGGTGCTACTTAAGAACCCAAAGAGGAGACTACTCTTAGCTCGCACTTCTTAAGCTTGGATAAATTCAATTCATTCGTCAAAAAGTGATTCGAATATGTTACAAACACCTATTTATATGGAACAAAAAAATGGATGGGAGCTCATGCAACAGCCTCGCGCCTCCTTCTAGCTATGTGGGCATCCATGACTTAATCCTAAGTCAAATTACCAGCCTAATTAAGTCCTAATACAAATTAAACTCAA
Source organism: Ammopiptanthus mongolicus (assembly GCA_039655645.1). Lineage (NCBI taxonomy): Eukaryota > Viridiplantae > Streptophyta > Magnoliopsida > Fabales > Fabaceae > Ammopiptanthus > Ammopiptanthus mongolicus. The sequence goes on along the minus strand of CM077348.1, from coordinate 52,770,578 downwards.
AGTCCTAAGATTATTACAAACATGTGAATGAAACTCCTAATCCTAAGTCGTCCAATGACGGTCGTGAACTGCCTTTTCGAGTAGGAGAGTGACTTTGCTTCTTCATCCACTTTAGCTTCATGGCTTGCCTCTTGCTATGATTTTAGGATCTGATATGAGCCCAAAGAAGGAGCTTAGACCAAGGAGCACTACAAGAACTTGGTGGGCCTATGACAAGGGCAAGGATCAAGAAAGCCCAAGAAGTTCTAAATCAAATGATAACAATCTTCATGGTAGCAAGCCCAAAGTCAAGACTAAATCAAATGGAGCCCAAATAGGTTACTTGTCTCATCCAACTTGAAGATATATGATGATGAGGGGCGTGTCTCATAGCTTCTTCAAAGCCCATTTACTAGTTTTATTTCTAGTTGAATAAAAGTGTAATAAACTATGAGTGGACCCAATTTTTGGGGATTTACTTTGATTTCTATGATAAGTGGGTTACACTAAGTTGGGCTAAGACCCATTAGGAGGGGAGCACGAAATTCATGAGCACAAAGGAGGATAAGCTTTGGCTTGCATGGCTAGGTAACTCCTTAGAAAGATGAAGAGTTAAGTTTAATAGCCACTTAGTGAATGTTTAGTTCTTTTTATTAGTCTTAATGCATATTTGCTACTTTTATGAGGGGGAGTTACTACCCCCTTAAAAAGAATTTCGTCCCGAAATTCGACGTACCTTTTTTTAAAATAGGCTTGGATATTGCCATTGTATGTCTTCTTCACGTTCCCAGGTAGCATCATCCCATATGATCTTGACCAACGGAATATGTTTACCTCGGAGTTCCTTTATCCTTCTATCCGCGATCCTTACAGGTAGAGCCTCATACTCAAGGTCATCTCTCAATTGTATTGACTCTGGTTCTAAGACGTGTGATGGATCAGGATAGTACTTTCTCAACTGAGAAACATGAAAGACATCATGGAGATTGGATAGGTTTGGGGGTAAAGCGATATGATAGGCTACAGGACCAATTCGGCGAAGAATTTGAAATGGTCCTATGAAACTAGGAGTAAGCTTTCTAGATTTTATTGCTCTGCCGATTCCAATTCTTGGAGTCACTCTCAGAAAAACACGGTCCCCTTCCTGGAATTCTAAAGGTCTTCTCCTTTTATCGCTGTAACTTTTCTGTCTATCCTGTGCGATTTTCATCTTTTCCCTTATCTTCTTGATTTGTTCCGTCATCTGTTGTACTACCTCCGGTCCTAACACTTGACTTTCTCCTGTTTCATACCAACACAGTGGTGTTCTACCATTCCTATGCTCGAATGAAAACTACTATTATAGGTGAACTCGATCAATAGTAAGAACTCTTCCCCACTTCCTGTGTGTTCCAAAACACAAGCTCTTAAGAGATCTTCCAACGATTGAATTGTCCGTTCTGACTGACCATCCGTCTGGGGATGATAAGCAGAACTCAACCTTACCTTAGTTCCCAAAGCCTCATGTAACTGCTTCCAGAATCTAGATGTAAATCTACGATCTCTATCGGAAACAATACTAGAAGGCACTCCGTGCAACCTTACTATCTCCTGGATGTAGATTTGGGTTAACTTTTCCAATGTATAACTTTCACCAATAGGTAAGAAGTGAGCACACTTCATCAACCTATCAACGATTACCCAAATGGCATCATGCCTCTTGTTAGTCCTCGGCAAACCAACCACGAAATCCATAGATATACCATCCCATTTCCATTCTGGGATATCTAAAGATTGTAGTAGTCCTGCTGGCTTTTGGTGTTCTATCTTTGCCTTCTGACACACCAAGCAAGCCAACACATACTCAGCTACCTCCTTCTTCATTCCGGGCCACCAAAACATTTTCTTTAAGTCCTGGTACATCTTGGTAGCTCCGGGATGAAAACTCAACCTACTCTTGTGCGCTTCCTCTAAGATCATTCTCCTTAACTCTATATCCATTGGCACACAAATTCTATCTCAATACCTCAAGACTCCATCTTGATTCATCCTAAACTCAGAAGTTCTGCCTTCCGTCACTCGTTCCTTTACTTTCTGAAGATACTGATCAACCTCCTGCTTCTCCTTGATAGTCTTCAAAAAGTCACTCGTTACCGTAACCATTCGTAGGTGTATCTTATCCCTAGATAATTCCATACCTAGATTCAAATCTCTAAACTGTCCAATCAGTTCTAGCTCTTTCACCATCATAGCTGATACATGTAAAGATTTCCTACTTAACGCATCCGCTACTACATTCGCCTTTCTTGGATGGTATTGTAGATCAAATTCATAATCCTTTATGAATTCCATCCACCTCCTTTGCCTCATATTCAACTCCTTCTGATCAAACAAATACCTCAAACTCTTATAGTCACTATACACCGTGAACTTGGCTCCATACAGGTAGTGTCGCCAAATATTTAAAGAAAACACGATAGCTGCTAGCTCTAAATCATGAGTCAGATAATTCCTCTCATGAATTCTTAGCTGCCGCGACGCATATGCTACCACTCTCTGATCTTGCATTAGGATACAACCTAAGCCTTGGTATGACGCATCACAGTATACTTTAAACTGTCCGAGAGAATCCGGTAACGTTAGTACTAGTGATGTAGTCAACCTCCTCTTCAGCTCTTGAAAACTTTTCTCACACTCCTCCGTCCATACAAAGGATATTCCCTTCCTTGTTAGTTGTGTCATCGGCAACGCGATCTTTGAGAATCCTTCAATGAACCTTCGATAATATCCAGCTAAGCCCAGAAAACTTCTTATTTCACTCACCGACTTAGGGCTTTCCCATTGCACTACAGCTTCAACCTTTGCTGGATCTACTGTTTTCCCATCTTGATTAATCACATGACCTAAGAATTGAACTTCTTCTAACCAGAATTCACACTTGGACAACTTTGCATACAGTTGTCGGTCCTTTAACACTTGAAGTACGATCCTAAGATGTTCCTGATGTTCTTCCCGTTTAAGGGAATAAATAAGAATGTCGTCGATGAACACAACAACAAACTTATCTAAGAACGGTCGAAAAATCCGGTTCATGTAATCCATGAACACTGCTGGAGCATTAGTTACACCAAAGGGCATAACCAGATACTCGTAGTGTCCATACCGGCTTCTAAACGCGGTCTTTGGTATATCCTCCCTCTTGACCCGAATCTGGTGATAGCCAGATCTTAAGTCAATCTTCGAAAATATTACTGCTCCTTTCAACTGGTCCATCAAATCGTCAATCCTAGGCAACAGATACTTATTCTTGATTGTCGCCTTGTTCAGCTGTCCATAATCCATACACAGCCTTGAACTTCCGTCCTTCTTTTTGACGAACAGCGCCGGTCTTGTAAACTCCTTATCCAACATGTCAATCAATTGCTTTTTCAGCTCTGCTTAGTCTGCTGGAGCCATTCGATAAGGTGATATCGAAATCGGTCCAGTTCCCGGTACGAGATCTATAGCGAACTCTATCTCTCTTTTGGGTGGTAAACCCGGAACATCATCAGGAAAAACTTTCGGAAACTCCCGCACTATAGGCAACGAATCCAACGTAGGAGATTCCTTAGCTTCCATAGAGAGTAGCAACACGTGTTTATGAGATTTACTACCTAGCTTACTATCCTTGGCAGGCATTAATCTAGATTGCTCAGGGAAAGATAAGGTCTTTTTAGAACAGTCTAACAATACATGGTTAGCCGAAAGCCAATCCATGCCTAAAATTATATCAAGTTGATGCATAGGTAAGCAAATGAGATCAACAGAAAAAGTTCGATTCTCCATGAAAATAAGACAATTTAAACAGACAGTTATGGTTGTCAACGAATTACTGGTAGGAGTAGAAACAGTTAAGTCATGGGGAAGTAAAGAAACAAGCAACTTTAAATGATCCACACACTCTTGGGATATGAAGGAATGAGTAGCTCCCAAGTCAAACAATACAGATAAGAGTTTACCTGACACTAGGCAGATACCTTGTATAAGATCAGGGGATTGAGAGGATTCAGCTCCTCGTATGGTAAATACCCTTCCGACGGCTTGTGGTCTTGCTGCTTGTTGTCCGGTGCCTTGGGTCCTGGTCACTGGGCCCTGCCCGCCTGTGTTGTACCTTGCTCCTTGTTTACATTCTGGCACTATGTGACCTACTTGGCCACACCGAAAACACTGGCGAGTCTCTCTTATCGGACAATCCTGAATTGTATGTGATCCTCCACACCTAAGGCATCCACTTGGTTGGAGTTGTCCTTCAGCTGGTCTTATTGTTTGATGGTCATAAGGCTTCCGTCCCGTCTGAAATCTTCCATTTCCTTCTCGACCTTTCTGGTCGAATCTCTGGGTAGGTCCTCCAATTCTGCTTTGCTACGGCTCTCGCTTCTTGTTGATGTTCTCAATGACTGAACATCTCTCCAGTATCTCAGGAAGTCGGGTGATATTCAGTGGTGCGATCACCCTCTGCAAATCATCTTTCAGGCCGTCCTCAAAACGCCTGCAAACCCATTCTTCATCCGGGAACCTTTGGTAAAATTCAGAAAATTTGAGTAGCGCCTTGAACCTTGCAGCGTACTCCCCAACAGACGTGGTCCCTTGTTTTAGACCCATAAATTTTTTTTCTTTCTCTCTCCTCATCATCCTGGGAAAATACTTTTCCAGAAAGCATTCCCGAAATAGTCCCCAGTTGATATCTCTGTCTTCTGCTCCAAGCATCCTCTGCTTGCCTTTCCACCACAGTTCTGCACCTCCCATTAGCATGAAGGATGCATAGGTCACCTCTCTATCCTCACGGGAGTGCATCGCCGCAAATATTTTCTCCAGCTCTTGTATCCAGAGTTCAGCTCCTTCTGGGTTGAAGTCGCCATTGAACTGTGGCAGCTTCCCTTTCAGAAAAGTATTCAGTCCAGCGTCTTCCGCCTCCATTTCACCCCGTTGATTCTGTCTCTGTTGCTGTTGCATGGTTACCTGCAATAGTTGAGCATTCTGCTGTGTCTGATGCAGCATTGCCGTTGCCAACTCCCTAACTGTCCTTCGGGTTTCAGTTGACTCTATCCCATCACCAACATGGGAATTTCCTTCGTAACCATTCCCGAGTTCAGCGGCACTCGTTGTGACCCTTCCGCCACGTCCTCTAGGTCGTCCTCGAGCCATTTAATTTCTTGAGGAAGAAATTATCAGCTCACATTTGTAAGACATACCAGACCATATTATCATATGCATGCATCATATGCCTCACAAATGTTCGAACAATTACCTCTTATGATAACTCGCGTATCGGACATTCTACCCAACTTCTAAGCATAGTCAATACCCAATGCGGGTTTAACTAGACACGACCAGAAATTACAACTTAACCCAAGCAGTCCTTGATTAAGAATCAAACTGCTCTGATACCACAAAATGAGACAACCCCTTCCTCGGAGGTCCCATTGGTAACCCGAACTCATATTCTTAACGTTGTAGCGCAGCATGGGAATATAAAAATGCGGAAATAATAAAACAACCAACACTGATACCACAACTATATATGTCATACATATAAAAGTATGGACTCCATCAGTAGAGCCCACAATAACTAATACCAATTATAAAAGACTTCAGAGTACGCAACAAATAAAAATTGAAAACATAGTGGCGGAAATAAAAGTACAGACGACTTCCTCTCCTGGCCCCAAAAATACATGTCAGTCAATCCATATACTGGCCATAACAACTACGACTACTATCCCCCAATATCTAAAGTCCTCCAGCACCGGGATCCAGGGCTCTCCCGCCAGCATTTGGTTCTACGGGTGTGCCATCAATTTCCTCCGGGAAATCCTCAACAGGATCTTCTCGTACAGTCGAGAATAATAAAATACGACATAGAAAATATAGGGGATAAGAAACAGCAATTCATCATATATGGGAAAACGGCTATATAAAATTATCTATATGGATAGCAACACTCATAGCACAACGTTAATAGCCAAACAACTCCCAGATAATTCTCTCTTTAACTACTGTCTCTTACACTCATGCAACTAACAACTATATGGATGCGATCACGACGCGACATCTCCAACAGATTAAGATATCTCGTTCATCTCTGTGCCACCCCCCGTAATGCAGGGTTCGGTCAAAAGCCCTCAAGCTCAACTCGCGGCTATGATATTCCCCCGCCCGCAGGCTAGGTCGGAACAATCGCCCGCCCACAACATAACTTACGGCAACGACATATCCCCCCGCCCGCAAGCCAGGTCGGAACATTCGCCCATCCGTTAACAACTCGACTTACGGCAACGACATATCCCCTCGCCCGTAGGCCAGGTCAGGACATTCGCCCGTCCGTCTACAATTCGACTAATGGGTACGATCATCTCCCCGTAGGCAAGATCGGAATCGCCCCTATGCCAAACTAATCGATACGATTATCTCCCCACAGGTAAGATCGGAATCGTCCGTATGCCAACACAGTGATGAACAACAACTATGCAACATGAATCTCACTGACTCATCTCAGGATCAACACTTAGTGTCTCAACCACGACTCATAAACAACCACAACCAACTTTCATCCGACTTAACCGGGTATCAACTTATATCACAATATTAACAGATCAACTGTATCGCTAGGTTGAGCACTACGACACAAATAAATATCCTCGATTTCCTCACTACACATTCATCTCCCAACTTATCAGAAATCACTGCCTAGCTCTAATCAGATATTAGTAGTCACAACAGTACATCAACAATAGCCAGAATATATATTCAGCAGTAAAATCAACTTACAAATAAATAACATTAATCAATTATAGCATATCATAGACATCATACACATATCACATATAATATACCAAATATCCAATCATAGCACCGACAACCCCAATATGCAGTAAAATCAACCTAATGGTTAAACGACCTCTAGTAGGGTTTGGGTCGCCTTACGCATATCAATATATATTATTTAAAGCTTGCCTCCCCGACGATATTGTGGTTCTTTCCCCCACCTGATAGCAAACATAGCAATGAGCACAATCTCACGAGCACTTCTTGCTCCTCTGCATAGCCTCACAGCCGTAGCCTTGCTCCTCTTGAAGCTTGAAGAAAAGTGAAGAAGGAAGCTTGCACTTTGAAGAAAGTGATGAAGGAGAGATGTGAAGAAAGATGTAAAGAAAACAAAGGAGGGGTAGGGGTATTTATAGGAGGAGTACCGCCCCCTTGGTGGGCTTTTTGGCCCATGGCCCATTTGTTTAGATATTTTATGGCAAAAGGGTAATTTCTATTAGGGACAAAATTGTCATTTCAACAAAAGATCTCATAAATATCTAGATATTTTCAGAAACGTAATGATGACAGTGATGAGTCACAGGCATGCCTTCCCAGGCGATGTGACTTCATGTTCATCCGTTTTTAACCCCATTAATTTCACGATTTAGTATTTTGCCCCAAGAAAGTCGTGAAAACTTATTTATTTTAAAATTTTCAACGTTCGTAATTTTATTTAAAGCCTAATCGTTTCATTCACGAGTCAAAATTAGGTCATTTGAGCAGTAAAATAATACTGTCAGTGTAAAACGCAGACCGGGCTCCATTTGAGTTTTTGACCAAAATTTAACCATAGCCTCCTACGATATCGTAGAGCGTAACTATGGTCTCGGAATAATTTATTTCATGTTCTAGACCCTCCAATAAAATACAATTACCTAAATACTGATTAATTAAAAGAATAAGAAAATCAGGGTGTTACAAGAGTTTAATTCACTTCATGGTGACCCTTGGTTGCATCTTCATGCAACTCCCTCAAGCCTATATGTATTCGAATTTTATGAAGAGGAAGGATAACTAAGAAGTTGATTTTGGATTGAATCCAATTGTGAGGGTATTGTCTCTCTAAGGTTCTTGATTGAGCTACCCCTTGATATTATCAAGAGTCCAAGACTTTTGTGGCGATCTTCATTAGGCTTATCAAATCCCCTTGGATTTGTGGCGCCTCTCCCTTTCCTCATCTTCATCCATTTTCTATTTTTCTCCATTCTTGATTTGAACAATACATGTATTCTTACGTTTCTATGAAAGTCTCACCAATTGTGCTTGATAATTCAACCTAAGATCATCAACAAGGCAACCCACTAATTTGGTTGTCATCAGGATCACACCATCCCCACCTTCTTGAAAGTTAAGGTAAGGCTAAGTGTACATCCCACCCTCCGGGGTCAAATAAAAAGTGAAAGAACTCTTCACACGTAAGGTTGTAAAGCTAAACAAGTGAAATGGAATGGAAGTACACGTGTTATACTGATATGAGCCAAGGGGGGCAATTCAAGTTTGCAACAAGAGGAGGTCAAACCATTCAAGTCCAAGTGACCTTATGCCGTGTTTTGATTGTAACTTGTTCTCTGATAATCCGATTTCTGTGTTCTTGGCGGCGTTGGAAAGCTAAGCGAATTTCTACAAGTGTATTTCAACCATCAAGACCTAATTCGACCTTTATCATGAAGAAAATAGCGTTAGAAGTTAAGCACGAAATTCTGGACGGATTTTACCCATTTTGCTTTAGGTTTAGTGGAGGAATCTTTTGGCTTGCATGCCAAAAGTAACTCCTTGTAGTTATGACTCATCTTTATTAGTTGGTTTGTATTAGAATGGTTATGTTTTTAGGCAGCCACTTATTGTTGTCATCATTTCACCAATTAGTGGCATATTCATGATAGTTATTAGGGGGGTTATGGAATCTTAGGATGACTTGTGTAAGCCAACTCTTGGCAGCCCCAATTCCTATATGTATGCGCCTACTAACATGAAATAAGACAACTTGGCTGTTGAATTTGGATTAATTCCATTTGTGAGAATATTGTTCTCCTAGGTTCTTGGTTGAACCAAACTTAGTTCTTATCAAGAATCCAAGGTTCTTGTGGCAAACATCACTTGGCTTATCAAACTTTCTTTGTTTGTGGCGCCTACACCATCTCTTTCTTCACCATTTTCTTATTTTCTTCATTTTTATGTTGGTTCATATTATTTCTAAAGAAGAACACGAAATTATCATCTTTTGAATTCATCCAAACGATCTTTAAAAGGCAACAACACCATTTGGTTGTCATCAGAAGAGTTGTAATTGCAACTAAAACTGAGAAAACCGAATTGATCACGAAGTACTAAGTAAAGACACCATGTACATGAAGTAACGTAGATTGCAAGTAAGTAAAGAAAAGATGGAAGGCCAAGAAGAGGAGGGTATGGCGCCACATCGAGTCCATTGATTAGAAGAAGTGATAAGCCTAGGTTTATTCGCCGCAAGAGATCGGAAGCGCTTGATATGAATCTGGCCGTGGTGCTACTTAAGAACCCAAAGAGGAGACTACTCTTAGCTCAGATTTCTCAAGCGTGGATAAATTCAGTTCATTCGTCAAAACGTGATTCAAATATGTTACAAACACCTATTTATATGAAACAACAAAATGGATGGGAGCTCTTGCAATAGCCTCACGCCTCCTTCTAGCTATGTGGGCATCCATGACTTAATCCTAAGCCCAATTACAAGCCTAATTAAGTCCTAATACAAATTAAACTCAAAGTCCTAAGATTATTACAAACATGTAATTGAAACTCCAAATCCTAAGTCATCCAATGACGGTCGTGAACTGCCTTTTCGAGTAGGAGAGTGACTTTGCTTCTTCATCCACTTTAGCTTCATGGCTTGCCTCTTGCTATGATTTTAGGATCACACCATCCCCACCTTCTCGAAGACAATTCGACCTCGAGTTGAAAACCTCCGTACCTACATTAAAAATGAAAACCTTAGTTCTTTACCCTCTAGTTCTTCAAAGTGAAGGTAAGGCTAAGTGTACATCCCACCCTCCGGGGTCAAATAAAAAGTGAAAGAACTCTTCACACGTAAGGTTGTAAAGCTAAACAAGTGCAATGGAAATACAAGTACACGTGTTATACCTTTTGAAGATTGATGCAACCACCTTACTTACCTTCGGTTCGTGACATAGGAACATCATGCTTGTCCTCCCAGTTGTTTTAATTCGTTAACATAGGTTGAATTCTCAAGTTTTGGGCTATTGTCCCTCACATCAACATAAGCAATTGCTGTTCTTGGGGTTACAACCCTCTAAATTTTCATGGGATGCACCACAATCAAGTTTATATGATGGTGAAGAAACAAGTAAAGCATGGATGGGTGCATTATTAAGCATTTCAGACATTTCTGTATGCAATCCTTGAAAACTTATTGTAAATCCGAAAGAGATTAAAGATGCAATCATATTTTCTTAATTTGGAAATGTGCACTCAGTTTTGGAGTTGAATTGCACAGGGCAAGGAAATAGCAACAAGTGCATCAACACATAGGCCCAAGAATTGTTTCTTCAAAACAAATGCCAAGAGTTATGCAAAGCATTAAACAAGTATGCAAATATAGTGAGTGAAAGAGAAGAGTAAGAACCAAGCAAGTTACCAAGTAACATAGAGTTAGAATGTCCATGTTTTTGTATACTCACGCATGGCAAACCTTGGTTCGCTTCCTTGTAATGCACAAACTCAATTTCCTCACCTTCTTTTATCGCCTTTTCTTTTTAGTGTCACTCTCATCGAATTCTATCTCCTTTTTTGTTATGAACAAGCTCTCCACTTTCCTCTCTACTTTTGCCTCAACTCCTTTCGTTTTCTCTCTCTTGGCCTTTTTCCTCATGTGGCTCACCTTTCTTTTTGCCACTTTCATTCTCTTTTTCTTTTCCTCTCAAGCCTTTTCTCTCTTGTTCTCTTTTGATTCGCGCTTTCTTTTTATCCTCACTAACGCCTGTGACACCCACTACCCCGCATATAATAAAACATAAATAAAATCATACATGTCTTTAAAAATATAACAATTAAAATAAAAACATATCCTCAAGGGTAATGTGCATCACATCATCTATAACGTAAAACATAGGAACCTGAAATAATCAAAATCCTTTGAAAACAAACTGCGGAAAACATAAATAATAAACTTAACCCAAGTCCCGATGTCACATATCAGAGCTGGTATACATATACTGATAATACATCGGAATAAAACCGAATAACATAAATTATAAATCCTAACTACTGAGAGAGATCTCCTCGGGATCACTCCTCGTCAGCATGCTCACCCTCCTCTACATATACCACAACATATGCACAAGAATAACAAAGAGAGGGGTAAGAAACACAATCATGAATCTATGTAAACGGAATGGAATAGTAATTAAGATGGCATACAACATACATCAATCACCACAGATATAATCATTATATATCAAAGATGCATGTCAATGCGAACGCAACATCACTACTCCGTATGCATGTGGCCAACAACTCTAACTCTAGAAAGACGATTAGGAGTACATGTCGTGGATGATATGCCAGACCATGGGCCATCCTCGAACACTCTCACTAATCCTGATAACGTATAGTGGCTAGTCAGGGTACTCAAGCTTATTCTTTAGGTCACTCCGACAATAGGTAGCTAGCCCATGTCACCTGGAACTTCCATACCCAACGTACCCGCAAGGCCGGGATAACACCCATCGTGGCCTCCACTATCGCGATTCATCGTTTGCTTTCCACCCAACATAACAACGTCAACGTATGATGCATGCTATGCTCAACAACATGCAAACACATGTCCAACCATCCACCATCATAATCAATCACATTGATTATCAACAATGACCATCAACGATGATCATCTATCAACTAGGTGCTAACCATCGTTATTGCCTCTATCAGCATTGCCAATGTTATCATCATAATCAATCACATTGATTATCAACAATGACCATCAACGATGATCATCAAACAACTAGGCGCTAACCATCGTTATTGCCTTTATCAACATTGCCAATATTATCATATCTTCATTATTAGAATTAACGTTCTTTTCTATATTATCAACCTTGAATTGTGATCTCATAGTCTTTTTCTCATTACTCTATTCATTATTCCTTCACAACAGAATCTGGGTGAGAGACCCAGATTCGCTAGGCGAATCATGGCTCGCGAGGCGAGCCCGAGAGCTCCTAAACAGGTTCTCAGATTCGCTAGGCAAATCGTGGCTCGCGAGCTCCTAAACAGGTTCTCAGATTCGCTAGGCAAATCGTGGCTCGCGAGCTCCTAAACAGGTTCTCAGATTCGCTAGGCGAATCCTGGCTCGCGAGGCGAGCCCGAGAGCTCCTAACAGGTTCTCTAATTCGCTTCGCGGATTACAATCCGCTAGGCGAACCACGTCAGACCACGAATGGTCTCTCTGTCTCGCCTCGCGAATGGCTATTCGCCAGGCGAATCATAACAGATGTGGGAATCTTAAGAATTCTCTAAGTTATCCCTATGCCTATCGGCCCATCTCTCAAGAATCATCCTTATGGGTTTCCAAAATTCATCCAATATTATCAATCTCACCTCTCATAACAACTCATTCATCATGGGGTGCCAAACGTCCTTAAGCTATGTTCTTTCACTAATCCTATTTTCTTTATTGTAACACACATCATCATCAAGTCATCATTATCAATGCACATCATAAAATCTCATCAATGCATATCGTATCTATATTCATACGATTCATCGCACATCATAATATTTCAATCATATCATCAACACAAACACCCATAATCATAATCATAGAACCATAAACATATATATATTTATACAATATTCACATAGGCATGTACATGGCATATACATAACATACACATAATTACACTCATAGCATATAAATAGGCATTTACAATGCATATAGACAAACATATAGGGGTCATGGGTTAACCCCTTCATCTTAACCTATCCCAAAACCCACATACTCATGATCTATTTCTTCCCCCCATACCTGGTATGACGATCACAATGAACAAAAGAAGGAAAAAGGTCCGGAAAAGGTTGCGTCTCATGAATGCTCGATCTTACGACGCTTGACTTAACGATCACAGCCCCAAAAGGTTCAAGAGCAGCAACTAGGAAGAGGGCTTGTGATGGCAGTGATGCTCTTAAAGCGAAGGAGACGAAAAACGATGAATAATGGTGCAATCTCCTTCAAGAATCCTTGGAAAGGGTTTAGAAATCCTTGTTTGGAGAGGAAGAGGCAGTTTCTAAGAGTAATTCGACTTAGAAAATAGGTTTAGGTCGAGTCTTATGGTATAAATATGAGTTAGGGTCATTATGGGCTGATTAGAAGCCCAAAAACACGATTCTGGTGCGCGCAGATTCACGAGGCAAGTAGCCTTTCGCGAGGCGAACCAAAGAGCTGCAAAAATCTGATTGTCAGGTTCGCGAGGCGAATCTATCCTCGCGACGCGAAAATTTAGAAGCCGAATTTGGCCTTAGCACCTGAAATAAGACTTGTACATAATTCTCTAAGCTTTCCAACGCATCCAAGATCGCCTCAATCGGACATCTGTAACTCAAGATATGGCCAAAACCATGAAACAGGTTTCTTGAACTTGAATGCATTGACCATTCCTTAAGGCTAAACTACCCCAACTATGAACTTCGACATCAAGAACAATCGTAAATAACATATATTGGTCAAGAATAATACATAGTAATATGTATTAATATAAGGTGAAATTCGGGGTGTTACAACGCCTCTTGAAGAAAGTGGTACGAGTGTTATCTTGAGGCCATTATGCACAAATTAAATCAAGCAGAACAAACACAATTCTAATTTCCAAACAAAAGTAAGACTAGAATTCAAGACTCTACGCCAAGGTCATTCAATCAAGTGGTTGGTTAACACTTAATGAAAATCACCAAGATCTATGAGGCACAATTCCCAAGGGTCTTTGAAGAACTAAGGATGAACACCAAGAACATAAGGAACATGAAATTCAAAATCGATGCCCCTTCACCTAATATTATCACTACTAAGTGAAGGAATCAACTATTCAACATCAATTAACCACAAAACAACACAATTGAAATACAATCCAAGATCAAATATCAAGAATCTACACGAAATTCAAAAATATTTTTTGCGCCGCTTTCAAATTTTCAAACTAAAAAACTGAATCCAAAGGCTCCTAGAGACTAGCTCTAGATACCAAATGATGTGATCCTGATGGATTCAAGGAAATGTAGTATCTATCTAAGAGCTTTGATCAAAATTGAACTAAAATTCAAATGAAATTTTGGAGGGGAAACACACTTGATCCAGAATGTGATCACAATGCCAACCAAGAGAATGCTAATGAAGCAAGTACAATGCACGCTCCTTGGGTGCAATTCTCAAGCCTAAGCCGTGAATTAACAAGATGAAGAATAGAAGAGTTGTAATTGCAACTAAAACTGAGAAAACCGAATTGATCATGATGATATGAGCCCACTAAGGAACATGAACCAAGAAGCACTACAAAGACTTGGTGGGCCTATGGCAAGAGCAAGAGCTAAGAAAGCCCAAGAAGTTTTAAATCAAATGGTGGATCTTTTAATGGACACAATCCCAGTTGCAAGTCAAGAAGGAATGGAGCCCAAGTTGGTGACTTATCTTAGTCAAATAGAAGGCCCATTGTGATGACAAGGGGGCGTGAACTTGGTTCATTTAGTTGTTTGTTTATTTTCAGTTCAATAAGTGTAATGGGTTATGTGAGTGGATCCAATTTGGGATTCTCTATTAGTGGGTTACACTAAGAGTTGCATTTAAGGACTAGCCTATATTTCCTATGTTGCTACACGTGATTAGAGGGTCTTGGGGAGGGAATCTTTTGCTTGCATGGTATAAGAAACTCCTCATTAAGTTAAGTGAATAAATTGTAAGTTATGGGTGTTACACTTTTAATTTGAAAAGCAAAGTGTAACCACCCATAATAAAGGGAGTGTAGGCGTGAATAATGAGTGTCTTGGGGCTGAATTCAATTGCTTGATGGTGAGTTATGAGTGTTTGATGGCTGCCTTCAATTGTTTGGGTGTTACACTTTTAATTTGATAAGCAAAGTGTAACCACCCATGAAGAGAGAGTGGTAAGCGTGCTTGATGAGGGTTGGGGCTGACTTGATTTGTGTTAGTGGTCATTTAAGTTAGGATTTAGGCCATTCAAAGTGGGGGTTATGCCTTGTCTTTGGATGCCAAGAGTTGGATGACTATTATATGTATTACACCCCAAACAACATGAATGACAACTTGGATGTTGAATTTGGATTAATTCCATTAGTGAGAATTGTTCTCATAGGTTCTTGGTTGAACCAAACTTAGTTATTATCAACAATCCAAGGTTCTTGTGGCGAACATCACTTGGATTATCAAACCTTCTTGGTTTGTGGCGCCTCATCATCTCTTTCTATCCATTTTCTTATTTTCTTCATCTTTTATGTTGATTCATATTGCTTCCAAAGCAGACCACGAAATTAACTTGTTTTGAATTCAACCATAAGATCTTCAAAAGGCAACCACACCATTTGGTTGTCATCAAGTGGTATCAAAGCTTAGGCTTTGGTTGAATTTTTGTTTGTGTTCTTGATTCTATTTTCTTCTTCATCTTCTACTCTTTATTCTTTTCTTCTCAAAACCAAAAATAAAAGTTACTTTGATCTTTTTCTTGAAGGGACAATTCTTGGTTGTTGTGTATTGCTCCAAAAAAACAAAGTTTTCAAGAGTAATTCTCTTCAACAAGTTATAAAAAAAAAAGTCATGTAAAAAAAAAAAGAAGAGAAAGTTTCACTTGAGCAATTTGTGTCTTGAAAATTTTTCCCTTCTTCCTTTGTTTCTTATCTCTTGCCTTTTCTTTGTTGTTCTTGTTTTGATAAGTTTAGTGATTTTGTTACCTGAATTTTGGTATTTTGTCTTTTGTTCTTGATTCCTCTAAGAACTAAAGGAGAACATTTGAGAGGAAAAAGGCAAGAGTGCAAATTTACATCTTGTGTGGAAAAAGCCAAAAGAGTGAAATTCATTTGTGTGACAAGTGAGGGAGTGTAGTGAGGAAACACAAATCATGGCACACAATGGAGATAGTCCACCACCTTCACCAAGGTCCGCGGTCATTCTTGCACAAATGACTACTCAAATGCAAGCCCTTCAAAGGCAAATGGAGACAATGCAAGCCAACTATGATCAACAACTTGCTAATCTCCAAAATGATGAGTCCAGTGGCAATGAAAGTGAAAGAGGAAGGCCTAGAGGAGGAAGACATAGAGGAGGAGGACATAGGGGACGAAGGCGTGATGAAAGGCTCGATGGGGTCAAAATCAAAGTTCCTCCCTTTCTTGGGAAGAATGATCCAAAGGCTTAATTGGAGTGGGAGTTTAAAATAGAACAAGTTTTTTATTGTAATTCTTACAATGAAAGCAAGAAGGTAAAAGTAGCCACCCTTGAGTTAAAAGAATATGCCCTTATGTGGTGGGACCAATTACAAAAAGAAGGAGGAGACATGGAGGAGCGGTCATAGACACTTGGGAGGAGATGAAGTATGTCATGAGAAAGAGATTTGTCCCAAATCATTATCAAAGGGACATTCACAACAAATTGCATAGACTTACCCAAGGGACCAAAAGTGTAGATGAATATTTCAAGGAGATGGAGTTGGCCTTACTTAGATCCAATTTTCAAGAAGATAGGGAGGCTACCATGGCAAGATTCTTCCATGGCTTGAATCAAGATATTCAAGACATAGTGGAATTATAAAATTATGTGGAGCTTGAGGATTTGGTGCAACAAGCAATCAAGGTGAAGCAACAAATTAAAAGGAGGAAGTTCAAATATTCTTCTTCTTCTTCTTCTTCAAAATTTCCATCTTCAAAATCTCCTTTATCTCCAAAGCAAGTTAGTGATTATAAAATAAAAATGAGAGAAAAGAGAGAGCAAGAGAGAAAAGAAAGAGAGAGTGAAACGGAGAATGTTTTAAAAGTGAAAAAAAACTGAGAAAAATAGAGAGGAAAAAGAGAGTAAAGAGAACTATCTTGCAACAAAAAGTGAGGTGAAGAGTGCTTTAAGTTCAAGGCATTCCCTATACATGCTCTATTGTAGGGTATTTTGTTTAACTTCTAACATTCCTAATGATCACTCTTTGTCTAGTGGTGTCAAAAATCTTTTGCTGGAATTTGGTGATGTGTTTCCAAAGGTTCCTCAAAAGGATGCTTGCAAGGTTATTTTGGGTCTTGAAGAAGTTGAATCAAGTGAAACACTTATCGGTTTAAACCTTTGCATAATTAAGCCTTCCACTTCTTTAATTGATATGTTTCTTGTTAAATTGTTTGGGAAGTGCTTTCCTCCTATACTTGCTATATTTGCAAATTTGCATGTTAAAATGCCTAATTTGTGTTATCTCCATATATCTGGTTTAAGTGTTGAAACCGTAAGGCATGATGTGTTTAATACAAAATATTCTTCTACACTTGATTTGGGAATTAGGAGCCAAGACTTAAATGAATTCCTTGAGACGTGTGTTGTTGTGCTTTCTAATGATCACTTGGTTCATGACAACAATTTTGAAGGTTGTTTTGGATTTCTAAGAGAAAGCTTGTTTGCTAACTTGGACACTTACTCTTTTGTCCAAAATAAAGTTAGCATTTTGAGGTTTGTTATGAGCACTAAAGGTTTGCAAGTGGCATTAATTGATGGGTTCACTACTACACCCCTTCTTACTCTCCCTATTCTTGTGAATTCTTCTAAGCTTCCATATGATGCTCCTAATGTGTTTGAGGGGCTTGTTTTGTCTCAAAAAGAGCCGTACTTTGTTTGTGATGAGGAGAATATTAATGAGGTTCAATTTGCCTTGGAGTCTTTGCCAAGACAAAGTACTTTCTCTTTTGTCACCAAGATCAAGCCTAGGAAGGTACATTTGGTAATATATGTCAACTCATGGAGGTATAACTTTGTGCTTACCTTTAAAATTCCCTACCTTGGCTATAAATGTGTTGGGATGTTGATTGTACAAGATGAACATGTTTGTCACCTACTTGCTACAATGGGTGATTTCTCTCAGTTTCCATTTGACCCCGGTCGAAGGGTTGACATTGTTCTTCAAGCAATTGATTTTCATTTTTTTTCTTCATGTAGGTTATTAAGGAGGTGAATTCGAGATCGAATTCATTTAAAGAAGGAGGGTATGATATGAGCCCACAAAGGAACATGGACCAAGAAGCACTACAAAGACTTGGTGGGCCTTTGGCAAGAGCAAGAGCTAAGAAAGCCCAAGAAGTTTTAAATCAAATGGTGGATCTTTTAATGGACACAAGCCCAATTGCAAGTCAAGAAGGAATGGAGCCCAAGTTGGTGACTTATCTTAGTCAAATAGAAGGCCCATAGTGATGACAAGGGGGGCGTGAACTTGCTTCATTTAGTTGTTTGTTTATTTTCAATTCAAAAAGTGTAATGGGTTATGTGAGTGGATCCAATTTGGCATTCTCTATTAGTGGGCAACACTAAGAGTTGCATGAAGGTCTAGCCCATATTTCCTATGTTGCTACACGTGATTAGAGGGTCTTGGGGAGGGAATCTTTTGCTTGCATGATATAAGAAACTCCTCATTAAGTTAAGTGAATAAATTGTAAGTTATGGGTGTTACACTTTTAATTTGAAAAGCAAAGTGTAACCACCCATAATAAAGGGAGTGTAGGCGTGAATAATGAGTGTCTTGGGGCTGAATTCAATTGCTTGATGGTGAGTTATGGGTGTTTGATGGCTGCCTTCAATTGTTTGGGTGTTACACTTTTAATTTGACAAGCAAAGTGTAACCACCCTTGAAGAGAGAGTGGTAGGCGTGCATGATGAGGGTTGGGGCTGACTTGATTTGTGCTAGTGGTCATTTAAGTTTGGATTTAGGCCATTCAAAGTGGAGGTTATGCCTTGTCTTTGGATGCCAAGAGTTGGATGACTATTATATATATTACACCACAAACAACATGAACGACAACTTGGATGTTGAATTTGGATTAATTCCATTAGTGAGAATTGTTCTCCTAGGTTCATGGTTGAACCATACTTAGTTCTTATCAAGAATCCAAGGTTCTTGTGGCGAACATCACTTGGCTTATCAAACCTTCTTGGTTTGTGGCGCCTCATCATCTCTTTATATCCATTTTCTTATTTTCTTCATCTTTTATGTTGATTCATATTGCTTCCAAAGAAGACCACGAAATTAACTTGTTTTGAATTCAACCAAAAGATCTTCAAAAGGCAACCACACCATTTGGTTGTCATCACGTGAAGTACTAAGTAAAGACACCGTGTGCATGAAGTAACGTAGATTGCAAGTAAGTAAAGAAAAGATGGAAGGGCAAGAAGAGGAGGGTATGAAGCCACATCGAGTCCATTGATTAGAAGAAGTGATAAGCCTAGGTTGATTCGCCGCAAGAGATTGGGAGCTCTTGATATGAATCTGGCCATGGTGCTACTTAAGTACCCAAAGAGGAGACTACTCATAGCTCACACTTCTCAAGCTTGGATAAATTCAATTCATTCGTCAAAACGTGATTCAAATATGTTACAAACACCTATTTATATGAAACAACAAAATGGATAGGAGCTCATGCAACAGCCTCGTGCCTCCTTCTAGCTATGTGGGCATCAATGACTTAATCCTAAACCAAATTACTAGCCTAATTAAGTCCTAATACAAATTAAACTCAAAGTCCTAAGATTATTACAAACATGTAACTGAAACTCCTAATCCTATGTCGTCTAATGACGGTCGTGAACTGCCTTTTCGAGTAGGAGAGTGACTTTGCTTCTTCATCCACTTTATCTTCATGGCTTGCCTCTTGCTATGATTTTAGGATCACACCATCCCCACCTTCTTAAAGACAATTCGACCTCGAGTTGAAGCCCTCCGTACCTACATTAAAAGTGAAAACTGTAGTTTTCCACCCTCTAGTTCTTCAAAGTTAAGGTAAGGCTAAGTGTACATCCCACCCTCCGGGGTCAAATAAAAAGTGAAAGAACTCCTCACATGTAAGGTTGTAAAGCTAAATAAGTGAAATGGAATGGAAGTACATGAGTTATACCTTTTGAAGATTGATGCAACCAGCTTACTTACCTTCGGTTCGTGACATAGGAACATCGTGCTTGTGCTCCCAGTTGTTTTAATTCGTTAACTTAGGTTGAATTCTCAAGTTTTGGGCTATTGTCCCTCACATCAACATAAGCAATTGGTGGTCTTGGGGTTGTAAAACAACCCTCTAAATTTTCATGGGATGCACCACAACCAAGTTTATACGATGGTGAAGAAACAAGTAAAGCATGGATGGGTGCATTATTAAGCATTTCAAACATTTCTGTATGCAATCCTTGAAAACTTATTGTAAATCCGAAAGAGATTAAAGATGCAATCATATTTTCTTAATTTGGAAATGTGCATTCGGTTTTGGAGTTTAATTGCACAGGGCAAGGAAATAGCAACAAGTGCATCAACACATAGGCCCAAGAACTGTTTCTTCAAAACAAATGTTGAGATTTATGCAAATCATTAAACAAGTATGCAAATATAGTGAGAGAAAGAGAAGAGTAAGAACCAAGCAAGTTACCAAGTAACATAGAGTTTGAATGTCTATGTTTTTGTATACTCACGCATGGCAAACCTTGGTTCGCTTCCTTGTAATGCACAAACTCAGTTTCCTCACCTTCTTTTATCTCCTTTTTTTTTAGTGTCACTCTCATCGAATTCTATCTCCTTTTTTGTTATGAACAAGCTCTCCACTTTCCTCTCTACTTTTACCTCAACTCCTTTCGTTTTCTCCCTTTTGGCCTTTTCCCTCAAGTGGCTCACCTTTCTTTTTGCCACTTTTATTCTCTTTTTCTTTTCCTCTCAAGCCTTTTCTCTCTTGTTCTCTTTTGATTCGTGCTTTCTTGGTATCCTCACTAACTCCTCTTGAAGAGAGTGGTATGAGTGTTATCTTGTGGCCATTATGCACAAATTAAATCAACCAGAACAAACACAATTCTAATTTCCAAACCAAAGTAAGACTAGAATTCAAGACTCTACGCCAAGGTCGTTCAATCAAGTGGTTGGCTAACACTTAATGAAAATCACCAAGATCTATGAGGCACAATTCCCAAGGGTCTTTGAAGAACTAAGGATGAACACCAAGAACATAAGGAACTTGAAATTCAAAATCGATGCCCCTTCACCTAATATTATCACTGCTAAGTGAAGGAATCAACTATTAAACATCAATTAACCACAAAACAACACAATTGAAACACAATCCAAGATCAAATATCAAGAATCTACACGAAATTCAAATATTTTTTGCGCCGCTTTCAAATTTTCAAACTACAAAACCGAATCCAAAAGCTCCAAGAGACTAGCTCTAGATACCAAATGATGTGATCCTAATGGAATCAAGGAAATGTAGTATCTATCTAAGAGCTTTGATCAAAATTGAACTAAAATTCAAATGAAATTTTGGAGGGAAAACACACTTGATCAAGAATGTGATCACAATGCCAACCAAGAGAATGCTAATGAAGCAAGTACAATGCACGCTCCTTGGGTGCAATTCTCAAGCCTAAGCCGTGAATTAACAAGATCAAGAATAGAAGAGTTGTAATTGCTACTAAAACTGAGAAAATCGAATTGATCATGAAGTACTAAGTAAAGACACCGTGTGCATGAAGTAACGTAGATTGCAAGCAAGTAAAGAAAAGATGGAAGGGCAAGAAGAGGAGGGTATGAAGCCACATTGAGTCCATTGATCAGAAGAAGTGATAAGCCTAGGTTGATTCGCCGCAAGAGATCGGAACCTCTTGACATGAATCTGGCCATGGTGCTACTTAAGTACCCAAAGAGGAGACTACTCTTAGCTCACACTTCTCAAGCTTGGATAAATTCAATTCATTCGTCAAAACGTGATTCAAATATGTTACAAACACCTATTTATATGAAATAACAAAATGGATGGGAGCTCATGCAACAGCCTCGCGCCTCCTTCTAGCTATGTGGGCATCCATGACTTAATCCTAAGCCCAATTACAAGCCTAATTAAGTCCTGATACAAATTAAACTCAAAGTCCTAAGATTATTACAAACATGTAAATGAAACTCCTAATCCTTAGTCGTCCAATGACGGTCATGAACTGCCTTTTCGAGTAGGATAGTGAATTTGCTTCTTCATCCACTTTAGCTTCATGGCTTGCCTCTTGCTATGATTTTAGGATCACACCATCCCCACCATCTTGAAGACAATTCGACCTCGGGTTAAAGACCTCCGTACCTACATTAAAAGTGAAAACCGTAGTTTTTCCCCCTCTAGTTCTTCAAAGTTAAGGTAAGGCTAAGTGTACATCCCACCCTCCGGGGTGAAATGAAAAGTGAAAGGACTCTTCACACGTAAGGTTGTAAATCTAAACAAGTGAAATGGAATGGAAGTACACGAGTTATACCTTTTGAAGATTGATGCAACCACCTTACTTACCTTCGGTTCATGAGATAGAACATCGTGGTTGTCCTCCCAGTTGTTTTCATTCGTTAACATAGGTTGAATTCTCAAGTCCAGGAAAAACTATTCAACTCCAAGTGATCTGTGTTTTTATTTTGGCTATATCTTGAGTTATAGATGTCCGATTGAAGTGATTCTTGATTCTTTGGAAAGATAAGAGCATTATATACAAGTTTTATTTGAAGCTCAAGACCTGATTCGTAATCTATCATGATCAAAATTGGGCTAGAAGTTAGAAATGCTGTTCTGGACGGATTTTATCTCATTAAGCAATTTTTAGGCTTGTAATTGGGTTTTGGTTTTAATTGTA
Source organism: Ammopiptanthus mongolicus (assembly GCA_039655645.1). NCBI lineage: Eukaryota > Viridiplantae > Streptophyta > Magnoliopsida > Fabales > Fabaceae > Ammopiptanthus > Ammopiptanthus mongolicus. The sequence goes on along the minus strand of CM077348.1, from coordinate 52,747,907 downwards.
TAATGGGCTGCATGGGCCACGAAAATACTCAGCCTCCTTGGATTAGGGTTTGGCGGCCATGTGCCAAATTAGGGGGTTGGTGTGGGTAGCATTTTCCATTTCTATAAATAGGAAATGTATGACCTCATTTGCATAACTTTGAATGAAATTATTTTTTATCCTATTTGGGTATTTTTGTGAGTTGAGCATTGGCTCCTCCTCTTCAAGTTCTTGGATTAGAACTTGCTTGATTCTTATCAAAGAGATCTATCTCTTTGTGGCAAATCCTCCTTGGCTTATCAATCTTCCAATTCTATGGATGATTGTGGCGCCTTCCCCTTCATCTTCTTCCTCTTCCATTTTCTATTTTGCTTATGTTCTTCTTAATTTATATTTATGTCATTTAATTTCTGTACGTTTCATTTCAGCTCTTCCCTCTTTCATTTAATTAGTGCTCTTTACTTATTTTGTTCATGTTTCAGTTGTTTATTTTCAATTCCTAGTTTATATCCGTCATATGCATTCGGGTGTCCAAGAACATCTTCTTTCCCCAATTCTTCTCATCATTTTGCATAATTTCTAATATCAAGCTCTTGGATAGATCCTCAATTTCGGTGATTCACGCTTGGATCATATCATGTGATATCAGAGCCAGGTTCCTAGAGCTTATTGTTCTTTTGGTTTATGCATTTTCTAGTGGGTGTTGTTTGAATTTTTTTGGAAAATCAGTAGCGAGAAGTCCATTAGTATTTGCTTCCTATATACCCATTCTTGATCTTCAATTTTCGATCAATTTTGGTGTTTTGTGGGGTGTTAGGCCTTGGAAATTGAAAAATCTAGTATCAATTTGATGTTTGGAAACTTACTTTGTCCAAATTCTTCATCATCCATGTTTTCATGTTCTTGAACCTTCATACAATCTTCTTCATTTTCTTGGGATTTGAGCCACTTTGATCTTTATGAATTTCAAGAATTGGTGTTAGAGTGTTAATCTACACCTTGATTGAAAAGTCTTTACAAGTGGAATCAAGTATACCAATCAATTTTAAGCTTAAAGCATGAACTAGACATCAACTTGGGGGAATTTAATTTCTGGGCACACTTCCCAAGAATAGCCCCTTGTTCATCATGTTCATGCTTCAAAAGGCTATTTGATCTTTGTGATTCACTTAAAATCTGTTTGGGGCGTTCTTTTTTGTAATTTTCAGAAAAATTTTGTGGCCAAAGTTATTTTACAAAAGTAGGGATCCCAAAAAGTTTTAAAAAATATGGAATCAGAAAAATATAAGGGGACCAATCTGCAATTATAAAAAGTGCAAAAAAAAAATTGCAGAATTTAAATTAGGCCACAAAACCCCTTTTCTAAGTGTTTCTAGCCTTAAAATTGGTATTACTTGATGTTTTGGACATATGGCTAAATTCTACTCCTAAATATTATCTTGGAGTCTTTGTCTTCTTAATTTTCCTTTTAGAGTGTGCTTTCTCTTTATAGTTTTTCTTGCTTGTCTTTAAATTTCTAAGTTTGTCTTAGCAGTTTTCTTCCTTGAACCTCTTGATTGATAGCTTGTGTGGATTTTTCACAAAGTTTTGATACTTTTTCTCATTACTTGAATCGGTATAGTTCTTTTCCAAGAATATTGAAAGAGGACTTTGAGTGGAAAAAGGCAAGAGCGCAAAACAAGCAAATGGTGTGGAAAAAGCCAATTTGAGTGAAACACTTAGTGAGGAAAATGATAAAAGTGCCAAGTTTCCAAGGAAAGAATGATCTGGAGTTGTATTTAGATTGGGAGTTAAAAATAGAGCAAATCTTCTCTTGTCACCACTATAGTGAACAAAAGAAGATGAAGGTGGCAGCCCAAGAGTTTGGCTATTCTGCACGAAATTGGTGGGACCGAGTGCAAAAAGATAGAAGGTGGTTTGGGGAGCAACCTATTGATACTTGGAGTGAGATGAAAGCCATGATGAGGAAGAGACATGTTTGATCCCACTATCAAAGGGATCTTCGCAACCAATTGCAAAGGTTAACCCAAGGCACTAAGAGTGTGGATGAGTATTACAAAGAAATGGAGACGGCCTTGATTAGAGCTAATATTAATGAAGGAAGAAAGGCAAAAATGGCTCGGTTTCTCCATGGCCTAAACCAAGACATCCACGACATTGTTGGACTCCAACACTATGTGGAGCTTGATGACTTAGTGCACCAATCCCTGAAGGTCGAGCAACAACTCAAAAGAAAGAGGTACAAAAGATATTGCAATGTTCCTTCTACTCCAACTCTTAAATTTAGAAGTAGAGATATGAGGTGCCTAGTGTGTTTTGGATGGGGGCATTTGGATTATCAATGCCCAAATGGGAAGGAAAAGAGAGAAAAAAATATCGAGAGAAAAGAGGAGAGATTGAAAAGAAAGATTGATAATTTTGAAGCATATTGGAAGAAAATGTCTCAAGACAAAATTCAAGAGACAAATTTGAGGATGAAAAGAGATGAAGAAAAGAAAGAGGGAGAGAAATTAGAACAAGAGAGTGAGGTCCATGTTGAGAGAAGACTTGAGAGGGAGGTGAAAGCAAAAGAGAGTGATGCTAAAGAAAAAGAGCCAAAAGAAAATGAGAGAATTAAGTATCTACCTTCAAAGGAAGCTTACAAGACAACCAATGCACTTGAAGAAGTGTATCCAAAGGAAACACCCCACGGTTTGCTTACTTGCATGGCTCCCCAAAATCATGAACATTCTACCCCTATATTTGATAACATGCTTGGTAAATTGCATGGGTCTTGCTACTTTCCTACATTAAATAGGTTTGATTACTTGCTTAATGAATTGCATGATTATTGCCATCTTTCTAAGTTTGATTTGAAAAGTGGGTATCATGATATGAGGGTACGGAATTTTTGTGCTAATTTTGACAAAAATTCATCTTGCACAAATCGTGTTAGCCTTCTTGGGTTTAATGTAAGGTCTCAAGAATTGCATGTGGACTTGTTTGATAGGCTCACTAGTGCATTCATTCTTGCTTTACCTATTCTTTCAAAGTCCTTTCGAATTGAATGTGATGCATCTAATGTGATCATGGGGGCTGTTTTACTTCAAAAAGAACCACCAATTGTTTATTTGCGTGAAAAGTATAATGGGTCCAAACTTGAGTATTCTACTTATGAGAATAACTTGATGCATACCAAAAAGGATGCAATACTCTCGAATGTCATCATGCCTAAGCATAGAGAGGTAAATATGGTGGTCAATGCAAATTCTCAAAGGTATAACTTTCCTACTCGCCTTGAACTTCAATTTCTAGACTTCACCAATCTTAAGGTGTTGTATGAGCATAATGAAAAATTTCCTAACATCTTTACCATATGTGGTGAGTTATTTAAATTTGTGTTTGAACCTGGAGGATTGGGTGTTGCACATAAGAAAAATAAAAGGATTCCTACTCAAGCAAATCTAATGTTTGATTTACTTTTAATTTCCATAAACTTAGTTCTTTCTCTTGATATAGGTATGGAGATAATAAATTCGAAATCGAATTTACTTTATTCAGGTGGGAATGATGAAGGCAAAGGAGGGGCAAGTCAATTTTCCAACAAAAGAAGATCAATCCATCAAGTCCAAGAAAAACTATTCAACTCCAAGTGATTTGTGTACTTATTTTGGCTATATCTTGAGTTATAGATGTCCGATTGAAGTGATTCTTGATTCGTTGGAAAGATAAGAGCATTATCTACAAGTTTTATTTGAAGCTCAAGACCTGACTCGTAATCTATCATGATCAAAATCGGGCTAGAAGTTAGGAATGCTGTTCTGGAATGATTTGATCTCATTGAGCAATTTTTAGGCTTGTAATTGGGTTATGGTTTTAATTGTATAATGGGCTGCATGGGCCACGAAAAATACTCAGCCTCCTTGGATTAGGGTTTGGCGGCCATGAGCCAAATTAGGGGTTTCAAATTAAAAATAAGTAAAAATAAAGAGTGATGTTTTGAATCAATTAATGAAGTTCATTTTTCAAAAACATCATCAAAAACACTGAATGAAATGGAGTTTTTTGAAACATCGGAAAACGTTATCTAGTGAGTCATTCATTTATACGAAGGTGTGGATAGCATTTTCCTTTTATATAAATAGGAAATGTATGACCTCATTTATATAACTTTGAATGAAATTAGAATTTATCCTATTTGGGTATTTTCGTGAGTTGAGCATTGGCTCCTCCTCTTCAAGTTCTTGGATTAGAACTTGCTTGATTCTTCTCAAAGAGTTCTATCTCTTTGTGGCGAATCCTCCTTGACTTATCAATCTTCCAATTCTATGGATGATTGTGACGCCTTCCCCTTCATCTTCTTCCTCTTCCATTTTCTGTTTTGCTTATGTTCTTCTTAATTTATATTTATGTCATTTAATTTCTGTACCTTTCATTTCATTTCTTCTCTCTTTTATTTAATTAGTACTCTTTACTTATTTTGTTCATCTTTCAGTTGTTTATTTTCAATTCCTAGTTTATATCCTTCATATGCATTCGGGTGTCCAAGAACATCTTCTTCTTTCCCCAATTCTTCTCATCATTTTGCATAATTTCTAAGATCAAGTTCTTGGATAGATCCTCAATTTCGGTGATTCATACTTGGATCATATCACCTCCGTACGTACATTAAAAGTGAAAACCGTAGTTTTTCCCCCTCTAGTTCTTCAAAGTCAAGGTAAGGCTAAGTGTACATCCCACCCTCCGGGGTCAAATAAAAAGTGAAAGAACTCTTCACACGTAAGGTTGTAAAGTTAAACAAGTGAAATGGAATGGAAGTACACGAGTTACACCTTTTGAAGATTGATGCAACCACCTTACTTACTTTCGATTCGTGACATAGGAACATCGTGCCTGTCCTCCCAGTTGTTTTAATTCGTTAACATAGGTTGAATTCTCAAGTTTTGGGCTTTTGTGCCTCACATCAACATAAGTAATTGCTGTTCTTGTGGTTGTAAAACAACCCTCTAAATTTTCATGGGATGCACCACATTCAAGTTTATACAATGGTGAAGAAACAAGTAAAGCATGGATGGGTGCATTATTAAGCATTTCAAACATTTCTGTATGCAATCCTTGAAAACTTATTGTAAATCCGAAAGAGATTAAAGATGCAATCATATTTTCTTAATTTGGAAATGTGCACTCGATTTTGGAGTTGAATTGCACAGGGCAAGGTGCAACACCCTTTCCCGAGTGCCACATTCCCGAACGTTTATAGGGCCGAAAATATTTCTTAATGCGGAAAATACGGTTTTCTTTTTTTTTTTTCTTTTCACAAGATGCAATGGAAAGGTCATAATACTAATAAACGAACTTAGGTTCGCCATGCATTTCTAGAACATACCACAGAACAGAAACAGAAATGGAAACGTCAACATTATTATATACAGACATTGGCTTAATGTATAACTAATACAATAAGAAATACAGACATAGGTCGTAGCTCCCAAAAGTACTACAAAAACGACATAGTCTGGCCGACAACAAAACTAGACCACAAAAAGAAGGTCCTCCTCTGGCTCAAAGGAACTACTGGACTGAACCATCATCACGTCCATCTGTTCAAACAGCAACAGCAAGTACCAACAGAAAACATACAGATATGGGTGAGATCCCCGTTCATCAACACAGCAAAACAGCAATAGTAAAAACGGGACGACTCACCGGGTAACCACGTACCCAACATGCTTATAAGAATTCTCAATGTCAAACATATTAAGCAGTTGACAGCATAATATCATGTTAAGCAGTTAACATCATAAAATAAGGTATTCTTAAACAGTACAACGATGTATAACAGTAAATGTAAACATCAATAGCCATGCAATGCAATGCAATGTATATGACTCAATGTCAATGTCACTGGGTACTACTCTGACCCCTACTCCATGGAGCTAACAAAACATTCGGAGAGAGTGAATGGGAGGACATGTTCCGTGCGCGCCAGCCTTGGGCAAGATGCTACAACATTCGTAACGTGCACGTATCTGGCTTTTACGGAAACACTCTCAACCAAACATGAAAAGTACGGCATCTAGTAGAGGATATCAGTGTATTGTACGGATTCGCCACGACACAGAAGAGATACCAACTGGTCACATGTAAGCCCTTCCAACCCTGATACCTCCCAAAAGACCATTGAAGATCGTCACCGTAAGATTCGCACCCGCATCAAGGTGTAAGCTCAACTCCTAGGCTCAAGGCCTTACAACTATGCAAATGAAATGCCAATGCTTACACAAAGCAGATGCGATCAAGCAATGTCTATCCCCCGGATAAACCTCAAAGTCTACTAAGGTTCTCTACCTTAGGAACTATACGTGTCTTTTGAAAGCATAACCTTTATCCACCGGATAAATCTCGTGATCCCTCCGGGATCGAGTCATCACAAGACTGAAACAATTGAACGACTGAGCGGGGTCCGAATCACCGGTCCGTCATCGAACTACTGTCTCAAAACCCAAAACATTTGTAAACCAGAACAACTTCTCAATTGAAAACTCATTTGATTTGAAACAATCTTTGAAACACTTACTTGCTCTATTTTTTTAGCATTTTCTGAACATGTAATTCGCTTAGCGAAATTTCATTCGCTTAGCGAAATTGAAACAAGAATGCCTCTTTTGGAACTCCTCTGGTTCGCTCGGCGAGACACAAATCGCGTAGCGAAATGCATTGGATTCGCTTAGCGAATATGAATTCGCTTAGCGCAATTTCAGACAGTTAAACCTCTTTGTAAACGCGAAATGTATTGTATTCGCGTAGCGAAAATAATTTCGCTTAGCGAAATGGAGGCGGTTATACCTCCTTTGGAGACTTCTCTGGGTCGCTCAGCGAGACGTAATTCGCGTAGCGAAACTCGTTTGATTGGCTTAGCGAATATGAATTCGCTTAGCGAAAGTGAGGCAGTGATGCCCAACTTAGGCTTTCCCCTGTTTTCGCGTAGCGAGAGAAAATTCGCTTAGCGAAATGGTTGCCATAAACAAGACATCAACCTTAGGGAACCATTTTGATTCTCTTCATGAAACCACTTCTTTTCTCATTTTGAGTCCCTTGATTAACTATATGGACTAAGGATAAGGTATAAAATATGTTTCACTTTGGTGAAAGCACTTTGAGCTTTAATTTCCATTCAAAGACACTTAGGGTTTTCTTTGAAAAACACAAGTTATTGAAAACACTTTCTTTACATCAAAACTTGACTTAATCAAGATCTACTCATGTTCTTCCTTTTCTCAAAGCCATGGTTAAAAGCCAACTAGGAATCAATGTGAAGTTTTACTCCATCAACCAAACAAAATATGGCTCACAATACTTACACAATCATGATAACCATAATACACATTACTACATCATAATCAAACATCCAAGTCCATCACACATTATGGTCTCATAATCAACAATAAAAGTCCATACTTGACCTAGTGATCAAAGTAGGTTTTTCAACATACATGAAAATGATTTTCATCAATCATATCATCATCAACTTATGCTAAAGCACACTACAACATACTCAAGCATAAACACATCATAACAATCTTGTTCTCCAAGAGAACTTAACAAGACTTAACACATAAAAGTGAACCCAAACTAAAGGGTTTCACCCACACATAAATTTAAACAACCATTCTCACTACCACCATCTTGGTGTGATGAGGTTCTTCTCCCCATACCTCTTGATGAGCAGATTCCCGGATCAAAGTCGGTTGATCGGTTTCTGAACCTCCTGATAATCGTCAACAACTACACAACACAACAATTCAACATTAAACAACAATCAAAGCCAACTCAACTATTACCACAAAGAGGGTTTCGGCCACCCTAGGTTAAAAAGGTTAGGAATTGGTTTTGGTTTCCATTTCATGGATTCAAAAGCATTAGGAAAGCTAAGGATGAAATCAAGTGTTAAAAATCAAAACTTGATGAAAACACTATTCATCATCTTCCAAGAGGGTTCGGCCAAAAGTGCTTTTTGAGCTATGATGAGAGTTGAATCATAAGCTCTTAGGTTTAGGTAGAGATTGATGATGTGAGTTCAAAGAACTTGGTCTTACCTCAAAAGGATTTTTCTACAATTTCCTATGGATTTTCAAAGTTTTGGATCTAAGAAATTCTTTTCATGAAAATGAAGATTGATCTTGAAATAAAGAAAGATTCAAGAAGCTAAGAGATCATAGAAGTGATCTTACCTTGAAATGAAGAAAGATTGCTCAAGAAATCAAGTGAATCCAACAAAAACTCAAGCTTTTCTAGGTGAAAATGGAGTTTTCTCTCAAGAACAACTATGGAACTCTATGGTGTGAGGGGCTGTGCGAAAATGATGAAGTGAGGGGCTGAGTTCAGCCTCTTAAAAGTTCACTTAAGGGTAAAAAGGTCATTTGCCAAAAGGGTATAATGGTAAAAGTGTAAAAGACTAAGGTTAGGGGCATTTTGGTCATTTTGCGTCCAGATATTTCCGAACGTCATGACGACTCTGGCATACTCTCCCCAGTGTCCTGGGATGATGTGATATCAAGATTATCTTTTGGCGAGTCCCGGTAAATCCATATGTGGCTCCGTTCGTCACCCGATTGAGGATTCCGCCCGAACGAAGGTCAGGAAGTTATTTTTCTGAAATTTTTACGAAATTTAACCAAAACGTAGAGAATCGAATTCTAAGACTTACTGTCTCGTTCACGGGTCCATCTGAGGTCTTCTGAGCAGTAAAATCATACTGTCAGTGTAAAAACGCAGACCGGACTCCGTTTGAGTTTTCGACTCAAAACTTAATCGTAGCTTCCTACGATATCGTCGAGCATGACTATGGTCTCGGAATATTTTATTTCCATTCCTAAGACCTCGAATAAAATACAAACATTATAATACTGAAGAAATAGAAAACGTGAAAAATCGGGGCGTTACACAAGGAAATAGCAACAAGTGCATCAACACAAAGGCCCAAGAATTGTTTCTTCAAAACCAATGTTGAGAGTTATGCAAATCATTAAACAAGTATGCAAATATAGTGAGTGAAAGAGAAGAGTAAGAACCAAATAATGTGATCATGAATTCATTAAGCTTGTGGAAAGAAGCGTATTCAGATTCGGTTCAAGTTTCCTTTTATCTGGTTCAATAATTGGATGAAGATGCTTTGAGTCCATCTTGAAGACAACACAATTGAAAGCACAATTCACATGACAAGAAGCATTCATGGATTGATTAGTGGACTATTAATTATTAGTGGGTTTATTAGATAATAATTAAGTCCAATTTTTATCATTTTATTTTTAATTTTCGTATTATTTTTTACGTTGAGTTTATGATGACCTTTTGCATCCTTCTAGCCTCACTAAATGCTTACTATTAGTGCTATAAGTCATTATAGTGGCTAGTGGGGATTTATCATCATGTTTATGCTTACTTTCTAGGTAAATGCTTGGTAGTGGGAATTTATTCCTAGTATCTCAAGAGTTTAAGCTTAGCCTATAAATAGGGAACTCATGTACTACTCAAATCAGTTTTGGATAATGAAATTTGAAGAGTTTTCTCTACTGTGAGAGCTTCCCTTGGGTTCTTGGGTAAAAGAACTAAATCCGATCTTATCAAGGCAACTTGTGGCGATCAAACACATGACTTATCACTCACCTTCTCACCTACATCTTGAGTGTGGCGTCAATATCCATTCCTTTTCCTGAAACTTCAAGGCGGTCCGGATCTGGATCATATCATTTGGTATTAGAGCTTAGGTTCCTTGAAATTCAGGTGCTATCTTCCTTTGTTCTTTTTTGTTCTATAAAAAAAACGAAAATAAAAAAAAATTATTTTGTGGTTCTATGTCATGGAATTCAAGAAAAAGAAGAGTATTGTCTATACTTTGTGCTGTGTGAAAGATAAGATATACAAGTTGGACATTGATAGAAAGTATTGGATCAATATGGCCAGTACAATCATGGTGGAGAAGTTGGGACTTCCTCTTTTCGAGCATCCTCACCCTTATAGGCCTGAAAGTCTCGAGGATCCGGAATTTAAAGATATGGTGCTGTGATGGTGACCAAACAAGTACTCATGTCGTTTAAATTCGAGGGAAATGAAGATGAGGTACTATGTGATGTGGTGCCTACAAAAACAAGGCACTTGCTACTTGGGCGTCCATGGAGGCATCAACAACAAGCAAGTCGTGTTGAAGAGAAAGAAAAAAATATGGTCCAAGAGAAAAAGAAAGATGAGATTGAGAAGGAAAAACAAGAGAGTATGGTCCATGAAAAAAAGAAAGATGAGTTTGAGAAAGATGAAAATTTTCAGGAGGAGGAAAGATTCAGTTTTGGTGAAAAAGAAAGTGCTGAACAAAAAGCAAAAATATTTTTACATAACCCACAATCTTTTGTTGTAGGTACAGATTTGAGGTCAAATCCCTTTCAAGAGGAGGGGAATGACGCAAAAATGGATGGCTTCAACACATCGAAGGCAGATTTTGTTCCAGTTTCCATTGCTCTAGTCCCAAGACCTCACCTGAAATATTTTTGTGATCATAATGTTGGTAAATTATTTATTGATTCTGATCTTAAAATTTATGATGAGGTGAAGGACAATCAAATTGAGGAAGCAAGACTAGTCTTTGATCCAGGAAATTTGTGGTCTCATTCATACAAAGAGAGGTATCCGAAGTCCAAGTTTTTATTTGAAAAATATTTAGAAGATTTGAGGACAAATCCTGTTGAAGAAGGGGAGAATGAGGTCATCATGAATTCATTAAGCATGTGGAAAGAAGCATATTCAGATCCGGTTCAAGTTTCCTTTGATCCGGTTCAATAATTGGATGAAGATGCTTTGAGTCCATCTTGAAGACAACACAATTGAAAGCACAATTCACATGACAAGAAGCATTCATGGGTTGATTAGTGGACTATTAATTATTAGTGGGTTTATTAGATAATAATTAAGTCCAATTTTTATCATTTTATTTTTAATTTTCGTACTATTTTTTAGGCTGATTTTATGATGACCTTTTGCATCCTCCTAGCCTCACTAAATGCTTCCTATTAGTGCTATAAGTCATTATAGTGGCTAGTGGGGATTTATCATCATGTTTATGCTTACTTTCTAGGTAAATGCATGGTAGTGGGAATTTATTCCTAGTATCTCAAGAGTTTAAGCTTAGCCTATAAATAGGGAACTCATCTACTACTCAAATCAGTTTTGGATAATGAAATTTGAAGAGTTTTCTCTATTGTGAGAGCTTCCCTTGGGTTCATGGGTAAAAGAACTAAATCCGATCTTATCAAGCCAACTTATGGCGATCAAACACATGACTTATCACTCACCTTCTCACCAACATCTTGAGTGTGGCGTCAATATCCATTCCTTTTCCTGAAACTTCAAGGCGGTCCGGATCTGGATCATATCACCAAGCAAGTTACCAAGTAACATAGAGTTACAATGTCTATGTTTTTGTATACTCACGCATGGCTAACCTTGGTTCGCTTCCTTGTAATGCAAAAACTCAATTTCCTCACCTTCTTTTATTTCCTTTTCTTTTTAGTGTCACTCTCATCGAATTCTATCTCCCTACTTTTGCCTCAACTCCTTTCGTTTTCTCTCTTTTGGCCTTTTTCCTCAAGTGGCTCACCTTTCTTTTTGCCACTTTCATTCTCTTTTTCTTTTCCTATCAAGCCTTTTCTCTCGTGTTCTCTTTTGATTCGCGCTTTGTTTTTATCCTCACTAACGCCTCTTGAAAAGAGTGGTACGAGTGTTATCACGGGGCCAATATGCACAAATTAAATCAACCAGAACAAACACAATTCTCATTTCCAAACAAAAGTAAGACTAGAATTCAAAACTCTACGCCAAGGTCGTTCAATCAAGTGGTTGGTTAACACTTCATGAAAATCACCAAGATCTATGAGGCACAATTCCCAAGGGTCTTTGAAGAACTAAGGATGAACACCAAGAACATCAAGAACATGAAATTCAAAATCGATGCCCCTTCACCTAATATTATCACTACTAAGTGAAGGAATCAACTATTCAACATCAATTAACCACAAAACAACACAATTGAAACACAATTCAAGATCAAATATCAAGAATCTACACGAAATTCTAAAAGATTTTTGGTGCCGCTTTCAAATTTTCAAACTACAAAACCGAATCCAAAAGCTGCTAGAGACTAGCTCTAGATACCAAATGATGTGATCCTGATGGAATCAAGGAAATGTAGTATCTATCTAAGAGCTTTGATCAAAATTGAACTAAAATTCAAATGAAATTTTGGAGGGAAAACACACTTGATCAAGAATGTGATCACAATGCCAACCAAGAGAATGCTAATGAAACAAGTACAATGCAAGCTCCTTGGGTGCAATTCTCAAGCCTAAGCCGTGAATTAACAAGATCAAGAATAAAAGAGTTGTAATTGCAACTAAAACTGAGAAAACCGAATTGATCATGAAGTACTAAGTAAAGACACCGTGTGCATGAAGTAACGTAGATTGCAAGTAAGTAAAGAAAAGATGGAAGGGCAAGAAGAGGGGGATATGGCGCCACGCCGAGTCCATTGATTAGAAGAAGTGATAAGCCTAGGTTGATTCGCCGCAAGTGATCGGAAGCTCTTGATATGAATTTGGCCATGGTGCTACTTAAGTACCCAAAGAGGAGACTACTCTTAGCTCACACTTCTCAAGCTTGGATAAATTCAATTCTTTCATCAAAATGTGATTCAAATATGTTACAAACACCTATTTATATGAAACAACAAAATGGATGGGAGCTCATGCAACAGCCTCACGCCTCCTTCTAGCTATGTGGGCATCCATGACTTAATCCTAAGCCCAATTACAAGCCTAATTAAGTCCTAATACAAATTAAACTCAAAGTCCTAAGATTATTACTAACATGTAAATGAAACTCCTAATCCTAAGTCGTCCAATGACGGTCGTGAACTGCCTTTTCGAGTAGGAGAGTGACTTTGTGTCTTCATCCACTTTAGCTTCATGGCTTGCCTCTTGCTATGATTTTAGGATCACACCATCCCCACCTTCTTGAAGACAATTCGACCTCGAGTTGAAGACCTCTGTACCCACATTAAAAGTGAAAACCGCAGTTTTCCCCCCTCTAGTTCTTCAAAGGTAAGGTAAGGCTAAGTGTGCATCCCACCCTCCGGGGTCAAATAAAAAGGGAAAGAACTCTTCACACGTAAGGTTGTCAAGCTAAACAAGTGAAATGGAATGGAAGTACACGAGTTACACCTTTTCAAGATTGATGCAACCACCTTACTTACCTTCGGTTCGTGACATAGGAACATCGTGCTTGTCCTCCCAGTTGTTTTAATTCGTTAACATAGGTTGAATTCTCAAGTTTTGGGCTATTGTCCCTCACATCAACATAAGTAATTGGTGTTCTTGGGGTTGTAAAACAACCCTCTAAATTTTCATGGGATGCACCACATTCTAGTTTGTACGATGGTGAAAAAACAAGTAAAGCATGGATGGGTGCATTATTAAGCATTTCAAACATTTCTGGATGCAATCCTTGAAAACTTATTGTAAATCCGAAAGAGATTAAAGATGCAATCATATTTTCTTAATTTGGAAATGTGCACTCGGTTTTGGAGTTGAATTGCACTGGGAAAGGAAATAGCAATAAGTGCATCAACACATAGGCCCAAGAATTGTTTCTTCAAAACCAATGTTGAGAGTATGCAAATCATTAAACAAGTATGCAAATATAGTGAGTGAAAGAGAAGAGTAAGAACCAAGCAAGTTACCAAGTAACATAGAGTTAGAATGTCTATATGCATGGCAAACCTTGGTTCGCTTCCTTGTAATGCACAAACTCAATTTCCTCACCTTCTTTTATCTCCTTTTCTTTTTAGTGTCACTCTCATCGAATTCTATCTCCTTTTTTGTTATGAACAAGCTCTCCACTTTCCTCTCTGCTTTTGCCTCAACTCCTTTCGTTTTCTCTCTTTTGGCCTTTTTTCCTCAAGTGGCTCACCTTTCTTTTGCCACTTTCATTCTCTTTTTCTTTTCCTCTCAAGCCTTTTCTCTCTTGTTCTCTTTTGATTCGTGCTTTCTTTTTATCCTCACTAACGCCTCTTGAAGAGAGTGGTACGAGTGTTATCATGGGGCCATTATGCACAAATTAAATCAACCAGAACAAACACAATTCTGATTTTCAAACAAAAGGAAGACTAGAATTCAAAACTCTATGCCAAGGTCGTTCAATCAAGTGGTTGGTTAACACTTCATGAAAATCACCAAGATCTATGAGGCATAATTCCCAAGGGTCTTTGAAGAACTAAGGATGAACACCAAGAACATCAAGAGCATGAAATTCAAAATCGATGCCCCTTCACCTAATATTATCACTACTAAATGAAGGAATCAACTATTCAACATCAATTAAGCACAAAACAACACAATGGAAACACAATTCAAGATCAAATATCAAGAATCTATACGAAATTCAAAAAGATTTTTGGCACCGCTTTCAAACTTTCAAACTACAAAACTGAATCCAAAAGCTCCTAGAGACTAGCTCTAGATACCAAATGATGTGATCCTGATGGAATCAAGGAAATGTAGTATCTATCTAAGAGCTTTGATCAAAATTGAACTAAAATTCAAATGAAATTTTGGAGGAAAAACACACTTGATCAAGAATGTGATCACAATGCCAACCAAGAGAATGCTAATGAAGCAAGTTGATGACAACCAAATGGTGTGGTTGCCTTTTAACGATCTTATGGTTGAATTCTAAGTATGCTAATTTCATGCTCTTTGTATATGAACAAAATGAAACAACATAAAAGTGAAGAAAGTAAGAAAATGGAAAGAAAGAGATGATGAAGGCGCCACAAACCAAGAAGGTTTGATAAGCCAAGTGATGTTTGCCACAAGAACCTTGGATTCTTGATAAGAACTAAGTTTGGTTCAACCAAGAACCTTAGATAACAATTCTCTCACAAATGGAATTAATCCAAATTCAGCATCCAAGTTATCTTATTCCATGTTTCTAGGTGCATACATATAGTAGTGGAAGGCCTGAAGATGCCATCAAAAGGTCACCATAAAGTGACTTGACCCCACTCATAACATATAATAATTCCTACTAAAAACTAATTAAAAGAAAAGAACCATAACCACCAAATAAAGACTCACTAATGTGTGGCTATTAACTCCATAACCACCATATAATGACTCTCCAATAAGTGGCCAAACATTCCATAACCTCCCAAGGAGTTACTAAGGCATGCAAGCCAAAAGTTAACCTCCTTTCTTATCATAAAATTCGACCCCACCATCATACAATAGCCAAATAACATATTGAAATAAAAACTAAAGACAAGCCTAAAACAAAAAGGGTCAAATCCGTCCAGAATTTCGTGCTTAATTTCTAGCCCTATTTTCTTCATGATAAAGATCGAATTAGGTCTTGATTATAGAAATACAACTTCTAGAAATTCTTTTATCTTTCTAACGCCCCCAAGAACACCGAAATCGGATTATCAAAGAACAAGTTACAATCAAAACGATGCATAAGGTCACTTGGACTTGAATGGTTTGACCTCCTCTTGTTGCAAACTTGAATTGCCCCCCTCTTGGCTCATATCATTCCCTCCTCAATGGATGAAATTCGACCTCGAATTTATTGCTTTTGAGTATCATCTTCATCCTCCGGGTTCAAACACAACTCGTTTAAATTCATGGGGTACTTCTCTTGGAATTACTTCTTCAACTTCCTTCAAAATATAATTATCTCCAATAGGCAATGAGTTAGCAATAGTTGTCAAACAAGCATATTTATATAGAAAGATATGCATAGGTTGTCTTGTCAAAAATTTACCTTTCGCCTTATTTTCTTTTATAAATAAACTCTCTACTTTTTCCTCAACTTTTTTTTCACTTTCTTTGCTTTCATCCTCTCCCTCTTTAATTTGAATTTTCTCTTCAAAATGGGAAATTTGACTTTTCACACTCTCTTGTTCTCTCTCAAAATTGGAACTTTTCTTTTCCTCATGAGTCAATCCCTCTTCTTTCTCATCACTTTCTTTTATCTCTCTATTTTCATCACTCTCTCCTTTCATATAAATAGGATCTTTATACCCTTCTTCTTGGTCTAATGGTGCAAGAATGATTTGACAATTTTTAAATGAAAATGAGTACTTGTTGGTGCTGCAGTCACGCTTTGCTTTCCGTTGAATCTTCCATGGACGTCCAAGTGACAAGTGTCTCGTTTTTGTAGGCTCCACATCACAAAGCACCTCATCATCATATCCATCGACCTTCAATGATACTAGTCCTTGTTTGTCCACCAACATGCTGCCCATATCACTAAATTTTGGATCCTCGAGACTATTGAGTGAATATGGTTGCGGATGCTTCAGAACGTGAAGTGACAACTTCTCAACCAAGGTTGTGCAGGCCATGTTGATGTAACTTTTCATATCAAGCTAATTTCCAAACAAAAGTAAGACTAGAATTCAAAACTCTATGCCAAGGTCGTTCAATCAAGTGGTTGTTTAACACTTCATGAAAATCACCAAGATCTATGAGGCCCAATTCCCAAGGGTCTTTGAAGAACTAAGGATGAACACCAACAACATCAAGAACATGGAATTCAAAATCGATGCCCCTTCACCTAATATTATCACTACTAAGTGAAGGATCAACTATTCAACATCAATTAACCACAAAATGATGACAACCAAATTAGTGGGTTGCCTTGTTGATGATCTTACGTTGAATTATCAAGCACAATTGATGAGACTTCCATAGAAACTTAAGAAAACATGTATTCAATTCAAGAAAGAAAGAAACAAGAAAATGGATGGAGATGAGAAAAGGGGGAGAGGCGCCACAAATCCAAGGGGGATTCGATAAGCCTAGTGAAGATCGCCACAAAAGTCTTGGACTCTTGATAAGATCAAAGGGGGTGGCTCAATCAAGAACCTAAGAGAGACAAAACCCTCACAATTGGATTTAATCCAAAATCAACTTCTTAGTTTTTTCCTTTTCCATTCATCATACTCGAATTATATAAGAGATGGAGGGGTGCATACAAAAGGTCATCACTAGATGACAAAACCCCTTTCATGAGTATGCCACTAAGCGGTGTAATAAAAGCATTTACTAATCCACTAAGTGGCTAAATTACTATCCTACTTAAGTGACTAATAAAAAGTGGTTCCATAACTTCTACAGGAGTTACCTCGGCATGCAAGCCAAAGGTTGCCCTCCTAGATGCTTCCAATTTCGTGCATCCTTATGAATTGGGCTTGGTCATCATACAAATTTAGTGTAGCCCACACTTCATGGACACCAAAGTGAAGTTCCCCCAAAATTGGATCCACAAAGAGCCTATTACCTTTTATTTAATTAGAAATAAGACTAGTAAATGGGCTTCCAAGTAGCACACGCCCTTCATCATCATGGTTCTCCAAGACACTTTGAATTGTAAAATAATAAAATCCTTGTAGTTTTCCTTCCACATGCTTAATGAATTCAGGATCATATCACAAAATAACACAATTGAAACACAATTCAAGATCAAATATCAAGAATCTACACGAAATTCTAAAAGATTTTTGGCGTCGCTTTCAAATTTTCAAACTACAAAACCAAATTCAAAAGCTCCTAGAGACAAGCTCTAGATACCAAATGATGTGATCCTGATGGAATCAAGGAAATGTAGTATCTATCTAAGAACTTTGATCAAAATTGAACTAAAATTCAATTCAAAGTTTGGCGGGAAAACACACTTGATCAAGAATGTGATCACAATGCGAACCAAGAGAATGCTAATGAAGCAAGTACAATGCAAGCTCCTTGGGTGAAATGCTCAAGCCTAAGCCGTGAATTAACAAGATCAAGAATAGAAGAGTTGTAATTGCAACTAAAACTGAGAAAATCAAATTGATCATGAAGTACTAAGTAAAGACACCGTGTGCATGAAGTAAAGTATATTGCAAGTAAGTAAAGAAAAGATGGAAGGGCAAGAAGAGGGGGGTATGGCGCCACACCGAGTCCATTTGTTAGAAGAAGTGATAAGCCTAGGTTGATTCGCTGCAAGAGATCGGAAGCTCTTGATATGAATCTGGCCATGGTGCTACTTAAGAACCCTGTAACACCCCGATTTTCTTAATCTTTTAATTAATCAGTAATTAATCAGTAATTAAGTAATTATATTTTATTTGAGGGTCTAGAAACTTTAATAAATTATTCCGAGGCCATAGTCACACTCTACGCCATCGTAGGAGACTATGGTTAAGTTTTGGGCCAAAAACTCAAACGGAGCCCGATCTATGTTTTTTTCGGATGATAGTGTTTTTCTACTATCATGACCTCATTTTGACTAACACGGTCAGATCCATTAGTCTTAAATTTTAATCCTCTACCTTTTTGTTAAAATGTGTCCTGACGTCCAAAAATATAAATAATAATATATATTCGGACCGAAAATCGGTCGGGTAGACGATTCGAGTTGTCTTAGGGTTTTTCGAGAACCTTGAGCCAATATTTTTCATACCAGGACTCTGTTAAATTATTCGGGGACTCCTACCAGTGTCGTGAGGATTTTTGAAATGTCGGGACGTGCATTGACCAAATTGCCCTTGGTTAATTTTTGTTACTAGTTACTTTTACTATTACTTAACTCTTAAGTCTCCAACTTAAGTAAATATCTCATTCACTCTTATCCTCCCTCATTTTCTTTCTCGGCAGCCCCCCTCTCCCAGACCCCAAACCTCTTCTTTCTCTCTTTTCTCTCTCACCATTTTTCTTCACTTTTGGAACTTAAATCCTCAAGATTTTGTGACGCAATCTTCACCAAATTTGAAGGAGATCATCATAGGAGGTAGCTAGTTCTCTCTATCTCTCTCAATCACTCATTTTTCTCATCTAAATTTCATGATTAGAAATGTTAGGGTTTTTATCCCTCAATCTTCAAAAATCTATGATAAATTGTAGGAAAGTCATTTTGATACCAAACCAGTTTCTATGGCCTAGGTTCATGACATACTTGTATGGTCCAAGAGCTTAGAGCCAAGAAATCTCTCTAGGGTATTTATCCATAGAGGGGTCGAAACCCCCTATTGTGCAGGGTAGGGTTTTTGGTTGGTTTTTGATGTTTTGACTTGATATCTAGGGTTATCACATTTAGTTAGGGTGCTATCCAAGAAATGAGGATTTTTGGAGCTCCCTAGCTATTTTTCATATTTTTCATTCAATAGGGCCGAACCCTAGGGGTAGTACAGTAGGAGAAATCTTTACTTTTTAAGCTAATGCCTTCATTGATTATGTTTAGGGATACCTGAGGATCATTGATCCAAGAGTTAGGAATTTTTAGACATCCCTAGCCTAATTAATTAAATAGGGGCAATAGCTAATCTTAAGGAATTATGGAGTTTTTGGTTTAATTGTATTGATTTCTGGTTGTGCTTTGTTGTATAGAATCAGACAGGATTCGAACATCTGACAGCGCACCTGACTGACAGCTGCGGAGTCGTAGCCGAAGCTGCTTGAGGAAATCATTAAGGTGGGGAGAAAGAACTAATATCGTCGAGAAGGCAAGCTTATATATATGTGTGTGTGTGTGTGTGTGTGTAGGGGAACCCTAAAAACCCTACTAGAGGTTGAGCCCTGGATAAAGTGCCTAGACCCTAGGTGTAGGTACTTTTGGGCTATCACCGCTAAGTCGATATTATGAATGATGAGACTGATTGAGGTCGATTGTGTTGAATTATTTAATTGATTACCTGTTGATTTTGTTTTGGTGAACTGTCTGTTTGATGAACTATTGTCTGAATTTATGATGATGATTGTACTGGAAAGATCTTATGTTGCGATGTTTATTGTGATTGGTTGGTTGAGTGTTGATGAGAGTATGGTGAGCGCTGATGTTGTTCGTGTTGATATCGTTGTGGTCCCGACCGTGGAGCTATGGCTCGTAGACGCAAGGCGTCGTGATGCTGATGCTGATGTGATGTTGATGATGATGTGATGTTGATGTTGATGATTGATGTTGACGTTGATGTGATGCGATGTGTCGTGGTCGTGGACGAGTTTTTAGGCGTGAGGTTCTGATATCAACCTGCGATGGATGTTTGTTGCATTTTCATAACATTTCATACCACAGCATTTGGTCCCAAAGGGGGATGTCCAATTGGGGACGTTATGTAAAATCCCGAGGCGGGATATGATGTGATGTGATGTGATGTAATCCCGACGGGGATGTCCAATTAGGGACGTGATGTATCGGCCGATATGCATATAGGGAAGACAACATATACATAGGGACTAGTATCCCTCCTATAGGCTTATTCGAGAGAACGATGTTTGAGATGATTATGATGGGTGACTTAAAAGATGGATGAGGTTGTGTTATATATGTTATCCGTGTTGTGTGATGTATATATATATATATGCTGTACCGATGCCCCTCTCCCATATTGATGAATAATGTTTCTTATCTCCCGCTATTTTCTGTATGTGTTGCCTTTATTTAATGGGAAGATCCCGAAGAGGAACCAGCTGCTGAGGAACTAGACGGCATTCCGTATGAGCCTGACGCCGGAGGACGGGCTACGGACCCTAGCCTTGAGAGGTTGGGTAGTGATCGTGATTAACCGGAGAGCCGTCTCTCGGCCTATCTTTCGTACTATTATTTTGGGTTTGCAACAATATACTCTGTATGTACTACTTTACTACTGTAGCCCTACTGATAGGGCAATGATGTGTGTGATATATTTCTTCATATTTAAAGCTGTGTACTCTGAAGCGTAGCGTGCCGTTTATAGTTTTGCTTCCGCGCTAAATTTTCCGCTTCGCTTCATTTTAATAAGGCGCGCTAACTTTTATTATGCGATTAAAATTAGTTAATATCTTAGGTTCTATTGATGGGACGGCGGGTCGTCTCATTTATTGGTATCAGAGCAGTTCAATTCTAATATCGGACTGTATGGTTTAGAAAGCATTGGTATTGATAGTTATGTCCGCATTGGGTACTAACTGTGTTAGATAAAGGGCCGTGTGTCCGATGCGTATGTTATCGAGAGTGATAACTATTTTGTTCGTAGGGCACATGATATATATATCGATTGATTTATATTGAATGTTGCTTTATTCTTGTTTGGAAAAGCTGAGAATCTGGAGAATTTTGCTAAGCGAAATTCATGTCGCTAAGCGAAACGGTTTTCGCTAAGCGGATTTTTCCTCATTGAGCGATCCAGAGAAGTTCCAATCGTTGTCTCAATTTCGCTAAGCGAAATTGATCTCGCTGAGCGATCCCGAGAAGTTTCAAATGATGCATCACTGCCTCAATTCCGCTAAGCGGATGGATCCTCGCTAAGCGAAATTCACCCAATTTCGCTAAGCGAATAGATATTCGCTAAGCGAAATTCACTCAATTTCGCTACGCGGATGTAGTTTCGCTAAGCGAAACTTTGTTTTTGCCTTTTCTCTTATTTTCTTTCCTAACTAACAAACTAGATATGACTTATGAATTTAAACTAATGCTTCCTTTACCAGGAAAGAATGGCCAGAGGACATGGTAGAGGAAGGGGAGCACTAGTTGGAACCGGGAGCCCCGACAGTAGTGGGGATACCTCGGGAGTTGGGGGTAGCGGAGATCAGAACGAAGCGATGAGGGCCATGAGGGATTTGGCCGCTGCAATGCTGCAACAAACATAGCAGAATGCTCAGTTCATGCAGTGACAGGAAGAGAGGGATGCTAGACAACAACAGAATCCGGTCAGAGGAGGTGAAGTTGTAAACACTGGACTGAATGCTTTCATGAAGGGGAATCCTCCTTAATTCCATGGAGAGTACAATCAGGAAGCTGCTGAGTTATGGCTGCAAGAAATCGAGAAAGTCTTTGTGGCTATCCAGTGCAAAGAGGATAGGAAGGTTACTTACACTGCTTTCATGCTAGTCGGAGTAGCTGAAGCATGGTGGAAAAACAAACAGAGACTGCTAGAGGCTGGAGGAAGACTACTGACCTGGGAGGTATTCCGTGAGAGCTTCTTGGAGAAATATTTTCCAAGGGGTGTTCGTCAAGAGAAAGAAAAAGAATTCCTAAGCCTGAAGCAGGACCAGAAGTCGGTTGGAGAATACGCAATGAGGTTCGAGGTGCTGCTGAAATTCTCCCAATTTTACCAAGTGTACCCGGATGAAGACTGGGTGTGCCGAAGGTTCGAAGACGGACGTTGAAGAGAGCCATGCTGCCGTTGAGTATCCGATCAGTTCCCGAGCTAGTGGAAAAATTTACCATATTGGAAGGACATGATCAAGAGAGAATTACACAAACTCCAGTAACAAGCGGTGGACCAGCCAGGAGCTTTGGTCAGAAAGGTCGAGGAGGAAAGTTCCAATCGAGGGCGAAGCCTTACAGTCGCCCGAATCAGCAACTAGCAAACTATGGAAGAGGAAATGCCAGTCAAGGACAACCAGGATTCTCCAAGTGCTTTCGATGTGGCGGGCCGCATCAAGTGAAAGATTGTGCTCAGGCACCGAATGTCACTTGCTTTCGTTGTGGCACGTGGGGCCACTATGCCAACTAGTGTCGAATGGGGGACGCTGGTAAGGGCCAAGTTCAATAGCAAGCCGGGAGGCTCAGAGTGTTGGGACTGGACAACAAGTGGTGGGCCAGCAGAACAGGCCACAGACAACGGGAAGAGTGTTCGTCGTGAGAGGGTCTGAAGCCTCTCAATGTCCCAATCTGATACAAGGTAAGTGCCTAGTTGCGAGGGGACTCTTATCTGTTTTATTTGATTCGAGGCTACACATTCCTTTATTTCTTTGGCGTGTATGGATCACTTGAATTTGCCTGTTTCAACCCTACCATATGATTTGACTGTTTCTACACCTGCGGGTGATTCCCTGACAACTCTATTTGTCTGTTTAAAATGCCCGGTTATGTTAGAGAACCGATCTTTTCTTGTGGACCTGATCTGTCTGCCTGTGCAGCAGATTGATATTATCTTAGGCTTGGACTGGCTTTCAGCCAACCATGTAGTACTAGACTGTTCAAATAAAACCCTCTGCTTTTCCAAGCAATCTAGATCATTGCCTGCCGGTGATGGTGTGTCGGGAGGCGTACGATCAGGAGAGTGCATGGTGCTGTTTTCTTTGGAAGCCGAAGAGACTCCAAGTCTTGATGCTTTGCCAGTGGTGCGTGAGTTTCCAGATATCTTCCCGGATGATGTGCCAGGATTGCCACCCAAGAGAGAGGTGGAGTTCGCAATCGACCTTACACCCAGAGCCAGACCGATTTCAATAGCACCCTATCGAATGTCCTTAACAGAGTTCGCAGAGCTGAAGAAGCAATTGGATGACATGCTGCAGAAGCAGTTTATCAGACCGAGTGTTTCACCATGGGAAGCACCTGTGCTGTTCGTCAAGAAGAAGGACGACAGTTCAAGGTTGTGTGTGGACTACAGACAATCAACAAGGTAATCAAGAATAAATACCCGTTGCCAAGGATTGACGATCTTATGGACCAATTAAAAGGAGCAACGGTATTTTCTAAGATTGATTTGAGATCCGGTTATCATCAAATAAGGGTGAAAGAAGATGATATACCAAAGACAGCTTTTAGGAGTCGGTACGGACACTACGAGTATCTAGTTATGCCTTTTGGTGTGACTAATGCTCCTGCAGTGTTCATGGACTACATGAATAGGATCTTCAGACCGTACCTCAATAAGTTTGTCGTTGTTTTTATCGATGACATCCTTATCTACTCCTTGGACAAGGAAGAACATCAAGAGAATTTGAGGATTGTACTTCAAGTTCTTAAGGACAGACAACTCTATGCCAAGTTGTCGAAGTGCGAGTTCTGGCTGGAGGAGGTACAATTCCTTGGACATGTGATCGACAAGGATGGTATCGTAGTAGATCCGGCAAAAGTAGAAGCTGTGGTTAAATGGGAAAGTCCTAAGACGGTAACCGAGATCAGAAGCTTTCCCAGACTAGCAGGATACTACAGGAGGTTCATCGAGGAATTCTCGAAGATTGCGTTACCTCTGACACAATTAACGAGGAAAGGAAAAGCGTACGAATGGACAGAAGAGTGTGAGGCTAGTTTCCAAGAGCTGAAACGGAGGCTAACTACATCTCCGATACTAGTCTTGCCAAATCCATCAATGTCGTTCGATGTGTACTGTGACGCATCGTATCAAGGTTTGGGTTGTGTGCTTATGCAAGAAAGGAAAATGGTAGCCTATGCTTCCAGACAGCTAAAAGTGCACGAACGGAATTACCCAACCCACGACCTAGAGTTGGCCGCAATAGTGTTTTCATTGAAGATATGGAGACACTATCTTTATGGCGCTAAATTCAGCGTGTTTAGCGACCATAAAAGTTTAAAGTATTTGTTCGACCAAAAGGAGTTGAACATGCGGCATAGGAGATGGATGGAATTCATAAAGGATTATGAATTTGATCTACAGTACCACCCAGGAAAGGCCAACGTGGTGGCAGATGCATTGAGTCGGAAATCTTTGCAAATGTCCGCTATGATGGTGAAAGAATTGGAACTGCTGGAACAGTTCAGGAATCTGAACCTGGACGTGGAGTTATCCAGAGATAAGATAAGTTTAGGAATGATCACTTTCACTAGTGATTTTCTGCACTTGATCTAGAAAAACCCAGGAGAAGATCAGTACCTACAGGAAAAGAACCAGATGTAGAAGAAGGAAGGACTTCAGAGTTCAAGAAGGGTACTGATGGAATCCTGAAGTTTGGAGACAGGATATGTGTGCCTAAGGATAATGAAGTTAGGAACATGATCTTGGAAGAAGCACATAAGAGCAAACTGAGTTTTCATCCCGAATCTACAAAGATGTATCAGGACCTAAAGGGAATGTTTTAGTGGCCTGGGATGAAGAAGGAAGTAGCAGAATATGTCCAATCCTATCTGGAATGCCAAAAGGCAAAGATTGAACACCAGAAACCAGTAGGGTTATTGCAATCACTGGACGTCCCAGAATGGAAATGAGATAGCATTGCCATGGATTTTGTTTCCAGATTACCGAGGACGCAAAAGAGATGGGATGCAGTTTGGGTAGTTGTTGACAGGCTTACGAAATGTGCTCATTTCTTGCAGATCAACCAAAGGTATTCTTTGGAAAAATTAACCCAAATTTACATCAAAGAAGTGGTGAGATTACATGGAGTACCTTCGAGTATAATTCCGGATAGGGATCTGAGATTTACTTCCAGGTTTTGGCAGAGTCTAAATGGTGCATTGGGAACTAAGCTCAGTATGAGTTCAGCTTATCATCCGCAGACGGATGGTCAGTCTGAGAGGACGATCCAATCGTTGGAAGACCTTTTAAGATCATGCGTGTTGGAAAACACAGGAAGTTGGGACGAATTACTTCCATTGATTGAGTTCACATACAATAATAGTTTCCAGTCGAGTATCGGCATGGCGCCATACGAGGCACTGTATGGACGAAAGTACAGAACGCCACTCTGTTGGTATGAGATAGGGGAGAATCAGTTGATAGGCCCAGAGATGGTATAGCGAACGACGGAGCAAGTTGAGAAAATTCGAGAAAAGATGAAAATCGCACAGGATCGACAAAAGAGCTACAGTGACAAGAGGAGGAGACCTTTGGAGTTCCAGGAAGGCGATTATGTCTTTATGAGAGTCACTCCAAGAACTGGAATCGACAGGGCAATCAAATCCAGAAAGCTTACACCTAGATTCATTGGACCATTTCAAATTCTTCGCCGAATTGGTCCAGTTGCCTACCAAATTGCCTTACCTCCCAACCTATCCAATATTCACAATATATTCCATGTATCCCAACTCAGAAAATACCATCTCGATCCATCACACGTGATAGAGCCCGAATCAATCCAGGTAAGGGAGAACTTAGAATAGGAAGCATTGCCTGTACGGATTGAAGACACGAGGGTGAAAGAACTCCGCGGAAAGCAGATTCCCTTAGTCAAGGTCATATGGGATGCTATAACAGGAGATGCCACCTGGGAACGTGAAGAGGATATGCAGCAGCGGTATCCACATCTATTCTAAGGTACGTCGAATTTCGTGGACGAAATTATTTTTAAGGGGGGTAGTAATGTAACACCACGATTTTCTTAATCTTTTAATTAATTAGTAATTAAGTAATTATATTTTATTTGAGGGTCTAGAAACTTTAATAAATTATTCCGAGACCATAGTCACACTTTACGCCATCGTAGGAGACTATGGTTAAGTTTTGGGCCAAAAACACAAACGGAGCCCAATCTATGTTTTTTTTCGGATGATAGTGTTTTTCTACTATCATGACCTTATTTTGACTAACGGTCAAAACCATTAGCGTTAAATTTCAATCCTCTACCTTTTTGCTAAAATGTGTCCTGACGTCCAAAAATATAAATAATATTTTATATTCGGACCAAAAATCGATCGGGTAGACGATTCGAGTTCTCTTAGGGTTTTTCGAGAACCGTGAGCCAATAATTTTCATACCAGGACTATGTTTTTCAAGGACTCCTACCAGTGCCGTGAGGATTTTCAAAATATTGGGATGTGAGGATTTTCTAGCTCTAGATACCAAATGATGTGATCCTGATGGAATCACGGAAATGTAGTATCTATCTAAGAGCTTTGATCAAAATTGAACTAAAATTCAATTGAAAGTTTGGGGGGAAAACACACTTGATCAAGAATGTGATCACAATGCGAACCAAGAGAATGCTAATGAAGCAAGTACAATGCAAGCTCCTTGGGTGAAATTCTCAAGCCTAAGCCGTGAATTAACAAGATCAAGAATAGAAGAGTTGTAATTGCAACTAAAACTGAGAAAACTGAATTGATCATGAAGTACTAAGTAAAGACACCGTGTGCATGAAGTAACGCAGATTGCAAGTAAGTAAAGAAAAGATGGAAGGCAGGAAGAGGGGGCAATGGCGCCACACCGAGTCCATTGATTAGAAGAAGTGGTAAGCCTAGGTTGATTCACCACAAGAGATCGGAAGCTCTTGATATGAATCTGGCCATGGTGCTACTTAAGAACCCAAAGAGGAGACTACTCTTAGCTCGCACTTCTCAAGCTTGGATAAATTCACTTCATTCGTCAAAAAGTGATTCGAATATGTTACAAACACCAATTTATATGGAACAAAAAAATGGATGGGAGCTCATGCAACAGCCTCGCGCCTCCTTCTAGCTATGTGGGCATCCATGACATAATCTGAAGCCAAATTACAAGCCTAATCGCCACAAAAGTCTTGGACTCTTGATAAGATCAAAGGGGGTGGCTCAATCAAGAACCTAAGAGAGACAAAACCCTCACCATTGGATTCAATCCAAAATCAACTTCTTAGTTATCTTTCCATTCATCATACTCGAATTATATTGGAGATGGAGGGGTGCATACAAAAGGTCATCACTAGATGACAAATCCCCTTTCATGACTATGCCACTAAGTGGTGTAATAAAAGCATTTACTAATCCACTAAATGGCTAAATTATTATCCTACTTAAGTGACTAATAAAAAGTGGTTCCATAACTTCTAAAGGAGTTACCTAGGCATGCAAGCCAAAGGTTGCCCTCCTAGAAGCTTCCAATTTCGTGCATCCTCATGAAGTGGGCTTGGTCATCGTACAAATTTAGTGTAGCCCACACTTCATGGACACCAAATTGAAGTTCCCCCAAAATTGGATCCACACAAAGTCTTTTACACTTTATTCAACTAGAATAAAACTAGTAAATGGGCTTTGAAGAAGCTCAGGCCCATCAACATCATATGTCTTCAAGATGGATGAGACAAGTAACCAATTTGGGCTCCACTCCATCAAGACTTAAACTTGGGCTTGTTTCCATCAAGGTTGTCACCACTTGGTTTAAGACTTCTTGGGCTTTCTTGATCCTAGCTCTTGTCATGGGTCCACCAAGTCCTTGTAGTGTTCCTTGGTCCAAGCTCCTTAGTGGGCTCACATCATCCCCTCCTTCTTTAAGTGAATTCGACCTCGAATTGAAATCTTCATCACCTACATCAAAAAGAGATAAATCAGCCACATTGAAAGTTGCACTAATTCCACCATACTCACCCGGAAGATCGATCTTATAAGCATTATCATTGATCTTGGCTAGCACTTGGAATGGCCCATCTCCTGTTGGTTGAAGCTTGGATTTCCTTTGTGAAGGAAACCTCTCTTTTCTCATGTGCACCCAAACCCAATCTCCGGGTTCAAACACCACCTTTCTCCTCCCTTTGTCGGCTTGTCTAACATAGCTTTCAGTCCTTTTTTCAATTTGAGACTTCTCTTGCTCATGTAAATTCCTCACATATTCAACCTTAGCCCTACCATCTTTATGCTTTAAAAGTGAAGAGTTAGGCAATGGCAATAAATCAAGAGGAGTTAAAGGGTTAAATCCATAAACAACCTCAAAAGGAGAATATTGGGTAGTACTATGAACAGCCCTATTATAAGCAAATTCCACATGAGGCAAACATTCCTCCCAAGACTTAATGTTCTTTTTAATTACAGCCCTTAGAAGGGAAGAAAGTGTCCTGTTTACTACCTCAGTTTGCCCATCCGTTTGGGGATGGCAAGTAGTGGAGAAAAAAACTTTGTACCTAGTTTTCCCCATAATTTCCTCCAAAAGTGACTTAGGAACTTTGTGTCCCTATCACTAACAATACTTCTTGGAAGGCCATGAAGCCTTACCACTTTTTTTAAAAATAATTTAGCAACATGACAAGCATCATCAATCTTTTTGCATGGTATAAAATGTGCCATTTTTGAAAACCTATCCACAACCACAAAGATTGAATCCTTACCATTCCTTGTCCTAGGTAGTCCCACAACAAAATCCATTGACAAATCAATCCAAGGAAAATCAGGAATAGGCAAAGGAGTGTAAAGACCATGAGGCATCACTTTAAATTTAGACTTCTTACAAACAACGCAGTTTTCACAAAACTTTTGCACATCATGTTTCATGTGTGGCCAATGAAAATGCTCATGCAACATATCTAAAGTCTTTTGGACCCCAAAATGCCCCATTAGACCCCCTTCATGTGCCTCTTTTAAAAGTAAGTCTCTTATGGAACTTTTAGGCACACATAATCTTTTTTCTTTAAACAAAAACCCTTGGTGCCTAAAATAACCATTTTGAGCCGCATGCACACATGTAGCATAGATATGGGAAAAATCTTTATCATGCTCATACAATTCCTTTATGCATTCAAGTCCAAACAATTTTGTTTCAAGGGTAGAAAGTAAAGTATACCTCCTTGAAAGTGCATCCGCCACAATGTTGGCCTTACCCTTTTTATGCTTGATGACATAGGGAAATTGCTCAAGAAACTCAACCCACTTGGCATGTCTTTTATTCAATTTCCCTTGTCCTTTCAAATACTTCAAGGACTCATGGTCACTATGGATGACAAATTCTATGGGCAAAAGATAATGTTGCCATGTTTGCAACGCCCTCACCAAGGCATAAAACTCCTTATCATAGGTGGGATAATTAAGTGCAGCACCACTTAATTTCTCACTAAAATAAGCAATTGGATGCCCTTCTTGCATCAAAACAGCTCCAAAACCAATATTAGAAGCATCACATTCAATCTCAAAAGATTTAGCAAAATTAGGTGATGACAAGTGACTTCAAACACAAGAGGGGGGTGAATTGTGTGTGATATGTGTTTTGGAAAAACTTTTTGCAATTACGGCGCTTGAAGATAAATGACTGAAATTAGAAGCGCTATAAAGTAAATTGCTTGAATAATAAATTCTAGAAAGTAAATAGCAATAAAATAAATCGCTTAAATTAAATTGCAATAAAGTAAATGCGATAAATTAAATTGCAATAAAATAAATTGCGATAAATTAAATTGCAATAAAATAAATGCGATAAATTAAATTGCGGTAAGGTAGAAGACAATAATGAAAGGATAGAGAGAGAGCCGCAGATTTATCTTGGTTCGGCCACTAAATACCCTGTGGCCTACGTCCAGTCCCCAAGGTCAAACACCAAGGGTTTTCACTCAATAACTAGCTTTTAAATCAGGTGCAGCTAGAAACCTTTACAAACCAATAGCACTCTCCACACAAAATAGTGGGATATCACCTCCCTTTGTGCAAGAGCCTCAAGTTCAAGAGATATTGTTTCTCTTTAAAGAAAAAGGGATTCACACCCAAGAGCAAGAAGTAGAAGAAGAATGTAGCACTCAAGTAGTGCAGATAAAGATTACAAATTGAAGCTCAAAGTACAATTCAAACTATATGATATGTAAAGCTCTCTATTCAAAAAATAATCAAAAGTGAATATGTGAGAGTAAGTAATAAAATAAACAGAGTTTTAGAGCGCAATAGGATTCGTGTGTTTTAGAGTTGCCTTGGCATTCCTATTTATAGAAAAACTTTTAAGCCCATAGGAATTAGGTTAAGCCCATTTAAAAAATAAGGCAGTCGCTTCATAATCGATTATGGTATGTCCATAATCGATTATCCCTTGAGAAAAAACGCGCTGATTTACTTTCACAGCATAATCGATTAGGATAATCGATTATGACTTCTCTGTTTTGATTGTAATCGATTATGACATATTCATAATCGATTATGACTTCCCTGATTTGAGTGCAATCGATTATGACATATGCATAATCGATTATGTACATTTCTTTTTTTTTGAAAACTTAATGGCTATAATGAAATTTCTATTATTTTTGGTAAAAGCCTTTTAAGTTAACGTAATGTGTGTATGTGATTTATTTTAAATATGAGAGCTTTAGAACCATTTACAAAAAGATCCTAATAAACACCGATTACAAGAAATAAAAATTCCCATAACCCAGTCTTGAAGCACTTGATCTCCTTGATCTTCTTTTCCGCTTTTTGTATACTTGACTTTCCGGTTCCTTTTGTCAATCATCAAAAACTAGATTAATCCTGTCAAGGCATATATTCACATTCTCCCCCTTTTTGTTGATGACAAACATCTCAAGGAGGGATTTGCACTAGAGACGAGAAATCAGAGTTAATGCACAGATAAAATACTCTACGCCTTATTTTTATGCAAAATTTAAAAATAACAACTCCCCCTAAAGCATGCAAACTCTCCCTGAACTATGCAATCATATAACTCTCCCCTTTTTGGCATTATAAAAAAAATGGGAAAAGTGCAAACAAGAGCAAGACATATATTCAGGAAAGTTAGAAACAGTCCAAAATGACCAAAATGAACGTTACTGACCGTTTAATCGGTTTCTTAATCGATTATGTAAGTGAGCATAATCGATTATGTCTTACCGTGTTGGCTCCTGATTCGCTCATCCATGACCCATAATCGATTATTGAGTGCCTCATAATCGATTATTCCTTTAGTGGCAGACTTTTGGTATTCGCGAAATCGATTATGTAATCGATTATAGTCTGGGTCTTTGAATAATCGATTATCTAATCAGTTATTTGAGATTGTTGAGATGAATATATAATCGATTATGTAATCGATTCTCCTTCCTTGTTCTTTCATTTATAATCGATTATCCTAATCGATTATGGTTCGTCTGACTTTTGTTCTTTTTCTCCCCCTTTCAATTGTAATCGATTACTATAATCGATTCCTGGTCCTCTGACTTATGAATAATCGATTATGCCTATTCTATAATCGATTATGGCTAAAGAAATTTGAATTTTAGCACATAGAGCATGTATCCTGTTTACACACTTCAATACACAAGTTAGGGATAACAAGGGAAAAAATAGTATGATGCACATAAGATATTTCATTTAATGCATGATTCATTAAGAATACCTAATTCCGTTCTTATGAAGAAGAAATTTTCTTTAGGCAATGGTTTAGTAAAAATATCTGCGAGTTGCTTAGATGTTTCCACAAACTCAATCATGCAATCACCTTTTTGTACATGATCTCTTATGAAGTGATGCCTAATCTCAATGTGCTGGGTTCGAGAGTGATAAACCGGATTTTTAGTGAGGTTTATGGCACTTGTGTTGTCACATTTAATTGGAACAGTTCTAAGATTTATTTCATAGTCATTTAACTGTTGCTTCATCCAAATTATTTGTGCACAACAACTACCTGCCGCTATGTATTCCGCTTCGGCAGTGGACAAAGCCACACTGGCTTGCTTCTTACTATGCCAAGAAACTAATGCGTTTCCTAACCAGTGACAAGTCCCACTGGTGCTTTTTTGATCCGTTTTGCATCCCGCAAAATCTGAATCCGAGTACCCAATTAAAGTGCAATCAGCACCTCTAGGGTACCATAGACCCATATTTTGTGTGCCAATGAGATATCTCATAATGCGTTTTACTGCTGTGAGATGTGATTCCTTAGGGTTAGATTGAAAACGTGCACACATGCAAACACTAAACATTATATCGGGGCGACTTGCTGTAAGATAAAGAAGTGAACCTATCATACCTCTATACTTACTTACTTCAACCGACTTACTTTCCTCATCTTTATCAAGGTAGCAGGAGGTGCTCATTGGTGTGGATATTTCTTTGGCATTGCTCATTCCAAATTTCTTGAGTAGCTCCTTGCAATATTTTGCTTGATTTATGAATATTCCTTCTTTTGATTGCTTGATTTGAAGCCCAAGGAAGTAGTTGAGCTCACCCATCATTGACATTTCAAACTCATTTTGCATTATGTTAGAAAAGTCCTTACACAAAGATTCATTAGTTGCACCAAATATAATATCGTCCACATAAATTTGAACAAGTAAAATGTCAGCTTTTTATTTTTGATAAAAAGAGTGGTGTCCACTTTTCCTCTTTCAAAATCATTTTCAAGTAAAAACTTGCTTAGACGATCATAACAAGCTCTAGGAGCTTGTTACAAACCATATAGAGCCCTTTTTAGTTTGAAGACATGATTAGGAAATTCAAAATTTGAAAAACCAGGGGGTTGGTCCACATAGACTTCTTCTTGAATATAACCATTAAGAAAAGCACTTTTTACATCCATTTGAAAAAGTTTGAAATCCATAATGCATGCAAATGCAAGAAGCATGCGGATGGCTTCTAATCTAGCCACTGGAGCATAGGTTTCATCGAAATCTATGCCCTCTTGTTGATTATATCCTTTAGCGACAAGCCTAGCTTTATTCCTAACAATTATACTGTTTTCATCAAGCTTGTTACGAAAGACCGATTTAGTCCCAATGACTAACTGATCCTTAGGTTTGGGAACAAGTTCCCAAACATTGTTTCTTTCAAATTGGTTCAACTCTTCTTGCATGGCAAGAATCCAATGTTCATCAATGATAGCATCATCAATATCTTTAGGTTCAATTTGAGATACGAAAGCCATGTAATGACATGCATGTTTAAGAGAGTTTCGAGTTGTTACCCCTTTTGAAATATCACCTATTATGTTGTCAAGAGGATGGTGTCTTGATGTTCTCCATTCTCTTGGAAGATTTGAGTGAGGTGAATCATCGATACTAAGAGGTGGTTGATCTTCATCCTTTTTATCTTGACTTATTTGTTCCTCAAGGTGGTTATTTCCCAAAAGTTCTGCAAGATCATCAACACTTTCTTCTACCATAGATTTTGGGTTAGTCTCATCAAAAGAAACATGCACAGATTCTTCTATGGTCATAGTTCTTTTATTATAAATTCTAAAAGATTTACTAGAAACTGAGTATCCAAGAAAGATACCTTCATCAGCTTTAGCATCGAATTTGCCAAGGTTATCTTTACCATTATTTAAAACAAAGCATTTACATCCGAATACGTGAAGGTGACAGATGTTGGGCTTCCTTCCCTTGTAAATTTCATAGGGCGTTCGTTTTAGAATAGGTCTTATAAGGACTCTATTCATGACATAGCATGCGGTACTTACCGCGTCTGCCCAAAAATACTTGGGAAGGTTGGTCTCATTGAGCATCGTCCTCGCTAGCTCTTCAAGAGACCGATTTTTCCTTTCCACCACTCCATTTTGTTGTGGAGTTCTTGGTGCGGAAAAATTATGCTCAATTCCATTTTCAGTACAAAAGGCCTCAAATGCCTCATTTTGGAACTCACCACCATGATCACTTCGGATAGATACAATGTTTAAACCTTTTTCATTTTGAATAACCTTAGCAAGTTTCCGAATGGCAACAAAAGAGTCATTTTTATGAGAAATAAACAATGTCCATGTATAGCGAGAGTAGTCATCCACAATAACAAGCGCATAGTAATTACCACCAAAGCTCATAGTTCTAGATGGACCAAACAAGTCCATATGTAAAAGCTGTAAAGGCCGATTTGTTGAAACAACGTTTTTAGATTTGAAAGAGGCCTTTACTTGTTTTCCTTTTTGACAAGCGTCGACACACAACTTATCCTTTTCAAAACGAATCTTTGGTAGACCAATTACTAAGTCCTTGCGAACCAACTTATTTAGATGATCCATGTGAATGTGAGCTATTCTCCTATGCCATAACCATGTTTCATCCTCTTTGCTAATAAGACAGCATGCATCATTTGAAGGTAATTCATCCAAGTTAACCATGTAGATATTTCCAATTCTTTGTCCAATTAATTTAGTTTGTTTGTTATGAGAATCCATGACCATACATTTAGACGAATTGAACACTGCCTCAAAACCTTTATCACAAAGTTGGCTTATACTTAGTAAATTATGTTTTAGGCCATCGACATACAAAACATTTTCTATGATGGGATTAGGACTTCTACCAATAGTACCAATACCAAGAATTCTACCTTTATTGTTGTCACCATAGAAAACATAGCCACCCTTTTCGGATGATATAGAGGAGAACTTGGTTTCGTCTCCCGTCATGTGCTTTGAACAACCATTGTCAAGATACCAATTAGAGTTCTTGGCCTTCAAGCACACCTACAACACAGAATCAAATTTTAACCTTTGGTACCCAAATCATTTTGGGTCCTTGAGAGTTAGCTTTGGGTAATACGCCCTTTGGAATCCATGTCTTTATGCCATTCACTTCTTTATTTTTCTTAACATTGCAAATAGAAGCAGTGTGTCCTTTCCTACCACAGTGAAAACATTTGACAAAGGGGCTACTTGATGTGTTGTTTGGACAAAAGAATTTTTTGAAAGATTTTTCATGAATTTT
The DNA here is from genome assembly GCA_039655645.1 of Ammopiptanthus mongolicus. Taxonomy (NCBI): domain Eukaryota; kingdom Viridiplantae; phylum Streptophyta; class Magnoliopsida; order Fabales; family Fabaceae; genus Ammopiptanthus; species Ammopiptanthus mongolicus. The sequence continues at coordinate 52,712,844 of CM077348.1, read as the reverse complement.
CGGGCGAAAGCCCAAACCAGCTTTGTCATAAGTACCTTTTTGATTTCCTAAAAGAACATTTAGATTATCTCTTCCCATAGTAAATTTTGCACGCGTGTTGTATAAATGCTCGATTTTATTTTTCAAAACGCTACATTCATCACACTTAAAAACTTCATTCTTTTTGTTTTCACAAGAAGTGCATGAGGAGGTTTCGATTGGAACGACTTGTTTTTCTTTAAGAGCTTCCATTTCGTTGTTCAAAATACTTATTTTTGTTTCAAAAAATGAAATGTTTTTCTTAGATGAAGAAATGCTTTTGCGCAGTCTAACATTTTCATCATTTAACTCCTCACAGGCAATAAGTAAATCATCATAAGTTAAATCAGTTTCAAGCTCAAAATTGTTTACCTCATCTTCCTCATGGTTGGCCATGAGACATAAATTTGCTTCTTCATTATCCGATTCGTCGGAGGAGTCCATGTCGTTCTCATCCCACGCAATATAAGCTCTTCTTGCTTTCCTATCCTTCTGTGGCCTTTTATCTGATTTTTCATGTTTCTTTTGGCCTTGAGGACAGTCGGGTTTAATATGACCCTTTTTGCCACAGTTGTAGCATGTTGGATTGAAGGAAGTTCCTTCCCCCTCATTTTTCTTTCGAGGATTGAAGAATTGTTTTGCCTTGCCTTTCTGTCTCATGAATTTTTTGAACCTTCGAACCATTAGGCTCATATTTTCCTCGTTTTCATCGAGGCTATCACATTCATCAAGGTCGTCTTCTTCTTCTGTTTTATTGATACTTGCTTTGAGAGCAATACTTTTCTTTTTCTTATCGGTTTCCTTATTCTCAATGAGTCGATTTAGTTCGAGCTCATGTTCCTGCAATTTTCCAAACAGAGTCGCCAAAGACATAGAAGATAGATCTCTAGATTCAGATATAGCTGTAACTTTAGGTTGCCAACTTCTATTTAGACATCTAAGAACCTTATTAATTAAATCTTCATTATTGAAGGACTTCCCAAGAGCTCTAAGATGATTAATTATATGGGTAAATCGTTTTTGCATATCATGTATGCTTTCACCTTGTTTCATCCTAAATAGCTCATACTCATGGGTTAATGTGTTCATTCGAGCCCTTTTGACCTCGGTAGTACCTTCATGGGTCAATTGAAGGGTGTCCCACATTTCCTTGGCGGTCTTACAATTTGAGACCCTATAGAACTCATCGTAGCTTAGAGCTGCAGTGATGATGTTCCTAGCTTTCAAATTATATTGAACCTTTTTCTTTTCCTCGTCGGTCCAAAGATTTCTTGGTTTATTCACCACTGCATCATTAACTGAATGAGTGGGAACAAATGGACCATTTTCCACAGCGTCCCAAACATCGAGGTCTACTGCCTCAAGAAAGATTTGCATCCTTTCCTTCCAATAACCATACCCTTCACCATTGAACAATGGGGGTCTGTTTGTGGAATTGCCCGCATTTTTAAAACCGTTTGAAGTCATGTTACCTCTTGAGGCGATTTAGCCCTTTAGACAAGAGTTAAACTCTGGTACCACTTGTTGACAAGTGACTTCCAACACAAGAGGGGGGTGAATTGTGTGTGATATGTGTTTTTGAAAAACTTTTTGCAATTACGGCGCTTGAAGATAAATGACTGAAATTCGAAGCGCTATAAAGTAAATTGCTTGAATAATAAATTCTAGAAATTAAATAGCAATAAAATAAATCGCTTAAATTAAATTGCAATAAAGTAAATGCGATAAATTAAATTGCAATAAAATAAATGCGATAAATTAAATTGCTGTAAGGTAGAAGACAATAATGAAAGGATAGAGAGAGAGCCGCAGATTTATCCTGGTTCGGCCACTAAATACCCTGTGGTCTACGTCCAGTCCCCAAGGTCAAACACCAAGGGTTTTCACTCAATAACTAGCTTTTAAATCAGGTGCAGCTAGAAACCTTTACAAACCAAGAGCACTCTCCACACAAAATAATGGGATATCACCTCCCTTTGTGCAAGAGCCTCAAGTTCAAGAGATATTGTTTCTCTTTAAAGAAAAAGGGATTCACACCCAAGAGCAAGAAGAAGTAGAAGAAGAATGTAGCACTCAAGTAGTGCAGATAAAGATTACAAATTGAAGCTCAAAGTACAATTCAAACTATATGATATGTAAAGCTCTCTATTCAAAAATTAATCAAAAGTGAATATGTGAGAGTAAGTAATAAAATAAACAGAGTTTCAGAGCGCAATAGGATTCGTGTGTTTTAGAGTTGCCTTGGCATTCCTATTTATAGAAAAACTTTTAAGCCCATAGGAATTAGGTTAAGCCCATTTAAAAAACAAGGCAGTCGCTTCATAATCGATTATGGTATGTCCATAATCGATTATCCCTTGAGAAAAAACGCGCTGATTTACTTTCGCAGCATAATCGATTAGGATAATCGATTATGACTTCTCTGTTTTGAGTGTAATCGATTATGACATATTCATAATCGATTATGACTTCCCTGATTTGAGTGTAATCGATTATGACATATGCATAATCGATTATGTACATTTCTTTTTTTGAAAACTTAACGGCTATAATGAAATTTCTATTATTTTTAGTAAAAGCCTTTTAAGTTAACGTAATGTGTGTGTGTGATTGATTTTAAATATGAGAGCTTTAGAACCATTTACAAAAAGATCCTAATAAACACCGATTACAAGATATAAAAATTCCCATAACCCAGTCTTGAAGCACTTGATCTCCTTGATCTTCTTTTCCGCTTTTTGTATACTTGACTTTCCGGTTCCTTTTGTCAATCATCAAAAACTAGATTAATCCTGTCAAGGCATATATTCACATTAGGCAAAACAAGTATTGTTGCATGAGTAAGTTTTTCTTTAAGCTCTTGAAATGCAAGTTCTTGTTTCTCCCCCCATTTAAAAGCAACATTTTTCTTGACAATTTCATTAAGGGGTGCAGCCAACGTACTAAAGTCCCTCACAAACCTCCTATAGAAACTAACCAAGCCATGAAAGCTCCTCACTTCACTCACATTTTTGGGGGTTGGCCAATCTTGAATGGCCTTAATTTTCTCTTTATCAACATGGACCCCTTTTGCATTTACAACAAAACCAAGGAAGATCACATGGTCCACACAAAAAGTGCATTTTTCAAAATTTTCACACAACTTCTCTTTTCTTAACACATGCAAAACAACCCTCAAATGTTCATGATGTTCATCTAGGCTTTTGCTATATATCAAGATATCATCAAAATATACAACAACAAACTTACCCAAAAATTCTTTCAAAACATGGTTCATTAACCTCGTGCAAGTACTAGGTGCATTAGTTAAACCAAAAGGCATAATCATCCATTCGTACAAACCATATTTCGTTTTGAAAGCAGTTTTCCATTCATCCCCTTTCCTTATCCTAATTTGATGGTACCCACTCTTTAAATCAATTTTAGAAAATAAGCAAGCACCAAACAATTCGTCTAACAAGTCATCAAGTCTAGGGATAGGGTGTCTATACTTGATAGTGATGTTGTTGATAGCCCTACAATCAGTGCACATCCTCCAACTCCCATCCTTTTTGGGCACTAGGATGACTGGTACAGCACATGGGCTCAAACTCTGTTTGACCCATCCCCTTTGCATCAGCTCCTCAACTTGCTTTTGTATTTCTTTAGTCTCTTGAGGGTTGCTCCTATAGGCTGGCCTATTGGGCAATGATGCATCCAGAATGAGATCAATGTGATGTTCAATCCCCCTTAAAGGAGGTAGGCCATGTGGCACTTCCTTTGGAAACACATCACCAAATTCCTGCACAAGAGTTTCAACACCACTAGGCAAAGAGAGTTCATTAGAAGCATTAGCATTCAAACAATATTCTTTGCAATAAAGCATGTATAGGGGCTGCCTAGAAATCAAAGCCCTCTTCAACTTGCTTGTTCACGGTCATCTCACCAACTTCACTAAGCCATTGGAGTTTATATGGCCGTGGATGTGGTTTAGTCACAAGATTCAATTTAGAAACCATTCTAGCACTAGCAACATTAGCACAACTCCCACCATCAATAATTAAAGAACATACCTTCCCTTGTATCATGCACCTTGTATGGAAGATATTTTCTCTTTGGCTTTCATCATGCTCTTTGACTTGGCTTCCCAAAAGTCTCCTCACCATGAGCAAATCTCCTTCCGGTACTATTTCTCCCTCACTTTCTTCTTCACTAGAGGCCTTGGATTGTGTTACAACTTCATCATTACTCAATATCATCACCTTTTTACTTGGGCATTGAGATGCAATATGTCCATGACCCAAACATTTGAAGCATTTCACATCACGGTTTCTAGGTGTAGAAGAGGCTTCCATAGGTTTCTTTCCATGTGTGCTAGTCACGGCCTCCTTGGAAGTTGAGGTGCCCTCCTTCTTTGATTTGTCCTTCCAACTTGAAGGTGAAAACTTAGAAGAAGAAGAAGAAAATTTGGACTTCTTCCTCTTAAGTTGTTGTTCCACCTCGATAGCTTGTTGGACCAAATCCTCAATCTCCACATAGTTTTGAAGCTCCACTATGTCTTGAATCTCTTGATTTAATCCATGTAAGAACCGGGCCATAGTAGCCTCCCTCTCTTCATGAATGTTGGACCTAATCAAGGCCAATTCCATTTCTTTGTGGTACTCATCAACACTCTTGGATCCTTGGGTCAATCTTTACAATTTGTTGTGAAGATCTCTATGGTAATGGGATGGCACAAACTTTCTCCTCATGACTTGTTTCATTTCGGCCCAAGTTTCAATTGGCTCCTTCTCATACCTTCTTCTTTCTTTTTGCATTTGATCCCACCAAACAAGTGCATAGTCTTTAAATTCAAGAGCGGCTACCTTCACTCTATTCCTTTCATTGTAATTGTTGCAATCAAACACTTGCTCCATCTTCATCTCCCACTCCAGGTAGGCTTCGGGATCATTCTTCCCATGGAAGGTAGGAACTTTGATCTTGACTCCTTGAATTCTATCCTCTCTATCATGCCTCCTTCCTCTATGTCCTACTCCTCTAGGTCTTCCTCTTTCACTTTCATATCCACTTGACTCATCACGAGTTTGAAGGTTGGCAAGTTGTCTATCATAATTTGCTTGCATTGCCTCCATTTGCCTTGTAAGGGTGCGGATTTGATTAGTCATCCTAGCTTGGAGAATTACGGACCTTGGAGAAAGTGGTGGGCTATCTGCCATCACTTGAAACAAAAGATTAAATATAACAAGAATTTTAAACTTCTCTCCACACTCCCTCAAGTGTGTCACTCAAAATTGTGATACACTCAATTGGTCTTTTTCCACACAATATGTAATTTTGCACTCTTGCCTTTTTCCTCTCAAAATGTCCTCTTATAGTTCTTAAAGGAGTCAACCTCCAATCCACACAAAATGTCCAAAACCAAATAATAATATTCCACAAGGCTTATCAAGAACAAAGGAAAGGCAAGACAAGGAAAAGCTTTCACAAGACTACAAACAAGAATGAAGGGAAACTTTGTCATGAACACAATTTGCCCAAATAAGATTTTTTTTTCCCTATTCTTTCTCTGTTTTTTTTTTTGCGCTGTTTTTTTTTTTTTTTTTACACTTCCATGAAGAGAAAAACACTTGCAAACTTGTTTTGGGGCAGAAACATAAAAGCAATGAAAATTCCCTTCAAAACAGAATCAAAGTAATATTTGGATAGAAAAGAAGAAAGGTTGAAGATGAAGAACAAGAAGAAAATTGTAGAACAAAACACAAAAATAATTCAACCAAACCTGAGCATTGATACCACCTGATGACAACCAAATTAGTGGGTTGCCTTGTTGATGATCTTAGGTTGAATTATCAAGCACAATTGATGAGACTTCTATAGAAACTTAAGAAAACATGTAGTATTCAATTCAAGAAAGAAAGAAAGAAGAAAATGGATGGAGATGAGAAAGGGGGAGAGGCGCCACAAATCCAAGGGGATTTGATAGGCCTAGTGAAGAACGCCACAAAAGTCTTGGACTCTTGATAAGATCTGATATGATCTTGAATTCATTAAGCATGTGGAAGGAAAACTACAAGGATTTTATTATTTTAAAATTCAAAGTGTCTTGAAGAACCATGATGATGAAGGGCGTGTGCTACTTGGAAGCCCATTTACTAGTCTTATTTCTAATTAAATAAAATGTAATAGGCTATTTGTGGATCCAATTTTGGGGGAACTTCACTTTGGTGTCCATGAAGTGTGGGCTACACTAGATTTTTATGATGACCTAGCCCAATTCATGAGGATGCACGAAATTGGAAGCTTCTAGGAGGGCAACCTTTGGCTTGCATGCCTAGGTAACTCCTTTAGAAGTTATGGAACCACTTTTTATTAGTCACTTAAGTAGGATAGTAATTTAGCCACTTAGTGGATTAGTAAATGCTTTTATTACACCACTTAGTGGTATAGTCATGAAAGGGGATTTGTCATCTAGTGATGACCTTTTGTATGCACCCCTCCATCTTCTATATAATTCGAGTGTGATGAATGGAAAAAAAAAAAACTAAGAAGTTGATTTTGGATTGAATCCAATTGTGAGGGTTTTGTCTCTCTAAGATTCTTGATTGAGCCACCCCCTTGATCTTATCAAGAGTCCAAGACTTTTGTGGCGATCTTCACTAGGCTTATCAAATCCCCTTGGATTTGTGGCGCCTCTGCTCGTTTCTCATCTCCATCCATTTTCTTGTTTCTTTCTTTCTTGAATTGAATACTACATGTTTTCTTAAGTTTCTATGGAAGTCTCATCAATTGTGCTTGAAAATTCAACCTAAGATCTTTAACAAGGCAACCCACTATTTAGGTTGTCATCAAGATCAAAGGGGGTGGCTCAATCAAGAACCTAAGAGAGACAAAACCCTCACAATTGGATTCAATCCAAAATCAACTTCTTAGTTATCTTTCCATTCATCATACTCGAATTATATAGGAGATGGAGGGGTGCATACAAAAGGTCATCACTAGATGACAAAACCCCTTTCATGACTATGCCACTAAGTGGTGTAATAAAAGCATTTACTAATCCACTAAGTGGCTAAAGTACTATCCTACTTAAGTGACTCATAAAAAGAGATTCCATAACTTCTAAAGGAGTAACCTAGGCATGCAAGCCAAAGGTTGCCCTCCTAGAAGCTTCCAATTTCGTGCATCCTCATGAAGTGGGCTTGGTCATCATACAAATTTAGTGTAGCCCACACTTCATGGACACCAAAGTGAAGTTCCCCCAAAATTGGATCCACACAAAGTCTTTTACACATTATTCAACTAGAATAAAACTAGAAAATGGGCTTTCATGAAGCTCACGCCCATCAACATCATATGTCTTCAAGATGGATGAGACAAGTAACCAATTTGGGCTCCATTCCATCAAGACTTAAACTTGGGCTTGTTTCCGTCAAGGTTGTCCCCACTTGGTTTAAGACTTCTTGGGCTTTCTTGATCCTAGCTCTTGTCATGGGTCCACCAAGTCCTTGTAGTGTTCCTTGGTCCAAGCTCCTTAGTGGGCTCACATCACTGCTGTTAGCTCACACTTCTCAAGCTTGGATAAATTCAATTCATTCGTCAAAACGTGATTCAAATATGTTACAAACACCTATTTATATGAAACAACAAAATGGATGGGAGCTCATTCAACAGCCTCGCGCCTCCTTCTAGCTATGTGGGTATCCATGACTTAATCCTAAGCCCAATTACAAGCCTAATTAAGTCCTAATACAAATTAAACTCAAAGGTCTAAGATTATTACAAACATGTAAATGAAACTCCTAATCCTAGGTCGTCCAATGACGGTCGTGAACTGCATTTTCGAGTAGGAGAGTGACTTTGCTTATTCATCCACTTTAGCTTCATGGCTTGCCTCTTGCTATGATTTTAGGATCACACCATCCCCACCTTCTTGAAGACAATTTGACCTCGAGTTGAAGACCTCTGTACCTACATTAAAGGTGAAAACCGTAGTTTTTCTCCCTCTAGTTCTTCAAAGTTAAGGTAAGGCTATGTGTACATCCCACCCTCCGGGGTCAAGTAAAAAGTGAAAGAACTCTTCACACGTAAGATTGTAAAGCTAAAATAGTGAAATGGAATGGAAGTACACGAGTTATACCTTTTGAAGATTGATGCAACCACCTTACTTACCTTCGGTTCATGACATAGGAACATCGTGCTTGTCCTCCCAGTTGTTTTCATTCGTTAACATAGGTTGAATTCTCAAGTTTTGGGCTATTGTCCCTCACATCAACATAAGTAATTGGTGTTCTTGGGGTTGTAAAACAACCCTCTAAATTTTCATGGGATGCACCACATTCAAGTTTATATGATGGTTAAGAAACAAGTAAAGCATGGATGGGTGCATTATTAAGCATTTCAAACATTTCTGTATGCAATCCTTCAAAACTTAATGCAAATCCGAAAGAGATTAATGATGCCATCATATTTTCTTTATTTGGAAATGTGCACTCGGTTTTGGAGTTGAATTGCACAGGGCAAGGAAATAGCAACAAGTGCATCAACACATAGGCTCTAGAATTGTTTCTTCAAAACAAATGTTGAGAGTTATGCAAATCATTAAACAAGTATGCAAATGTAGTGAGTGAAAGAGAAGAGTAAGAACCAAGCAAGTTACCAAGTAACATAGAGTTAGAATGTCTATGTCTTTGTATACTCACGCATGGCAAACCTTGGTTCGCTTCCTTGTAATGCACAAACTCAATTTCCTCACCTTCTTTTATCTGCTTTTCTTTTTAGTGTCAGTATCATCGAATTCTATCTCTTTTTTTTTGCTATGAACAAGCTCTCCACTTTCCTCTCTACTTTTGCCTCAACGTCTTTATTCACACTTGTCTTCTCTTTCTTCTATTAGAATTGCTGAAGCTTTTGTCTTCTTCTATTACAGTACTTCATGCTTCAGGACTTTATAGAAAAGGGTACCCTATTTTCTGGTCAAGCTTGGACTTTCAATATCTTAATATTTCATTCAAAATTACTTCTCCAGCCTTTATAATGTTTGTATTCTAAATAGACGCTTGATTAGATTCATCGAACACTTCTTAAATTAGCTAAGGCGCTTGATTATCCACTGAGCACATTCACAAGGCTGTTTAACTCGTAGCATTCTTAGCAGCTAGCGTATTATGCTTCTTTGACCCTCTTAATGCACGAATTAGGATTCGATGTCTTCATGAAACTTCTAGATACGAATATAGCTTTAATGAGACACCGGTTTCATTCAATTCGGACACCTACAACTCAATATATAATCATCAGACGCTACAAAGGTCTGACTGTCAGGAACAACATCACGTCACCAACTCACGGATGCAATTTGACAAAGATAGATATCGATTTCGCACTGCACCTCTTCATGAGAGTTGCGGATATTTCTCTAAGCCTTCTAACGATACCAAGACCGATGCTTTTGCACACCTAATGCTCCAGAAATTGTCAGCAGACGCTTGCATGTTCTGATTGTCCCGAACAGTATCATATCTCAAGCTTGAAGAAGGAATTTCACTCAGATCGAGATTGGTTCAGATCTTGACTTCTCCAGGAAACATGTATTTATTTATATTATCTTTCTAACAGAACCAATATCACTTCATTTCGACTAGCGTACCTCAAAATACGATGTTTCAGGCGCTTGATTATCGGCAGCAGGCGCTTGACTTCAGTCTTCAGTGTTTTTGCTTTTGCAGCTTTTCTACTTCTGTCTTTATTCACGCTTAACTTCTCTTTCTTCTATTAGAATTGCTGAAGCTTTTGTGTTCTTATATTACAGTACTTCATGCTTCAAGACTCTATAGAAAATGGTACCTTATTTTCTGGTCAAGCTTGGACTTTGAATATCTTAATAATTCATTCAAAATTACTTCTCCAGCCTTCATAATGTTTTGTATTCTGAATAGATGCTTGATTAACTTCACTGGACGCCTCTTAAATTAGCGAAGGTGAGTGGTTATCCACTGGGCACATTCACAAGGCTGTTTACCTCGTTGCATTCTGACTAGTGAGCATATTATGCTTCTTAGACCCTCTTAATGGCCGAATTAGGATTCGATGTTTTCATGAAACTTATAGATATGGATATTAGCTTTAATGAGACACTGGTTTCATCCAATTCGGATGCCAACAACTCAATATATGGCCATCAAACGCTACAAAGGTTTGACTGTCAGGAATAACATCACGTCACCAACTTACGGATGCAATTTGACAAAGATAGAGATCGATTTCGCTCTTTTGCTCTTCATGAGAGTTGCGGATATTTCTCTAAGCCTTCCAATGATACTAAGATAAATGTTTTTGAACACCTAAAGCTCCAGAAATTGTCAGCAGACGCTTGCATGTTCTGATTGTCACGAACAGTACCACATCTCAAGTTTGAAGAAGGAATTTCAGTCAGATAGAGATTGGTTCAGATCTCGAGATTTGTAGGAAACATGTAGGTATTTCTCTTATCTTTCCAATAAAGCCAAGATCCCTTCATTTCGACGAGCGTACCTCAAAATGCGACGCTTCGGACGCTTCATTGTCGGTTGCTGGCGCTTGACTTCAATCTTCAGTGGTTTTTCTTTTGTAGCTTTTGTGCTTTTGTCTTTATTCACACTTGTCTTCTCTTTCTTCTATTAGAATTGCTGAAGCTTTTGTCTTCTTCTATTACAGTACTTCATGCTTCAGGTTTTTATAGAAAAGGGTACCCTATTTTCTGGTCAAGCTTGGACTTTCAATATCTTAATATTTCATTCAAAATTACTTCTCCAGCCTTTATAATGTTTGTATTCTAAATAGACGCTTGATTAGATTCACCGGACGCTTCTTAAATTAGCAAAGGCACTTGATTATCCACTGGGCACATTCACAAGGCTGTTTAACTAGTAGCATTCTTAGCAGTTAGCGTATTATGCTTCTTTGACCCTCTTAATGCACGAATTACGATTCGATGTCTTCATGAAACTTGTAGATACGGATATTAGCTTTAATGAGACTCCGGTTTCATCCAATTAGAACACCTACAACTCAATATATCATCATCAGACACTACAAGGGTATGACTGTCAGGAACAACATCACGTCACCAAATTACGGATGCAATTTGGCAAAGTAGATATTGATTTCGCTCTGGACCTCTTCATGAGAGTTGCAGATATTTCTCTAAGCCTTCCAACGATACCAAGATCGATGCTTTTGAACACCTAATGCTCCAGAAATTGTCAGCAGACGCTTGCATGTTATGATTGTCCGGAACAGTATCACATCTCAAGCTTGAAGAAGGAATTTCACTCAGATCGAGATTGGTTTAGATCTTGACTTCTCCAGGAAACATGTATTTATTTATCTTATCTTTCTAACAAAACCAATATCACTTCATTTCAACTAGCGTACCTCAAAATACGATGTTTCGGGCGCTTGATTATCGACAGCAGGCGCTTGACTTAAATCTTCAGTGTTTCTGCTTTTGTAGGTTTTCTACTTTTGTCTTTATTCACGCTTGTCTTCTCTTTCTTCTATTAGAATTGCTGAAGATTTTGTGTTCTTCTATTACAGTACTTCATGCGTCAAGACTTTATAGAAAATGGTACCTTATTTTCTGGTCAAGCTTGGACTTTGAATATCTTAATACTTCAATCAAAATTACTTCTCCAGCCTTCATAATGTTTTGTATTCTGAATAGACGCTTGGTTAGCTTCGCTGGACGCCTCTTAAATTAGCTAAGGTGCGTGGTTATCCACTAGGCACATTCACAAGGCTGTTTACCTCGTTGCATTCTGACCAGTGAGCGTATTATGCTTCTTAGACCCTAGCCGAATTAGGATTCGATGTTTTCATGAAACTTGTAGATATGGATATTAGCTTTAATGAGACACTAGTTTCATCCAATTCGGACACCTACAACTCAATATATGGCCATCAGACGCTACAAAGGTATGACTGTCAGGAACAACATCACGTCACCAACTTACGGATGCAATTTGACAAAGATAGAGATCGATTTCGCTCTTGTGCTATTCATGAGAGTTGCGGATATTTCTCTAAGCCTCCCAACTATACCAAGATCGATGTTTTTGAACCACTAAAGCTCCAGAAATTGTCAGCAAACGCTTGCATGTTCTGATTGTCACGAACATTACCACATCTCAAGCTTGAAGATGGAATTTTAGTCAGATAGAGATTGGTTCAGATCTCGAGATCTGTAGGAAACATGTAGGTATTTCTCTTATCTTTCCCATAAAGCCAAGTTCATTTCATTTTGACGAGCATATCTCAAAATACGACGTTTCGGACACTTCATTGTCGGCAGCAGGCGCTTGACTTCAATCTTCAGTGGTTTTGCTTTTGCAGCTTTTGTGCTTTTGTCCTTATTCACACTGGTCTTCTATTTCTTCTAATAGAATTGCTGAAGCTTTTGTGTTCTTCTATTACAGTACTTCATGCTTCAGGACTTTATAGAAAATGGTACCTTATTTTTTGGTCAAGCTTGGACTTTGAATATCTTAATACTTCATTGAAAACAAATGTTGAGAGTTATGCAAATCATTAAACAAGTATGCAACTATAGTGAGTGAAAGAGAAGAGTAAGAACCAAGTAACATAGAGTTAGAATGTCTATGTTTTTGTATACTCACGCATGGCAAACCTTGGTTCGCTTCCTTGTAATGCACGAACTCAATTTTTTCACCTTCTTTTATATCCTTTTCTTTTCAGTGTCACTCTCATCGAATTCTATCTCCTTTTTTGTTATGAACAAGCTCTCCACTTTCCTCTCTACTTTTGCCTCAACTCCTTTATTTTTCTCTCTTTTGGCCTTTTTCCTCAAGTGGCTCACCTTTCTTTTTGCCACTTTCATTCTCTTTTTCTTTTCCTCTCAAGCCTTTTCTCTCGTGTTCTCTTTTGATTCGCGCTTTCTTTTTATCCTCACTAACGCCTCTTAAAGAGAGTGGTATGAGTGTTATCTTGAGGCCATTATGCACAAATTAAATCAACCAGAACAAACAAAATTCTAATTTCCAAATCAACTTAGGCCATGTAGGAACCTAGCCATAGCGGCCTCCCTATCTTCTTTTACGTTGGCCCTAATCGCTGCTACTTCCATCTCCTTATAGTACTCATCAACACTTCTAGACCCTTGGGATAGTTTTTGGAGCCTATTGTGAAGGTCTCTATGGTAATGGGAAGGTACAAATCTTTTTCTCATCACACTCTTCATCACCCTCCAAGTAACTATGGGATCTTCGTCATACCTCCTTTTATAATCGATCCCACCATACTAGAGCATAATCTAGGAATTCTAAAGAGGCTATCTTCACCTTCTTTTCCTCACTATAGTTGTGACATGACAAGATTTGTTCAATCTTCATCTCCCACTCTAAGTAGGCTTCGGGGTCATTTCTCCCATGGAAAGTAAGTATTTTAATTTTTACTCCCTCCATCCTATCTTCTCTAGGTCTCCTCCTTGGTTCTCTTCTAGGTCTCCTATAGTCACTTTCTCCCTCACTCTCATAGGGAAACTCTTGTTCAGATTGGGGAGGTGGTCTTATGAGTCCTTGGACTTGTTGTCTTAAGCTCTCCAATTGTCTAGTGATATCTGCCTTTTGAACTTGTAAAATGGCTGTTCTAGGTGAAGGAGGGTGGAATCTCTTTCAAGTGGTTCTTCCATGATACCTCACAAATGTTTATCTCTCTATTGGCTTTTCTCACAAAATGTAATTTTCACTCTAGCCTTTTCTCTTTTAAATTCCTCTCAAAAGTCCTTGTAAAAGAACTTGCAAGATTCAATTGATGTATACAATGCTAATACAAGTGTAAGAATCCTAATTTAGCCAACCAATTCAGAATTTGAAGAAAGGAAAATGACAATGACAAAACTAGAGAATTTAAGAAGACAAGCAAAAAAAATTAAGAAAGAAAGCACACTCAAAAGGAAGTTGATGTGACAAGACTCAAATACTTGTTCATAAACAAAGTTTTGAGCTTGATTAAGCTAAAGTCTAGCAGCTAAGTGATATGAGCCCACCAAGGAATATGGACCAAGAAGCACTACAAAGACTTGTTGAGCCTATGACGAAAGTAAGAGTCAAGAAAGCCCAAGAAGTTCTAAACCAAATGGATCTTTTAATGGACGCAAGCCCAAGTGCAAGTCAAGAAGACATTGAGCCCAAGTTGGTATCTTGCATCATCCAACTAGAAGATTCATAATGTGGGGCGCATGACATGAAGAAGTTTCCAAGTTGTTTGGGAAGTGCTTTCCTCCTATGCTTGCTAGATTTGCAAATTTGCATGTTAAAATGCCTAATTTGTGTTATCTCCATAAATATAGTTTTAAGTGTTGAAACCGTAAGGCATGATGTGTTTAATACAAAATATTCTTCTACACTTGATTTGAGGATTAGGAGCCAAGAATTAATGAATTCCTTGGAAGTGTGTTGTTGTGCTCTCTATTGATCACTTGGTTCATGACAACAATTTGGAAGTTTGTGTTGAATTTCTAAGAGAAAGCTTGTTTGCTAACTTGGCCACTAACTCTTTTATCCAAAACAAAGTTAGCATTTTGAGGTTTGTTATGAGCACTAAAGGTTTGCATGTGGCATTAATTGATGGGTTCACTACTACACCCCTTCTTACTCTACCTATTCTTGTGAATTCTTTTAATTTTCCATATGATGCTCCTAATGTGTTTGAGGGGTTTGTTTTGTCTCAAAAAGAGCCGTACTTTGTTTGTGATGAGGAGAATATTAATGAGGTTCAATTTGCCTTGGAGTCTTTGCAAAGACAAAGTATTTTCTCTTATGTCACCAAGATCAAGCCTAGGAAGGTACATTTGGTCCTATATGTCAACTCAAGGAGGTATAACTTTGTGCTTCCCTTTAAAATTCCCTACCTTGGCTATAATTGTGCTGGGATGTTGATTGAACAAGATGAACATGTTTGTCACCTCCTTGAGACATTGGGTGATTTCTCTCAATTTCCATTTGACCCTGGTGGAAGGGTTAACATTGTTCTTCATGTGATTGACTCTCAATTTTTCTTCATGTAGGTTATGAAGGAGGTGAATTCGAGGTCGAATTCATTTAAAGAAGGAGGGTATGATATGAGCCCACCAAGGAATATGGACCAAGAAGCACTACAAGGACTTGTTGAGCCTATGACGAAAGCAAGAGTCAAGAAAGCCCAAGCAGTTCTAAACCAAATGGATCTTTTAATGGATACAAGCCCAAGTGCAAGTCAAGAAGACATTGAGCCCAAGTTGGTATCTTGCATCTTCCAACTAGAAGATTCATAATGTGGGGCGCATGACATGAAGAAGTTTCCAATTTTAGTGGTTTTTCTTTTATTTTTCAATAAGTGTATATGGTCCAACTTGGTTAAATGTTACAATTGGATTCCTTCATAGTCTTACACGAAATTAGAGAGTCTTGGGGAGGGAATCTTTGGCTTGCATGCTATAAGAAACTCCTCATTAAGTTGAGTGAATAAATTGTAAGTTATGGGTTTTACACTTTTAATTTGAAAAGCAAAGTGTAACCACCCATAATGAAGGGAGAGTATGCATGTATATGAGTGCTTGGGGCTGACTTCAATTGCTTCATGGTGAGTGATGAGTGTCTTGGTGGCTGCCTTCAATTGTTTGGGTGTTACTCTTTTAATTTGAAAAACGAAGTGTAACAACCCATGATGAAGGAATGGTAGGCGTGTATGAATGGGTTTGGGGGCTAACTTGAATTGTTCTAGTGCTCATTTAAGTTAGGAATTAGGTCATTCAAAGTGGGGGTTATGCCTTGTCTTTGGATGCCAAGAGTTGGATGACAACTATATGTATGCACCTAGAAACATGGAATAAGACAACTTGGATGTTGAATTTGGATTAATTCCATTTGTGAGAGTATTTTTCTCATAGTTCTTGGTTGAACCAAGCTTAGTTCTTATCAAGAATCCAAGATTCTTGTGGCGAACATCACTTGGCTTATCAAACCTGCTTGGTTTATGGCGCCTCATCATCTCTTTCTATCCATTTTCTTATTTTCTTCTCTTTTATGTTGATTCATTTTGTTTCTAACAAAGAGGACGAAATTATCATGCTTTGAATTCAACCATAAGATCGTCAAAAGGCAACCTCACCATTTGGTTGTCATCACTAAGTAAACCAACTTTGAGAAAGGCTAAAGTTTCTAGAAATTATTTTGTGGCCTATGCAATTTGCCCCAAATTGCCTCCTTTTTTTTTATTTTGTTTTTTTTATGGGCTTAGGTCCCTGTATTTTATTCTATTCAAAGTATAATGACTCTTTTGATTTTAACTTAGGGACCTTACTTTTTAATTGGCCATAAAAAAATAATTCCAATGCAAGAAACACTCAATTCCAATTTGGTAAGGAGTGAGCAAATCAAATAGCTTTTCTAAGTATGAACATGATGAACACAATGGGAAATTGGGAGCACGCTGCCCAGAATTTTATTTTCCCAATTAAAGTGTCTAGTTCACTACTTGAAATTGTAAATAACTTGGTTTACTTGAATCCACTTTGAAGGACCTTTCAATCAAGGTGCAACATAACAATTTGCACACTCTTAATGATGCTCATCAAGATCAAGTGGCTCAAAACTTAAGAACAAAAGAAAAGAACGAAAGAAGGATAACGCAACTAGGAAAAAGAAATGGCTCAAGGGGCTAGCTCTAGATACCACATGATATGATCCAAGTTGGAATCATTTATTTTTAGGATCTTTCCTTCAGCTATTTGCGTGAACAATAAAGAAAATGAAAGAAACTATGCTACTCAATGAATTAAAAATGAAGAACAAGAATTCGAAAATTAAAAACACTAAGGTAACAACTCATAAAAGTAAAAGAAGTAAATGATAACAAATGAAAAATAGAAAATGGAAAGGGGAAGAGATGATAGGGAAGGTGCCACAAAGATCCATTGAATTGGAAAATTGATGAGCCAAAGGAGGATTCGCCACAAGGATTAGCAATCCTTGATAAGAATCAAGAGTTCTAATCCAAGAACTAAGAGAGGGCTATGGCCTGACAAGAAAACTCAAGTATGAGTAATTCAAATTTTATTCAAAGGTTAATGAAATGAGGTAATACAAGTCCTATTTATAGAATTTTTATTCTAAGAAGGTGACGGCTAACCCTAATCTTCTCCTAAGTAATGCATAAGGAGTCTATCTTGGCCAAAACACAAGCCCAATACAAAGAAAGCCCAAAATACAAGAAAAATCCAGTCCAGAATTTCGTCCTAATCTTGTATCCCGTTTTTCACCATGGTATAAGCCGAATCTCGCCCAAAAGCTTGAATATGATTTGTAGATATTTATCTTAGCTTTCCAACGCATCAAAGAACTCATCCATAGGATATCTGGATCTCAAGATACAGCCAAAACAAGACAGAGAGGTCATCACCAACCGAAATAAAGTTTTTCAACAAATTTCAATTTGGTTCTTCTTGTTCCATAATTGGCTTGGTTCTTCTCTTCAAAGTTGACCATCCTTGGTTTGCATCAAGATCAAGAATAGAAGAGTTGCAATTGCAACTAAAACTGACAAAACCGAATTGATCATGAAGTACAAAGTAAAGACACCGTGTGCATGAAGTAACATAGATTGCAAGTAAGTACAGAAAAGATGGAAGGGCAAGAAGAGGAGGGTATGGCGCCACACCGAGTCCATTGATTAGAAGAAGTGATAAGTCTAGGTTGATTCGCCGCAAGAGATCGGAAGCTCTTGATAAGAATCTGGCTGTGTTGCTACTTAAGAACCCAAAGAGGAGACTACTCTTAGCTCGCACTTCTCAAGCTTGGATAAATTCAATTCATTAGTCAAAAAGTGATTCGAATATGTTACAAACACCTATTTATATGGAACAAAAAAATGGATGGGAGCTCATGCAACAGCCTCGCGCCTCCTTCTAGCTATGTGGGCATCCATGACTTAATCCTAAGCCAAATTACCAGCATAATTAAGTCCTAATACAAATTAAACTCAAAGTCCTAAGATTATTACAAACATGTAAATGAAACTCCTAATCCTAAGTCGTCCAATGACGGTCGTGAACTGCCTTTTCGAGTTGGAGAGTGACTTTGCTTCTTCATCCACTTTAGCTTCATGGCTTGCCTCTTGCTATGATTTTATGATCTGATATGAGCCCAAAGAAGGAGCTTAGACCAAGGAGCACTACAAGAACTTGGTGGACCTATGACAAGGGCAAGGATCAAGAAAGCCCAAGAAGTTCTAAATCAAATGATAACAATCTTCATGGTAGCAAGCCCAAAGTCAAGACTAAATCAAATGGAGCCCAAATAGGTTACTTGTCTCATCCAACTTGAAGATATATGATGATGAGGGGCGTGTCTCATAGCTTCTTCAAAGCCCATTTACTAGTTTTATTTCTAGTTGAATAAAAGTGTAATAAACTATGAGTGGACCCAATTTTTGGGGATTTACTTTGATTTCTATGATAAGTGGGTTACACTAAGTTGGGCTAAGACCCATTAGGAGGGGAGCACGAAATTCATGAGCACAAAGGAGGATAAGCTTTGGCTTGCATGGCTAGGTAACTCCTTAGAAAGATGAAGAGTTAAGTTTAATAGCCACTTAGTGGATGGTTAGTTCTTTTTATTAGTCTTAATGCATATTTGCTACTTTTATGAGGGGGAGTTACTACCCCCCTTAAAAAGAATTTCATCCCGAAATTCGACGTACCTTTTTTTAAAATAGGCTTGGATATTGCCATTGTATGTCCTCTTCACGTTCCCAGGTAGCATCAACCCATATGATCTTGACCAACGAAATATGTTTACCTCGGAGTTTCTTTATCCTTCTATCCGCGATCCTTACAAGTAGAGCCTCATACTCAAGGTCATCTCTCAATTGTATTGACTCTGGTTCTAAGACGTGTGATGGATCAGGATAGTACTTTCTCAACTGAGAAACATGAAAGACATCATGGAGATTGGATAGGTTTGGGGGTAAAGCGATATGATAGGCTACAGGACCAATTCGGCGAAGAATTTGAAATGGTCCTATGAAACTAGGAGTAAGCTTTCTAGATTTTATTGCTCTGCCGATTCCAGTTCTTGGAGTCACTCTCAAAAAAACATGGTCCCCTTCCTAGAATTCTAAAGGTCTTCTCCTTTTATCGCTGTAACTTTTCTGTCTATCCTGTGCGATTTTCATCTATTCCCTTATCTTCTTGATTTGTTCCGTCATCTGTTGTACTACCTCCGGTCCTAACACTTGACTTTCTCCTGTTTCATACCAACACAGTGGTGTTCTACCATTCCTATGCTCAAATGAAAACTATTATTATAGGTGAACTCGATCAATGGTAAGAACTCTTCCCAACTTCCTGTGTGTTCCAAAACACAAGCTCTTAAGAGATCTTCCAACGATTGAATTGTCCGTTCTGACTGACCATCCGTCTGGGGATGATAAGCAGAACTCAACCTTACCTTAGTTCCCAAAGCCTCATGTAACTGCTTCCAGAATCTAGATGTAAATCTAGGATCTCTGTCGGAAAAAATACCAGAAGGCACTCCGTGCAACCTTACTATCTCCTGGATGTAGATTTGGGTTAACTTTTCCAATGTATAACTTTCACCAATAGGTAAGAAGTGAGCACACTTCGTCAACCTATCAACGATTACCCAAATGGCATCATGCCTCTTGTTAGTCCTCGGCAAACCAACCACGAAATCCACAAATATACCATCCCATTTCCATTCTGGGATATCTAAAGATTGTAGTAGTCCTGCTGGCTTTTGGTGTTCTATCTTTGCCTTCTGACACACCAAGCAAGCCAACACATACTCAGCTACCTCCTTCTTCATTCTGGGCCACCAAAACATTTTCTTTAAGTCCTGGTACATCTTGGTAGCTCCGGGATGAAAACTCAACCTACTCTTGTGCGTTTCCTCTAAGATCATTCTCCTTAACTATATATCCATTGGCACACAAATTCTATCTCAATACCTCAAGACTCCATCTTGATTCATCCTAAACTCAGAAGTTCTGCCTTCCGTCACTTGTTCTTTTACTTTCTGAAGATACTGATCAACCTCCTGCTTCTCCTTGATCGTCTTCAAAAAGTCACTCGTTACCGTAACCATTCGTAGGTGTATCTTATCCCTAGATAATACCATACCTAGATTCAAATCTCTAAACTGTCCAATTAGTTCTAGCTCTTTCACCATCATAGCTGATACATGTAAAGATTTCCTACTTAACGCATCCACTACTACATTTGCCTTTCCTGGATGGTATTGTAGATCAAATTCATAATCCTTTATGAATTCCATCCACCTCCTTTGCCTCATATTCAACTTCTTCTGATCAAACAAATACCTCAAACTCTTATGGTCACTATACACCGTGAACTTGGCTCCATACAGGTAGTGTCGCCAAATCTTTAAAGAAAACACGATAGCTGCTAGCTCTAAATCATGAGTCGGATAATTCCTCTCATGAATTCTTAGTTGCCGCGAAGCATATGCTACCACTCTCTGATCTTGCATTAGGACACAACCTAAGCCTTGGTATGACGCATCACAGTATACTTTAAACTGTCCGAGAGAATCCGGTAACGTCAGTACTAGTGATGTAGTCAACCTCCTCTTCAGCTCTTGAAAACTTTTCTCACACTCCTCCATCCATACAAAGGATATTCCCTTCCTTGTTAGTTGTGTCATCGGCAACGCGATCTTTGAGAATCCTTCAATGACCTTCGATAATATCCAGCTAAGCCCAGAAAACTTCTTATTTCACTCACCGACTTAGGGCTTTCCCATTGCACTACAGCTTCAACCTTTGCTGGATCTACTGCTTTCCCATCTTGATTAATCACATGACCTAAGAATTGAACTTCTTCTAACCAGAATTCACACTTGGACAACTTTGCATACAGTTGTCGGTCCTTTAACACTTGAAGTACGATCCTAAGATGTTCCTGATGTTCTTCCCGTTTAAAGGAATAAATAAGAATGTCGTCGATGAATACAACAACAAACTTATCTAAGAACGGTCGAAAAATCCGGTTCATGTAATCCATGAACACTGCTGGAGCATTAGTTACACCAAAGGGCATAACCAGATACTCGTAGTGTCCATACCGGCTTCTAAACGCGGTCTTTGGTATATCCTCCCTCTTGATCAAATCTGGTGATAGCCAGATCTTAAGTCAATATTCGAAAATATTACTGCTCCTTTCAACTAGTCCATCAAATCGTCAATCCTAGGCAACGGATACTTATTCTTGATTGTCGCCTTGTTTAGCTGTCCCTAATCCATGCACAGCCTTGAACTTCCGTCCTTCTTTTTGACGAACAGCGCTGGTCTTGTAAACTCCTTATCCAACATGTCATCCAATTGCTTTTTCAGCTCTGCTAACTCCACTGGAGCCATTCGATAAGGTGATATTGAAATCGGTCCAGTTCCCAGTACGAGATCTATAGCGAACTCTATCTCTATTTTGGGTGGTAAACCCGGAACATCATCAGGGAAAACTTCTGGAAACTCCCACACTATAGGCAACGAATCCAATGTAGGAGATTCCTTAGCTTCCATAGAGAGTAGCAACACGTGTTTATGAGATTTACTACCTAGCTTACTATCCTTGGCAGGCATTAATCTAGATTGCTCAGGGAAAGATAAGGTCTTTTTAGAACAGTCTAACAATACATGGTTAGCCGAAAGCCAATCCATGCCTAAAATTATATCAAGTTGATGCATAGGTAAACAAATGAGATCAACAGAAAAAGTTCGATTCTCCATGAAAATAAGACAATTTAAACAGACAGTTATGGTTGTCAACGAATTACTGGTAGGAGTAGAAACAGTTAAGTCATGGGGAAGTAAAGAAACAGGCAACTTTAAATGATCCACACACTCTTGGGATATGAAGGAATGAGTAGCTCCCAAGTCAAAAATACAGATGAGAGTTTACCTGACACTAGGCACATACCTTGTATAAGATTAGGGGATTGAGAGGATTCAGCTCCTCGTATGGTAAATACCCTTCCGACGGCTTGTGGTCTTGCTGCTTGTTGTCCGGTTCCTTGGGTCCTGGTCACTGGGCCCTGCCTGCCTGTGTTGTACCTTGCTCCTTGTTTACATTCTGGCACTATGTGACCTACGTGGCCACACCGAAAACACTGGCGAGTCTCTCTTATCGAACAATCCTGAATTGTATGTGATCCTCCACACCTAAGGCATCCACTTGGTTGGCGTTGTCCTTCAGTTGGTCTTATTGTTTGACGGTCATAAGGCTTCCGTCCCGTCTGAAATCTTCCATTTCCTCCTCGACCTTTCTGGTTGAATCTCTGGGTAGGTCCTCTACTTCTGCTTTGCTGCAGCTCTCGCTTCTTGTTGATGTTCTCAATGACTGAACATCTTTCCAGTATCTCAGGAAGTCGGGTGATATTCAGTGGTGCGATCACCCTCTGCAAATTATCTTTCAGGCCGTCCTCAAAACGCCTGCAAACCCATTCTTCATCCGGGAATCTTTGGTAAAATTCAGAAAATTTGAGTAGCGCCTCGAACCTTGCAGCGTACTCCCCAACAGACGCGGTCCCTTGTTTTAGACCCATAAATTCTTTTTCTTTCTCTCTCCTCATCATCCTGGGAAAATACTTTTCCAGAAAGCATTCCCGAAATAGTCCCCAGTTGATATCTCTGTCTTCTGCTCCAAGCATCCTCTGCTTGCCTTTCCACCACAGTTCTGCACCTCCCATTAGCATGAAGGATGCATAGGTCACCTTTCTATCCTCACGGCAGTGCATCGCCGCAAATATTTTCTCCAGCTCTTGTATCCAGAGTTCAGTTCCTTCTGGGTTGAAGTCGCCATTGAACTGTGGCGGCTTCCCTTTCAGAAAAGTATTCAGTCCAGCGTCTTCCGCCTCCATTCCACCCCGTTGATTCTGTCTCTGTTGCTGTTGCATGGTTACCTGCAATAGTTGAGCATTCTGCTGTGTCTGATGCAGCATTGTCGTTGCCAACTCCCTAACTGTCCTTCGGGTTTCAGTTGACTCTATCCCATCACCAACATGGGAATTTCCTTCGTAACCATTCCCGAGTTCGGCGGCACTCGTTGTGACCCTTCCGCCACGTCCTCTAGGTCGTCCTCAAGCCATTTAATTTGTTGAGGAAGAAATTATCAGCTCACATTTGTAAGACATACCAGATCATATTATCATATGCATGCATCATATGCCTCACAAATGTTCGAACAATTACCTCTTATGATAACTCGCGTATCGGACATTCTACCCAACTTCTAAGCATAGTCAATACCCAATGCGGGTTTAACTAAACACAGCCAGAAATTACAACTTAACCCAAGCAGTCCTTGATTAAGAATCAAACTGCTCTGATACGACAAAATGAGACAACCCCTTCCTCGGAGGTCCCATTGGTAACCCGAACTCATATTCTTAACGTTGTAGCGCAGCATGGGAATATAAAAATGCGGAAATAACAAAACAACCAACACTGATACCACAACTATATATGTCATACATATAAAAGTATGGACTCCATCAGTAGAGCCCACAATAACTGATACCAATTATAAAAGACTTCAGAGTACGCAACAAATAAAAATTGAAAGCATAGTGGCGGAAATAAAAGTACAGACGACTTCCTCTCCTGGCCCCAAAAATACATGTCAGTCAATCCATATACTGGCCATAACAACTACGACTACTATCCCCCAATATCTAAAGTCCTCCAGCACCGGGATCCAGGGCTCTCCCGCCAGCATCTGGTTCTACGGGTGTGCCATCAATTTCCTCCGGGAAATCCTCAACAGGATCTTCTCGTACAGTCGACAATAATAAAATATGACATAGAAAATATAGGGGATAAGAAACAACAATTCATCATATATGGGAAAACGGCTATATAAAATTATCTATATGGATAGCAACACTCATAGCACAACGGTAATAGCCAAACAACTCCCAGATAATTCTCTCTTTAACTATTGTCTCTTACACTCATGCAACTAACAACTATATGGACGCGATCACGACGCGACATCTCCAACAGATTAAGATATCTCGTTCATCTCTGTGCCACCCCCCGTAATGCAGGGTTCGGTCAAAAGCCCTCAGGCTCAACTCGCGGCTATGATATTCCCCCGCCCGCAGGCTAGGTCGGAACAATCGCCCGCCCACAACATAACTTACGGCAACGACATATCCCCCCGCCCGCCGGCCAGGTCGGAACATTCGCCCGTCCGTTAACAACTCGACTTACGGCAACGACATATCCCCTAGCCCGCAGGCCAGGTCAGGACATTCGCCCGTCCGTCTACAATTCGACTAATGGGTATGATCATCTCCCCGTAGGCAAGATCGGAATCGCCCCTATGCCAAACTAATCGGTACGATTATCTCCCCACAGGTAAGATCGGAATCGTCCGTATGCCAACACAGTGATGAACAACAACTATGCAACATGAATCTCACTGACTCATCTCAGGATCAACACTTAGTGTCTCAACCACGACTCATAAACAACCACAACCAACTTTCATCCGACTTAACCGGGTATCAACTTATATCACAATATTAACAGATCAACTGTATCGCTAGGTTGAGCACTACGACACAAATAAATATCCTCGATTTCCTCACTACACATTCATCTCCCAACTTATGAGGAATCACTGCCTCGCTCTAATCAGATATTAGTAGTCACAACAGTACATCAACAATAGCCAGAATATATATTCAGCAGTAAAATCAACTTACAAATAAATAACATTTAATCAATTATAGCATATCATAGACATCATACACATATCACATATAATATACCAAATATCCAATCATAGCACAGACAACCTCAATATGCAGTAAAATCAACCTAATGGTTAAACGACCTCTAGTAGGGTTTGGGTCGCCTTACGCATATCAATATATATTATTTAAAGCTTGCCTCCCCGACGATATTGTGGTTCTTTCCCCCACCTGATAGCAAACGTAGCAACGATCACAATCTCACGAGCACTTCTTGCTCCTCTGCACAGCCTCACAGCCGCAGCCTTGCTCCTCTTGAAGCTTGAAGAAAAGTGAAGAAGGAAGCTTGCACTTTGAAGAAAGTGATGAAGGAGAGATGTGAAGAAAGATGTAAATAAAACAAAGGAGGGGGAGGGGTATTTATAGGAGGAGTAGCCGCCCCCTTGGTGGGCTTTTTGGCCCATGGCCCATTTGTTTAGATATTTTATGGCAAAAGGGTAATTTCTCTTAGGGACAAAATTGTCATTTCAACAAAAGATCTCATAAATATCTAGATATTTTCAGAAAATATCTAGATATTTTCAGAAACATAATGATGACAGTGATGAGTCACAGGCATGCCTTCCCAGGCGATGTGACTTCATGTTCATCCGTTTTTAATCCCATTACTTTTACGATTTAGTATTTCGCCCTAAGAAAGTTGTGAAAACTTATTTATTTTAAAAATTTTCAACGTTCGTAATTTTATTTAAAGCCTAACCGTTTCGTTCACGAGTCAAAATTAGGTCATTTGAGCAGTAAAATAATATTGTCAGTGTAAAACGCAAACCGGGCTCCATTTGAGTTTTTGACCAAAATTTAACCATAGCCTCCTACGATAGCGTAGAGCGTAACTATGGTCTCGGAATAATTTATTTCATTTTCTAGACCCTCCAATAAAATACAATTACCTAAATACTGATTAATTAAAAGAATAAGAAAATCAGGGTGTTACAAGAGTTAAATTCACTTCATGGTGACCCTTGGTTGCATCTTCATGCAACTCCCTCAAGCCTATATGTATTCGAATTTTATGAAGAGGAAGGATAACTAAGAAGTTGATTTTGGATTGAATCCAATTGTGAGGGTATTGTCTCTCTAAGGTTCTTGATTGAGCCACCCCCTTGATCTTATCAAGAGTCCAAGACTTTTGTGGCGATCTTCATTAGGCTTATCAAATCCCCTTGGATTTGTGGCGCCTCTCCCTTTCCTCATCTTCATCCATTTTCTGTTTTTCTCCATTCTTGATTTGAACAATACATGTATTCTTACGTTTCTATGAAAGTCTCACCAATTGTGCTTGATAATTCAACCTAAGATTATCAACAAGGCAACCCACTAATTTGGTTGTCATCAGGATCACACCATCCCCACCTTCTTGAAAGTTAAGGTAGGCTAAGTGTACATCCCACCCTCCGGGGTCAAATAAAAAGTGAAAGAACTCTTCACACGTAAGGTTGTAAAGCTAAACAAGTGAAATGGAATGGAAGTACACGTGTTATACTGATATGAGCCAAGGGGGGCAATTCAAGTTTGCAACAAGAGGAGGTCAAACCATTCAAGTCCAAGTGACCTTATGCCGTGTTTTGATTGTAACTTGTTCTCTAATAATCCGATTTCTGTGTTCTTGGTGGCGTTGGAAAGCTAAGCGAATTTCTACAAGTGTATTTCAACTATCAAGACCTAATTCGACCTTTATCATGAAGAAAATAGCGTTAGAAGTTAAGCACAAAATTATGAACGGATTTTACCCATTTTGCTTTAGGTTTAGTGGAGGAATCTTATGGCTTGCATGCCAAAAGTAACTCCTTGTAGTTATGACTCATCTTTATTAGTTGGTTTGTATTAGAATGGTTATGTTTTTAGGCAGCCACTTATTGTTGTCATCATTTCACCAATTAGTGGCATATTCATGATAGTTATTAGGGGGGTTATGGAATCTTAGGATGACTTGTGTAAGCCAACTCTTGGCAGCCCCAATTCCTATATGTATGCGCCTACTGACATGAAATAAGACAACTTGGATGTTGAATTTGGATTAATTCCATTTGTGAGAATATTGTTCTCCTAGGTTGTTGGTTGAACCAAACTTAGTTCTTATCAAGAATCCAAGGTTCTTGTGGCAAACATCACTTGGCTTATCAAACCTTCTTTGTTTGTGGAGCCTACACCATCTCTTTCTTCACCATTTTCTTATTTTCTTCATTTTTATGTTGGTTCATATTATTTCTAAAGAAGAACACGAAATTATCATCTTTTGAATTCATCCAAACGATCTTTAAAAGGCAACCACACCATTTGGTTGTCATCAGAAGAGTTGTAATTGCAACTAAAACTGAGAAAACCGAATTGATCACGAAGTACTAAGTAAAGACACCATGTGCATGAAGTAACGTAGATTGCAAGTAAGTAAAGAAAAGATGGAAGGGCAAGAAGAGGAGGGTATGGCGCCACACCGAGTCCATTGATTAGAAGAAGTGATAAGCCTAGGTTTATTTGCCGCAAGAGATCGGAAGCTCTTGCTATGAATCTGGCCATGGTGCTACTTAAGAACCCAAATAGGAGACTACTCTTAGCTCAGATTTCTCAAGCATGGATAAATTCAGTTCATTCGTCAAAACGTGATTCAAATATGTTACCAACACCTATTTATATGAAACAACAAAATGGATGTGAGCTCTTGCAACAGCCTCGCGCCTCCTTCTAGCTATGTGGGCATCCATGACTTAATCCTAAGCCCAATTACAAGCCTAATTAAGTCCTAATACAAATTAAACTCAAAGTCCTAAGATTATTACAAACATGTAAATGAAACTCCAAATCCTAAGTCGTCCAATGACGGTCGTGAACTGCCTTTTTGAGTAGGAGAGTGACTTTGCTTCTTCATCCACTTTAGCTTCATAGCTTGCCTCTTGCTATGATTTTAGGATCACACCATCCCCACCTTCTCGAAGACAATTCGACCTCGAGTTGAAGACCTCCGTACCTACATTAAAAATGAAAACCTTAGTTCTTTACCCTCTAGTTCTTCAAAGTGAAGGTAAGGCTAAGTGTACATCCCACCCTCCGGGGTCAAATAAAAAGTGAAAGAACTCTTCACACGTAAGGTTGTAAAGCTAAACAAGTGAAATGGAAATGGAAGTACACGAGTTATACCTTTTGAAGATTGATGCAACCACCCTACTTAGCTTCGGTTCGTGACATAGGAACATCGTGCTTGTCCTCCCAGTTGTTTTAATTCGTTAACATAGGTTGAATTCTCAAGTTTTGGGCTATTGTCCCTCACATCAACATAAGCAATTGGTGTTCTTGGGGTTACAACCCTCTAAATTTTCATGGGATGCACCACAATCAAGTTTATACGATGGTGAAGAAACAAGTAAAGCATGGATGGGGGCATTATTAAGCATTTCAAACATTTCTGTATGCAATCCTTGAAAACTTAGTGTAAATCCGAAAGAGATTAAAGATGCAATCATATTTTCTTAATTTGGAAATGTGCACTCGGTTTTGGAGTTGAATTGCACAGGGCAAGGAAATAGCAACAAGTGCATCAACACATAGGCCCCAGAATTGTTTCTTCAAAACAAATGCCGAGAGTTATGCAAATCATTAAACAAGTATGCAAATATAGTGAGTGAAAGAGAAGAGTAAGAACCAAGCAAGTTACCAAGTAACATAGAGTTAGAATGTCTATGTTTTTGTATACTCACGCATGGCAAACCTTGGTTCGCTTCCTTGTAATGCACAAACTCAATTTCCTCACCTTCTTTTATCGCCTTTTCTTTTTAGTGTCACTCTCATCGAATTCTATCTCCTTTTTTGTTATGAACAAGCTCTCCACTTTCCTATCTACTTTTGCCTCAACTCCTTTCGTTTTCTCTCTCTTGGCCTTTTTCCTCATGTGGCTCACCTTTCTTTTTGCCACTTTCATTCTCTTTTTCTTTTCCTCTCAAGCCTTTTCTCTCTTGTTCTCTTTTGATTCGCTCTTTCTTTTTATCCTCACTAACGCCTCTTGAAGAAAGTGGTACGATTGTTATCTTGAGGCCATTATGTAAAAATTAAATCAAACAGAACAAACACAATTCTAATTTCCAAACAAAAGTAAGACTAGAATTCAAGACTCTACGCCAAGGTCGTTCAATCAAGTGGTTGGTTAACACTTAATGAAAATCACCAAGATCTATGAGGCACAATTCCCAAGGGT
The DNA here is from genome assembly GCA_039655645.1 of Ammopiptanthus mongolicus. Taxonomy (NCBI): domain Eukaryota; kingdom Viridiplantae; phylum Streptophyta; class Magnoliopsida; order Fabales; family Fabaceae; genus Ammopiptanthus; species Ammopiptanthus mongolicus. The sequence goes on along the minus strand of CM077348.1, from coordinate 52,683,834 downwards.
CTTTGAAGAACTAAGGATGAACAACAAGAACATAAGGAACATGAAATTCAAAATCGATGCCCCTTCACCTTATATTATCACTGCTATGTGAAGGAATCAACTATTCAACATCAATTAACCACAAAATAACACAATTGAAATACAATCCAAGATCAAATATCAAGAATCTACACGAAATTCAAAAATATTTTTTGCGCCGCTTTCAAATTTTCAAACTACAAAACCGAATCCAAAAGCTCCTAGTGACTAGCTCTAGATACCAAATGATGTGATCCTGATGGATTCAAGGAAATGTAGTATCTATCTAAGAGCTTTGATCAAAATTGAACTAAAATTCAAATGAAATTTTGGAGGGAAAACACACTTGATCCAGAAGGTGATCACAATGCCAACCAAGAGAATGCTAATGAAGCAAGTACAATGCACGCTCCTTGGGTGCAATTCTCAAGCCTAAGCCGTGAATTAACAAGATCAAGAATAGAAGAGTTGTAATTGCAACTAAAACTGAGAAAACCGAATTGATCATGATGATATGAGCCCAGTAAGGAACATGAACCAAGAAGCACTACAAAGACTTGGTGGGCCTATGGCAAGAGCAAGAGCTAAGAAAGCCCAAGAAGTTTTAAATCAAATGGTGGATCTTTTAATGGACACAAGCCCAATTGCAAGTCAAGAAGGAATGGAGCCCAAGTTGGTGACTTATCTTAGTCAAATAGAAGGCCCATAGTGATGACAAGCGGGCGTGAACTTGGTTCATTTAGTTGTTTGTTTATTTTCAATTCAATAAGTGTAATGGGTTATGTGAGTGGATCCAATTTGGCATTCTCTAATAGTGGGCTACACTAAGAGCTGCATGCAGGACTAGCCTATATTTCCTATGATGCTACACGTGATTAGAGGGTCTTGGGGAGGGAATCTTTTGCTTGCATGCTATAAGAAACTCCTCATTAAGTTAAGTGAATAAATTGTAAGTTATGGGTGTTACACTTTTAATTTGAAAAGCAAAGTGTGACCACCCATAATAAAGGGAGTGTAGGCGTGAATAATGAGTGTCTTGGGGCTGAATTCAATTGCTTGATGGTGAGTTATGAGTGTTTGATGGCTGCCTTCAATTGTTTGGGTGTTACACTTTTAATTTGACAAGCAAAGTGTAACCACCCATGAAGAGAGACTGGTAGGCGTGCATGATGAGGGTTGGGGCTGACTTGATTTGTGTTAGTGGTAATTTAAGTTAGGATTTAGGCCATTCAAAGTGGGGGTTATGCCTTGTCTTTGGATGCCAAGAGTTGGATGACTATTATTTGTATTACACCCCAAACAACATGAATGACAACTTGGATGTTGAATTTGGATTAATTCCATTTGTGAGAATTGTTCTCCTAAGTTCTTGGTTGAACCAAACTTAGTTCTTATCAACAATCCAAGGTTCTTGTGGCGAACATCACTTGGCTTATCAAACCTTCTTGGTTTGTGGCGCCTCATCATCTCTTTCTATCCATTTTCTTATTTTCTTCATCTTTTATGTTGATTCATATTGCTTCCAAAGAAGACCACGAAATTAACTTGTTTTGAATTCAACCATAAGATCTTCAAAAGGCAACCACACCATTTGGTTGTCATCAAGTGGTATCAAAGCTTAGGCTTTGGTTGAATTTTTGTTTGTGTTCTTGATTCTATTTTCTTCTTCATCTTCTACTCTTTATTCTTTTCTTCTCAAAACCAAAAACAGAAGTTACTTTGATCTTTTTCTTGAAGGGAAAATTCGTGGTTGTTGTGTATTGCTCCAAAAAAACAAAGTTTTCAAGAGTAATTCTCTTCAACAAGTTATAAAAAAAGAAAGAAATTCGTGTAAAAAAAAAAAGAAGAGAAAGTTTCACTTGAGCAATTTGTGTCTTGAAAATTTTTCCCTTCTTCCTTTGTTTCTTATTTCTAGCATTTTCTTTGTTGTTCTTGTTTTGATAAGTTTAGTGATTTTGTTACCTGAATTTTGGTATTTTGTGTTTTGTTCTTGATTCCTCTAAGAACTAAAGGAGAACATTTGAGAGGAAAAAGACAAGAGTGCAAATTTACATCTTGTGTGGAAAAAGCCAAAAGAGTGAAATTCATTTGTGTGACAAGTGAGGGAGTGTAGTGAGGAAACACAAATCATGGCACACAATGGAGATAGTCCACCACCTTCACCAAGGTCCGCGGCCATTCTTGCACGAATGACTACTCAAATGCAAGCCCTTCAAAGGCAAATGGAGACAATGCAAGCCAACTATGATCAACAACTTGCTAATCTCCAAAAAGATGAGTCTAGTGGCAATGAAAGTGAAAGAGGAAGGCCTAGAGGAGGAAGACATAGAGGAGGAGGACATAGGGGATGAAGGCGTGATGAAAGGCTCGATGGGGTCAAAATCAAAGTTCCTCCCTTTCTTGGGAAGAATGATCCAGAGGCTTACTTGGAGTGGGAGTTTAAAATAGAACAAGTTTTTTATTGTAATTCTTACAATGAAAGCAAGAAGGTGAAAGTAGCCACCCTTGAGTTAAAAGAATATGCCCTTGTGTGGTGGGGCCAATTACAAAAAGAAAGGAGGAGACATGGAGGAGCGGTCATAGACACTTGGGAGGAGATGAAGTATGTCATGAGAAAGAGATTTGTCCCAAATCATTATCAAAGGGACATTCACAACAAATTGCATAGACTTACCCAAGGGACCAAAAGTGTAGATGAATATTTCAAGGAGATGGAGTTGGCCTTACTTAGATCCAATTTTCAAGAAGATAGGGAGGCTACCATGGCAAGATTCTTCCATGGCTTGAATCAAGATATTAAAGACATAGTGGAATTATAAAATTATGTGGAGCTTGAGGATTTGGTGCAACAAGCAATCAAGGTGGAGCAACAAATTAAAAGGAGGAAGTTCAAATATTCTTCTTCTTCTTCTTCTTCAAAATTTCCATCATCAAAATCTCCTTTATCTCCAAAGCAAGTTAGTGATTATCAAATAAAAATGAGAGAAAAGAGAGAGCAAGAGAGAAAAGAAAGAGAGAGTGAAACGGAGAATGTTTTAAAAGTGAAAAAAACTGAGAAAAATAGAGAGGAAAAAGAGAGTAAAGAGAACTATCTTGCAACAAAAAGTGAGGTGAAGAGTGCTTTAAGTTCAAGGCATTCCCTATACATGCTCTATTGTAGGGTATTTTGTTTAAATTCTAACATTCCTAATGATCACTCTTTGTCTAGTGGTGTCAAAAATCTTTTGCAGGAATTTGGTGATGTGTTTCCAAAGGTTCCTCAAAAGGATGCTTGCAAGGTTATTTTGGGTCTTGAAGAAGTTGAATCAAGTGAAACACTTATCGGTTTAAACCTTTGCATAATTAAGCCTTCCATTTCTTTAATTGATATGTTTCTTATTAAATTGTTTGGGAAGTGATTTCCTCCTATACTTGCTATATTTTCAAATTTGCATGTTAAAATGCCTAATTTGTGTTATCTCCATAAATCTGGTTTAAGTGTTGAAACCGTAATGCATGATGTGTTTAATACAAAATATTCTTCTACACTTGATTTGGGAATTAGGAGCCAAGACTTAAATGAATTCCTTGAGAAGTGTGTTGTTGTGCTTTCTAATGATCACTTGGTTCATGACAACAATTTTGAAGGTTGTTTTGGATTTCTAAGAGAAAGCTTGTTTGCTAACTTGGACACTTACTCTTTTGTCCAAAATAAAGTTAGCATTTTGAGGTTTGTTATGAGCACTAAAGGTTTGCATGTGGCATTAATTGATGGGTTCACTACTACACCCCTTTTTACTCTCCCTATTCTTGTGAATCCTTCTAAGCTTCCATATGACGCTCCTAATGTGTTTGAGGGGCTTGTTTTGTCTCAAAAAGAGCCGTACTTTGTTTGTGATGAGGAGCATATTAATGAGGTTCAATTTGCCTTGGAGTCTTTGCAAAAACAAAGTATTTTCTATTTTGTCACCAAGATCAAGTCTAGGAAGGTACATTTGGTCATATATGTCAACTCATGGAGGTATAACTTTGTGCTTACCTTTAAAATTCCCTACCTTGGCTATAAATGTGTTGGGATGTTGATTATACAAGATGAACATGTTTGTCACCTACTTGCTACAATGGGTGATTTCTCTCAGTTTCCATTTGACCCCGGTCGAAGGGTTGACATTGTTCTTCAAGTAATTGATTTTCATTTTTTTTCTTCATGTAGGTTATTAAGGAGGTGAATTCGAGGTCGAATTCATTTAAAGAAGGAGGGTATGATATGAGCCCACTAAGGAACATGGACCAAGAAGCACTACAAAGACTTGGTGGGCCTATGGCAAGAGCAAGAGCTAAGAAAGCCCAAGAAGTTTTAAATCAAATGGTGGATCTTTTAATGGACACAAGCCCAATTGCAAGTCAAGAAGGAATGGAGCCCAAGTTGGTGACTTATCTTAGTCCAATAGAAGGCCCATAGTGATGACAAGGGGGCGTGAACTTGCTTCATTTAGTTGTTTGTTTATTTTCAATTCAATAAGTGTAATGGGTTATGTGAGTGGATCCAATTTGGCATTCTCTATTAGTGGGCAACACTAAGAGTTGCATGAAGGTCTAGCCCATATTTCCTATGTTGCTACACGTGATTAGAGGGTCTTGGGGAGGGAATCTTTTGCTTGCATGCTATAAGAAACTCCTCATTAAGTTAAGTGAATAAATTGTAAGTTATGGGTGTTACACTTTTAATTTGAAAAGCAAAGTGTGACCACCCATAATAAAGGGAGTGTAGGCGTGAATAATGAGTGTCTTGGGGCTGAATTCAATTGCTTGATGGTGAGTTATGAGTGTTTGATGGCTGCCTTCAATTGTTTGGGTGTTACACTTTTAATTTGACAAGCAAAGTGTAACCACCCTTGAAGAGAGAGTGGTAGGCGTGCAAGATGAGGGTTGGGGCTGACTTGATTTGTGTTAGTGGTCATTTAAGTTAGGATTTAGGCCATTCAAAGTGGGGGTTATGCCTTGTCTTTGGATGCCAAGAGTTGGATGACTATTATATATATTACACCCCAAACAACATGAATGACAACTTGGATGTTGAATTTGGATTAATTCCATTAGTGAGAATTGTTCTCCTAGGTTCTTGGTTGAACCAAACTTAGTTCTTATCAAGAACCCAAGGATCTTGTGGCGAACATCACTTGGCTTATCAATCCTTCTTGGTTTGTGGCGCCTCATCATCTCTTTATATCCATTTTCTTATTTTCTTCATCTTTTATGTTGATTCATTTTGCTTCCAAAGAAGACCACGAAATTAACTTGTTATGAATTCAACCAAAAGATCTTCAAAAGGCAACCACATCATTTGGTTGTCATCACGTGAAGCACTAAGTAAAGACACCGTGTGCATGAAGTAACGTAGATTGCAAGTAAGTAAAGAAAAGATGGAAGGGCAAGAAGAGGAGGGTATGGAGCCACATCGAGTCCATTGATTAGAAGAAGTGATAAGCCTAGGTTGATTCGCCGCAAGAGATCGGAACCTCTTGATATGAATCTGGCCATGGTGCTGCTTAAGTACCTAAAGAGGAGACTACTCTTAGCTCACACTTCTCAAGCTTGGATAAATTCAATTCATTCGTCAAAACGTGATTCAAATATGTTACAAACACCTATTTATATGAAATAACAAAATGGATGGGAGCTCATGCAACAGCCTCGCGCCTCCTTCTAGCTATGTGGGCATCCATGACTTAATCCTAAGCCCAATTACAAGCCTAATTAAGTCCTGATACAAATTAAACTCAAAGTCCTAAGATTATTACAAACATGTAAATGAAACTCCTAACCCTTAGTCGTCCAATGATGGTCGTGAACTGCCTTTTCGAGTAGGAGAGTGACTTTGCTTCTTCATCCACTTTAGCTTCATGGCTTGCCTCTTGCTATGATTTTAGGATCACACCATCCCCACCATCTTGAAGACAATTCGACCTCGGGTTGAAGACCTCTGTACCTACATTAAAAGTGAAAACCATAGTTTTTCCCCCTCTAGTTCTTCGAAGTTAAGGTAAGGCAAAGTGTACATCCCACCCTCCGGGGTGAAATAAAAAGTGAAAGGACTCTTCACACGTAAGGTTGTAAAGCTAAACAAGTGAAATGGAATGGAAGTACACGATTTATACCTTTTGAAGATTGATGCAACCACCTTACTTACCTTCGGTCATGAGATAGAACATCATGCTTGTCCTCCCAGTTGTTTTCATTCGTTAACATAGGTTGAATTCTCAAGTCCAAGAAAAATTATTCAACTCCAAGTGATCTGTATTTTTATTTTGGCTATATCTTGAGTTATAGATGTCCGATTGAAGTGATTCTTGATTCTTTGGAAAGATAAGAGCATTATATACAAGTTTTATTTGAAGCTCAAGACCTGATTCGTAATCTATCATGATCAAAATCAGGCTAGAAGTTAGGAACGCTGTTCTGGACGGATTTGATCTCATTAAGCAATTTTTAGGCTTGTAATTGGGTTTTGGTTTTAATTGTATAATGGGCTGCATGGGCCACGAAAATACTCAGCCTCCTTGGATTAGGGTTTGGCGGCCATGCGCCCAATTAGGGGGTTGGTGTAGGTAGCATTTTCCATTTCTATAAATAGGAAATGTATGACCTCATTTACATAACTTTGAATGAAATTATTTTTTATCCTATTTGGGTATTTTTGTGAGTTCAGCATTGGCTCCTCCTCTTCAAGTTCTTGGATTAGAACTTGCTTGATTCTTATCAAAGAGATCTATCTCTTTGTGGCAAATCCTCCTTGGCTTATCAATCTTCCAATTCTATGGATGATTGTGGCGCCTTCCCCTTCATCTTCTTCCTCTTCCATTTTGTATTTTGCTTTTGTTCTTCTTAATTTATATTTATGTCATTTAATTTCTGTACGTTTCATTTCAGTTCTTCCCTCTTTCATTTAATTAGTGCTCATTACTTATTTTGTTCATCTTTCAGTTGTTTATTTACAATTCCTAATTTATATCCTTCATATGCATTCGAGTGTCCAAGAACATCTTCTTCTTTCCCCAATTCTTCTCATCATTTTGCATAATTTCTAATATCAAGCTCTTGGATAGATCCTCAATTTCGGTGATTCATGCTTGGATCATATCATGTGGTATCAGAGCCAGGTTCCTAGAGCTTATTGTTCTTTTGGTTTATGCATTTTCTAGTGGTTGTTGTTTGAATTTTTTTGGAAAATCAGTAGCGAGAAGTCCATTAGTATTTGCATCCTATATACCCATTCTTGATCTTCAATTTTTGATCAATTTTGGTGTTTTGTGGAGTGTTAGGCCTTGGAAATTGAAAAATCTAGTATCAATTTGATGCTTGGAAACTTACTTTGTCCAAATTCTTCATCATGCATGTTTTCATGTTCTTGAACCTTCATACAATCTTCTTCATTTTCTTGGGATTTTAGCCACTTTGATCTTTATGAATTTCAAGAATTGGTGTTAGAGTGTTAATCTACACCTTGATTGAAAAGTCTTTACAAGTGGAATCAAGTATACCAATCAATTTTAAGCTTAAAGCATGAACTAGACATCAATTTGGGGGAATTTAATTTCTGGGCACACTTCCCAAGAATAGCCCCTTGTTCATCATGTTCATGCTTCAAAAGGCTATTTGATCTTTGTGATTCACTTAAAATCTGTTTGGGGTGTTCTTTTCTGTAATTTTCAGAAAAATTTTGTGGCCAAAGTTATTTTACAAAAGTAAGGATCCCAAAAAGTTTTAAAAGAATATGGAATCAGAAAAATACAAGGACACCAATCTGCAATTATAAAAAGTGCAAAAAAAAAATTGCAGAATGCAAATTAGGCCACAAAACCCCTTTTCTAAGTGTTTCTAGCCTTAAAAATTGGTATTACTTGATGTTTTGGACATATGGCTCAAATTCCATTCCTAAATATTATCTTAGAGTCTTTGTCTTCTTAATTTTCCTTTTAGAGTGTGCTTTCTCTTTTTAGTTTTTCTTGCTTGTCTTTAAATTTCTAAGTTTGTCTTAGTAGTTTTCTTACTTGAACCTCTTGATTGATAGCTTGTGTGGATTTTTCACAAAGTTTTGATACTTTTTCTCATTACTTGAATTGGTATAGTTCTTTTCCAAGAATATTGAAAGAGGAGTTTGAGTGGAAAAAGGCAAGAGCGCAAAACAAGCTAATGGTGTGGAAAAAGCCAATTTGAGTGAAACACTTAGTAAGGAAAATGATAAAAGTGCCAAGTTTCCAAGGAAAGAATGATCTGGAGTTGTATTTAGATTGGGAGTTAAAAATAGAGCAAATCTTCTCTTGTCACCACTATAGTGAACAAAAGAAGATGAAGGTGGCAGCCCAAGAGTTTGGCTATTCTGCACGAAATTGGTGGGACCGAGTGCAAAAAGATAGAAGGTGGTTTGGGGAGCAACCTATTGATACTTGGAGTGAGATGAAAGCCATGATGAGGAAGAGACATGTTTCATCCCACTATCAAAGGGATCTTCGCAACCAATTGCAAAGGTTAACCCAAGGCACTAAGAGTGTGGATGAGTATTACAAAGAAATGGAGACGGCCTTGATTAGAGCTAATATTAATGAAGGAAGAAAGGCAAAAATGGCTCGGTTTCTCCATGGCCTAAACCAAGACGTCCACGACATTGTTGGACTCCAACACTATGTGGAGCTTGATGACTTAGTGCACCAATCCCTGAAGGTCGAGCAACAACTCAAAAGAAAGAGGTACAAAAGATATTGCAATGTTCCTTCTACTCCAACTCTTAAATTTAGAAGTAGAGATATGAGGTGCCTAGTGTGTTTTGGATGGGGGCATTTGGATTATCAATGCCCAAATGGGAAGGAAAAGAGAGAAAAAAATATTGAGAGAAAAGAGGAGAGATTGAAAAGAAAGATTGATAATTTTGAAGCATATTGGAAGAAAATGTCTCAAGACAAAATTCAAGAGACAAATTTGAGATTGAAAAGAGATGACGAAACGAAAGAGGGAGAGAAATTAGAACAAGAGAGTGAGGTCCATGTTGAGAGAAGACTTGAGAGGCAGGTGAAAGCAAAAGAGAGTGATGCTAAAGAAAAAGAGCCAAAAGAAAATGAGAGAATTAAGTATCTACCTTCAAAGGAAGCTTACAAGACAACCAATGCACTTGAAGAAGTGTATCCAAAGGAAACACCCCACGGTTTGCTTACTTGCATGGCTCCCCAAAATCATGAACATTCTACCCCTATATTTGATAACATGCTTGGTAAATTGCATGGGTCTTGCTACTTTCCTACATTAAATAGGTTTGATTACTTGCTTAATGAATTGCATGATTATTGCCATCTTTCTAAGTTTGATTTGAAAAGTGGGTATCATGATATGAGGGTACAGAATTTTTGTGCTAATTTTGACAAAAATTCATCTTGCACAAATCGTGTTAGCCTTCTTGGGTTTAATGTAAAGTCTCAAGAATTGCATGTGGACTTGTTTGATAGGCTCACTAGTGCATTCATTCTTGCTTTACCTATTCTTGCAAAGTCCTTTCGAATTGAATGTCATGCATCTAATGTGATCACGGGGGCTGTTTTACTTCAAAAAGAACCACCAATTGTTTATTTGGGTGAAAAGTATAATGGGTCCAAACTTGAGTATTCTACCTATGAGAATAACTTGATGCATACCAAAAAGGATGCAATACTCTCGAATGTCATCATGCCTAAGCATAGAGAGGTAAATATGGTGGTCAATGCAAATTCTCAAAGGTATAACTTTCCTACTCGCCTTGAACTTCAATTTCTAGACTTCACCAATCTTAAGGTGTTGTATGAGCATAATGAAAAATTTTCTAACATATTTGCCATATGTGGTGAGTTCTTTAAATTTGTGTTTGAACCTGGAGGATTGGGTGTTGCACATAAGAAAAATAAAAGGATTCCTACTCAAGCAAATCTAATGTTTGATTTACTTTTAATTTCCATAAACTTAGTTCTTTCTCTTGATATAGGTATGGAGATAATAAATTCGAAATCGAATTTACTCTATTCAGGTGGGAATGATGAAGGCAAAGGAGGGGCAAGTCAATTTTCCAACAAAAGAAGATCAATCCATCAAGTCCAAGAAAAACTATTCAACTCCAAGTGATTTGTGTACTTATTTTGGCTATATCTTGAGTTATAGATGTCCGATTGAAGTGATTCTTGATTCGTTGGAAAGATAAGAGCATTATCTAGAAGTTTTATTTGAAGCTCAAGACCTGACTCGTAATCTATCATGATCAAAATTGGGCTAGAAGTTAGGAATACTGTTCTGGACTGATTTGATCTCATTGAGCAATTTTTAGGCTTGTAATTGGGTTTTGGTTTTAATTGTATAATGGGCTGCATGGGCCACGAAAATACTCAGCCTCCTTGGATTAGGGTTTGGCGGCCATGAGCCAAATTAGGGGGTTGGTGTGGGTAGCATTTTCCTTTTCTATAAATGGGAAATGAATGACCTCATTTATATAACTTTGAATGAAATTAGAATTTATCCTATTTGGGTATTTTCGTGAGTTGAGCATTGGCTCCTCCTCTTCAAGTTCTTGGATTAGAACTTGCTTGATTCTTCTCAAAGAGTTCTATCTCTTTGTGGCGAATCCTCCGTGACCTATCAATCTTCCAATTCTATGGATGATTGTGACGCCTTCCCCTTCATCTTCTTCCTCTTCCATTTTCTGTTTTGCTTATGTTCTTCTTAATTTATATTTATGTCATTTAATTTCTGTACCTTTCATTTCAGTTCTTCCCTATTTTATTTAATTAGTGCTCTTTACTTATTTTGTTCATCTTTCAGTTGTTTATTTTCAATTCCTAGTTTATATCCTTCATATGCATTCGGGTGTCCAAGAACATCTTCTTCTTTCTCCAATTCTTCTCATCATTTTGCATAATTTCTAAGATCAAGTTCTTGGATAGATCCTCAATTTCGGTGATTCATACTTGGATCATATCACCTCCGTACCTACATTAAAAGTGAAAACCGTAGTTTTTCCCCCTCTAGTTCTTCAAAGTTAAGGTAAGGCTAAGTGTACATCCCACCCTCCGGGGTCAAATAAAAAGTGAAAGAACTCTTCACACGTAAGGTTGTAAAGCTAAACAAGTGAAATGGAATGGAAGTACACGAGTTACACCTTTTGAAGATTGATGCAACCACCTTACTTACCTTCGGTTCGTGACATAGGAACATCGTGCTTGTCCTTCCAGTTGTTTTAATTCGTTAACATAGGTTGAATTCTCAAGTTTTGGGCCATTGTGCCTCACATCAACATAAGTAATTGCTGTTCTTGTGGTTGTAAAACAACCCTCTAAATTTTCATGGGATGCACCACATTCAAGTTTATACGATGGTGAAGAAACAAGTAAAGCATGGATGGGTGCATTATTAAGCATTTCAAACATTTCGGTATGCAATTCTTGAAAACTTATTGTAAATCCGAAAGAGATTAAAGATGCAATCATATTTTCTTAATTTGGAAATGTGCACTCGATTTTAGAGTTGAAATGCACAGGGCAAGGAAATAGCAACAAGTGCATCAACACAAAGGCCCAAGAATTGTTTCTTCAAAACCAATGTTGAGAGTTATGCAAATCATGATTTTATGATGACCTTTTGCATCCTCCTAGCCTCACTAAATGCTTCCTATTAGTGCTATAAGTCATTACAGTGGCTGGTGGGGATTTATCATCATGTTTATGCTTACTTTCTAGGTAAATGCATGGTAGTGGGAATTTATTCCTAGTATCTCAAGAGTTTAAGCTTAGCCTATAAATAGGGAACTCATGTACTACTCAAATCAGTTTTGGATAATGAAATTTGAAGAGTTTTCTCTATTGTGAGAGCTTCCCTTGGGTTCTTGGGTAAAAGAACTAAATCCGATCTTATCAAGGCAACTTGTGGCGATCAAACAGATGACTTCTCACTCACCTTCTCATATACATCTTGAGTGTGGCGCCAATATCCATTCCTTTTCCTGAAACTTCAAGGCGGTCCGGATCTGGATCATTTCATTTGGTATTAGATCTTAGGTTCCTTGAAATTCACGTGCTATCTTCCTTTGTTCTTTTTTGTTCTATAAAAAAAAAACAAAAACAAAATAAAAATTATTTTGTGGTTGTATGTCATTAAAGTCAAGAAAAAGAAGAGTATTGTCTATACTTTGTGCTGTGTGAAAGATAAGATATACAAGTTGGACATTGATAGAAAGTATTGGATCAATATGGCCAGTACAATCATGGTGGAGAAGTTGGGACTTCCTCTTTTCGAGCATCCTCACCCTTATAGGCTTGAAAGTCTCGAGGATCCGGAATTTAAAGATATGGGTTCTGTGATGGTGACCAAACAAGTACTAGTGTCGTTTAAATTTGAGGGAAATGAAGATGAGGTACTGTGTGATGTGGTGCCTACAAAAACAAGGCACTTGCTACTTGGGCGTCCATGGAGGCATCAACGACAAGCAAGTCATGTTGAAGAGAAAGAAAAAAATATGGTCCAAGAGAAAAAGAAAGATGAGATTGAGAAGGAAAAACAGGAGAGTATGGTCCATGAAAAAAAGAAAGATGAGTTTGGGAAAGATGAAAATTTTCAGGAGGAGGAAAGATTCAGTTCTGGTGAAAAAGAAAGTGCTGAACAAAAAGCAGAAATATTTTTACATAACCCACAATCTTTTGTTGTAGGTACAGATTTGAGGTCAAATCCCTTTCAAGAGGAAGGGAATGACGCAAAAATGGATGGCTTCAACACATCGAAGGCAGATTTTGTTCCAGTTTCAATTGCTCTAGTCCTAAGACCTCACCTGAAATATTTTTGTGATCATAATGTTGGTAAATTATTTATTGATTCTGATCTTACAATTTATGATTAGGTGAAGGACAATCAAATTGAGGAAGCAAGGCTAGTCTTTGATCCAGGAAATTTGTGGTCTCATTCATACAAAGAGAGGTATCCCAAGTCCAAGTTTTTATTTGAAAAATATTTAGAAGATTTGAGGACAAATCCTGTTGAAGAAGGGGAGAATGATGTCATCATGAATTCATTAAGCATGTGGAAAGAAGCATATTCAGATCCGGTTCAAGTTTCCTTTGATCCGGTTCAATAATTGGATGAAGATGCTTTGAGTCCATCTTGAAGACAGCACAATTGAAAGCACAATTCACATGACAAGAAGCATTCATGGGTTGATTAGTGGACTATTAATTATTAGTGGGTTTATTAGATAATAATTAAGTCCAATTTTTATCATTTTATTTTTAATTTTCGTAATATTTTTTAGGCTGATTTTATGATGACCTTTTGCATCCTCCTATCCTCACTAAATGCTTCCTATTAGTGCTATAAGTCATTATAGTGGCTAGTGGGGATTTATCATCATGTTTATGCTTACTTTCTAGGTAAATGCATGGTAGTGGGAATTTATTCCAAGTATCTCAAGAGTTTAAGCTTAGCCTATAAATAGGGAACTCATGTACTACTCAAATTAGTTTTGGATAATGAAATTTGAAGAGTTTTCTCTATTGTGAGAGCTTCCCTTGGGTTCTTGGGAAAAAGAACTAAATCCGATCTTATCAAGGCAACTTGTGGCGATCAAACACATGACTTATCACTCACCTTCTCATCTACATCTTGAGTGTGGCGCCAATATCCATTCCTTTTCCTGAAACTTCAAGGCGGTCCGGATATGGATCATATCATTTGGTATTTGAGCTTAGGTTCCTTGAAATTCACGTGCTATCTTCCTTTGTTCTTTTTTGTTCTATAAAAAAAAAGGAAAATAAAATAAAAATTATTTTGTGGTTGTATGTCATTAAAGTCAAGAAAAAGAAGAGTATTGTCTATACTTTGTGCTGTGTGAAAGATAAGATATACAAGTTGGACATTGATAGAAAGTATTGGATCAATATGGCCAGTACAATCATGGTGGAGAAGTTGGGACTTCCTCTTTTCGAGCATCCTCACCCTTATAGGCTTGAAAGTCTCGAGGATCCGGAATTTAAAGATATGGGTTCTGTGATGGTGACCAAACAAGTACTAGTGTCGTTTAAATTTGAGGGAAATGAAGATGAGGTACTATGTGATGTGGTGCCTACAAAAACAAGGCACTTGCTACTTGGGCATCCATGGAGGCATCAACGACAAGCAAATCGTGTTGAAGATAAAGAAAAAAATATGGTCCAAGAGAAAAAGAAAGATGAGATTGAGAAGGAAAAACAAGAGAGTATGGTCCATGAAAAAAAGAAAGATGAGTTTGAGAAAGATGAAAATTTTCCGGATGAGGAAAGATTCAGTTCTGGTGAAAAAGAAAGTGCTGAACAAAAAGCAGAAATATTTTTAAATAACCCACAATCTTTTGTTGTAGGTACATTTTTGAGGTCAAATCCCTTTCAAGAGGAGGGGAATGACGCAAAAATGGATGGCTTCAACACATCGAAGGCAGATTTTGTTCCAGTTTCCATTGCTCTAGTCCCAAGACCTCACCTGAAATATTTTTGTGATCATAATGTTGGTAAATTATTTATTGATTCTGATCTTAAAATTTATGATGAGGTGAAGGACAATCAAATTGAGGAAGCAAGGCTAGTCTTTGATACAGGAAATTTGTGGTCTTATTCATACAAAGAGAGGTATCCGAAGTCCTAGTTTTTATTTGAAAAATATTTAGAAGATTTGAGGATAAATCCTGTTGAAGAAGGGGAGAATGATGTCATCATGAATTCATTAAGCATGTGGAAAGAAGCATATTCAGATCCGGTTCAAGTTTCCTTTGATCCGGTTCAATAATTGGATGAAGATGCTTTGTGTCCATCTTGAAGACAACACAATTGAAAGCACAATTCACATGACAAGAAGCATTCATGGGTTGATTAGTGGACTATTAATTATTAGTGGGTTTATTAGATAATAATTAAGTCCAATCTTTATCATTTTATTTTTAATTTTCGTACTATTTTTTAGGCTGATTTTACGATGACCTTTTGCATCCTCCTAGCCTCACTAAATGCTTCCTATTAGTGCTACAAGTCATTATAGTGGCTAGTGGGGATTTATCATCATGTTTATGCTTACTTTCTAGGTAAATGCATGATAGTGAGAATTTATTCCTACTATCTCAATAGTTTAAGCTTAGCCTATAAATAGGGAACTAATGTACTACTCAAATTAGTTTTGGATAATGAAATTTGAAGAGTTTTCTCTATTGTGAGAGCTTCCCTTGGGTTCTTGGGCAAAAGAACTAAATCCGACCTTATCAAGGCAACTTGTGGCGATCAAACACATGACTTATCACTCACCTTCTCACCTACATCTTGAGTGTGGCGTCAATATCCATTCCTTTTCCTGAAACTTCAAGGCGGTCCGGATGTGGATTATATCATTTGGTATTAGAGCTTAGGTTCCTTGAAATTCAGGTGCTATCTTCCTTTGTTCTTTTTTGTTCTATAAAAAAAAACGAAAATAAAATAAAAATTATTTTGTGGTTGTATGTCATTGAAGTCAAGAAAAAGAAGATTATTGTCTATACTTTGTGCTGTGTGAAAGATAAGATATACAAGTTGGACATTGATAGAAAGTATTGGATCAATATGGCCAATACAATCATGGTGGAGAAGTTGGGACTTCCTCTTTTCGAGCATCCTCACCCTTATAGGCTTGAAAGTCTCGAGGATCCGGAATTTAAAGATATGGGTGCTGTGATGGTGACCAAACAAGTACTAATGTCGTTTAAATTTGAGGGAAATGAAGATGAGGTACTATGTGATGTGGTGCCTACAAAAACAAGGCACTTGCTACTTGGGCGTCCATGGAGGCATCAACGACAAGCAAGTCGTGTTGAAGAGAAAGCAAAAAATATGGTCCAAGAGAAAAAGAAAGATGAGATTGAGAAGGAAAAACAAGAGAGTATGGTCCATGAAAAAAAGAAAGATGAGTTTGAGAAAGATGAAAATTTTCAGGAGGAGGAAAGATTCAGTTCTGGTGAAAAAGAAAGTGCTGAACAAAAAGCAGAAATATTTTTACATAACCCACAATCTTTTGTTGTAGGTACAGATTTGAGGTCAAATCTCTTTCAAGGGGAGGGGAATCACGCAAAAATGGATGGCTTCAACACATCGAAGGCAGATTTTGTTCCAGTTTCCATTGCTCTAGTCCCAAGACCTCACCTGAAATATTTTTGTGATCATAATGTTGGTAAATTATTTATTGATTCTGATCTTAAAATTTATGATGAGGTGAAGGACAATCAAATTGAGGAAGCAAGGCTAGTCTTTGATACAGGAAATTTGTGGTCTTATTCATACAAAGAGAGGTATCCGAAGTCCTAGTTTTTATTTGAAAAATATTTAGAAGATTTGAGGATAAATCCTGTTGAAGAAGGGGAGAATGATGTCATCATGAATTCATTAAGCATGTGGAAAGAAGCATATTCAGATCCGGTTCAAGTTTCCTTTGATCCGGTTCAATAATTGGATGAAGATGCTTTGAGTCCATCTTGAAGACAACACAATTGAAAGCACAATTCACATGACAAGAAGCATTCATGGGTTGATTAGTGGACTATTAATTATTAGTGGGTTTATTAGATAATAATTAACTCCAATTTTTATCATTTTATTTTTAATTTTCGTACTATTTTTTAGGCTGATTTTTTGATGACCTTTTGCATCCTCCTAGCCTCGCTAAATGCTTCCTATTAGTGCTATAAGTCATTATAGTGGCTAGTGGGGATTTATCATCATGTTTATGCTTACTTTCTAGGTAAATGCATGATAGTGAGAATTTATTCCTACTATCTCAATAGTTTAAGCTTAGCCTATAAATAGGGAACTAATGTACTACTCAAATTAGTTTTGGATAATGAAATTTGAAGAGTTTTCTCTATTGTGAGAGCTTCCCTTGGGTTCTTGGGAAAAAGAACTAAATCCGATCTTATCAAGGCAACTTGTGGCGATCAAACACATGACTTATCACTCACCTTCTCATCTACATCTTGAGTGTGGCGCCAATATCCATTCCTTTTCCTGAAACTTCAAGGCGGTCCGGATATGGATCATATCATTTGGTATTTGAGCTTAGGTTCCTTGAAATTCACGTGCTATCTTCCTTTGTTCTTTTTTGTTCTATAAAAAAAAAGGAAAATAAAATAAAAATTATTTTGTGGTTGTATGTCATTAAAGTCAAGAAAAAGAAGAGTATTGTCTATACTTTGTGCTGTGTGAAAGATAAGATATACAAGTTGGACATTGATAGAAAGTATTGGATCAATATGGCCAGTACAATCATGGTGGAGAAGTTGGGACTTCCTCTTTTCGAGCATCCTCACCCTTATAGGCTTGAAAGTCTCGAGGATCCGGAATTTAAAGATATGGGTTCTGTGATGGTGACCAAACAAGTACTAGTGTCGTTTAAATTTGAGGGAAATGAAGATGAGGTACTATGTGATGTGGTGCCTACAAAAACAAGGCACTTGCTACTTGGGCATCCATGGAGGCATCAACGACAAGCAAATCGTGTTGAAGATAAAGAAAAAAATATGGTCCAAGAGAAAAAGAAAGATGAGATTGAGAAGGAAAAACAAGAGAGTATGGTCCATGAAAAAAAGAAAGATGAGTTTGAGAAAGATGAAAATTTTCCGGACGAGGAAAGATTCAGTTCTGGTGAAAAAGAAAGTGCTGAACAAAAAGCAGAAATATTTTTAAATAACCCACAATCTTTTGTTGTAGGTACATTTTTGAGGTCAAATCCCTTTCAAGAGGAGGGGAATGACGCAAAAATGGATGGCTTCAACACATCGAAGGCAGATTTTGTTCCAGTTTCCATTGCTCTAGTCCCAAGACCTCACCTGAAATATTTTTGTGATCATAATGTTGGTAAATTATTTATTGATTCTGATCTTAAAGTTTATGATGAGGTGAAGGACAATCAAATTGAGGAACCAAGGCTAGTCTTTGATCCTGGAAATTTGTGGTCTCATTCATACAAAGAGAGGTATCCGAAGTCCAAGTTTTTATTTGAAAAATATTTAGAAGATTTGAGGACAAATCCTGTTGAAGAAGGGGAGAATGATGTCATCATGAATTCATTAAGCATGTGGAAAGAAGCATATTCAGATCCGGTTCAAGTTTCCTTTGATCCGGTTCAATAATTGGATGAAGATGCTTTGAGTCCATCTTGAAGACAACACAATTGAAAGCACAATTCACATGACAAGAAGCATTCATGGGTTGATTAGTGGACTATTAATTATTAGTGGGTTTATTAGATAATAATTACGTCCAATTTTTATCATTTTATTTTTAATTTTCGTACTATTTTTTAGGCTGATTTTATGATGACCTACTGCATCCTCCTAGCCTCACTAAATGCTTCCTATTAGTGCTATAAGTCATTATAGTGGCTAGTGGGGATTTATCATCATGTTTATGCTTACTTTCTAGGTAAATGCATGGTAGTGGGAATTTATTCCTACTATCCCAAGAGTTTAAGCTTAGCCTATAAATAGGGAACTTATGTACTACTCAAATTAGTTTTGGATAATGAAATTTGAAGAGTTTTCTCTATTGTGTGAGCTTCCCTTGGGTTCTTGGGTAAAAGTACCAAATCCGAACTTATCAAGGCAACTTGCGGCGATCAAACACATGACTTATCACTCACCTTCTCACCTACATCTTAAGTGTGGCGTCAATATCCATTCCTTTTCCTGAAACTTCAAGGCGGTCCGGATCTGGATAATATCATTTGGTATTAGAGCTTAGGTTCCTTGAAATTCAGGTGCTATCTTCCTTTGTTCTTTTTTGTTCTATAAAAAAAAACGAAAATAAAAAAAAAATTTATTTTGTGGTTGTATGTCATTGAAGTCAAGAAAAAGAAGAGTATTGTCTCTACTTTGTGCTGTGTGAAAAATAAGATATACAAGTTGGACATTGATAGAAAGTATTGGATTAATATGGCCAGTACAATCATGGTGGAGAAGTTGGGACTTCCTCTTTTCGAGCATCGTCACCCTTATAGACTTGAAAGTCTCGAGGATCCGGAATTTAAAGATATGGGTGCTGTGATGGTGACCAAACAAGTACTAGTGTCGTTTAAATTTGAGGGAAATGAAGATGAGGTACTATGTGATGTGGTGCCTACGAAAACAAGGAACTTGCTACTTGGGCGTCCATGGAGGCATCAACGACAAGCAAGTCGTGTTGAAGAGAAAGAAAAAAAAATATGGTCCAAGAGAAAAAGAAAGATGAGATTCAGAAGGAAAAACAAGAGAATATGGCCCATGAAAAAAAGAAAGATGAGTTTGAGAAAGATGAAAATTTTCAGGAGGAGGAAAGATTCAGTTCTGGTGAAAAAGAAAGTGCTGAACAAAAAGCAGAAATATTTTTACATAACCTACAATCTTTTGTTGTAGGTACAGATTTGAGATCAAATCCCTTTCAAGGGGAGGGGAATCACGCAAAAATGGATGGCTTCAACACATCGAAGGCAGATTTTGTTCCAGTTGCCATTGCTCTAGTCCCAAGACCTCACCTGAAATATTTTTGTGATCATAATGTTGGTAAATTATTTATGGATTCTGATCTTAAAATTTATGATGAGGTGAAGGACAATCAAATTGAGGAAGCAAGGCTAGTCTTTGATCCAGGAAATTTGTGGTCTCATTCATACAAAGAGAGGTATCCGAAGTCCAAGTTTTTATTTGAAAAATATTTAGAAGATTTGAGGACAAATCCTGTTGAAGAAGGGGAGAATGATGTCATCATGAATTCATTAAGCATGTGGAAAGAAGCATATTCAGATCCGGTTCAAGTTTCCTTTGATCCGGTTCAATAATTGGATGAAGATGCTTTGAGTCCATCTTGAAGACAACACAATTGAAAGCACAATTCACATGACAAGAAGCATTCATGGGTTGATTAGTGGACTATTAATTATTAGTGGGTTTATTAGATAATAATTAAGTCCAATTTTTATCATTTTATTTTTATTTTTCATACTATTTTTTAGGCTGATTTTTTGATGACCATTTGCATCCACCTAGCCTCGCTAAATGCTTCCTATTAGTGCTATAAGTCATTATAGTGGCTAGTGGGGATTTATCATCATGTTTATGCTTACTTTCTAGGTAAATGCATGGTAGTGATAATTTATTCCTACTATCTCAAGAGTTTAAGCTTAGCCTATAAATAGGGGACTCATGTACTACTCAAATTAGTTTTGGATAATGAAATTTGAAGAGTTTTCTCTATTGTGAGAGCTTCCTTTGGGTTCTTGGGTAAAAGAACTAAATCCGATCTTATCAAGGCAATTTGTGGCGATCAAACATATGACTTATCACTCACCTTCTCACCCACATCTTGAGTGTGGCGTCAATATCCATTTCTTTTCCTGAAACTTCAAGGCGGTCCGGATCTGGATCATATCATTTGGTATTAGAGCTTAGGTTCCTTGAAATTCAGGTGCTATCTTCCTTTGTTCTTTTTTGTTCTATAAAAAAAAACGAAAATAAAATAAAAATTATTTTGTGGTTGTATGTCATTGAAGTCAAGAAAAAGAAGATTATTGTCTATACTTTGTGCTGTGTGAAAGATAAGATATACAAGTTGGACATTGATAGAAAGTATTGGATCAATATGGCCAATACAATCATGGTGGAGAAGTTGGGACTTCCTCTTTTCGGGCATCCTCACCCTTATAGGCTTGAAAGTCTCGAGGATCCGGAATTTAAAGATATGGGTGCTGTGATGGTGACCAAACAAGTACTAGTGTCGTTTAAATTTGAGGGAAATGAAGATGAGGTACTATGTGATGTGGTGCCTACAAAAACAAGGCACTTGCTACTTGGGCGTCCATGGAGGCATCAACGACAAGCAAGTCGTGTTGAAGAGAAAGCAAAAAATATGGTCCAAGAGAAAAAGAAAGATGAGATTGAGAAGGAAAAACAAGAGAGTATGGTCCATGAAAAAAAGAAAGATGAGTTTGAGAAAGATGAAAATTTTCAGGAGGAGGAAAGATTCAGTTCTGGTGAAAAAGAAAGTGCTGAACAAAAAGCAGAAATATTTTTACATAACCCACAATCTTTTGTTGTAGGTACAGATTTGAGGTCAAATCTCTTTCAAGGGGAGGGGAATCACGCAAAAATGGATGGCTTCAACACATCGAAGGCAGATTTTGTTCCAGTTGCCATTGCTCTAGTCCCAAGACCTCACCTGAAATATTTTTGTGATCATAATGTTGGTAAATTATTTATGGATTCTGATCTTAAAATTTATGATGAGGTGAAGGACAATCAAATTGAGGAAGCAAGGCTAGTCTTTGATCCAGGAAATTTGTGGTCTCATTCATACAAAGAGAGGTATCCGAAGTCCAAGTTTTTATTTGAAAAATATTTAGAAGAATTGAGGACAAATCCTGTTGAAGAAGGGGAGAATGATGTCATCATGAATTCATTAAGCATGTGGAAAGAAGCATATTCAGATCCGGTTCAAGTTTCCTTTGATCCGGTTCAATAATTGGATGAAGATGCTTTGAGTCCATCTTGAAGACAACACAATTGAAAGCACAATTCACATGACAAGAAGCATTCATGGGTTGATTAGTGGACTATTAATTATTAGTGGGTTTATTAGATAATAATTAAGTCCAATTTTTATCATTTTATTTTTAATTTTCGTACTATTTTTTAGGCTGATTTTTTGATGACCTTTTGCATCCTCCTAGCCTCGCTAAATGCTTCCTATTAGTGCTATAAGTCATTATAGTGGCTAGTGGGGATTTATCATCATGTTTATGCTTACTTTCTAGGTAAATGCATGGTAGTGAGAATTTATTCCTACTATCTCAAGTGTTTAAGCTTAGCCTATAAATAGGGAACTCATGTACTACTCAAATTAGTTTTGGATAATGAAATTTGAAGAGTTTTCTCTATTGTGAGAGCTTCCTTTGGGTTCTTGGGTAAAAGAACTAAATCCGATCTTATCAAGGCAATTTGTGGCGATCAAACATATGACTTATTACTCACCTTCTCACCCACATCTTAAGTGTGGCGTCAATATCCATTTCTTTTCCTGAAACTTCAAGGCGGTCCGGATCTGGATCATATCATTTGGTATTAGAGCTTAGGTTCCATGAAATTCAGGTGCTATCTTCCTTTGTTCTTTTTTGTTCTATAAAAAAAAACGAAAATAAAATAAAAATTATTTTGTGGTTGTATGTCATTGAAGTCAAGAAAAAGAAGAGTATTGTCTATACTTTGTGCTGTGTGAAAGATAAGATGTACAAGTTGGACATTGATAGAAAGTATTGGATCAATATGGCCAGTACAATCATGGTGGAGAAGTTGGGACTTCCTCTTTTCGAGCATCCTCACCCTTATAGGCTTGAATGTCTCGAGGATCCGGAATTTAAAGATATGGGTGCTGTGATGGTGACCAAACAAGTACTAGTGTCGTTTAAATTTGAGGGAAATGAAGATGAGGTACTATGTGATGTGGTGCCTACAAAAACAAGGCACTTGCTACTTGGGCATCCATGGAGGCATCAACGACAAGCAAATCGTGTTGAAGATAAAGAAAAAAATATGGTCCAAGAGAAAAAGAAAGATGAGATTGAGAAGGAAAAACAAGAGAGTATGGTCCATGAAAAAAACAAAGATGAGTTTGAGAAAGATGAAAATTTTCAGGAGGAGGAAAGATTCAGTTCTGGTGAAAAAGAAAGTGCTGAACAAAAAGCAGAAATATTTTTACATAACCCACAATCTTTTGTTGTAGGTACAGATTTGAGGTCAAATCCCTTTCAAGAGGAGGGGAATCAGGCAAAAATGGATGGCTTCAACACATCGAAGGCAGATTCTGTTCCAGTTTCCATTGCTCTAGTCCCAAGACCTCACCTGAAATATTTTTGTGATCATAATGTTGGTAAATTATTTATTGATTCTGATCTTAAAATTTATGATGAGGTGAAGGACAATCAAATTGAGGAACCAAGGCTAGTCTTTGATCCTGGAAATTTGTGGTCTCATTCATACAAAGAGAGGTATCCGAAGTCCAAGTTTTTATTTGAAAAATATTTAGAAGATTTGAGGACAAATCCTGTTGAAGAAGGGGAGAGTGATGTCATCATGAATTTATTAAGCATGTGGAAAGAAGCATATTCAGATCCGGTTCAAGTTTCCTTTGATCCGGTTCAATAATTGGATGAAGATGCTTTGAGTCCATCTTGAAGACAACACAATTGAAAGCACAATTCACATGACAAGAAGCATTCATGGGTTGATTAGTGGACTATTAATTATTAGTGGGTTTATTAGATAATAATTACGTCCAATTTTTATCATTTTATTTTTAATTTTCGTACTATTTTTTAGGCTGATTTTATGATGACCTACTGCATCCTCCTAGCCTCACTAAATGCTTCCTATTAGTGCTATAAGTCATTATAGTGGCTAGTGGGGATTTATCATCATGTTTATGCTTACTTTCTAGGTAAATGCATGGTAGTGGGAATTTTTTCCTACTATCCCAAGAGTTTAAGCTTAGCCTATAAATAGGGAACTTATGTACTACTCAAATTAGTTTTGGATAATGAAATTTGAAGAGTTTTCTCTATTGTGTGAGCTTCCCTTGGGTTCTTGGGTAAAAGTACCAAATCCGAACTTATCAAGGCAACTTGCGGCGATCAAACACATGACTTATCACTCACCTTCTCACCTACATCTTAAGTGTGGCGTCAATATCCATTCCTTTTCCTGAAACTTCAAGGCGGTCCGGATCTGGATAATATCATTTGGTATTAGAGCTTAGGTTCCTTGAAATTCAGGTGCTATCTTCCTTTGTTCTTTTTTGTTCTATAAAAAAAAACGAAAATAAAAAAAAAATTTATTTTGTGGTTGTATGTCATTGAAGTCAAGAAAAAGAAGAGTATTGTCTCTACTTTGTGCTGTGTGAAAAATAAGATATACAAGTTGGACATTGATAGAAAGTATTGGATTAATATGGCCAGTACAATCATGGTGGAGAAGTTGGGACTTCCTCTTTTCGAGCATCGTCACCCTTATAGACTTGAAAGTCTTGAGGATCCGGAATTTAAAGATATGGGTGCTATGATGGTGACCAAACAAGTACTAGTGTCGTTTAAATTTGAGGGAAATGAAGATGAGGTACTATGTGATGTGGTGCCTACGAAAACAAGGAACTTGCTACTTGGGCGTCCATGGAGGCATCAACGACAAGCAAGTCGTGTTGAAGAGAAAGAAAAAAAAATATGGTCCAAGAGAAAAAGAAAGATGAGATTCAGAAGGAAAAACAAGAGAATATGGCCCATGAAAAAAAGAAAGATGAGTTTGAGAAAGATGAAAATTTTCAGGAGGAGGAAAGATTCAGTTCTGGTGAAAAAGAAAGTGCTGAACAAAAAGCAGAAATATTTTTACATAACCTACAATCTTTTGTTGTAGGTACAGATTTGAGATCAAATCCCTTTCAAGGGGAGGGGAATCACGCAAAAATGGATGGCTTCAACACATCGAAGGCAGATTTTGTTCCAGTTGCCATTGCTCTAGTCCCAAGACCTCACCTGAAATATTTTTGTGATCATAATGTTGGTAAATTATTTATGGATTCTGATCTTAAAATTTATGATGAGGTGAAGGACAATCAAATTGAGGAAGCAAGGCTAGTCTTTGATCCAGGAAATTTGTGGTCTCATTCATACAAAGAGAGGTATCCGAAGTCCAAGTTTTTATTTGAAAAATATTTAGAAGATTTGAGGACAAATCCTGTTGAAGAAGGGGAGAATGATGTCATCATGAATTCATTAAGCATGTGGAAAGAAGCATATTCAGATCCGGTTCAAGTTTCCTTTGATCCGGTTCAATAATTGGATGAAGATGCTTTGAGTCCATCTTGAAGACAACACAATTGAAAGCACAATTCACATGACAAGAAGCATTCATGGGTTGATTAGTGGACTATTAATTATTAGTGGGTTTATTAGATAATAATTAAGTCCAATTTTTATCATTTTATTTTTATTTTTCATACTATTTTTTAGGCTGATTTTTTGATGACCATTTGCATCCACCTAGCCTCGCTAAATGCTTCCTATTAGTGCTATAAGTCATTATAGTGGCTAGTGGGGATTTATCATCATGTTTATGCTTACTTTCTAGGTAAATGCATGGTAGTGATAATTTATTCCTACTATCTCAAGAGTTTAAGCTTAGCCTATAAATAGGGGACTCATGTACTACTCAAATTAGTTTTGGATAATGAAATTTGAAGAGTTTTCTCTATTGTGAGAGCCTCCTTTGGGTTCTTGGGTAAAAGAACTAAATCCGATCTTATCAAGGCAATTTGTGGCGATCAAACATATGACTTATCACTCACCTTCTCACCCACATCTTGAGTGTGGCGTCAATATCCATTTCTTTTCCTGAAACTTCAAGGCGGTCCGGATCTGGATCATATCATTTGGTATTAGAGCTTAGGTTCCTTGAAATTCAGGTGCTATCTTCCTTTGTTCTTTTTTGTTCTATAAAAAAAAAACGAAAATAAAATAAAAATTATTTTGTGGTTGTATGTCATTGAAGTCAAGAAAAAGAAGAGTATTGTCTATACTTTGTGTTGTGTGAAAGATAAGATGTACAAGTTGGACATTGATAGAAAGTATTGGATCAATATGGCCAGTACAATCATGGTGGAGAAGTTGGGACTTCCTCTTTTCGAGCATCCTCACCCTTATAGGCTTGAAAGTCTTGAGGATCCGGAATTTAAAGATATGGGTGCTGTGATGGTGACCAAACAAGTACTAGTGTCGTTTAAATTTGAGGGAAATGAAGATGAGGTACTATGTGATGTGGTGCCTACAAAAACAAGGCACTTGCTACTTGGGCGTCCATGGAGGCATCAACGACAAGCAAGTCGTGTTGAAGAGAAAGAAAAAAATATGGTCCAAGAGAAAAAGAAAGATGAGATTGAGAAGGAAAAACAAGAGAGTATGGTCCATGAAAAAAACAAAGATGAGTTTGAGAAAGATGAAAATTTTCAGGAGGAGGAAAGATTCAGTTCTGGTGAAAAAGAAAGTGCTGAACAAAAAGCAGAAATATTTTTACATAACCCACAATCTTTTGTTGTAGGTACAGATTTGAGGTCAAATCCCTTTCAAGAGGAGGGGAATCAGGCAAAAATGGATGGCTTCAACACATCGAAGGCAGATTCTGTTCCAGTTTCCATTGCTCTAGTACCAAGACCTCACCTGAAATATTTTTGTGATCATAATGTTGGTAAATTATTTATTGATTCTGATCTTAAAATTTATGATGAGGTGAAGGACAATCAAATTGAGGAACCAAGGCTAGTCTTTGATCCTGGAAATTTGTGGTCTCATTCATACAAAGAGAGGTATCCGAAGTCCAAGTTTTTATTTGAAAAATATTTAGAAGATTTGAGGACAAATCCTGTTGAAGAAGGGGAGAATGATGTCATCATGAATTCATTAAGCATGTGGAAAGAAGCATATTCAGATCCGGTTCAAGTTTCCTTTGATCCGGTTCAATAATTGGATGAAGATGCTTTGAGTCCATCTTGAAGACAACACAATTGAAAGCACAATTCACATGACAAGAAGCATTCATGGGTTGATTAGTGGACTATTAATTATTAGTGGGTTTATTAGATAATAATTACGTCCAATTTTTATCATTTTATTTTTAATTTTCGTACTATTTTTTAGGCTGATTTTATGATGACCTACTGCATCCTCCTAGCCTCACTAAATGCTTCCTATTAGTGCTATAAGTCATTATAGTGGCTAGTGGGGATTTATCATCATGTTTATGCTTACTTTCTAGGTAAATGCATGGTAGTGGGAATTTATTCCTACTATCCCAAGAGTTTAAGCTTAGCCTATAAATAGGGAACTTATGTACTACTCAAATTAGTTTTGGATAATGAAATTTGAAGAGTTTTCTCTATTGTGTGAGCTTCCCTTGGGTTCTTGGGTAAAAGTACCAAATCCGAACTTATCAAGGCAACTTGCGGCGATCAAACACATGACTTATCACTCACCTTCTCACCTACATCTTAAGTGTGGCGTCAATATCCATTCCTTTTCCTGAAACTTCAAGGCGGTCCGGATCTGGATAATATCATTTGGTATTAGAGCTTAGGTTCCTTGAAATTCAGGTGCTATCTTCCTTTGTTCTTTTTTGTTCTATAAAAAAAACGAAATAAAAAAAAAATTTATTTTGTGGTTGTATGTCATTGAAGTCAAGAAAAAGAAGAGTATTGTCTCTACTTTGTGCTGTGTGAAAAATAAGATATACAAGTTGGACATTGATAGAAAGTATTGGATTAATATGGCCAGTACAATCATGGTGGAGAAGTTGGGACTTCCTCTTTTCGAGCATCGTCACCCTTATAGACTTGAAAGTCTTGAGGATCCGGAATTTAAAGATATGGGTGCTATGATGGTGACCAAACAAGTACTAGTGTCGTTTAAATTTGAGGGAAATGAAGATGAGGTACTATGTGATGTGGTGCCTACGAAAACAAGGAACTTGCTACTTGGGCGTCCATGGAGGCATCAACGACAAGCAAGTCGTGTTGAAGAGAAAGAAAAAAAAATATGGTCCAAGAGAAAAAGAAAGATGAGATTCAGAAGGAAAAACAAGAGAATATGGCCCATGAAAAAAAGAAAGATGAGTTTGAGAAAGATGAAAATTTTCAGGAGGAGGAAGGATTCAGTTCTGGTGAAAAAGAAAGTGCTGAACAAAAAGCAGAAATATTTTTACATAACCTACAATCTTTTGTTGTAGGTACAGATTTGAGATCAAATCCCTTTCAAGGGGAGGGGAATCACGCAAAAATGGATGGCTTCAACACATCGAAGGCAGATTTTGTTCCATTTGCCATTGCTCTAGTCCCAAGACCTCACCTGAAATATTTTTGTGATCATAATGTTGGTAAATTATTTATGGATTCTGATCTTAAAATTTATGATGAGGTGAAGGACAATCAAATTGAGGAAGCAAGGCTAGTCTTTGATCCAGGAAATTTGTGGTCTCATTCATACAAAGAGAGGTATCCGAAGTCCAAGTTTTTATTTGAAAAATATTTAGAAGATTTGAGGACAAATCCTGTTGAAGAAGGGGAGAATGATGTCATCATGAATTCATTAAGCATGTGGAAAGAAGCATATTCAGATCCGGTTCAAGTTTCCTTTGATCCGGTTCAATAATTGGATGAAGATGCTTTGAGTCCATCTTGAAGACAACACAATTGAAAGCACAATTCACATGACAAGAAGCATTCATGGGTTGATTAGTGGACTATTAATTATTAGTGGGTTTATTAGATAATAATTAAGTCCAATTTTTAACATTTTATTTTTATTTTTCATACTATTTTTTAGGCTGATTTTTTGATGACCATTTGCATCCACCTAGCCTCGCTAAATGCTTCCTATTAGTGCTATAAGTCATTATAGTGGCTAGTGGGGATTTATCATCATGTTTATGCTTACTTTCTAGGTAAATGCATGGTAGTGATAATTTATTCCTACTATCTCAAGAGTTTAAGCTTAGCCTATAAATAGGGGACTCATGTACTACTCAAATTAGTTTTGGATAATGAAATTTGAAGAGTTTTCTCTATTGTGAGAGCTTCCTTTGGGTTCTTGGGTAAAAGAACTAAATCCGATCTTATCAAGGCAATTTGTGGCGATCAAACATATGACTTATCACTCACCTTCTCACCCACATCTTGAGTGTGGCGTCAATATCCATTTCTTTTCCTGAAACTTCAAGGCGGTCCGGATCTGGATCATATCATTTGGTATTAGAGCTTAGGTTCCTTGAAATTCAGGTGCTATCTTCCTTTGTTCTTTTTTGTTCTATAAAAAAAAACGAAAATAAAATAAAAATTATTTTGTGGTTGTATGTCATTGAAGTCAAGAAAAAGAAGAGTATTGTCTATACTTTGTGTTGTGTGAAAGATAAGATGTACAAGTTGGACATTGATAGAAAGTATTAGATCAATATGGCCAGTACAATCATGGTGGAGAAGTTGGGACTTCCTCTTTTCGAGCATCCTCACCCTTATAGGCTTGAAAGTCTTGAGGATCCGGAATTTAAAGATATGGGTGCTGTGATGGTGACCAAACAAGTACTAGTGTCGTTTAAATTTGAGGGAAATGAAGATGAGGTACTATGTGATGTGGTGCCTACAAAAACAAGGCACTTGCTACTTGGGCGTCCATGGAGGCATCAACGACAAGCAAGTCGTGTTGAAGAGAAAGAAAAAAATATGGTCCAAGAGAAAAAGAAAGATGAGATTGAGAAGGAAAAACAAGAGAGTATGGTCCATGAAAAAAACAAAGATGAGTTTGAGAAAGATGAAAATTTTCAGGAGGAGGAAAGATTCAGTTCTGGTGAAAAAGAAAGTGCTGAACAAAAAGCAGAAATATTTTTACATAACCCACAATCTTTTGTTGTAGGTACAGATTTGAGGTCAAATCCCTTTCAAGAGGAGGGGAATCAGGCAAAAATGGATGGCTTCAACACATCGAAGGCAGATTCTGTTCCAGTTTCCATTGCTCTAGTCCCAAGACCTCACCTGAAATATTTTTGTGATCATAATGTTGGTAAATTATTTATTGATTCTGATCTTAAAATTTATGATGAGGTGAAGGACAATCAAATTGAGGAACCAAGGCTAGTCTTTGATCCTGGAAATTTGTGGTCTCATTCATACAAAGAGAGGTATCCGAAGTCCAAGTTTTTATTTGAAAAATATTTAGAAGATTTGAGGACAAATCCTGTTGAAGAAGGGGAGAATGATGTCATCATGAATTCATTAAGCATGTGGAAAGAAGCATATTCAGATCCGGTTCAAGTTTCCTTTGATCCGGTTCAATAATTGGATGAAGATGCTTTGAGTCCATCTTGAAGACAACACAATTGAAAGCACAATTCACATGACAAGAAGCATTCATGGGTTGATTAGTGGACTATTAATTATTAGTGGGTTTATTAGATAATAATTACGTCCAATTTTTATCATTTTATTTTTAATTTTCGTACTATTTTTTAGGCTGATTTTATGATGACCTACTGCATCCTCCTAGCCTCACTAAATGCTTCCTATTAGTGCTATAAGTCATTATAGTGGCTAGTGGGGATTTATCATCATGTTTATGCTTACTTTCTAGGTAAATGCATGGTAGTGGGAATTTATTCCTACTATCCCAAGAGTTTAAGCTTAGCCTATAAATAGGGAACTTATGTACTACTCAAATTAGTTTTGGATAATGAAATTTGAAGAGTTTTCTCTATTGTGTGAGCTTCCCTTGGGTTCTTGGGTAAAAGTACCAAATCCGAACTTATCAAGGCAACTTGCGGCGATCAAACACATGACTTATCACTCACCTTCTCACCTACATCTTAAGTGTGGCGTCAATATCCATTCCTTTTCCTGAAACTTCAAGGCGGTCCGGATCTGGATAATATCATTTGGTATTAGAGCTTAGGTTCCTTGAAATTCAGGTGCTATCTTCCTTTGTTCTTTTTTGTTCTATAAAAAAAAACGAAAATAAAAAAAAAATTTATTTTGTGGTTGTATGTCATTGAAGTCAAGAAAAAGAAGAGTATTGTCTCTACTTTGTGCTGTGTGAAAAATAAGATATACAAGTTGGACATTGATAGAAAGTATTGGATTAATATGGCCAGTACAATCATGGTGGAGAAGTTGGGACTTCCTCTTTTCGAGCATCGTCACCCTTATAGACTTGAAAGTCTCGAGGATCCGGAATTTAAAGATATGGGTGCTGTGATGGTGACCAAACAAGTACTAGTGTCGTTTAAATTTGAGGGAAATGAAGATGAGGTACTATGTGATGTGGTGCCTACGAAAACAAGGAACTTGCTACTTGGGCGTCCATGGAGGCATCAACGACAAGCAAGTCGTGTTGAAGAGAAAGAAAAAAAAATATGGTCCAAGAGAAAAAGAAAGATGAGATTCAGAAGGAAAAACAAGAGAATATGGCCCATGAAAAAAAGAAAGATGAGTTTGAGAAAGATGAAAATTTTCAGGAGGAGGAAAGATTCAGTTCTGGTGAAAAAGAAAGTGCTGAACAAAAAGCAGAAATATTTTTACATAACCTACAATCTTTTGTTGTAGGTACAGATTTGAGATCAAATCCCTTTCAAGGGGAGGGGAATCACGCAAAAATGGATGGCTTCAGCACATCGAAGGCAGATTTTATTCCAGTTGCCATTGCTCTAGTCCCAAGACCTCACCTGAAATATTTTTGTGATCATAATGTTGGTAAATTATTTATTGATTCTGATCTTAAAATTTATGATGAGGTGAAGGACAATCAAATTGAGGAAGCAAGGCTAGTCTTTGATCCAGGAAATTTGTGGTCTCATTCATACAAAGAGAGGTATCCGAAGTCCAAGTTTTTATTTGAAAAATATTTAGAAGATTTGAGGACAAATCCTGTTGAAGAAGGGGAGAATGATGTCATCATGAATTCATTAAGCATGTGGAAAGAAGCATATTCTGATCCGGTTCAAGTTTCCTTTGATCCGGTTCAATAATTGGATGAAGATGCTTTGAGTCCATCTTGAAGACAACACAATTGAAAGCACAATTCACATGACAAGAAGCATTCATGGGTTGATTAGTGGACTATTAATTATTAGTGGGTTTATTAGATAATAATTAAGTCCAATTTTTATCATTTTATTTTTAATTTTCGTACTATTTTTTAGGCTGATTTTCTGATGACCTTTTGCATCCTCCTAGCCTCACTAAATGCTTCCTATTAGTGCTATAAGTCATTATAGTGGCTAGTGCGGATTTATCATCATGTTTATGCTTACTTTCTAGGTAAATGCATGGTAGTGAGAATTTATTCCTACTATCTCAAGAGTTTAAGCTTAGCCTATAAATAGGGAACTCATGTACTACTCAAATTAGTTTTGGATAATGAAATTTGAAGAGTTTTCTCTATTGTGAGAGCTTCCTTTGGGTTCTTGGGTAAAAGAACTAAATCCGATCTTATCAAGGCAATTTGTGGCGATCAAACATATGACTTATCACTCACCTTCTCACCTACATCTTGAGTGTGGCGTCAATATCCATTCCTTTTCCTGAAACTTCAAGGCGGTCCGGATCTGGATCATATCATTTGGTATTAGAGCTTAGGTTCCTTGAAATTTAGGTGCTATCTTCCTTTGTTCTTTTTTGTTCTATAAAAAAAAACGAAAATAAAATAAAAATTATTTTGTGGTTGTATGTCATTGAAGTCAAGAAAAAGAAGAGTATTGTCTATACTTTGTGCTGTGTGAAAGATAAGATGTACAAGTTGGACATTGATAGAAAGTATTGGATCAATATGGCCAGTACAATCATGGTGGAGAAGTTGGGACTTCCTCTTTTCGAGCATCCTCACCCTTATAGACTTGAAAGTCTCGAGGATCAGGAAATTAAAGATATGGGTGCTGTGATGGTGACCAAACAAGTACTAGTGTCGTTTAAATTTGAGGGAAATGAAGATGAGGTACTATGTGATGTGGTGCCTACAAAAACAAGGCACTTGCTACTTGGACGTCCATGGAGGCATCAACGACAAGCAAGTCGTGTTGAAGAGAAAGAAAAAAATATGGTCCAAGAAAAAAAGAAAGATGAGATCGAGAAGGAAAAACAAGAGAGTATGGTCCATGAAAAAAAGAAAGATGAGTTTGAGAAAGATGAAAATTTTCAGGAGGAGGAAAGATTCAATTCTGGTGAAAAAGAAAGTGCTGAATAAAAAGCAGAAATATTTTTACATAACCCACAATCTTTTGTTGTAGGTACAGATTTGAGGTCAAATCCCTTTCAAGAGGAGGGGAATGATGTAAAAATAGATGGCTTCAACACATCGAAGGCAGATTTTGTTCCAGTTCCCATTGTTCTGGTCCCAAGACCTCACCTGAAATATTTTTGTGATCATAATGTTGGTAAATTTTTTATTGATTCTGATCTTGAAATTTATGATGAGGTGAAGGACAATCAAATTGAGGAAGCAAGACTAGTCTTTGATCCAGGAAATTTGTGGTCTCATTCATACAAAGAGAGGTATCCGAAGTCCAAGTTTTTATTTGAAAAATATTTAGAAGATTTGAGGACAAATCCTGTTGAAGAAGGGGAGAATGATGTCATCATGAATTCATTAAGCATGTGGAAAGAAGCATATTTAGATCCGGTTCAAGTTTCCTTTGATCCGGTTCAATAATTGGATGAAGATGCTTTGAGTCCATCTTGAAGACAACACAATTGAAAGCACAATTCACATGACAAGAAGCATTCATGGGTTGATTAGTGGACTATTAATTATTAGTGGGTTTATTAGATAATAATTAAGTCCAATTTTTATCATTTTATTTTTAATTTTCGTACTATTTTTTAGGCTGATTTTCTGATGACCTTTTGCATCCTCCTAGCCTCACTAAATGCTTCCTATTAGTGCTATAAGTCATTATAGTGGCTAGTGCGGATTTATCATCATGTTTATGCTTACTTTCTAGGTAAATGCATGGTAGTGAGAATTTATTCCTACTATCTCAAGAGTTTAAGCTTAGCCTATAAATAGGGAACTCATGTACTACTCAAATTAGTTTTGGATAATGAAATTTGAAGAGTTTTCTCTATTGTGAGAGCTTCCTTTGGGTTCTTGGGTAAAAGAACTAAATCCGATCTTATCAAGGCAATTTGTGGCGATCAAACATATGACTTATCACTCACCTTCTCACCTACATCTTGAGTGTGGCGTCAATATCCATTCCTTTTCCTGAAACTTCAAGGCGGTCCGGATCTGGATCATATCATTTGGTATTAGAGCTTAGGTTCCTTGAAATTTAGGTGCTATCTTCCTTTGTTCTTTTTTGTTCTATAAAAAAAAACGAAAATAAAATAAAAATTATTTTGTGGTTGTATGTCATTGAAGTCAAGAAAAAGAAGAGTATTGTCTATACTTTGTGCTGTGTGAAAGATAAGATGTACAAGTTGGACATTGATAGAAAGTATTGGATCAATATGGCCAGTACAATCATGGTGGAGAAGTTGGGACTTCCTCTTTTCGAGCATCCTCACCCTTATAGGCTTGAAAGTCTCGAGGATCCGGAAATTAAAGATATGGGTGCTGTGATGGTGACCAAACAAGTACTAGTGTCGTTTAAATTTGAGGGAAATGAAGATGAGGTACTATGTGATGTGGTGCCTACAAAAACAAGGCACTTGCTACTTGGACGTCCATGGAGGCATCAACGACAAGCAAGTCGTGTTGAAGAGAAAGAAAAAAATATGGTCCAAGAAAAAAAGAAAGATGAGATCGAGAAGGAAAAACAAGAGAGTATGGTCCATGAAAAAAAGAAAGATGAGTTTGAGAAAGATGAAAATTTTCAGGAGGAGGAAAGATTCAATTCTGGTGAAAAAGAAAGTGCTGAATAAAAAGCAGAAATATTTTTACATAACCCACAATCTTTTGTTGTAGGTACAGATTTGAGGTCAAATCCCTTTCAAGAGGAGGGGAATGATGTAAAAATAGATGGCTTCAACACATCGAAGGCAGATTTTGTTCCAGTTCCCATTGCTCTGGTCCCAAGACCTCACCTGAAATATTTTTGTGATCATAATGTTGGTAAATTTTTTATTGATTCTGATCTTGAAATTTATGATGAGGTGAAGGACAATCAAATTGAGGAAGCAAGACTAGTCTTTGATCCAGGAAATTTGTGGTCTCATTCATACAAAGAGAGGTATCCGAAGTCCAAGTTTTTATTTGAAAAATATTTAGAGGATTTGAGGACAAATCCTGTTGAAGAAGGGGAGAATGATGTCATCATGAATTCATTAAGCATGTGGAAAGAAGCATATTCAGATCCGGTTCAAGTTTCCTTTGATCCGGATCAATAATTGGATGAAGATGCTTTGAGTCCATCTTGAAGACAGCACAATTGAAAGCACAATACACATGACAAGAAGCATTCATGGGTTGATTAGTGGACTATTAATTATTAGTAGGTTTATTAGATAATAATTAAGTCCAATTTTTATCATTTTATTTTTAATTTTCGTACTATTTTTTAGGCTGATTTTATGATGACCTTTTGCATCCTCCTAGCCTCACTAAATGCTTCCTATTAGTGCTATAAGTCATTATAGTGGCTAGTGGGGATTTATCATCTTGTTTATGCTTACTTTCTAGGTAAATGATAGTGGGAATTTATTCCTAGTATCTCAAGAGTTTAAGCTTAGCCTATAAATAGGGAACTCATTTACTATTCAAATCAGTTTTGGATAATGAAATTTGAAGAGTTTTCTCTATTTTGAGAGCTTCCCTTGGGTTCATGGGTAAAAGAACTAAATCCGATCTTATCAAGCCAACTTGTGGCGATCAAACACTTGACTTATCACTCTCATTCTCACCAACATCTTGAGTGTGGCGTCAATATCCATTCCTTTTCCTGAAACTTCAAGGCGGTTCGGATCTGCATCATATCACCAAGCAAGTTACCAAGTAACATTGAGTTACAATGTCTATGTTTTTGTATACTCATGCATGGCAAACCTTGGTTCGCTTCCTTGCAATGCACAAACTCAATTTCCTCACCTTCTTTTATCTCCTTTTCTTTTTAGTGTCACTCTCATCGAATTCTATCTCCTTTTTTGTTATGAACAAGCTCTCCACTTTCCTCCCTACTTTTGCCTCAACTCCTTTCATTTTCTCTCTTTTGGCCTTTTTCCTCAAGTGGCTCACCTTTCTTTTTGCCACTTTCATTCTCTTTTTCTTTTCCTATCAAGCCTTTTCTCTCGTGTTCTCTTTTGATTCGCGCTTTCTTTTTATCCTCACTAACGCCTCTTGAAGAGAGTGGTACAAGTGTTATCATGGGGCCAATATGCAAAAATTAAATCAACCAGAACAAACACAATTCTCATTTCCAAACAAAAGTAAGACTAGAATTCAAAACTCTACGCCAAGGTCGTTCAATCAAGTGGTTGTTTAACACTTCATGAAAATCACCAAGATCTATGAGGCACAATTCCCAAGGGTCTTTGAAGAACTAAGGATGAACACCAAGAACATCAAGAACATGAAATTCAAAATCGTTGCCCCTTCACCTAATATTATCACTACTAAGTGAAGGAATCAACAATTCAACATCAATTAACCACAAAATGATGACAACCAAATTAGTGGGTTGCCTTATTGATGATCTTACGTTGAATATCAAGCACAATTGATGAGACTTCCATAGAAACTTAAGAAAACATGTATTCAATTCAAGAAAGAAAGAAACAAGAAAATGGATGGAGATGAGAAAAGGGGGAGAGGCGCCACAAATCCAAGGGGGATTTGATAAGCCTAGTGAAGATCGCCACAAAAGTCTTGGACTCTTGATAAGATCAAAGGGGGTGGCTCAATCAAGAACCTAAGAGAGACAAAACCCTCACCATTGGATTCAATCCAAAATCAACTTCTTAGTTTTTTCCTTTTCCATTCATCATACTCGAATTATATAAGAGATGGAGGGGTGCATACAAAAGGTCATCACTAGATGACAAAACCCCTTTCATGAGTATGCCACTAAGTGGTGTAATAAAAGCATTTACTAATCCACTAAGTGGCTAAATTACTATCCTACTTAAGTGACTAATAAAAAGTGGTTCCATAACTTCTAAAGGAGTTACCTCGGCATGCAAGCCAAAGGTTGCCTTCCTAGATGCTTCCAATTTCGTGCATCCTCATGAATTGGGTTCGGTCATCATACAAATTTAGTGTAGCCCATACTTCATGGACACCAAAGTGAAGTTCCCCCAAAATTGGATCCACAAATAGCCTATTACCTTTTATTTAATTAGAAATAAGACTAGTAAATGGGCTTCCAAGTAGCACACGCCCTTCATCATCATGGTTCTCCAAGACACTTTGAATTTTAAAATAATAAAATCCTTGTAGTTTTCCTTCCACATGCTTAATGAATTCAGGATCATATCACAAAATAACACAATTGAAACACAATTCAAGATCAAATATCAAGAATGTACACGAAATTCAAAAAGATTTTTGGCGTCGCTTTCAAATTTTCAAACTACAAAACCAAATCCAAAAGCCCCTAGAGACTAGCTCTAGATACCAAATGATGTGATCCTGATGGAATCAAGGAAATGTAGTATCTATCTAAGAGCTTTGATCAAAATTGAACTACAATTCAAATGAAATTTTGGAGGGAAAACACACTTGATCAAGAATGTGATCACAATGCCAACCAAGAGAATGCTAATGAAGCAAGTACAATGCAAGCTCCTTGGGTGCAATTCTCAAGCCTAAGCCATGAATTAACAAGATCAAGAATAGAAGAGTTGTAATTGCAACTAAAACTGAGAAAATCGAATTGATCATGAAGTACTAAGTAAAGACACCGTGTGCATGAAGTAACGTAGATTGCAAGTAAGTAAAGAAAAGATGGAAGGGCAAGAAGAGGGGGGGTATGGCGCCACACCGAGTCCATTTATTAGAAGAAGTGATAAGCCTAGGTTGATTCGCTGCAAGGGATCGGAAGCTCTTGATATGAATCTGGCCATGGTGCTACTTAAGAACCCTGTAACACCCCGATTTTCTTAATCTTTTAATTAATCAGTAATTAATCAGTAATTAAGTAATTATATTTTATTTGAGGGTCTAGAAACTTTAATAAATTATTCCGAGGCCATAGTCACACTCTACGCCATCGTAGGAGACTATGGTTAAGTTTTGGGCCAAAAACTCAAACGGAGCCCGATCTATGTTTTTTTCGGATGATAGTGTTTTTCTACTATCATGACCTCATTTTGACTAACATGGTCAGATCCATTAGTCTTAAATTTCAATCCTCTACTTTTTTGCTAAAATGTGTCCTGACGTCCAAAAATATAAATAATATTTTATATTCGGATCGAAAATCGGTCGGGTAGACGATTCGAGTTGTCTTAGGGTTTTTCGAGAACCTTGAGCCAATATTTTTCATACCAGGACTATGTTAAATTATTCGGGGACTCCTACCAGTGTCGTGAGGATTTTCGAAATGTCGGGACGTGCATTGACCAAATTGCCCTTGGTTAATTTTTGTTACTAGTTACTTTTACTATTACTTAACTCTTAAGTCTCCAACTTAAGTAAATATCTCATTCACTCTTATCCTCCCTAATTTTCTTTCTCGGCAGCCCCCCTCTCCCAGACCCCAAACCTCTTCTTTCTCTTCTTTCTCTCTTTTCTTTCTCACCATTTTTCTTCACTTTTGGAGCTTAAATCCTCAAGATTTTGTGACGCAATCTTCACCAAATTTGAAGGAGATCATCATTGGAGGTAGCTAGTTCTCTCTATCTCTCTCAATCTCTCATTTTTCTCATCTAAATTTCATGATTAGAAATGTTAGGGTTTTTATCCCTCAATCTTCAAAAATCCATGATAAATTGTAGGAAAGTCATTTTGATACCAAGCCAGTTTCTATGGCCTAGGTTCATGACATACTTGTATGGTCCAAGAGCTTAGAGCCAAGAAATCTCTCTAGGGTATTTATCCATAGAGGGGTCGAAACCCCCTATTGTGTAGGGTAGGGTTTTTGGTTGGTTTTTGATGTTTTGACTTGATATCTAGGGTTATCACATTTAGTTAGGGTGCTATCCAAGAAATGAGGATTTTTGGAGCTCCCTAGCTATTTTTCATATTTTTCATTCAATAGGGCCGAACCCTAGGGGCAGTGCAGTAGGAGAAATCTTTACTTTTTAAGCTAATGCCTTCATTGATTATGTTTAGAGATACCTGAGGATCATTGATCCAAGAGTTAGGAATTTTTAGACATCCCTAGCCTAATTAATTAAATAGGGTCAATAGCTAATCTTAAGGAATTATGGAGTTTTTGGTTTAATTGTATTGATTTCTGGTTGTGTTTTGTTGTATAGAATCAGACAGGATTCGAACATCCGACAGCGCACCTGACTGATAGCTGCGGAGTCGTAGCCGGAGCTGCTCGGGGAAATCACTAAGGTGGGGAGAAAGAACTAATATCGTCGAGAAGGCAAGCTTATATATATATATGTGTGTGTGTGTGTGTGTGTGTGTGTGTGTGTGTGTAGGGGAACCCTAAAAACCCTACTAGAGGTTGAGCCCTGGATAAAGTGCCTAGACCCTAGGTGTAGGTACTTTTGGGCTATCACCGCTAAGTCGATATTATAAATGATGAGACTGATTGAGGTCGATTGTGTTGAATTATTTAATTGATTACCTGTTGATTTTGTTTTGGTGAACTGTCTGTTTGATGAACTATTGTCTGAATTTATGATGATGACTGTACTGGAAAGATCTTATGTTGCGATGTTTATTGTGATTGGTTGGTTGAGTGTTGATGAGAGTATGGTGAGCGCTGATGTTGTTCGTGTTGATATCGTTGTGGTCCCGACCGTGGAGCTGTGGCTCGTAGACGCAAGGCGTCGTGATGCTGATGTGATGTTGATGATGATGTGATGTTGATGTTGATGATTGATGTTGACGTTGATGTGATGCGATGTGCCGTGGCCGTGGACGAGTGTTTAGGCGTGAGGTTCCGATATCAACCAGCGATGGATGTTTGTTGCATTTTCATAACATTTCATACCACAGCATTTGGTCCCAAAGGGGGATTTCCAATTGGGGATGTTATGTAAAATCCCGAGGCGGGATATGATGTGATGTGATGTGATGTAATCCCGACGGGGATGTCCAATTAGGGACGTGATGTATCGGCCGATATGCATATAGGGAAGACAACATATACATAGGGACTAGTATCCCTCCTATAGGCTTATTCGAGAGAACGATGTTTGAGATGATTGTGATGGGTGACTTAAGAGATGGATGAGGTTGTGTTATATATGTTATCCGTGTTGTGTGATGTATATATATATATATGCTGTACTGATGCCCCTCTCCCATATTGATGAATAATGTTTCTTATCTCCAGCTATTTTCTGTATGTGTTGCCTTTATTTAATGGGAAGATCCCGAAGAGGAACCAGCTGCTGAGGAACTGGACGACATTCCGTATGAGCCTGACGCCGGAGGATGGGCTACGGACCCTAGCCTTGAGAGGTTGGGCAGTGATCGTGATTAACCGGAGAGCCGTCTCTCGGCCTATCTTTCGTACTGTTATTTTGGGTTTGTACTACTTTACTACTGTAGCCCTACTGATAGGGCAATGATGTAACACCCCCCTCGCGGGTGCTACATACACGGACACAGAGAAACAATTCAAACAAGGCTCACAGAGACCACACAACATAAACATAACAGACTCACTTCCCAAGGATTCCCGAAAGACTCGACCAGCTCTGATACCACTAATGTAACACCCCCCCTCGCGGGTGCTACATACACGGACTCTAATACGGAAATAAAACAATAAAATAAAACGCTGGTTGCTTTCGGAAAGTACTTTAATTAAGTAGCTACGTTCGAAAACGCGGTTCTAAAAATTTTCTGCATGCATAGGCAAACAACTCCAGACGGAGGAATAAATTTCATATCACACATTGATATTCACTGTTCATAAAACATAAACATAACGCAAAACCTGGTCTAATATATATATATATATCATATTACAGACTTAGAAAGTAATTGCGACATATATGCAGTAATAAAATATAAGCCTGCTCAAAAACAAAAGACTCCTAAGCTGGTCGGCTAAAAGTAGCCATTGGGGTACAACCCAACGTCGGCTCCTTCAAAAGTTTCCATCGTCCGAGTCCTCACGTCTCCGCGGGGACCTATGATCAGCATCTGTACATGTGTTCCAAAAACACAACAAGGTGTCCAACATGTACAGGCAAAGGTGAGATACTCATATAAAGTTATCACGATAGCCGCACAAGCGACAAACAGCAGTATAACATCCACAGATAAATACAGTTATATGAACAGTTATTTATGTAATACAGTACAACATCCCAAACACTATCATCAGTTATAATAATGCATGAGACTTCAATATCATCTTTCTAATTCATGTACTCCGGAGATTCTAACTTCCCAACATCGAGCGCTAGGCCGTAGTAACACCCGTAACACAATTGGTCTCATGAGTCGGCCTCTCTATTTAGGTCCGAACTCCAATTGTTCCAGGGTACCACGTCTCACCATATCATGAATACTCCTGTCTCTGATCGAGTTCATTCGTGTTTGGCAGCCGATTTACCACGGCACGGGGTTGCTACGCCACCGGCCACTTGTGGGATCTCGAACACAAAATGCCCCTATAGACCCAGTGGTCTTAACTGGCTGAATTCTCAACTACGAAAGTTGTAGCTCGGTTCCAAATGGCACGTCTGCCGGTTCATGCATGTACACAGAAAGTTTTCTGTTTTCTTTGCGTTCATTCTTTCAAATGTCGAGACATAAAGTCCACGACTCGTTTCAAAAAGGCATTAAGCCCACTCAAATCAAAAACACAGGACATGAAGTCCGAGTGCTCAATCCACAAAACACTAGCCCCGACGTCTCGGCCACTAGGTTCGGGTTCGTCTCAAATGTTCATCATTTTTCTTTTGGTTTCATTTTCTCAAAACACTTTGGAAAACAAAACATACTTTGGTTTTCTTGAAACAAAACATCCTTTTTGATCAAGAGAACATTTTTCCGTGAAAAGCACCTTTCTTGAAAACAAAAACCGCTTTCTAAGGTTTCACGTCTTTTTAAAACACTTTTCCAAAATAAAACACGATTTGCACGACTTTTCACAAAACCACTTTTTACTTTTCAAAAGAAAATACTTTTCAACAAGAAAGACAACTTTTCTTGAAAAAGCAACAAGTTTTCCCAAAAATCACTTTTTAATTTCAAACACGGTTTTCAAAACATAGATTTAGGATTTCGAGTCTTTTAACAATTATCGAGACATAGCCAGTCCTATGCTCATCCAGGATATAAATATATGTATAGATATATATCAACAATCTAATATCACAATGATATCACTCAAGGCATCCATGCCACAGTTATATCGAGTAGCAATTATGCACAACACTTAACATCCAATCAATCCAGGATATAAGTATACATATACATCATTCAAACTCATCTCTAAATCATCAATCAAGACATCATATCACATATATCAAACATGCACTATGAAGCTACTCAAACTTAAATGACTACCTCCCTTTACCTCTCAAATTTGCTTAGTCCAAACTTGATCGATTCTCGGCTCCGGCTCCGGTTTCGTTTGCGTTGCCTAAAACAATCAAACACAATTCAATTCAAACAACAATTCAACATCAATCTATAACATAAGAACACAAGTTTTCCTTCCCCTAAAAGGTATAGGGTTCGGCCATGAAAGGTAAAAAGGGTTAGGGATCTCATTTGGTTCCAAACTTTTGGTTAGTTGGTTCATGAACTTAGTTAACTCTATTTCAAGTCCTATGACTCAAAAATGTGAAACAACACTCATGGATTTTCCCCATGAAGCTCTCGGCCATAAAGGGCAATCTAGGCTAGGCATTGATTTGGTTTTCCATCACTTGGATTCAAGGACACTAGGAAAGCTAAGGATGGAATCAAGAGTTAGAAATCAAAAATTTGATGAAAAACACTATTCATCATCACTCTTAGGGTTCGGCCACTTTGGGGTTTTAGGGCTAGGATGAGACTTGGATCATGAGCTCTTGGGT
The DNA here is from genome assembly GCA_039655645.1 of Ammopiptanthus mongolicus. NCBI lineage: Eukaryota > Viridiplantae > Streptophyta > Magnoliopsida > Fabales > Fabaceae > Ammopiptanthus > Ammopiptanthus mongolicus. The sequence goes on along the minus strand of CM077348.1, from coordinate 52,641,094 downwards.
TTAGATAGAGGATGATGAGGTGAGTTCAAAGAACTTGGTTTCACCTCCAAAGGATTTTCCTACAATTTCCTATGGATTTTCAAAGTTTTGGATCTAAGAATGAGTTTCATGAAAATGGAGTTTTGATCTTGATATTGAAAGAGATTCAAGAAGATATGAGACCATAGAAGTGATCTTACCTTAAAATGGATGAAGATTGGTCAAGAAATCAAGTGATTTCAACAAGCTTTCAAGGTTTTCTCAAGGATTCAATGGAGGTTTTTTCTCTAAGGAAGATGAAGTGTTCTTGGTGTTCTTGAGGGGCTGGGCTGCGTGGAATGAGGGGCTGAGAGGGCTGTTCCAGCCTTCTAAAGAGTTCATTAAGGGTAAAAAGGTCATTTGGTTCAAAGGGTAAAATGGTAAAAGGTGAAAAGACTTAAGTTAGGGGTATTTTGGTAATTTCGCGTCCTGAAATTCCCGATTGTCATGACGACTCTGGCATGCTCTCCCAAGTGAGTTGACATGATGCGATATCAATATTATCCATTGTCGGGTCCTGGTAAGTCCATACGCGGCTCCGTTCTCCACCCGATTGAAGATTTCGCTCGAACGGAGGTCAGGAAATGATTTTTTTTGAAATTTTTGCGAAATTTAACCAAAACGTAGAGAATCGAATTCTAAGACTTACTGTCTCGTTCACGGGTCCATCTGAGGTCTTCTGAGCAGTAAAATCATACTGTCAGTGTAAAAACGCAGACCGGACTCCGTTTGAGTTTTCGACTCAAAACTTAATCGTAGCTTCCTACGATATCGCTGAGCATGACTATGGTCTCGGAATATTTTATTTCCATTCCTAAGACCTTGAATAAAATATAAGTTTATAAATACTGATTAATTAGGAAAACTCGAAAATCGGGGTGTTACAAATGATGTGTGTGATATATTTCTTCATATTTAAAGCTATGTACTCTGAAGCGTAGCGTGCCGTTTATAGTTTTGCTTCCGCGCTAAATTTTCCGCTTCGCTTCATTTTATTAAGGCGCGCTAACTTTTATTATGCGATTAAAATTAGTTAATATCTTAGGTTCTACTGATAGGACGGCGGGTCGTCTCATTTATTGGTATCAGAGCAGTTCAATTCTAATATCGGACTGTACGGTTTAGAAAGCATTGGTATTGACAGTTATGTCCGCATTGGGTACTAACTGTGTTAGATAAAGGGTCGTGTGTCCAATGCGTAGGTTATCGAGAGTGATAACTGTTTTGTTCGTACGGCACATGATATATATATCGATTAATTTATATTGAATGTTGCTTTATTCTTGTTTGGAAAAGCTGAGAATCTGGAGAATTTCGCTAAGCGAAATTCATGTCGCTAAGCGAAACGGTTTTCGCTAAGCGGATTTTTCCTCATTGAGCGTTCCAGAGAAGTTCCAATCGTTGTCTCAATTTCGCTAAGCGAAATTGATCTCGCTGAGCGATCCCGAGAAGTTTCAAATGATGCATCACTGCCTCAATTCCGCTAAGCGGATGGATCCTAGCTAAGCGAAATTCACCCAATTTCGCTAAGCGAATAGATATTCGCTAAGCGAAATTCACTCAATTTCGCTACGCGGATGTAGTTTCGCTAAGCGAAACTTTGTTTTTGCCTTTTCTCTTATTTTCTTCATCTTCTTTCCTAACTAACAAACTAGATATGACTTATGAATTTAAACTAATGCTTCCTTTGCCAGGAAAGAATGGCCAGAGGACGTGGTAGTGGAAGGGGAGCACTAGTTGGAAACGGGAGCCCCGACAGTAGTGGGGATACCACGGGAGTTGCGGGTGGCGGAGATCAGAATGAAGCGATGAGGGCCATGAGGGATTTGGCCGCTGCAATGCTGCAACAAACACAGCAGAATGCTCAGTTCATGCAGTGACAGGAAGAGAGGGATGCTAGACAACAACAGAATCCGGTCAGAGGAGGTGAAGTTGTAAACACTGGACTGAATGCTTTCATGAAGGGGAATCCTCCCTAATTCCATGGAGAGTACAATCAGGAAGCTGCTGAGTTATGGCTGCAAGAAATCGAGAAAGTCTTTGTGGCTATCCAGTGCAGAGAGGATAGGAAGGTTACTTACGCTGCTTTCATGCTAGTCGGAGCAGTTGAAGCATGGTGGAAAAACAAACAGAGACTGCTAGAAGCTGGAGGAAGACTACTGACCTGGGAGGTATTCTGTGAGAGCTTCTTGGAGAAATATTTTCCAAGGAGTGTTCGTCAAGAGAAAGAAAAAGAACTCCTAAGCCTGAAGCAGGACCAGAAGTCGGTTGGAGAATACGCAATGAGGTTCGACGTGCTGCTGAAATTCTCCCAATTTTACCAAGTGTACCCGGATGAAGACTGGGTGTGCCGAAGGTTCGAAGACGGACGTTGAAGAGAGCCATGCTGCCGTTGAGTATCCGATCATTTCCCGAGCTAGTGGAAAAATGTACCATATTGGAAAGACATGATCAAGAGAGAATTACACAAACTCCAGTAACAAGCGGTGGGCCAGCCAGGAGCTTTGGTCAGAAAGGCCGAGGAGGAAAGTTCCAATCGAGGGCGAAGCCTTACAGTCACTCGAATCAGCAACTAGCAAACTATGGAAGAGGAAATGCCAGTCAAGGGCAACCAGGATTCTCCAAGTGCTTTCGATGCGGCGGGCCGCATCAAGTGAAAGATTGTGCTCAGGCACCGAATGTCACTTGCTTCCGTTGTGGTACGTGGGGCCACTATGCCAACTAGTGTCGAACGGGGGACACTGGTAAGGGCCAAGTTCAATAGCAAGCCGGGAGGGCTCAGAGTGTTGGGACTGGACAACAAGTGGTGGGCCAGCAGAACAGGCCGCAGACAACGGGAAGAGTGTTTGCCGTGAGAGGGTCTGAAGCCTCTCAATGTCCCAGTCTGATACAAGGTAAGTGCGTAGTTGCGGGGGGACTCTTATCTGTTTTATTTGATTCGGGGGCTACACATTCCTTTATTTCTTTGGCGTGTATGGATCACTTGAATTTGCCTATTTCAAACCTACCATATGATTTGACTGTTTCTACACCTACGGGTGATTCCCTGACAACTCTATTTGTCTGTTTTAAATGCCCGGTTATGTTAGAGAACCGATCTTTTCTTGTGGACCTAATCTGTCTGCCTATGCAGCAGATTGATATTATCTTAGGCTTGGACTGGCTTTCAGCCAACCATGTAGTACTAGACTGTTCAAATAAAACCCTATGTTTTTCCAAGCAATCTGGATCATTGCCTGCCAGTGATGGTGTATCGGGAGGCATACGATCAGGAGAGTGCATGGTGCTGTTTTCTTTGGAAGCCGAAGAGACTCCAAGTCTTGATGCTTTGCCAGTGGTGCGTGAGTTTCCAGATATCTTCTCGGATGATGTGTCAGGATTGCCACCGAAGAGAGAGGTGGAGTTCGCAATCGACCTTACACCCGGAGCCGGACCGATTTCGATAGCACCCTATCGAATGTCCTTAACAGAGTTGGCAGAGCTGAAGAAGCAATTGGATGACATGCTGCAGAAGCAGTTTATCAGACCGAGTGTTTCACCATGGGGAGCACCTGTGCTGTTCGTCAAGAAGAAGGACGACAGTTCAAGGTTGTGTGTGGACTACAGACAATCAACAAGGTGACAATCAAGAATAAATACCCGTTGCCAAGGATTGACGAGCTTATGGACCAATTAAAGGGAGCAACGGTATTTTCTAAGATTGATTTGAGATCCGGTTATCATCAAATAAGGGTGAAAGAAGATGATATACCAAAGACAGCTTTCAGGAGTCGGTACGGACACTATGAGTATCTAGTTATGCCTTTTGGTGTGACTATTGCTCCTGCAGTGTTCGTGGACTACATGAATAGGATCTTCAGACCGTACCTCGATAAGTTTGTCGTTGTTTTTATCGATGACATCCTTATCTACTCCTTGGACAAGGAAGAACATCAAGAGAATTTGAGGATTGTACTTCAAGTTCTAAAGGACAGACAACTCTATGCCAAGTTGTCGAAGTGCGAGTTCTGGCTGGAGGAGGTACAATTCCTTGGACATGTGATCGACAAGGATGGTATCGTAGTAGATCCTGCAAAAGTAGAAGCTGTGGTTAAATGGGAAAGTCCTAAGACGGTAACCGAGATCAGAAGCTTTCTCGAACTAGCAGGATACTACAGGAGGTTCATCAAGGAATTCTCGAAGATTGCGTTACCTCTGACACAATTAAAGAGCAAAGGAAAAGCGTACGAATGGACAGAAAAGTGTGAGGCTAGTTTCCAAGAGCTGAAACGGAGGCTAACTACATCTCCGATACTAGTCTTGCCAAATCCATCAATGTCGTTCGATGTGTACTGTGACGCGTCGTATCAAGGTTTGGGTTGTGTGCTTATGCAAGAAAGGAAAGTGGTAGCCTATGCTTCCAGACAGCTAAAAGTGCACGAATGGAATTACCCAACCCACGACCTAGAGTTGGCCGCAATAGTGTTTTCATTGAAGATATGGAGACACTATCTTTATGGCGCTAAATTCAGCGTGTTTAGCGACCATAAAAGTTTAAAGTATTTGTTCGACCCAAAGGAGTTGAACATGCGGCAGAGGAGATGGATGGAATTCATAAAGGATTATGAATTTGATCTACAGTACCACCCAGGAAAGGCCAACGTGGTGGCAGATGCATTGAGTCGGAAATCGTTGCAAATGTCCGCTATGATGGTTAAAGAATTGGAACTGCTGGAACAGTTCAGGAATCTGAACCTGGACGTGGAGTTATCCAGAGATAAGATAAGTTTAGGAATGATCACTTTCACTAGTGATTTTCTGCGCTTGATCTAGAAAAACCCAAGAGAAGATCAGTACCTACAAGAAAAGAACCAGATGTAGAAGAAGGAAGGACTTCAGAGTTCAAGAAGGGTACTGATGGAAGCCTGAAGTTTGGAGACAGGATATGTGTGCCTAAGGATAGTGAAGTTAGGAACATGATCTTGGAAGAAGCACATAAGAGCAAACTGAGTTTTCATCGCGAATCTACAAAGATGTATCAGGACCTAAAGGGAATGTTTTGGTGGCCTGGGATGAAGAAGGAAGTAGCAGAATATGTCCAATCCTGTCTGGTGTGTCAAAAGGCAAAGATTGAACACCAGAAACCAGCAGGGTTATTGCAATCACTGGACGTCCTAGAATGGAAATGAGATAGCATTGCCATGGATTTTGTTTCCGGATTACCGAGGATGCAAAAGAGATGGGACGCAGTTTGGGTAGTCGTTGACAGGATTACGAAATGTGCTCATTTCTTGCCGATCAACCAAAGGTATTCTTTGGCAACATGAACCCAAATTTACATCAGAGAAGTGGTGAGATTACATGGAGTACCTTCGAGTATAATTTCGGATAGGGATCTGAGATTTACTTCCAGGTTTTGGTAGAGTCTAAATGGTGCATTGGGAACTAAGCTCAGGATGAGTTCAGCTTATCATCCGCAGATGGATGGTCAGTCTAAGAGGACGATCCAATCGTTGGAAGACCTTTTAAGAGCATGTGTTTTGGAAAAACAGGAAGTTGGGATGAATTCCTTCCATTGATTGAGTTCACATACAATAATAGTTTCCAGTCGAGTATCGGCATGGCGCCATACGAGGCACTGTATGGACGAAAGTACAGAACGCCACTCTGTTGGTATGAGATAGGGGAGAATCAGTTGATAGGCCCAGAGATGGTACAGCGAACGACGGAGCAAGTTAAGAAAATTCGAGAAAAGATGAAAATTGCACGGGATCGACAAAAGAGCTACAGTGACAAGAGGAGGAGACCTTTGGAGTTCCAGGAAGGCAATCATGTCTTTATGAGAGTCACTCCAAGAACTGGAATTGACAGGGCAATCAAATCCAGAAAGCTTACACCTAGATTCATTGTACCATTTCAAATTCTTCGCCGAATTGGTCCAGTTGCCTACCAAATTGCCTTACCTCCCAACCTATCCAATATTCACAATATATTCCATGTATCCCAACTCAGAAAATACCATCCCGATCCATCACACGTGATAGAGCCCAAATCAATCCAGGTAAGGGAGAACTTAGAATAGGAAGCATTGCCTGTATGGATTGAAGACACGAGGGTGAAAGAACTCCGCGGAAAGCAGATTCCCTTAGTCAAGGTCATATGGGATGCTATAACAGGAGATGCCACCTGGGAACGTGAAGAGGATATGCAGCAGCGATATCCACATCTATTCTAAGGTACATCGAATTTCGAGGACGAAATTATTTTTAAGGGGGGTAGTAATGTAACACCATGATTTTCTTAATCTTTTAATTAATCAGTAATTAAGTAATTATATTTTATTTGAGGGTCTAGAAACTTTAATAAAATATTCCGAGATCATAGTCACACTCTACGCCATCGTAGGAGACTATGGTTAAGTTTTGGGCCAAAAACTCAAACGGAGCCCAATCTATGTTTTTTTTCGGATGATAGTGTTTTTCTACTATCATGACCTTATTTTGACTAACGGTCAGAACCATTAGTCTTAAATTTCAATCTTCTACCTTTTTGCTAAAATGTGTCCTGACGTCCAAAAATATAAATAATATTTTATATTCGGACCAAAAATCGATCGGGTAGACGATTCGAGTTGTCTTAGGTTTTTTCGAGAACTGTGAGCCAATAATTTTCATACCAGGACTATGTTAAATTATTCGGGGACTCCTACCAGTGCCGTGAGGATTTTCGAAATGTCGGGACGTGAGGATTTTCTAGCTCTAGATACCAAATGATGTGATCCTGATGGAATCACGGAAATGTAGTATCTATCTAAGAGCTTTGATCAAAATTGAACTAAAATTCAATTGAAAATTTGGGGGGAAAACACACTTGATCAAGAATGTGATCACAATGCCAACCAAGAGAATGCTAATGAAGCAAGTACAATGCAAGCTCCTTGGGTGCAATTCTCAAGCCTAAGCCGTGCATTAACAAGATCAAGAATAGAAGAGTTGTAATTGCAACTAAAACTGAGAAAACTGAATTGATCATGAAGTACTAAGTAAAGACACCGTGTGCATGAAGTAATGTAGATTGCAAGTAAGTAAAGAAAAGATGGAAGGGCAGGAAGAGGGGGCTATGGCGCCACACCGAGTCGATTGATTAGAAGAAGTGATAAGCCTAGGTTGATTCGCCACAAGAGATCGGAAGCTCTTGATATGAATCTGGCCGTGGTGCTACTTAAGAACCCAAAGAGGAGACTACTCTTAGCTCGCACTTCTCAAGCTTGGATAAATTCAATTCATTCGTCAAAAAGTGATTCGAATATGTTACAAACACCAATTTATATGGAACAAAAAAATGGATGGGAGCTCATGCAACAGCCTCGCGCCTCCTTCTAGGTATGTGGGCATCCATGACTTAATCCTAAGCCAAATTACAAGCCTAATCGCCACAAAAGTCTTGGACTCTTGATAAGATCAAAGGGGGTGGCTCAATCAAGAACCTAAGAGAGACAAAACCCTCACCATTGGATTCAATCCAAAATCAACTTCTTAGTTATCTTTCCATTCATCATACTCGAATTATATAGGAGATGGAGGGGTGCATACAAAAGGTCATCACTAGATGACAAATCCCCTTTCATGACAATGCCACTAAGTGGTGTAATAAAAGCATTTACTAATCCACTAAGTGGCTAAATTACTATCCTACTTAAGTGACTAATAAAAAGTGGTTCCATAACTTCTAAAGGAGTTACCTAGGCATGCAAGCCAAAGGTTGCCCTCCTAGAAGCTTCCAATTTCGTGCATCCTCATGAAGTGGGCTTGGTCATCGTATAAATTTAGTGTAGCCCAGACTTCATGGACACCAAAGTGAAGTTCCCCCAAAATTGGATCCACACAAAGTCTTTTACACTTTATTCAACTAGAATAAAACTAGTAAATGGGCTTTGAAGAAGCTCAAGCCCATCAACATCATATGTCTTCAAGATGGATGAGACAAGTAACCAATTTGGGCTCCACTCCATCAAGACTTAAACTTGGGCTTGTTTCCATCAAGGTTGTCACCACTTGGTTTAAGACTTCTTGGGCTTTCTTGATCCTAGCTCTTGTCATGGGTCCACCAAGTCCTTGTAGTGTTCCTTGGTCCAAGCTCCTTAGTGGGCTCACATCATCCCCTCCTTCTTTAAGTGAATTCGACCTCGAATTGAAATCTTCATCACCTACATCAAAAAGAGATAAATCAGCCACATTGAAAGTTGCACTAATTCCACCATACTCACCCGGAAGATCGATCTTATAAGCATTATCATTGATCTTGGCTAGCACTTGGAATGGCCCATCTCCTGTTGGTTGAAGCTTGGATTTCCTTTGTGAAGGAAACCTCTCTTTTCTCATGTGCACCCAAACCCAATCTCCGGGTTCAAACACCACCTTTCTCCTCCCTTTGTCGGCTTGTCTAACATAGCTTTCAGTCCTTTTTTCAATTTGAGACTTCTCTTGCTCATGTAACTTCCTCACATATTCAACCTTAGCCCTACCATCTTTATGCTTTAAAAGTGAAGAGTTAGGCAATGGCAATAAATCAAGAGGAGTTAAAGGGTTAAATCCATAAACAACCTCAAAAGGAGAATATTAGGTAGTACTATGAACAGCCCTATTATAAGCAAATTCCACATGAGGCAAACATTCCTCCCAATACTTAATGTTCTTTTTAATTACAGCCCTTAGAAGGGAAGAAAGTGTCCTGTTTACTACCTCAGTTTGCCCATCCGTTTGGGGATGGCAAGTAGTGGAGAAAAGAAGCTTTGTACCTAGTTTTCCCCATAATGTCCTCCAAAAGTGACTTAGGAACTTTGTGTCCCTATCACTAACAATACTTCTTGGAAGGCCATGAAGCCTTACCACTTTTTTTAAAAATAATTTAGCAACATGACAAGCATCATCAATCTTTTTGCATGGTATAAAATGTGCCATTTTTGAAAACCTATCCACAACCACAACGATTGAATCCTTACCATTCTTTGTCCTAGGTAGTCCCACAACAAAATCCATTGACAAATCAATCCAAGGAAAATCAGGAATAGGCAAAGGAGTGTAAAGACCATGAGGCATCACTTTAGATTTAGACTTCTTACAAACAACGCATTTTTCACAAAACTTTTGCACATCATGTTTCATGTGTGGCCAATGAAAATGCTCATGCAACATATCTAAAGTCTTTTGGACCCCAAAATGCCCCATTAGACCCCCTTCATGTGCCTCTTTTAAAAGTAAGTCTCTTATGGAACTTTTAGGCACACATAATCTTTTTTCTTTAAACAAAAACCCTTGGTGCCTAAAATAACCATTTTGAGCCGCATGCACACATGTAGCATAGATATGGGAAAAATCTTTATCATGCTCATACAATTCCTTTATGCATTCAAGTCCAAACAATTTTGTTTCAAGGGTAGAAAGTAAAGTATACCTCCTTGAAAGTGCATCCGCCACAATGTTGGCCTTACCCTTTTTATGCTTGATGACATAGGGAAATTGCTCAAGAAACTCAACCCACTTGGCATGTCTTTTATTCAACTTCCCTTGTCCTTTCAAATACTTCATGGACTCATGGTCACTATGGATGACAAATTCCTTGGGCAAAAGATAATGTTGCCATGTTTGCAACGCCCTCACCAAGGCATACAACTCCTTATCATAGGTGGGATAATTAAGTGCAGCACCACTTAATTTCTCACTAAAATAAGCAATTGGATGCCCTTCTTGCATCAAAACAGCTCCAAAACCAATATTAGAAGCATCACATTCAATCTCAAAAGATTTAGCAAAATTAGGCAAAACAAGTATTGGTGCATGAGTAAGTTTTTCTTTAAGCTCTTGAAATGCAAGTTCTTGTTTCTCCCCCCATTTAAAAGCAACATTTTTCTTGACAATTTCATTAAGGGGTGCAGCCAACGTACTAAAGTCCCTCACAAACCTCCTATAGAAACTAGCCAAGCCATGAAAGCTCCTCACTTCACTCACATTTTTGGGGGTTGGCCAATCTTGAATGGCCTTAATTTTCTCTTTATCAACATGGACCCCTTTTGCATTCACAACAAAACCAAGGAAGATCACATGGTCCACACAAAAAGTGCATTTTTCAAAATTTGCACACAACTCTTTTCTTAACACATGCAAAACAACCCTCAAATGTTCATGATGTTCTTCTAGGCTTTTGGTATATATCAAGATATCATCAAAATATACAACAACAAACTTACCCAAAAATTCTCTCAAAACATGGTTCGTTAACCTCGTGCAAGTACTAGGTGCATTAGTTAAACCAAAAGGCATAATCATCCATTCGTACAAACCATATTTCGTTTTGAAAGCAGTTTTCCATTCATCCCCTTTCCTTATCCTAATTTGATGGTACCCACTCTTTAAATCAATTTTAGAAACTAAGCAAGCACCAAACAATTCGTCTAACAAGTCATCAAGTCTAGGGATAGGGTGTCTGTACTTGATAGTGATGTTGTTGACAGCCCTACAATCAGTGCACATCCTCCAACTCCCATCTAGGATGACTGGTACAGCACATGGGCTCAAACTCTGTTTGACCCATCCCCTTTGCATCAGCTCCTCAACTTGCTTTTGTATTTCTTTAGTCTCTTGAGGGTTGCTCCTATAGGCTGTCCTATTGGGTAATAATGCACCCAAAATGAGATCAATGTGATGTTCAATCCCCCTTAAAGGAGGTAGGCCATGTGGCACTTCCTTTGGAAACACATCACCAAATTCCTGCACAAGAGTTTCAACACCACTAGGCAAAGAGAGTTCATTAGAAGCATTAGCATTCAAACAATATTCTTTGCAATAAAGCATGTATAGGGGCTGCCTAGAAATCAAAGCCATCTTCACCTCACTTTTTGTTGCCAAATAACTCTCTTTCTTCTCACTATTTTTCTCATTTTTTTTCTCTTCTTTTTGATCTTTATTCTTTCGGCCATCACTTTTTTTTTCACTCTCTTTTTCTTTTTCCTCTTGCATTTTTTTCTCTCTCAATTTAAGTTGATCCTCACTTACTTCTCTTGGAGACAATGGTGTAAGAGTGACCTTGCGGTCTTGGTGCATAAAAGAGAACTTGTTTGTATATCCATCATGGTTGGCCTTTTTATCAAATTGCCAAGGCCTCCCAAGCAACATATGACTTGCCTCCATAGGTACCACATCACATAGAACATTATCATGATACTTTCCAATGGAGAAGCAAACTTCAACTTGCTTGTTCATGGTCATCTCACCAACTTCACTAAGCCATTGGAGTTTATATGGCCGTGGATGTGGTTTAGTCACAAGATTCAATTTAGAAACCATTCTAGCACTAGCAACATTAGCACAACTCCCACCATCAATAATTAAAGAACATACCTTCCCTTGTATCATGCACCTTGTATGGAAGATATTTTCTCTTTGGCTTTCATCATGCTCTTTGACTTGGCTTCCCAAAAGTCTCCTCACCATGAGCAAATCTCCTTCCGGTACTATTTCTCCCTCACTTTCTTCTTCACTAGAGGCCTTGGATTGTGTTACAACTTCATCATTCCTCAATATCATCACTTTTTTACTTGGGCATTGAGATGCAATATGTCCATGACCCAAACATTTGAAGCATTTCACATCACGGTTTCTAGGTGTAGAAGAGGCTTCCATAGGTTTCTTTCCATGTGTGCTAGTCACGGCCTCCTTGGAAGTTGAGGTGCCCTCCTTCTTTGATTTGTCCTTCCAACTTGAAGGTGAAAACTTAGAAGAAGAAGAAGAAGAAAATTTGGACTTCTTCCTCTTAAGTTATTGTTCCACCTTGATAGCTTGTTGGACCAAATCCTCAATCTCCACATAGTTTTGAAGCTCCACTATGTCTTGAATCTCTTGATTTAATCCATGTAAGAACCGAGCCATAGTAGCCTCCCTCTCTTCATGAATGTTGGACCTAATCAAGGCCAATTCCATTTCTTTGTGGTACTCATCAACACTCTTGGATCCTTGGGTCAATCTTTGCAATTTGTTGTGAAGATCTCGATGGTAATGGGATGGCACAAATCTTCTCCTCACGACTTGTTTCATTTCGGCCCAAGTATCAATTGGCTCCTCCTCATACCTTCTTCTTTCTTTTTGCATTTGATCCCACCAAACAAGTGCATAGTCTTTAAATTCAAGAGCGGCTACCTTCACTCTCTTCCTTTCATTGTAGTTGTTGCAATCAAACACTTGCTCCATCTTCATCTCCCACTCCAAGTAGGCTTTGGGATCATTCTTCCCATGGAAGGTAGGAACTTTGATCTTGACTCCTTGAATTCTATCCTCTCTATCACGCCTCCTTCATCTATGTCCTGCTCCTCTAAGTCTTCCTCTTTCACTTTCATTTCCACTTGACTCATCACGGGTTTAAAGGTTGGCAAGTTGTCTATCATAATTTGCTTGCATTGCCTCCATTTGCCTTGTAAGGGTGCGGATTTGATTAGTCATCCTAGATTGGAGAATTACGGACCTTGGAGAAAGAGGTGGGCTATCTGCCATCACTTGAAACAAAAGATTAAATATAACAAGAATTTTAAACTTCTCTCCACACTCCCTCAAATGTGTCACTCAAAATTGTGATACACGATCAATTGGGCTTTTTCCACACAATATGTAATTTTGCACTCTTGCCTTTTTCCTCTCAAAATGTCCTCTTATAGTTCTTAAAGGAGTCAACCTCCAATCCACACAAAATGTCCAAAACCAAATAATAATATTCCACAAGGCTTATCAAGAACAAAGGAAAGGCAAGACAAGGAAAAGCTTTCACAAGAATACAAACAAGAATGAAGGAAACTTTGTCATGAACACAATTTGCCCAAATAAGATTTTTGTTTTCCTATTCTTTCTCTGTTTTTTTTTTGCGCTGTTTTTTTTTTTTTTTACACTTCCATGAAGAGAAAAACACTTGCAAACTTGTTTTGGGGCAGAAACATAAAAGCAACGAAAATTCCCTTCAAAATAGAATCAAAGTAATATTTGGATAGAAAAGAAGAAAGGTTGAAGATGAAGAATAAGAAGAAAATTGAAGAACAAAACACAAAAATAATTCAACCAAACCTGAGCATTGATACCACTTGATGACAACCAAATTAGTGGGTTGCCTTGTTGATGATCTTAGGTTGAATTATCAAGCACAATTGATGAGACTTCCGTAGAAACTTAAGAAAACATGTAGTGTTCAATTCAAGAAATAAAGAAAGAAGAAAATGGATGGAGATGAGAAAGGGGGAGAGGCGCCACAAATCCAAGGGGATATGATAGGCCTAGTGAAGAACGCCACAAAAGTCTTAGACTCTTGATAAGATCTGATATGATCTTGAATTCATTAAGCATGTGGAAGGAAAACTACAAGGATTTTATTATTTTAAAATTCAAAGTGTCTTGAAGAACCATGATGATGAAGGGCGTGTGCTACTTGGAAGCCCATTTACTAGTCTCATTTATAATTAAATAAAATGTAATAGGCTATTTGTGGATCCAATTTTGGGGGATCTTCACTTTGGTGTCCATGAAGTGTGGGCTACACTAAATTTTTACGATGACCAAGCCCAATTCATGAGGATGCACGAAATTGGAAGCTTCTAGGAGGGCAACCTTTGACTTGCATGCCTAGGTAACTCCTTTAGAAGTTACGGAACCACTTTTTATTAGTCACTTAAGTAGGATAGTAATTTAGCCACTTAGTGGATTAGTAAATGCTTTTATTACACCACTTAGTGGTATAGTCATGAAAGGGGATTTGTCATCTAGTGATGACCTTTTGTATGCACCCCTCCATCTCCTATATAATTCGAATATGATGAATGGGAAAAAAAAAAAACTAAGAAGTTGATTTTGGATTGAATCCAATTGTGAGGGTTGTGGCTCTCTAAGGTTCTTGATTGAGCCACGCCCTTGATCTTATCAAGAGTCCAAGACTTTTGTGGCGATCTTCACTAGGCTTATCAAATCCCCTTGGATTTGTGGCACCTCTCCTCTTTTCTCATCTCCATCCATTTTCTTGTTTCTTTCTTTCTTGAATTGAATACTACATGTTTTCTTAAGTTTCTATGGAAGTCTCATCAATTGTGCTTGATAATTCAACCTAAGATCTTTAACAAGGCAACCCACTATTTTGGTTGTCATCAAGATCAAAGGGGGTGGCTCAATCAAGAACCTAAGAGAGACAAAACCCTCACAATTGGATTCAATCCAAAATCAACTTCTTAGTTATCTTTCCATTCATCATACTCGAATTATATAGGAGATGGAAGGGTGCATACAAAAGGTCATCACTAGATGACAAAACCCCTTTCATGACTATGCCACTAAGTGGTGTAATAAAAGCATTAACTAATCCACTAAGTGGCTAAATTACTATCCTACTTAAGTGACTAATAAAAAGTGATTCCATAACTTCTAAAGGAGTAACCTAGGCATGCAAGCCAAAGGTTGCCCTCCTAGAAGCTTCCAATTTCGTGCATCCTCATGAGGTGGGCTTGGTCATCATACAAATTTAGTATAGCCCATACTTCATGGACACGAAAGTGAAGTTCCCCCAAAATTGGATCCACACAAAGTCTTTTACACTTTATTCAACTAGAATAAAACTAGTAAATGGACTTTCAAGAAGCTCACGCCCATCAACATCATATGTCTTCAAGATGGATGAGACAAGTAACCAATTTGGGCTCCACTCCATCAAGACTTAAACTTGGGCTTGTTTCCGTCAAGGTTGTCCCCACTTGGTTTAAGACTTCTTGAGCTTTCTTGATCCTAGCTCTTGTCATGGGTCCACCAAGTCCTTGTAGTGTTCCTTGGTCCAAGCTCCATAGTGGGCTCACATCACTACTCTTAGCTCACACTTCTCAAGCTTGGATAAATTCAATTCATTCGTCAAAACGTGATTCAAATATGTTACAAACACCTATTTATATGAAACAACAAAATGGATGGGAGCTCATTCAACAGCCTCGCGCCTCCTTCTAGCTATGTGGGCATCCATGACTTAATCCTAAGCCCAATTACAAGCCTAATTAAGTCCTAATACAAATTAAACTCAAAGTCCTAATATTATTACAAACATGTAAATGAAACTCCTAATCCTAGGTCGTCCAATGACGGTCGTGAACTGCATTTTCGAGTTGGAGAGTGACTTTGCTTATTCATCCACTTTAGCTTCATGGCTTGCCTCTTGCAATGATTTTAGGATCACACCATCCCCACCTTCTTGAAGACAGTTCGACCTCGAGTTGAAGACCTCCGTGCCTACATTAAAAGTGAAAACCGTAGTTTTTCCCCTTCTAGTTCTTCAAAGTTAAGGTAAGGCTAAGTGTACATCCCACCCTCCGGGGTCAAATAAAAAATGAAAGAACTCTTCACACGTAAGGTTGTAAAGCTAAAACAGTGAAATGGAATGAAAGTACACGAGTTATACCTTTTGAAGATTGATGCAACCACCTTACTTACCTTCGGTTCATGACATAGGAACATCGTGCTTGTCCTCCCAGTTGTTTTCATTCGTTAACATAGGTTGAATTCTCAAGTTTTGGGCTATTGTCCCTCACATCAACATAAGTAATTGGTGTTCTTGGGGTTGTAAAACAACCCTCTAAATTTTCATGGGATGCACCACATTCAAGTTTATACGATGGTTAAGAAACAAGTAAAGCATAGATGGGTGCATTATTAAGCATTTCAAACATTTCTGTATGCAATCCTTGAAAACTTAATGCAAATCTGAAAGAGATTAAAGATGCCATCATATTTTCTTTATTTGGAAATGTGCACTCGGTTTTGGAGTTGAATTGCATAGGGCAAGGAAATAGCAACAAGTGCATCAACACATAGGCTCTAGAATTGTTTCTTCAAAACAAATGTTGAGAGTTATGCAAATCATTAAACAAGTATGCAAATATAGTGAGTGAAAGAGAAGAGTAAGAACCAAGCAAGTTACCAAGTAACATAGAGTTAGAATGTCTATGTTTTTGTATACTCACGCATGGCAAACCTTGGTTCGCTTCCTTGTAATGCACAAACTCAATTTCCTCACCTTCTTTTATCTGCTTTTCTTTTTAGTGTCACTATCATCGAATTCTATCTCCTTTTTTGTTATGAACAAGCTCTCCACTTTCCTCTCTACTTTTGCCTCAACGTCTTTATTCACACTTGTCTTCTCTTTCTTCTATTAGAATTGCTGAAGCTTTTATCTTCTTCTATTACAGTACTTCATGCTTCAGGACTTCATAGAAAAGGGTACCCTATTTTCTGGTCAAGCTTGGACTTTCAATATCTTAATATTTCATTCAAAATTACTTCTCCAACCTTTATAATGTTTGTATTCTAAATAGACGCTTGATTAGATTCACCGGACGCTTCTTAAATTAGCTAAGGCGCTTGATTATCCACTGAGCACATTCACAAGGCTGTTTAACTCGTAGCATTCTTAGCAGTTAGCGTATTATGCTTCTTTGACTCTCTTAATGCATGAATTAGGATTCGATGTCTTCATGAAACTTCTAGATACGAATATAGCTTTAATGAGACACCGGTTTCATTCAATTTGAACACCTACAACTCAATATATCATCATCAGACGCTACAATGGTCTGACTGTCAGGAATAACATCACGTCACCAACTCACGGATGCAATTTGACAAAGATAGATATCGATTTCGCACTGCACCTCTTCATGAGAGTAGCGGATATTTCTCTAAGCCTTCCACCGATACCAAGACCAATGCTTTTGCACACCTAATGCTCCAGAAATTGTCAGCAGACGCTTGCATGTTCTGATTGTTCCGAACAGTATCATATCTCAAGCTTGAAGAAGGAATTTCACTCAGATCGAGATTGGTTCAGATCTTGACTTCTCCAAGAAACATGTATTTATTTATCTTATCTTTCTAACAAAACCAATGTCACTTCATTTCGACTAGCGTACCTCAAAATACGATGTATCGGGCGCTTGATTATCGGCAGCAGGCGCTTGACTTCAATCTTCAGTGTTTCTGCTTTTGTAGGTTGTCTACTTTTGTCTTTATTCACGCTTGTCTTCTCTTTATTCTATTAGAATTGCTGAAGCTTTTGTGTTCTTCTATTACAGTACTTCATGCGTCAAGACTTTATAGAAAATTGTACCTTATTTTCTGGTCAAGCTTGGACTTTGAATATCTTAATACTTCAATCAAAATTACTTCTCCAGCCTTCATAATGTTTTGTATTCTGAATAGACGCTTGATTAGCTTCGCTGGACGCCTCTTAAATTAGCTAAGGTGCATGGTTATCCACTAGGCACATTCACAAGGCTGTTTACCTCGTTGCATTCTGACCAGTGAGCGTATTATGCTTCTTAGAACCCTTTAATGGCCGAATTTGGATTCGATGTTTTCATGAAACTTGTAGATATGGATATTAGCTTTAATGAGACGCTAGTTTCATCCAATTCGGACACCTACAACTCAATATATGGCCATCAGACGCTACAAAGGTATGACTGTCAGGAACAACTTCACGTCACCAACTTACGGATGCAATTTAACAAAGATAGAGATCGATTTCGCTCTTGTGCTATTCATGGGAGTTGCGGATATTTCTCTAAGCCTCCCAAATATACCAAGATCGATATTTTTAAACCCCTAAAGCTCCAGAAATTGTAAGCAAACGCTTGCATGTTCTGATTGTCACGAATATTACCACATCTCAAGCTTGAAGAAGGAATTTTTTTCAGATAGAGATTGGTTCAGATCTCGAGATCTGTAGGAAACATGTAGGTATTTCTATTATCTTTCCCACAAAGCCAAGATCACTTCATTTCGACGAGCGTACCTCAAAATACGACGTTTCGAACACTTCATTGTCGGTAGCAGGCGCTTGACTTCAATCTTCAATGGTTTTGCTTTTGCAGCTTTTGTGCCTTTGTCCTTATTCATATTGGTCTTCTATTTCTTCTAATAGAATTGCTGAAGCTTTTGTGTTCTCCTATTACAATGCTTCATGCTTCAGGACTTTATAGAAAATGGTACCTTATTTTCTGGTAAAGCTTGGACTTTGAATTTCTTAATACTTCATTCAAAATTAGCCTTCATAATGTTTTGTATTCTGAATAGACGCTTGATTAGCTTCGCTGGACGACTCTTAAATTAGCTAAGGTGCGTGGTTATTCACTGGGCACATTCATAAGGCAGTTTACCTCGTTGCATTCTGACCAATGAGCGTATTATGCTTCTTAGACCCTTTTAATGGCCGAATTAGGATTCGATGTTTTCATGAAACTTGTAGATATGGATATTAGCTTTAATGAGACACTGGTTTCATCCAATTCGAATGCCAACAACTCAATATATGGCCATCAGACGCTACAAAGGTTTGACTGTAAGGAACAACATCACGTCACCAACTCACGGATGCAATTTGACAAAGATAGATATCGATTTCGCACTGCACCTCTTCATGAGAGTTGCGGATATTTCTCTAAGCCTTCCAACGATACCAAGACCGATGCTTTTGCACACCTAATGCTCCAGAAATTGTCAGCAGATGCTTGCATCTTCTGATTGTCCCGAACAGTATCATATCTCAAGCTTGAAGAAGGAATTTCACTCAGATCGAGATTGGTTCAGATCTTGACTTCTCCAGGAAACATGTATTTATTTATCTTATCTTTCTAACAGAACCAATATCACTTCATTTCGACTAGCTTATCTCAAAATACGACGTTTCAGGCGCTCGATTATCGGCAGCAGACGCTTGACTTCAATCTTCAGTGTTTTTGCTTTTGCAGCTTTTGTACTTTTGTCTTTATTCACGCTTATCTTCTCTTTCTTCTATTAGAATTGCTGAAGCTTTTGGGTTGTTCTATTACAGTACTTCATGCTTCAAGACTTTATAGAAAATGGTACCGTATTTTCTGGTCAAGCTTGGACTTCGAATATCTTAATACTTTATTCAAAATTACTTCTCCAGCCTTCACAATGTTTTGTATTCTGAATAGATGCTTGATTAGCTTCACTGGACGCCTCTTAAATTAGCTAAGGTGAGTGGTTATCCACTGGGCACATTCACAAGGCTGTTTACCTCGTTGCATTCTGACCAGTGAGCGTATTTTGCTTCTTAGACCCTCTTAATGGCCGAATTAGGATTCGATGTTTTCATGAAACTTGTAGATATGGATATTAACTTTAATGAGACAATGGTTTCATCCAATTCGGACGCCAACAACTCAATATATGGCTATCCGACGCTACAAAGGTTTGGCTATCAGGAACAACATCAGGTCACCAAATTACGGATGCAATTTGACAAAGATAGAGATCGATTTCGCTCTTGTGCTCTTCATGAGAGTTGTGGATATTTCTCTAAGCCTTCCAACGATACTAAGACAAACTTTTTTGAATACCTAAAGCTCCAGAAATTGTCAGAAGACGCTTGCATGTTCGGATTGTCACGAACAGTACCACATCTCAAGCTTGAAGAAGGAATTTCAGTCAGATAGAGATTGGTTCAGATCTCGAGATTTGTAGGAAACATGTAGGTATTTCTCTTATCTTTCCAATAAAGCCAAGATCCCTTCATTTCGACGAGCGTACCTCAAAATGGGACGCTTCGGATGCTTCATTGTCGGTAGCTGGCGCTTGACTTCAATCTTCAGTGGTTTTGCTTTTTCAGCTTTTGTGCTTTTGTCTTTATTCACACTTGTCTTCTCTTTCTTCTATTGGAATTGCTGAAGCTTTTGTCTTCTTCTATTACAGTGCTTCATGCTTCAGGACTTTATAGAAAAGGGTACCCAATTTTCTGGTCAAGCTTGGACTTTCAATATTTTAATATTTCATTCAAAAGTACTTCTCCAGCCTTTATAATGTTTGTATTCAAAATAGACGCTTGATTAGATTCACCGGACGCTTCTTAAATTAGAAAAGGCGCTTGATTATCCACTGGGCACATTCACAAGGCTGTTTAACTAGTAGCATTCTTAGCAGTTAGCGTAATATGCTTCTTTGACCCTCTTAATGTACGAGTTACGATTCGATGTCTTCATGAAACTTGTAGATACGGATATTAGCTTTAATGAGACACCGGATTCATCCAATTAGGACGCCTTCAACTCAATATATCATCATCAGACACTACGAGGGTATGACTGTCAGGAACAACATCACGTCACCAAATTACGGATGCAATTTGGCAAAGTAGATATCGATTTCGCTCTGGACCTCTTCATGAGAGTTGCAGATATTTCTCTAAGCCTTCCAACGATACCAAGATCGATGCTTTTGAACACCTAATGCTCCAGAAATTGTCAGCAGACGCTTGCATGTTCTGGTTGTCCCGAACAGTATCACATCTCAAGCTTGAAGAAGGAATTTCACTCAGATCCAGATTGGTAGATCTTGACTTCTCCAGGAAACATGTATTTATTTATCTTATCTTTCTAACAAAACCAATATCACTTCAATTCGACTAGCGTACCTCAAAATACGATGTTTCGGGCGCTTGATTATCGGCAGCAGGCGCTTGACTTCAATCTTCAGTGTTTCTGCTTTTGCAGGTTTTCTACTTTTGTCTTTATTCACGCTTGTCTTCTCTTCCTTCGATTAGAATTGATGAAGCTTTTGTGTTCTTCTATTATAGTACTTCGTTCTTCAAGACTTTATAGAAAATGGTACCTTATTTTCTGGTCAAGCTTGGACTTTGAATATCTTAATACTTTATTCAAAATTACTTCTCCAGCCTTCATAATGTTTTGTATTCTGAATAGATGCTTGATTAGCTTCGCTGGACGCCTCTTAAATTAGCTAAGGTGCGTGGTTATCCACTAGGCACATTCACAAGGCTGTTTACCTCGTTGCATTCTGACCAGTGAGCGTATTTTGCTTCTTAGGCCCTCTTAATGGCCGAATTAGGATTCGATGTTTTCATGAAACTTGTAGATATGGATATTAGCTTTAATGAGACACTAGTTTCATCCAATTCGGACACCTACAACTCAATATATGGCCATCAGAAACTACGAAGGTATGACTGTCAGGAACAACATCTCGTCACCAACTTACGAATGCAATTTGACAAAGGTAGAGATCGATTTCGCCCTTGTGCTATTCATGAGAGTTGCGGATATTTCTCTAAGCCTCCCAACTATACCAAGATTGATGTTTTTGAACCACTAAAGCTCCAGAAATTGTCAGCAGACGTTTGCATGTTCTGATTGTCAAGAACATTGCCACATCTCAAGCTTGAAGAAGGAATTTTTGTCAGATAGAGATTGGTTCAGATCTTGAGATCTGTAGGAAACATGTAGGTATTTCTCTTATCTTTCCCACAAAGCCAAGGTCAATTCATTTCGACGAGCGTACCTCAAAATACGACGTTTCGGACACTTCATTGTTGGCAGCAGGCGCTTGACTTCAATCTTCAGTGGTTTTGCTTTTGCAGCTTTTGTGCTATTGTCCTTATTCACACTGGTCTTCTATTTCTTCTAATAAAATTGCTTAAGCTTTTGTGTTCTTCTATTACAGTACTTCATGCATCAGGACTTCATAGAAAATGGTACCTTATTTTCTGGTCAAGCATGGACTTTGAATATCTTAATACTTCATTCAAAACTATTTCTCCAGCCTTCATAATGTTTTGTATTCTGAATAGACGCTTGATTAGCTTCGCTGGACGGCTCTTCAATTAGCTAAGGTGCGTGGTTATCCACTAGGCACATTCACAAGGCTGTTTACCTCGTTGCATTCTGACCAGTGAGCGTATTATGCTTCTTAGACCCTCTTAATGGCCGAGTTTGCGTGAAACTTGTAAATATGGATATTAGCTTTAATGAGACACTAGTTTCATCCAATTCGGACACCTACAACTCAATATATGGCCATCAGACGCTACAAAGGTATGACTGTCAGGAACAACATCACGTCACCAACTTACGGAGGCAATTTGACAAAGATAGAGATTGATTTCGCTCTTGTGCTATTCATGAGAGTAGCGGATATTTCTCTAAGCCTCCCAACTATACCAAGATTGATGTTTTTGAACCACTAAAGCACCAGAAATTGTCAGTAAACGCTTGCATGTTCTGATTGTGATGAACATTACCACATCTCAAGCTTGAAGAAGGAATTTTAATCAGATAGAGATTGGTTCAGATCTTGAGATCTGTCGAAAACATGTAGGTATTTCTCTTATCTTTCCCACAAATCCAAGATCACTTCATTTCGACGAGCGTACATCAAAATACGACGTTTCGAACACTTCATTGTCGGCAGCAGGCGCTTGACTTCAATCTTCAGTGGTTTTGCTTTTGCAGCTTTTGTGCTTTTGTCCTTATTCACACTGGTCTTCTATTTCTTCTAATAGAATTGCTGAAGCTTTTATGTTCTTTTATTACAGTACATGATGCTTCAAAACTTTATGGAAAATGGTACCTTATTTTCTGGTAAAGCTTGGACTTTGAATATCTTAATACTTCATTCAAAATTACTTCTCCAGCCTTCATAATGTTTTGTATTTTGAATAGACGCTTGATTAGCTTCGCTAGACGAGTCTTAAATTAGCTAAGGTGCGTGGTTATCCACTGGGCACATTCATAAGGCTGTTTACCTCGTTGCATTCTGTCCAGTGAGTGTATTATGCTTCTTAGACCCTCTTAATGGCCGAATTAGGATTCGATGTTTGCATGAAACTTGTAGATATGGATATTAGCTTTGATGAGAAACTAGTTTCATCCAATACGAATGCCCACAACTTAATATATGGCCATCTGACCCTACAAAGGTATGACTGTCAGGAACAACATCACATCACTAACTTAAGGATGCAATTTGACAAAGATAGAGATCGATTTCACTCTTGTGCTCTTCATGAGAGGTGCGTATATTTGTCTAAGCCTTCCAACGATACCAAGATCGATGTTTTTGAATACCTAAAGTTCCATAAATTGTTAGCAGACTCGTGCATGTTCTGATTGTCACGAACAGTACCACATCTCAAGCTTGAAGAAGGAATTTCAGTCAGATAGAGATTGGTTCAGACTCGAGATTTGTATGAAACATGTAGATATTTCTGTTATCTTTCCAATAAAGCCAAGATCCCTTCATTTCGACGAGCGTACCTCAAAATGCGACGCTTCGGACGCTTCATTGTCGGTAGCTGGCGCTTGACTTCAATCTTCAGTGGTTTTGCTTTTGCAGATTTTGTGCTTTTGTCTTTATTCGCACTTGTCTTCTCTTTCTTCTATTAGAATTGCTGAAGCTTTTGTCTTCTTCTATTACAGTACTTCATGCTTCAGGACTTTATAGAAAAGGGTACCCTATTTTCTGGTCAAGCTTGGACATTCAATATCTTAATATTTCATTCAAAATTACTTCTCCAGCCTTTGTAATGTTTGTATTCTAAATAGACGCTTGATTAGATTCACCGGACGCTTCTTAAATTAGCAAAGGTGGTTGATTATCCACTGGGCACATTCACAAGGCTGTTTAACTAGTAGCATTCTTAGCAGTTAGCGTATTATGCTTCTTTGACCCACTTAATGCACGAATTACGATTCGATTTCTTCATGAAACTTGTAGATACGGATATTAGCTTTAATGAGACACCGGTTTCATCCAATTAGGACACTTACAACTAAATATATCATCATCAGACACTACAAAGTTATTACTGTCAGGAACAACATCACGTCATCAAATTACGGATGCAATTTGACAAAGTAGATATCGATTTCGCTCTGGACCTCTTCATGAGAGTTGCAGATATTTCTCTAAGCCTTCCAACGATATCAAGATCGATGCTTTTGAACACCTAATGCTCCAGAAATTGTCAGCAGACGCTTGCATGTTCTGATTGTCTCGAACAGTATCACATCTCAAGCTTGAAGAAGGAATTTCACTCAGATCCAGATTGGTTTAGATCTTGACTTCTCCAGGAAACATGTATTTATTTATCTTATCTTTCTACCAAAACCAATATCACTTCATTTCGACTAGCGTACCTCAAAATACGATGTTTCCGGCGCTTGATTATCGGCAGTAGGCGCTTGACTTCAATCTTCAGTGTTTCTGCTTTTGCAGGTTTTCTACTTTTGTCTTTATTCACGCTTGTCTTCTCTTTCTTCTATTAGAATTGCTGAAGCTTTTGTGTTCTTCTTGTGAATATATGCCTTGACAGGATTAATCTTGTTTTTGATGATTGACAAAAGGATCCGGAAAGTCAAGTATACAAAAAGTGGAAAAGAAGATCAAGGAGATCAAGTGCTTCAAGACTGGGTTATGGGAATTTTTATTTCTTGTAATCGGTGTTTATTCGGATCTTTTTGTAAATGGTTCTAAAGCTCTCATATTTAAAATCAATCACACACACACATTACGATAACGCAAAAGGCTTTTACTAAAAATAATAGGAATTTCATTATAACCGTTAAGTTTTCAAACAAAATAATGCACATAATCGATTATTCATATGTCATAATCGATTACACTCAAATCAGGGAAGTCATAATCGATTATGGATATGTCATAATCGATTACACTCAAAACAGAGAAGTCATAACTAATCGATTATGCTGCGAAAGTAAATCAGCGCGTTTTTTCTCAAGGGATAATCGATTAGGACATACCATAATCGATTATGAAGCGACTGCCTTGTTCTTTAAATGGGCTTAACCTAATTCCTATGGGCTTAAAAGTTTTTCTATAAATAGGAATGCCAAGGCAACTCTAAAACACACGAATCCTATTGCGCTCTGAAACTCTGTTTATTTTATTACTTACTCTCACATATTCACTTTTGATTATTTTTTGAATAAAGAGCTTTACATATCATATAGTTTGAACTGTACTTTGAGCTTCAATTTGTAATCTTTATCTGCACTACTTGAGTTCTACATTCTTCTTCTACTTCTTCTTGCTCTTGGGTGTGAATCCCTTTTTCCTTAAAGAGAAACAATATCTCTTGAACTTGAGGCTCTTGCACAAAGGGAGGTGATATCCCATTATTTTGTGTGAAGAGTGCTCTTGGTTTGTAAAGATTTCTAGCTGCACCTGATTTAAAAGCTAGTTATTGAGTGAAATCCCTTGGTGTTTGACCTTGGGGACTGGACGTAGACCACAGGGTATTTAGTGGCCGAACCAGGATAAATCTGCGGCTCTCTATCTATCCTTTCATTATTGTCTTCTACCTTACAGCAATTTAATTTATCGCATTTATTTTATTGCAATTTAATTTATCGCAATTTATTTTATTGCAATTTAATTTATCACATTTACTTTATTGCAATTTAATTTAAGCGATTTATTTTATTGCTATTTAATTTCTAGAATTTATTATTCAAGCAATTTACTTTATAGCGCTTCTAATTTCAGTCATTTATCTTCAAGCGCCGTAATTACAAAAAGTTTTTCAAATACACATATCACATACAATTCACCCCCCTCTTGTGTTTGAAGTCACTTGTCAACACTTCTATTACAGTACTTCATGCTTCAAGACTTTATAGAAAATGGTACCTTATTTTCTGGTCAAGCTTGGACTTTGAATATCTTAATACTTCAATCAAAATTACTTCTCCAGCCTTCATAATGTTTTGTATTCTGAATAGACGCTTGATTAGCCTTGCTGGACGCCTCTTAAATTATCGAAGGTGCGTGGTTATCCACTAGGCACATTCACAAGGTTGTTTACCTCGTTGCATTCTGACCAGTGAGCGTATTATGCTTCTTAGACCCTCTTAATGGCCGAATTAGGATTCGATGTTTTCATGAAACTTGTAGATATGGATATTAGCTTTAATGAGACACTAGGTTCATCCAATTCAGACACCTACAACTCAATATATGGCCATCAGACGCTACAAAGGTATCACTGTCAGGAACAACATCACGTCACTAATTTACGAATGCAATTTGACAAAGATAGAGATCGATTTCGCTCTTATGCTATTCATGGGAGTTGCGGATATTTCTATAAGCCTCCCAACTATACCAAGATCGATGTTTTTGAACACCTAAAGCTCCAGAAATTGTTAGCAGACGCTTGCATGTTCTGATTGTCACGAACAGTACCACATCTCAAGCTTGAAGAAGGAATTTTAGTCAGATAGAGATTGGTTCAGATCTCGAGATCTGTCGAAAACATGTAGGTATTTCTCTTATCTTTCCCATAAAGCCAAGATCACTTCATTTCGACGAGCGTACCTCAAAATACGACGTTTCGGACACTTCATTGTCGGCAGCAGGCGCTTGACTTCAATCTTCAGTGGTTTTGCTTTTGCAGCTTTTGTGCTTTTGTCCTTATTGACACTGGTCTTCTATTTCTTCTAATAGAATTGCTGAAGCTTTTGTGTTCTTCTATTACAGCACTTCATGCTTCAGGACTTTATAGAAAACGGTACCTTATTTTCTGGTCAAGCTTGGACTTTGAATATCTTAATACTTCATTCAAAATTACTTCTCCAGCCTTCATAATGTTTTGTAATCTGAATAGACGCTTGATTAGTTTCGCTGGACGCCTCTTAAATTAGCTAAGGTGCGTGGTTATCCACTGGGCACATTCACAAGGCTGTTTACCTCGTTGCATTCTCACCAGTGAGCGTATTATGCTTCTTAGACCCTCTTAATGGCCGAATTAGGATTCGATGTTTTCATGAAACTTGTAGATATGGATATTAGCTTTAATGAGACACTAGTTTCATCCAATTCGGATGACCACAACTCAATATATGGCCATCAGACCCTACAAAGGTATGACTGTCAGGAACAACATCACATCACTAACTTACGGATGCAATTTGACAAAGATAGAGATCGATTTCGCTCTTGTGCTCTTCATGAGAGTTGCGTATATTTGTCTAAGCTTTCCAACAATACCAAGATCGATGTTTTTGAATACCTAAAATTCCAGAAATTGTCAGCAGACGCTTGCATGTTCTGATTGTCACGAACAGTACCATATCTGAAGCTTGAAGAAGGAATTTTAGTCAGATAGAGATTGGTTCAGATCTCGAGATTTATCGGAAACATGTAGGTATTTCTCTTATCTTTCCAATAAAGCCAAGATCCCTTCATTTCGACGAGCGTAGCTCAAAATGCGACACTTCGGACTGTTCATTGTCGGTAGCTGGCGCTTGACTTCAATCTTCAGTGGTTTTGCTTTTGCAGCTTTTGTGCTTTTTTTTTTATTCACACTTGTCTTCTCTTTCTTCTATTAGAATTGCTTGCTGAAGCTTTTGTGTTCTTCTATTACAGTACTTCATGCATCAGGACTTTATAGAAAATGTTACTTATTTTCTAGTCAAGCTTGGACTTTGAATATCTTAATACTTCATTCAAAATTACTTCTCCAGCCTTCATAATGTTTTGTATTCTGAATAGACGCTTGATTTCTTTCACAGGATGCCTCTTAAATTTTCCAAGGTGCGTGGTTTTCCACTAGGCACATTCACAAGGTTATCAAACTAGTAGCATTCTAACCAGTTAGCGTATTATGCTTCTTTGATCCTCTTAATGGCCGAATTAGGATTCGATGTCATAATGAAACTAGTAGATATGGATATTAGCTTAAAAGAGACACCGGATTCATCCAATTCAGATACCTATCGCTCAATATATGGCCATCAGACGCTACAGAGGTATGACTGTCAAGAACAATATCATGTCAAAAACTTACGGATGCAATTTGACAAAGATAGAGATCGATTTCACTCTTGGCGTCTTCTGAGAGTTGTAGTTATTTCTATGCTTTCCAACGATACCAAGATCGATGCTTTTGAACACCTAAAGCTCCAAAAATTGTCAGCAGACGCTTGCATGTTCTAATTGTCATGAACAGTATCACTCTCAAGCTTGAAGATGGAATTTCACTCAGATCGGGATTGGTTCAGATCTCGACTTCTCCAAGAAACATGAAGGTATTTTTCTTATCCTTCTAACAAAACCAAGATCACTTCATTTCGACGAGCGTACCTCAAAATACGACGTTTCAGACCCTTGATTATCGACAGTAGGCGCTTGACTTCAATCTTCAGTGTTTTTGCTTTTGCAACATTTGTACTTTTGTTTTTATTCATGGTTGTCTTCTCTTTCTTCCATTAGAATTACTGAAGCTTTTGGGTTCTTCTATTACAGTACTTGATGCTTCAGGACTTTATAGAAAATGGAACCTTATTTTCTTATCAAGCTTGGACTTTGAATATCTTAATACTTCATTCAAAATTACTTCTCCAGCCTTCATAATGTTTTGTATTCCGAATGGACACTTGATTAGTTTCACTGGACGCCTCTTAAATTAGCTAATGTGCGTGCTTACCCGCTAGGCACATTCACAAGGCTGTCAAACTAGTAAGAATTCTGAACAGTTAGCGTGTTATGCGTCTTTGACCCTCTTAATGCACGAATTAGGATTCGATGTCTTCATGAAACTTGTAGATACGGATATTAGCTTTATTGATACTCCCGTTTCATCCAATTCGGACACCTACAGCTCAATATATATTATCATCAGACGCTACAAAGGTATGACTGTTAGGAACAACATCACCTCACCAACTTACGGATGCAATTTGACAAAGATAGATATCGATTTTGCTCTTGTCCTCCTCATGAGAGTTGCGGATATTTCTCTAAGCCTTCCAACGATACCCAGATTGATGCTTTTGAACACCTAATGCTCCAGAAATTGTAAGCAGACGCTTGCATGTTCTGATTGTCTTGAACAGTACCACATCTCAAGCTTGAGAAAGGAATTTCAGTCAGACAGAGATTGGTTCAGATCTCGAGATCTGTACGAAACATGTAGGTATTTCTCTTATCTTTCCAACAAAGCCAGGAACACTTCATTTCGATGAGCATACCTCAAAATACGACGCTTTGGATGCTTCATTGTCGGTAGCTGGCGGTTGACTTCAATCTTCAGTGGTTTTGTTTTTTCAGCTTTTGTGCTTTTGTCTTTATTCACACTTGTCTTCTCTTTCGTCTATTAGAATTGCTGAAGCTTTTGTATTCTTCTATTATAGTACTTCATGCTTCAGGACTTTATAGAAAAGGGTACCCTATTTTCTAGTCATGCTTGGACTTTCAATATCTTAATATTTCATTCAAAATTACTTCTCCAGCCTTTATAATGTTTGTTTTCTAAATAGACGCTTGATTAGATTCACCGGACACTTCTTAAATTAGCAAAGGCCCTCGATTATCCACTGGGCACATTCACAAGGCTGTTTAACTCGTACCATTCTTAGCAGCTAGCGTATTATGCTTCTTTGACCCTCTTAATGCACGAATTAGGATTCGATGTCTTCATGAAACTTGTAGATACAGATATTAGCTTTAATGAGATACCGATTTCATCTAATTCGGACACCTAAACTCAATATATCATCATCAGAAGCTACAAAGGTATGACGGTCAGGAACAACATCACATCACCAACTTACGGATGCAATTTGACAAAGGTAGATATCAATTGCGCCCTGCACCTCTTCATAAGAGTTGCGGATATTTCTCTAAGCCTTCCAACGATACCATGATCGATGCTTTTGAACACCTAATGCTCCAGAAATTGTCAAGAGACGCTTGCATGTTCTGATTGTCCCGAACCGTATCACATCTCAAGCTTGAAGAAGGAATTTCACTTAGATCGAGATTGGTTCAGATCTTGACTTCACCAGGAAACATGTATTTATTTATCTTATCTTTCTAAAAAAAGTAATATCACTTCATTTCGACTAGCATACCTCAAAATACGACATTTCGGGCACTTGATTATCGGTAGCAGGCGCTTGACTTCAATCTTCAGTGTTTTTGCTTTTGCAGCTTTTGTACTTTTGTCTTTATTCACGTTTGTCTTCTCTTTCTTCTATTAGAATTGCTGAAGCTTTTGTATTCTTCTATTACAGTACTTCATGCTTTAGGACTTTATAGAAAATGGCACCTTATTTTCTAGTCAAGTTTGGACTTTCAATATCTTAATACTTCATTCAAAATTACTTCTCGAGCCTTCATATTGTTTTGTATTCTGAATAGACGCTTGACTTGTTTCACTGGATGCCTCTTAAATTAGCTAAGGTGCGTGGTTATCCACTGGGCACATTCACAAGGTTGTTTACCTCGTTGTATTCTTACCAGTGGGCGTATTATGCATTTTAGACCCTCTTAATGGCCGAATTAGGATTCGATGTTTTCATGAAACTTGTAGATATGGATATTAGCTTTAATGAGACACTGGTTTCATCCAATTCGGACGCCTACAACTCAATATATGGCTATCAAACGCTACAATGGTATGACTGTCAGGAAAAACATCATGTCACCAACTTACGGATGCAATTTGACAAAGATAGAGATCGATTTCTCTCTTGTGCTCTTCATGAGAGTTTTGGATATTTCTCTAAGCCTTCCAAAGATACCAAGATCGATGTTTTTGAACTCCTAAAGCTCCAGAAATTGTCAGCAGACGCTTGTATGTTCTGATTGTCATGAACAGTACCACATCTCAAGCTTGAAGAAGGAATTTCAGTCAGATAGAGACTGGTTCAGATATCGCGATCTGTAGGAAACTTATAGGTATTTCTCTTATCTCAGCCACAAAGCCAAGATCACTTCATTTCGACAAGCGTACCTCTAAATACGACGTTTCGGACACTTCATTGTCGGCAGCAGGCGCTTGACTTCAATCTTCAGTGATTTTGCTTTTGCCGCTTTTGTGCTTTTGTCTTTATTCACACTTGTCTTCTATTTCCTCTTTTAGAATTGCTGAAGCTTTTGTGTTCTTCTATTACAGTACTTGATGCTTCAGGACTTCATAGAAAATGGTACCTTATTTTCTGGTCAAGCTTGGACTTTGAATATCTTAATACTTCATTCAAAATTACTTCTCCAGCCTTCATAACGTTTTGTATTCTGAATAGGCGATTGATTAGCTTCACTGGACTCTCTTAAAATAGCTAAGGTGCGTGGTTATCCACTGGGCACATTCACAAGGCTGTTTACCTCATTGCATTCTTACCAGTGAGTGTATTATGCTTTTTAGACCCTCTTAATAGCCGAATTAGGATTCGATGTTTGCAAGAAACTTGTAGATATTGATATTAGCTTTAATGAGACACTGGTTTCATCCAACTCGGACGCATACAACTCAATATATGGCTATCAGACGCTACAAAGGTATGTCTGTCAGGAACAACATCACGTCACTAAGTTACGGAAGCAATTTGACAAAAATAGAGATCGACTTCGCTCTTGTTCTCTTCATTAGAGTTGCAGATATTTCTCTAAGCCTTCCAAAGATACCAAGATCGATGTTTTTGAACACCTAAAGCTCCAGAAATTGTTAGCAGACGCTTGCATGTTCTGATTGTCACGAATAGTACCACATCTCAAGCTTGAAGAAGGAATTTCAGTCAGATAGAGATTGGTTCAGATCTCGAGATCTGTAGGAAACATGTAGGTATTTCTCTTATCTTTCCCACAAAGCCAAGATCACTTCATTTCGACGAGCGTACCTCAAAATTCGACGTTTCGGACACTTCATTGTCAGCAGCAGGTGCTTGACTTCAGTCTTCAGTGGTTTTGCTTGACTTCTTTTCTTCTATTAGAATGGCTGAAGCTTTTGTGTTCTTCTATTATAGTACTTCATGCTTCAGGCTTATTTTCTGGTCAAGCTTAGACTTTGAATATCTGAATACTTTATTCAAAATTACTTCTCCAGCCTTCATAATGTTTTGTATTCTGAATGCATGCTTGATTAGTTTAACTGGACGCCTCTTAAATTAGCTAAGGTGCGTGCCTATCCACTCGGCACATTCACAAGGCTGTCAAACTAGTAGAATTCTGAACAGTTAGCATGTTATGCTTCTATGATCCTTTTAATCGCCGAATTAGGATTCGATGTCTGAATGAAACTTGCAGATATGGATATTAGCTTTAATGAGACACCTGATTCATCCAATTCGGACACCTATAGCTCAATATATGGCCATCAGGCGCTAAAAAGGTATGACTGTCAAGAACAATATCACGTCAAAAACTTACGGATGCAATTTGACAAAGATAGAGGTCGATTTAGCTTTTGACCTCTTCATGAGAGTTGCGGATATTTCTATAAGCCTTCCAACGATACCAAGATCGATGCTTTTGAACACCTAAAGCTCTAGAAATTGTCGGCTGACGCTAGCATGTTCTAATTGTCATGAACAGTATCACTGCTCAAGCTTGAAGATGGAATTTCACTTAGATCGGGAATGGGTCAGATCTCGACTTCTCCAAGAAACATGTAGGTATTTTTCTTATCTTTCTAACAAAACCAAGATCACTACGTTTGGATGAGCGTACCTCAAAATACGACGTTTCGGACCCTTAATTATCGGCAGCAGGCGCTTGACTTCAATCTTCAGTGTTTTTGCTTTTGCAGCATTTGTACTTTCGTTTTTATTCACGCTTGTCTTCTATTAGAATTCCTCAAGTTTTTGTGTTCTTCTATTACAGTACTTGATGATTCAGGACTTTAAAGAAAATGGAACCTTATTTTCTGATCAAGCTTGGTCTTTGAATATCTTAATACTTCATTCAAAATTACTTCTCCAGCCTTCATAATGTTTTGTATTCTGAATAGACGTTTGATTAGCTTCACTGGACGCCTCTCAAACTAGCTAAGGTGCGTGGTTATCCACTGGGCACATTCACAAGGCTATTTACCTCGTTGCATTCTTACCAGTGAGCGTATTATGCTTTTTAGACCCTCTTAATGGCCGAATTAGGATTCGATGTTTTCATGAAACTTGTAGATATGGATATTAGCTTTAATGAGACATTGGTTTCATCCAATTCGGATGCCTACAACTCAATATATGGCCATCAGACGCTACAAAGGTATGACTGTCAGGAACAATATCACGTCACCAACTTATAGATGCAATTTGATAAAGATAGAGATCGATTTTGCTCTTGTGCTCTTCATGAGAGTTGCGGATATTTCTCTACGCCTTCCAATGATCCCAAGATCGATGTTTTTGTACCCCTAAAGCTCCAGAAATTGTCAGCAGACGCTTGCATGTTCTGATTGTCACGAACAGTACCACATCTCAAGCTTGAAGAACGAATTTCAGTCAGACAGAGATTGGTTCAGATCTCGAGATCTGTAGGAAACATGTAGGTATTTCTCTTATCTTTCCAACAAAGCCAGGATCACTTCATTTCGATGAGCATACCTCAAAATACGACACTTCGGATGCTTCATTGTCGGTAGCTGGCGCTTGACTTCAATCTTCAGTGGTTTTGCTTTTGCAGCTTTTGTGCTTTTGTCTTTATTCACACTTGTCTTCTCTTTCGTCTATTAGAATTGATGAAGCTTTTGTCTTCTTCTATTACAGTACTTCATGCTTCAGGACTTTATAGAAAAGGGTACCCTATTTTCTGGTCATGCTTGGACTTTCAATATCTTAATATTTCATTCAAAATTACTTCTCCAGCCTTTATAATGTTTGTATTCTAAATAGACGCTTGATTAGATTCACGGGACGCTTCTTAAATTAGCAAAGGCCCTTGATTATCCACTGGGCACATTCACAAGGCTGTTTAACTCGTAGCATTCTTAGCAGCTAGCGTATTATGCTTCTTTGACCCTCTTAATGCACGAATTAGGATTCGATGTCTTCATGAAACTTGTAGATATAGATTTTAGCTTTAATGAGATACCGGTTTCATCTAATTCGGACACCTAAACTCAATATATCATCATCAGAAGCTACAAAGGTACGACGGTTAGGAACAACATCACATCACCAACTTACGGATGCAATTTGACAAAGGTAGATATCGATTTCGCTCTGCACCTCTTCATTAGAGTTGCGGATATTTCTTTAAGCCTTCCAACGATACCATGATCGATGCTTTTGAACACCTAATGCTACAGAAATTGTCAGCAGACGCTTGCATGTTCTGATTGTCCCCAACCGTATCACATCTCAAGCTTGAAGAAGGAATTTCACTTAGATCGAGATTGGTTCAAATCTTGACTTCACCAGGAAACATGTATTTATTTATCTTATCTTTCTAAAAAAACCAACATCACTTCATTTCGACTAGCATACCTCAAAATACGACGTTTCGAGCGCTTGATTATCGACAGCAGGCGCTTGACTTCAATCGTCAGTGTTTTTGCTTTTGCAGCTTTTGTACTTTTGTCTTTATTCACGTTTGTCTTCTCTTTCTTCTATAAGAATTGCTGAAGCTTTTGTGTTCTTCTATTACAGTACTTCATGCTTCAGAGCTTTATAGAAAATGGCACCTTATTTTCTGTTCAAGATTGGACTTTCAATATCTTAATACTTCATTCAAAATTACTTCTCCAGCCTTCATAATGTTTTGTATTCTGAATAGACGCTTGATTAGCTTCACTGGACGCCTCTTAAATTAGCTAAGGTGCGTGGTTATCCACTGGGCACATTCACAAGGCTGTTTACCTTGTTGCATTCTTACCAGTGGGTGTATTATGCTTTTCAGACCCTCTTAATGGCCGAATTAGGATTCGATGTTTGCATGAAACTTGTAGATATGGATATTAGCTTTAATGAGACACTGGTTTCACCCAATTCGGACGCCTAAAACTCAATATATGGCTATCAAGCGCTACAAAGGTATGACTGTCAGGAACAACATCACGTCAACAAATTACGGATGCAATTTGACAAAGATAGAGATCGATTTCTCTCTTGTGCTCTTCATGAGAGTTGCGGATATTTCTCTAACCCTTCCAAAGATACCAAGATCGATGTTTTTGAACTCCTAAAGCTCCAGAAATTGTCTGCGGACGCTTGCATGTTCTGATTGTCATGAACAGTACCACATCTCAAGCTTGAAGAAGGAATTTCAGTCAGATAGAGACTGGTTCAGATCTCGCGATCTGTAGGAAACTTGTAGGTATTTCTCTTGCCTCAGCCACAAAGCGAAGATCACTTTATTTCGACAA
Organism: Ammopiptanthus mongolicus; assembly: GCA_039655645.1. Classification (NCBI taxonomy): domain Eukaryota; kingdom Viridiplantae; phylum Streptophyta; class Magnoliopsida; order Fabales; family Fabaceae; genus Ammopiptanthus; species Ammopiptanthus mongolicus. The sequence goes on along the minus strand of CM077348.1, from coordinate 52,606,117 downwards.
GCGTACCTCTAAATACGACGTTTCAGACACTTCATTGTCGGCAGCAGGCGCTTGACTTCAATCTTCAGTGGTTTTGCTTTTGTAGCTTTTGTGCTTTTGTCTTTATTCACACTTGTCTTCTCTTTCTTCTTTTAGAATTGCTGAAGCTTTTGTGTTCTTCTGTTATAGTACTTCACGCTTCAGGACTTTATAGAAAATGGTACCATATTTCCTGGTCAAGCGTAGACTTTGAATATCTTAATACGTCATTCAAAATTACTTCTCCAGCCTTCATCATGTTTTGCATTCTGAAAAGACGCTTGAATAGATTATTCACTGGATGCCTCTTAAATTAGCTAAGGTGCGTGGTTATCCGCTGGGCATTTTCACAAGGCTGTCAAACTAGTAGCATTCTGAACAGTTACCGTATTATGCTTCTTTGATCCTCTTAATGGCCGAACTAGGATTCGATGTCATAATGAAACTAGTAGATATGGATATTAGCTTTAAAGAGATACCGGTTTCATCCAATTCGGACTACTATATCTCAATATATGGCCTTCAGACGCTACAAAGGTATGACTATCAGGAACAACATCACGTCACCAATTACGGATGCGATTTAACAAAGATAGAGATCGATTTAGATTTTGACCTCTCCATGAGAGTTGCGGATATTTATATAAGCCTTCCAATGATACCAAGATTGATGCTTTTGAACACCTAAAGCTCCAGAAATTGTCAGGAGACGCTTGCATGTTCTGATTGTCCCGAACAGTATCACATCTCAAGCTTGAAGAAGGAATTTCACTTAGATCGAGATTGGTTCAGATCTGAACATCTGCAAGAAACATGTAGGTATTTCTCTAATCTTTCTATCAAAACCAAGATCACTTCATTTCGACGAGCGTACCTCAAAATACGACGTTTTGGACCCTTGATTATCAGCAGCAGGCGCTTGACTTCAATCTTCAGTGTTTTTGCTTTTGCAGCATTTGTACTTTCGTTTTTATTCACGCTTGTCTTCTATTAGAATTCCTCAAGTTTTTGTGTTCTTCTATTACAGTACTTGATGATTCAGGACTTTAAAGAAAATGGAACCTTATTTTCTGGTCAAGCTTGGTCTTTGAATATCTTAATACTTCATTCAAAATTACTTCTCCAGCCTTCATAATGTTTTGTATTCTGAATATACGCTTGATTAGTTTCACTGGACACCTCTTAAATTATCTAAGGTGTGTGCTTATCCGCTGGGCACATTCACAAGTCTGTCAAACTAGTAGAATTCTGAACAGTTAGCGTGTTATGCCACTTTGATCCTCTTAACGGCCGAAACAGGATTCGATGTCTTAACGAAACTTCAAGATATGGATATTAGCTTTAAAGACACACCAGATTCATCTAATTCGGACATCTATAGCTCAATATATGGCCATCAGACGCTACAAAGGTATGACTGTCAAGAACAATATCACGTCAAAAACTTACGGATGCAATTTGACAAAGATAGAGATCGATTTCACTCTTGGCTTCTTCAAGAGAGTTGTAGTTATTTCTATGCTTTCCAAAGATACCAACATCGATGCTTTTCAACATCTAAAGCTCAAGAAATTGTCAGCAGACGCTTGCATGTTCTGATTGTCATGAACAGTATCACATCTCAAGCTTGAAGAAGGAATTTCACTCAAATCAGGATTGGTTCAGATCTCGACTTCTCCAAGAAACATGTAGGTATTTTTCTTATCTTTCTAACAAAACCAAGATCACTTCATTTCGACTAGCGTACCTCAAAATACGACTTTTCAGACCCTTGATTATCGGCAGTAGGCGCTTGACTTCAATCTTCAGTGTTTTTGCTTTTGCAGCATTTGTGCTTTTGTTTTTATTCACGCTTGTCTTCTCTTTCTTCTATTAGAATTACTGAAGCTTTTGTGTTCTTCTATTACAGTACTTGATGCTTCAGGACTTTATAGAAAATGGAACCTTATTTTCTTGACAACCTTGGACTTTGAATATCTTAATACTTCATTCAAAATTACTTCTCCAGCCTTCATAATGTTTTGTATTCTGAATATTCTTGATTAGTTTCGCTGGACGCCTTTTAAATTAGCTAAGGTGCGTGCTTATCCGCTGGGCACATTCACAAGGCTGTCAAACTAGTAGAATTCTTAACAGTTAGCGTGTTATGCTTCTTTGATCCTCTTAATGGCCGAATTTGGATTCGATGTCTGAATGAAACATGTAGATATGGATATTAGCTTTAAAGAGACACCAGATTCATCTAATTCGGACACCTATAGCTCAATATATGGCCATCAGATGCTACAAAGGTATGACTGTCCAGAACAATATCACGTCAAAAACTTCCGGATACAATTTGACAAGGACAGAGATCGATTTTCCTTTTGACCTCTTCATGAGAGTTGCGGATATTTCTATAAGCCTTCGAGCGATACCAAGATTGATGCTTTCGAACACATAAAGCTCCAGAAATTGTCAGCAGACGCTTGCATGTTCTGATTGTCCTGAACAGTATCACATCTCAAGCTTGAAGAAAGAATTTCACTCAGATCGAGATTGGGTCAGATTTCGACTTCTCCCAGAAACATTTAGGTATTTGTCTTGCCTTTCAAAAAAAACGAAGATCACTTCATTTCGGCGAGCGTACCTCAAAATACGAAGTTTCGGACCCTTGATTATCGGCAGTAGGCACCTGACTTCAATCTTCAGTGTTTTGCTTTTGCAGCATTTGTACTTTTGTTTTTATTCACGCTTGTCTTATCTTTCTTCTTTTAGAATTACTGTAGCTTTTCTGTTCTTCTATTACAGTACTTGATGCTTCAGGACTTTATAGAAAATGGTACCTTATTTTCTGGTCAAGCTTGGACTTTGAATATCTTAATACTTCATTCAAAATTACTTCTCCGGCCTTCATAATGTTTTGTATTCTGAATAGACGCTTGATTAGTTTCAGTGGATGCCTCTTAAATTAGCTAAGGGGCATGCTTATCCGCTGGGCACATTCATAAGGCTGTCAAACTAGTAGAATTCTGAACAGTTAGCGTGTTATGCTTCTTTGATCCTCTTAATGGCCGAATTAGGATTTGATGTCTTAATGAAACTTGTAGACATGGATATTAGCTTTAATGAGACACCAGATTCATCCAATTCGGACTCCTATAGCTCAATATATGGCCATTAGACGCTACAAAGGTATGACTGTCAAGAACAATATCACGTCAAAAACTTACGGATGCAATTTGACAAAGATAGAGATCGATTTCACTCTTGGCGTCTTTATGAGAGTTGTAGTTATTTATATGCTTTCCAACGATACCAAGGTCGATGCTTTTGAGCACCTAAAGCTCCAGAAATTGTCAGCAGACGCTTGCATGTTCTGATTGTCATGAACAGTATCACATCTAAAGCTTGAAGATGGAATTTCACTCAGATCCGGATTGGTTCAGATCTCGACTTCTCTTAGAAACATGTAGGTATTTTTCTTATCTTTCTAACAAAACCAAGATCACTTCATTTCGACGAGCATACCTCAAAATACGACGTTTCGGACCCTTGATTATCGGTAGTAGGTGCTTGACTTCAATCGTTAGTGTTTTTTGCTTTTGCAGCATTTGTACTTTTCTTTTTATTCACGCTTGTCTTCTCTTTATTCTATTAGAATTACTGAAGCTTTTGTGTTCTTCTGTTACAGTACTTGATGCTTCCGAATTTTATAGAAAAAGGCACCTTATTTTCTGGTCAAGCTTGGACTTTGAATATCTTAATACTTCATTCAAAATTACTTCTCCAGCCTTCATAATGATTTGTATTCTGAATAGACGCTCGATTAGTTTCACTGGACACCTCTTAAATTAGCTAAGGTGCGTGCTTATCTGCTGGGCACATTCACAAGGCTGTCAAACTAGTAGAATTCTGAATAGTTAGCGTGTTATGCTTCTTTGACCCTCTTAATGCACGAATTAGGATTCGATGTCTTCATGGAACTTGTAGATACGGATATTAGATTTATTGAGACACCGGTTTCCTCCAATTTGGACACCTAAAGCTCAATATATCATCATCCGACGCTAGAAAGGTATGACTGTCAGGAACAACATCACCTCACCAACTTACGGATTCAATTTGACAAAGATATATATCGATTTCACTCTTGACCTCTTCATGAGAGTTGCGGATATTTCTCTAAGCCTTCCAACGATACCAAGGTCGATGCTTTTTAACACCTAATGCTCCAAAAATGGTCAGCAGATGCTTGCATGTTCTGATTGTCTTAAACAGTACAACATCTCAAGCTTGAAGAAGGAATTTCAGTCCGATAGAGATTGGTTCAGATCTCGAGATCTGCAGAAAACTTGTAGGTATTTCTCTTATCTTTCCAACAAAGCCAAGATCACTTCATTTCGACGAGCGTATCTCAAAATACAACGTTTCAGACACTTCATTATCGGCAGCAGGCGCTTGACTTCAATCTTCAGTGGTTTTGCTTTTGCAGCTTTTGTGCTTTTATCTTTATTCACACTTGTCTTCTGTTTCTTCTATTGGAATTGCTGAAGCTTTTGTCTTCTTCTATTACAGTACTTCATGCTTCAGGAATTTATAGAAAAGGGTACCCTATTTTCTGGTCAAGCTTGGACTTTTGATATCCTAATATTTCATTCAAAATTACTTCTCCAGCCTTTATAATGTTTGTATTGTAAATAGACGCTTGATTAGATTCACCGGATGCTTCTTAAATTAGATAAGGCGCTTGATTATCCACTGGGCACATTCTCAAGGATGTTTAACTCGTAGCATTCTTAGAAGTTAGGGTATTTTGCTTCTTTGTCCTTCTAAATGCACGAATTAGGATTCGATGTCTTCATGAAACTTGTAGACACGGATATTATCTTTAATGAGACGCCGGTTTCATCCAATTCCGACACTTGCAACTCAATATATCATCATCAGACGCTACAAAGGTATGACTGCCAGGAACAACATCACGTCACCAACTTACGGATGCAATTTCACAAAGATTGATATCGATTTCGCTCTAGACCTCTTCATGAGAGTTGCGGATATTTCTCTAAGCCTTCCAACGATACCAAGATCGATGCTTTTGAAAACCTAATGATCCAGAAATTGTCAGCAGACGCTTGCATTTCTAGTTGTCCCGAACAGTACCACATCTCAAGCTTGAAGAAGGAATTTCACTCAGATCGAGATTGGTTCATATCTTGACATCACCAGGAAACACGTATTTATTTATCTTATCTCTCTAACAAAACCAATATCACTTCATTTCGACTAGCATACCTCAAAATACGACGTTTCGGGCCAATTATTATCGGCAGCAGGCGCTTAACTTCAAACTTCAGTGTTTTTGCTTTTGCAGCTTTTGTACTTTTGTCTTTATTCACGCTTGTCTTCTCTTTCTTTTATTAGAATTGCTGAAGCTTTTGCGTTATTCTATTACAGTACTTCATGCTTCAGGACTTTATAGAAAATGGTACCTTATTTTCTTGTCAAGCTTGGACTTTGAATATCTTAATACTTCATTCAAAATTACATCTCCAGCCTTCATAATGTTTTGTATTCTGAATAGACGCTTGATTAGCTTCACTGGACGCCTCTTAAATTAGCTAAGGTGCGTGGTTATCCACTGGGCTCATTCACAAGGCTGTTTACCTCGTTGCATTCTAACCAGTGAGCGTATCATGCTTCTTAGACCCTCTTAATGGCAGAATTAGGATTCGATGTTTTCATGAAACTTGTAGATATGGATATTAGCTTTAATGAGACACTGGTTTCATCCAAATCGGACGCCTAAAACTCAATATATGGCCATCAGACGCTACAAAGGTATGACTGTCAGGAACAACATCCCTTCACCAACTTACGGAAGCAATTTTACAAAGATAGAGATCGATTTCACTCTTGTGCTCTACATGAGTGTAGCAGATATTTCCCTAAGCCTTCCAATGATACAAAGATCGATGTTCTGATTGTCAGCAGAAATTATTAGCAGATGCTTGCATGTTCTGATTGTCACGAACAGTACCACATCTCAAGCTTGAAGAAGGAATTTCAGCCAGATAGAGATTGGTTCAGATCTCGAGATCTGTAGGAAACAAGTAGGAATTTCTCTTATCTTTCCCACAAAGCCAAGATCACTTCATTTCCACCAGCGTACCTCAAAATACGACGTTTCAGACACTTCATTGTCGGCAGCAAGCGCTTGACTTCAATCTTCAGTGGTTTTGCTTTTGCAGCTTTTGTGCTATTGTCCTTATTCACACTTGTCTTCTCTTTCTTCTGTTAGAATTGCTGAAGCTTTTGTGTTCTTCTATTACAGTACTTCATGCTTCAGGACTTTATTGAAAATGGTACCTTATTTTCTGGTCAAGCTTGGACTTTGAATATCTTAATACTTCATTCAAAATTACTTCTCCGGCCTTCGTAATGTTTTGTATTCTGAATAGACGCTTGATTAGCATCACTGGACGCCTCTTAAATTAGCTAAGGTTCGTGGTTATCCACTGGGCACATTCACAAGGCTATTTACCTCGTTGCATTCTGAACAGTGAGCGTATTATGCTTCTTAGACCCTCTTAATGGCCAAATTAGGATTCAATGGTTTCATGAAACTTGTAGATATGGATATTAGCTTTAATGAGACACTGGTTTCATCCAATTCGGACGCCTACAACTCAATATATGGCCATCAAACACTACAAAGGTATGACTGTCAGGAACAACATCACGTCACCAACTTACGGATGCAATTTGACAAAGATAGAGATCGATTTCGCTCTTGTGCTCTTCATGAGAGTTGCGTATATTTCTCTAAGCCTTCCAACGATACCAATATCGATGTTTTTGAACTCCTAAAGCTCCTGAAATTTTCAACAGACGCTTGCATGTTCTGATTGTCACGAACAGTACCACATCTCAAGCTTGAAGAAGGAATTTCAGTCAGATAGAGATTGGTTCATATCTCGAGATCTGTAGGAAACATGTAGGTATTTCTCTTATCTTTCCCACAATGCCAAGATCACTTCATTTCGATGAGCGTACCTCAAAATATGACGTTTCGGACACTTCATTATCGGCAGCAGGCGCTTGACTTCAATCTTCAGTGGTTTTGCTTTTGCAGCTTCTGTGCTTTTGTCTTTATTCACACTTGTCTTCTCTTTCTTCTATTAGAATTGCTGAATCTTTTGTTTTCTTCTATTACAATACTTCATGCATAAGGACTTTATAGAAAATGGTACCTTATTTTTTGGTTAAGCTTGGACTTCGAATATCTTAATACTTCATGCAAAATTACTTCTCCAGCCTTCATAATGATTTGTATTCTGAATAGACGCTTGATTAGCTTCACTGGACGCCCGTTAAATTTGCTAAGGTGCGTGGTTATCCAATGGGCTCATTCACAAGGCTGTCAAACTAGTAGCATTTTGACCAGTTAGCGTATTATGCTTCTTTGATCCTCTTAATGGCCGAATTAGGATTCGATGTCATAATGGAACTAGTAGATATGGATATTAGCTTTAAAGAGACACCGTTTTCATCCAATTCGTACACCTATATCTCAAATATGGCCTTCAGACGCTACAAAGGTATTACTATCAGGAACAACATCACGTCACCAACTTACGGATGCAATTTGACAAAGATAGAGATCGATATAGCTTTTGACCTCTTCATGACAGTTAGGGATATTTCTATAAGCCTTCCAACGATACCAAGATCGATGTTTTTGAACACCTAAAGCTCCAGAAATTGTCAGCAGACGCTTACAGGTTCTGATTGTCCCAAACAGTATCACATCTCAAGCTTGAAGAAGGAATTTCAGTAAGATCGAGATTGGTTCAGATCTCGACTTCTCCAAGAAACATGTAGGTATTTTGCTTATCTTTCTAACAAAACCAGGATCACTTCATTTCGACGAGCGTACCTCAAAATACGACGTTTCGGACCCTTGATTATCGGCATTAGGCACTTGACTTCAATCTTCAGTGTTTTTGCTTTTGCAGCATTTGTACTTTTCTTTTTACTCACACTTGTCTTCTCTTTCTTATATTAGAATTACAGAAGCTTTTGTGTTCTTCTATTACAGTACTTGAAGCTTCGGGACTTTATTGAAAATGGTACCTTATTTTCTGGTCAAGCTTGGACTTTGAATATCTTAATACTTCATTCAAAATTACTTCTCCATCCTTCATAATGTTTTGTATTTTGAATGGACGCTTGATTAGTTTCACTTGACGCCTCTTAAATTAGCTAAGGTGCATGCTTATCCGCTGGGCACATTCACAAGGCTGTCAAACTAGTAGAATTCTGAATAGTTAGCGTGTTATGCTTCTTTGATCCTCTTAATGGCCGAATTAGGATTCGATGTCTGAATGAAACTTGTAGATATGGATATTAGCTTTAATGAGACACCAGATTCATCCAATTCGGACACCTATAGCTCAATATATGGCCATCAGACGCTACAAAGGTATGACTGTCATGAACAATATCACGTCAAAAACTTACGCATGCAATTTGACAAAGATAGATATCGATTTAGATTTTGACCTCTTCATGAGAGTTGCGCATATTTCAATAAGCCTTTCAACGATAGCAAGATCGATGCTTTTGAATAACTAAAGCTCCAAAAATTGTCAGCAGAGTCTTGCATGTTTTGATTGTCATGAACAGTATCACATCTCAAGCTTGAAGATGGAATTTCACTCAGATCAGGATTGGTTTAGATCTCGATTTCTCCAAGAAACATGTAGGTATATTTTTATCTTTCTAACAAAACCAGGATCACTTCATTTCGACGAGCGTACATCAAAATACGACGTTTCAGACCCTTGATTATCGGCAGTAGGCGCTTGACTTCAATCTTCAGTGTTTTTGCTTTTGTAGATTTTGTACTTTTGTTTTTATTAACGCTTGTCTTCTATTTCTTCTATTAGAATTATTGAAGCTTTTGTGTTCTTCTATTACAGTACTTGATCTTTCTGGACTTTATAGAAAATGGTACCTTATTTTCTGGTCAAGCTTGGACTTTGAATATCTTAATACTTCATTCAAAATTACTTCTCCAGCCTTCATAATGTTTTGTATTCTGATTGGACGCTTGATTAGTTTCACTGGACACCTCTTAAATTAGCTAAGGTGCGTGCTTATCCGTTGGGCACATTCACAAGGCTGTCAAACTAGTAGAATTCTGTATAGTTAGCGTGTTATGCTTCTTTGACCCTCTTAATGGCCGAATTAGGACTCGATGTCTTAATGAAACTTGTAGATATGGATATTAGCTTTAATGAGACACTAGATTAATCCAATTCGGACACCTATAGCTCAATATATGGCCAACAGACGCTACAATGGTATGACTGTCAAGAACTATATCACGTAAAAAACTTACAGATGCAATTTGACAAAGATAGAGATCGATTTCGCTCTTGTGCTCTTCAGGAGAGTTGTGGATATTTCTCTAAGCCTTCCATTGATACTAAGATAAATGTTTTTGAACACCTAAAGCTCCAGAAATTGTTAGCAGACGCTTGCATGTTCTGATTGTCATGAACAGTATCACATCTCAAGCTTGAAGATGGAATTTCACTCAGATCCGGATTGGTTCAGATCTCGACTTCTCTTAGAAACATGTAGGTACTTTTCTTATCTTTCTAACAAAACCAAGATCACTTCATTTCGACGAGCGTACCTCAAAATACGACGTTTCGGACCCTTGATTATCGGCAGTAGGTGCTTGACTTCAATCTTCAGTGTTTTTGCTTTGGCAGCATTTGTACTTTTGTTTTTATTCACGCTTGTCTTCCCTTTCTTCTATTAGAATTACTGAAGCTTTTGTGTTCTTCTATTACAGTACTTGATGCTTCAGGACTTTATAGAAAATGGTACGTTATTTTCTGGTCAAGCTTGGACTTTGAATATCTTAATACTTCATTCAAAATTACTCCTCCAGCCATCATAATGTTTTGTCTTCTTAATGGACGCTTGATTAGTTTCACTGGACGCCTCTTAAATTAGCTAAGGTGCGTGCTTATCCGCTGGGCACATTCACAAGGCTGTCAAACTAGTAGAATTTTGAACAGTTAGCGTGTTATGCTTCTTTGATCCTCTTAATGGCCGAATTAGGATTCGATGTCTGAATGAAACATGTAGATATGGATATTAGCTTTAAAGAGACACCAGATTCATCCAATTTGGACACCTATAGCTCAATATGTGGCCATCAAACGCTACAAAGGTATGACTGTCAAGAACAATATCACGTCAAAAACTTCCGGATGCAATTTGACAAAGACAGAGATCGATTTAGCTTTTGACCTCTTCATGAGAGTTGCGGATATATCTATAAGCCTTCGAGCGATACCAAGATTGATGCTTTCGAACACATAAAGCTCCAGAAATTGTCAGCAGACGCTTGCATGTTCTGATTGTCCTAAACAATATCACATCTCAAGCTTGAAGAAAGAATTTCACTCAGATCGAGATTGGGTCAGATCTCGACTTCTCCAAGAAACATTTCGGTATTTTTCTTGTCTTTCAAACAAAACGAAGATCACTTCATTTCGGCGAGTGTACCTCAAAATACGAAGTTTCGGACCCTTGATTATCGGCAGTAGGCACTTGACTTCAATCTTCAGTGTTTTGCTTTTGCAGCATTTGTACTTTTGTTTTTATTCACGCTTGTCTTATCTTTCTTCTATTAGAATTACTGTAGCTTTTGTGTTCTTCTATTACAGTACTTGATGCTTCAGGACTTTATAGAAAATGGTACCTTATTTTCTGGTCAAGCTTGGACTTTGAATATCTTAATACTTCATTCAAAATTACTTCTCCAGCCTTCATAATGTTTTGTATTCTGAATAGACGCTTGATTAGTTTCAGTGGATGCCTCTTAAATTAGCTAAGGTGCATGCTTATCCGCTGGGCACATTCATAAGGCTGTCAAACTAGTAGAATTCTGAACAGTTAGCGTGTTATGCTTCTTTGATCCTCCTAATGGCCGAATTAGGATTCGATGTCTTAATGAAACTTGTAGACATGGATATTAGCTTTAAAGAGACACCAGATTCATCCAATTCGGACTCCTATAGCTCAATATATGGCCATCAGACGCTACAAAGGTATGACTGTCAAGAACAATATCACGTCAAAAACTTACGGATGCAATTTGACAAAGATAGAGATCGATTTCACTCTTGGCGTCTTTATGAGAGTTGTAGTTATTTCTATGCTTTCCAACGATACTAAGATCGATGCTTTTGAACACCTAAAGCTCCAGAAATTGTCAGCAGACGCTTGCATGTTCTGATTGTCATGAACAGTATCACATCTCAAGCTTGAAGATGGAATTTCACTCATATCCGGATTGGTTCAGATCTCGACTTCTCTTAGAAACATGTAGGTATTTTTCTTATCTTTCTAACAAAACCAAGATCACTTCATTTCGACGAGCATACCTCAAAATACGACGTTTCGGACCCTTGATTATCGGTAGTAGGTGCTTGACTTCAATCCTTAGTGTTTTTTACTTTTGCAGCATTTGTACATTTCTTTTTATTCACGCTTGTCTTCTCTTTCTTCTATTAGAATTACTGAAGCTTTTGTGTTCTTCTATTACAGTACTTGATGCTTCCGGACTTTATAGAAAAAGGTACCTTATTTTCTGGTCAAGCTTGGACTTTGAATTTCTTAATACTTCATTCAAAATTACTTCTCCAACCTTCATAATGTTTTGTATTCTGAATAGACGCTCGATTAGTTTCACTGGACGCCTCTTAAATTAGCTAAGGTGCGTGCTTATCCGCTGGGCACATTCACAAGGCTGTCAAACTAGTAGAATTCTGAACAGTTAGCGTGTTATGCTTCTTTGACCCTCTTAATGCACGAATTAGGATTCGATGTCTTCATGGAACTTGTAGATACGGAAATTAGATTTATTGAGACACCGGTTTCCTCCAATTCGGACACCTAAAGCTCAATATATCATCATCAGACGCTACAAAGGTATGACTGTCAGGAACAACATCACCTCACCAACTTACGGATTCAATTTGACAAAGATATATATCGATTTCACTCTTGACCTCTTCATGAGAGTTACGGATATATCTCTAAGCCTTCCAACGGTACCAAGATCGATGCTTTTTAACACCTAATGCTCCAAAAATGGTCAGTAGATGCTTGCATGTTCTGATTGTCTTGAACAGTACAACATCTCAAGCTTGAAGAAGGAATTTCAGTCCGATAGAGATTGGTTCAGATCTCGAGATCTGTAGGAAACATGTAGGTATTTCTCTTATCTGTCCCACAATGCCAAGATCACTTCATTTCGATGAGCGTACCTCAAAATATGACTTTTCGGACACTTCATTATCGGCAGCAGGCGCTTGACTTCAATCTTCAGTGGTTTGGCTTTTGCAGCTTTTGATGTTTTTATCTTTATTCACACTTGTCTTCTGTTTCCTCTATTGGAATTGCTAAAGCTTTTGTCTTCTTCTATTACAGTACTTCATGCTTCAGGACTTTATAGAAAAGGGTACCCTATTTTCTGGTCAAGCTTGGACTTTTGATATCCTAATATTTCATTCAAAATTACTTCTCCAGCCTTTATAATGTTTGTATTGTAAATAGACGCTTGATTAGATTCACCGGACGCTTCTTAAATTAGATAAGGCGCTTGATTATCCAATGGCCACATTCTCAAGGATGTTTAACTCGTAGCATTCTTAGAAGTTAGGGAATTTTGCTTCTTTGTCCTTCTAAATGCACGAATTAGGATTCGATGTCTTCACGAAACTTGTAGATACGGATATTATCTTTAATGAGACACCGGTTTCATCCAATTCCGACACTTGCAACTCAATATATCATCATCAGACGCTACAAAGGTATGACTGCCAGGAACAACATCACGTCACCAACTTACGGATGCAATTTCACAAAGATTGATATCGATTTCGCTCTAGACCTCTTCATGAGAGTTGCGGATATTTCTCTAAGCCTTCCAACGATACCAAGATCGATGCTTTTGAAAACCTAATGATCCAGAAATTGTCAGCAGACGCTTGCATTTCTGATTGTCCCGAACAGTATCACATCTCAAGCTTGAAGAAGGAATTTCACTCAGATCGAGATTGGTTCAGATCTTGACTTCACCAGGAAACACGTATTTATTTATCTTATCTCTCTAACAAAACCAATATCACTTCATTTCGACTAGCGTACCTCAAAATACGACGTTTCGGGCCCTTTATTATCGACAGCAGGCGCTTAACTTCAAACTTCAGTGTTTTTGCTTTCGCAGCTTTTGTACTTTTGTCTTTATTCACGCTTGTCTTCTCTTTCTTTTATTAGAATTGCTGAAGCTTTTGCGTTATTCTATTACAGTACATCATGCTTCAGGACTTTATAGAAAATGGTACCTTATTTTCTGGTCAAGCTTGGACTTTGAATATCTTAATACTTCATTCAAAATTACATCTCCAGCCTTCATAATGTTTTGTATTCTGAATAGACGCTTGATTAGCTTCACTGGACGCCTCTTAAATTAGCTAAGGTGCGTGGTTATCCACTGGGCTCATTCACAAGGCTGTTTACCTCGTTGCATTCTAACTAGTGAGCGTATTATGCTTCTTAGACCTTCTTAATGGCAGAATTAGGATTCGATGTTTTCATGAAACTTGTAGATATGGATATTAGCTTTAATGAGACACTGGTTTCATCCAAATCGGACGCCTAAAACTCAATATATGGCCATCAGACGCTACAAACGTATGACTGTCAGGAATAACATCACGTCACCAACTTACGGATGCAATTTGACAAAGATAGAGATCGATTTCACTCTTGTGCTCTTCATGAGTGTAGCGGATATTTCCCTAAGCCTTCCAACGATACAAAGATCGATGTTCTGATTGTCAGCAAAAATTGTTATCAGACGCTTGCTTGTTCTGATTGTCACGAACAGTACCACATCTCAAGCTTGAAGAAGGAATTTCAGTCAGATAGAGATTGGTTCAGATCTCGAGATCTGTAGGAAACAAGTAGGAATTTCTCTTATCTTTCCCACAAAGCCAAGATCACTTCATTTCCACCAGCGTACCTCAAAATACGACGTTTCAGACACTTCATTGTCGGCAGCAAGCGCTTGACTTCAATCTTCAGTGGTTTTGCTTTTGCAGCTTTTGTGCTATTGTCTTTATTCACACCTGTCTTCTCTTTCTTCTATTAGAATTGCTGAATCTTTTGTGTTCTTCTATTACAATACTTCATGCATAAGGACTTTATAGAAAATGGTACCTTATTTTTTGGTCAAGCTTGGACTTTGAATATCTTAATACTTCATTCAAAATTACTTCTCCAGCCTTCGTAATGTTTTGTATTCTGAATAGACGCTTGATTAGCATCACTGGTTGCCTCTTAAATTAGCTAAGGTTCGTGGTTTTACACTGGGCACATTCACAAGGCTGTTTACCTCGTTGCATTCTGAACAGTGAGCGTATTATGCTTCTTAGACCCTCTTAATGTCCAAATTAGGATTCAATGGTTTCATGAAATTTGTAGATATGGATATTAGCTTTAATGAGACACAGGTTTCATCCAATTCGGACGCCTACAACTCAATATATGGCCATCAAACACTACAAAGGTATGACTGTCAGGAACAACATCACGTCACCAACTTACGGATGCAATTTGACAAAGATAGAGATCGATTTCGCTCTTGTGCTCTTCATGAGAGTTGCATATATTTCTCTAAGCCTTCCAACAATACCAATATCGATGTTTTTGAACACCTAAAACTCCAGAAATTTTCAACAGACGCTTGCATGTTCTGATTGTCACGAACAGTACCACATCTCAAGCTTGAAGAAAGAATTTCAGTCAGATAGAGATTGGTTCATATCTCGAGATTTGTAGGAAACATGTAGGTATTTCTCTTATCTTTCCCACAATGCCAAGATCACTTCATTTCGATGAGCGTACCTCAATATATGACGTTTCAGACACTTCATTATCGGCAGCAGGCGCTTGACTTCAATCTTCAGTGGTTTTGCTTTTGCAGCTTTTGTGCTTTTGTCTTTATTCACACTTTTCTTCTCTTTCTTCTATTAGAATTGCTGAATCTTTTGTGTTCTTCTATTACAATACTTCATGCATAAGGACTTTATAGAAAATGGTACCTTATTTTTTGGTCAAGCTTGGACTTTGAATATCTTAATACTTCATTCAAAATTACTTCTCCAGCCTTCATAATGATTTGTATTCTGAATAGATGCTTGATTAGCTTCACTGGACGCCTCTTAAATTTGCTAAGGTGCGTGGTTATCCACTGGGCACATTCACAAGGCTGTCAAACTAGTAGCATTCTGACCAGTTAGCGTATTATGCTTCTTTGATCCTCTTAATGGCCGAACTAGGATTTGTTGTCATAATGGAACTAGTAGATATGGATATTAGCTTTAAAGAGACACCATTTTCATCCAATTCGGACACCTATATCTCAAATATGGCCTTCAGACGCTACAAAGGTATTACTATCAGGAACAACATCACGTCACCAACTTACGGATGCAATTTAACAAAGATAGAGATTGATATAGCTTTTGACCTCTTCATGAAAGTTAGGGATATTTCTATAAGCCTTCCAACGATACCAAGATCGATGCTTTTGAACACCTAAAGCTCTAGAAATTGTCAGCAGACGCGTACATGTTCTGATTGTCCCAAACAGTATCACATCTCAAGCTTGAAGAAGGAATTTCAATAAGATCGAGATTGGTTCAGATCTCGACTTCTCCAAGAAACATGTAGGTATTTTGCTTATCTTTCTAACAAAACCAAGATCACTTCATTTCGACGAGCGTACCTCAAAATACAACGTTTCGGACCCATGATTATCGGCATTAGGCACTTGACTTCAATCTTCAGTGTTTTTGCTTTTGCAGCATTTGTACTTTTCTTTTTACTCACGCTTGTCTTCTCTTTCTTATATTAGAATTATAGAAGCTTTTGTGTTCTTCTATTACAGTACTTGAAGCTTCGGGACTTTATTGAAAATGGTACCTTATTTTCTGGTCAAGCTTGGACTTTGAATATCTTAATACTTCATTCAAAATTACTTCTCCAGCCTTCATAATGTTTTGTATTTTGAATGGACGCTTGATTAGTTTCACTTGACGCCTCTTAAATTAGCTAAGGTGCTTGCTTATCCGTTGGGCACATTCACAAGGCTGTCAAACTAGTAGAATTCTGGTGTTATGCTTCTTTGATCCTCTTAATGGCCGAATTAGGATTCGATGTCTGAATGAAACTTGTAGATATGGATATTAGCTTTAATGAGACACCAGATTCATCCAATTCGGACCTATAGCTCAATATATGGCCATCAGACGCTACAAAGCTATGACTGTCAAGAACAATATCACGTCAAAAACTTACGCATGCAATTTGACAAAGATAGATATCGATTTAGCTTTTGACCTCTTCATGAGAGTTGCGGATATTTCAATAAGCCTTTCAACGATAGCAAGATCGATGCTTTTGAATAACTAAAGCTCCAAAAATTGTCAGCAGAGTCTTGCATGTTTTGATTGTCATGAACAGTATCACATCTCATGCTTGAAGATGGAATTTCACTCAGATCAGGATTGGTTTAGATCTCGACTTCTCCAAGAAACATGTAGGTATATTTTTATCTTTCTAACAAAACCAAGATCACTTCATTTCGACGAGCGTACCTCAAAATACGACGTTTCGGACCCTTGATTATCGGCAGTAGGCGCTTGACTTCAATCTTCAGTGTTTTTGCTTTTGCAGCATTTGTACTTTTATTTTTACTCACGCTTGTCTTCTCTTTCTTATATTAGAATTACAGAAGCTTTTGTGTTCTTCTATTACAGTACTTGAAGCTTCGGGACTTTATAGAAAATGGTACCTTATTTTCTGGTCAAGCTTGTACTTTGAATATCTTAATACTTTATTCAAAATTACTTCTCCAGCCTTCATAATGTTTTGTATTCTGAATAGACGCTTGATTAGTTTCACTGGATGCCTCTTAAATTAGCTAAGGTGCGTGCTTATCCGCTGGGCACATTCACAAGGCTGTCAAACTAGTAGAATTCTGAACATTTAGCATGTTATGCTTCTTTGATCCTCTTAATGGCCGAATTAGGATTCGATGTCTTAATGAAACTTGTAGATATGGATATTAGCTTTAAAGAGACACCAGATTCATCAAATTCGGACACCTAAAGCTCAATATAAGGCCATCAGACGCTACAAAGGTATAACTGTCAAGAATAATATCACGTCAAAAACTTACGGATGCAATTTGACAAATATAGAGATCGATTTCACTCTTGGCGTCTTCATGAGAGTTGTAGTTATTTCTATTCTTTCCAACGGTACCAAGATCGATGCTTTTGAACACATAAAGCTCTAGAAATTGTCAGCAGATACTTGCATGTTCTGATTGTCATGAATAGTATCACATCTCAAGCTTGAAGATGGAATTTCACTCAGATCGGGATTGGTTCATATCTCGACTTCTCCAAGAAACATGTAGGCATTTTTCTTATCTTTCTAATAAAACCAAGATCACTTCATTTCAACGAGCGTACCTCAAAATACGACGTTTCGGACCCTTGATTATCGGCAGTAGGCGCTTGAGTTCAATCTTCAGTGTTTTTGGTTTTGCAACATTTGTACTTTTGTTTTTATTCATGCTTGTCTTCTCTTTCTTCTATTAGAATTACTGAAGCTTTTTTGTTCTTCTATTACAGTACTTGATGCTTCATGACTTTATAGAAAATGGTACCTTATTTTCTGGTCAAGCTTGGACTTTGAATATCTTAATACTTCATTCAAAATTACTTCTCCAGCCTTCATAATGTTTTGTATTCCGAAAAGACGCTTGATTAGTTTCACTGGACGCCTCTTAAATTAGCTAAGGTGCGTGCTTATCCGCTGGGCACATTCACAAGGCTGTCAAACTAGTAGAATTCTGAATAGTTAGCGTGTTACGCTTCTTTAACCCTCTTAATGCACGAATTAGGATTCGATGTCTTCATGAAACTTGTAGATACGGATATTAGATTAATTGAGACACCGGTTTAATCCAATTCGGACTCCTACATCTCAATATATCATCAACAGACGCTGCAAAGGTATGATTGTCAGGAAAAACATCACCTCACCAACTTACGGATGCAATTTGACAAAGATAGATATTGATTTCGCTCTTGACCTCTTCACGACAGTTGCGGATATTTCTATATGCCTTCCAATGATACTAAGATCGATGCTTTTGAACACCTAAAGTTCCAGATATTGTCAGCAGACGCTTGCATGTTCTGATTGTCCCGAATAGTATCACATCTCAAGCTTGAAGAAGGAATTTCACTCATATCGAGATTGGTTCAGATCTCGAATTCTCCAAGAAACACGTAGGTATTTTTCTTATATTTCTAACAAAACCAAGATCACTTCATTTCGATGAGCGTACCTCAAAATACGACGTTTCGGACCCTTGATTATCGGCATTAGGCGCTTGACTTCAATCTTCAGTGTTTTTGCTTTTGCAGATTTGTACTTTTGTTTTTATTCACTCTTGTCTTCTCTTTCTTCTATTAGAATTACTGAAGCTTTTGTGTTCTTCTGTTACAGTACTTGATGCTTCAGGACTTTATAGAAAATGGTACCTTATTTTCTGGTCTTGCTTGGACTTTGAATATCTTAATACTTCATTCAAAATTACTTCTCCAACCTTCATAACGTTTTGTATTCTGAATAGACGATTGATTCGTTTCACTGGACGCCTCTTAAATTAGCTAAGGTGGGTGTTTATCCGCTGGGCACATTCACAAGGCTGTCAGACTAGTAGAATTCTGAACAGTTAGCGTGTTATGCTACTTTGATCCTCTTAATGGCCGAATTAGGATTCGATGTCTTAATCAAACTTGTCGATATGGATATTATCTTTAAATAGAAACCAAATTCATCAAATTCGGACACCTATAGCTCAATATATGGCCATCAGACGCTACAAAGGTATGACTGTCATGAATAATATCACGTCAAAAACTTACGGATGCAATTTGACAAAGATAGAGATCGATTTCACTCTTGACGTCTTCATGAGAGTTGTAGTTATTTCTATGCCTTCCAACGATACCAAGATTGATGCTTTTGAACACCGAATGCTCCAGAAATTGTCAGCAGACGCTTGCATGTTCTGTTTGTCATGAAAAGTATCACATCTTGAGGTCGAAGAAGGAATTTCACTCAGGTACAGATTGGTTCAGGTCTCGACTTCTCCAGGAAACATGTAGGTATTATTCTTATCTTTCTTAAAAAACCACGATCACTTCATTTCGACGAGTGCACCTCAAAATACGACGTTTCGGGCACGTGATTATCGGCAGCAGGCGCTTGACTTCAATCTTCAGTGTTGTTGCTTTTGCATCTTTTGTACTTTTGTCTTTATTCTCGCTTGGCTTCTCTTTCTTCTATTAGAATTGCTAAAGCTTTTGTCTTCTTCTATTACAGTACTTCATGCTTCAGGACTTTATAGAAAAGGGTATCTTATTTTCTGGTCA
Organism: Ammopiptanthus mongolicus; assembly: GCA_039655645.1. NCBI lineage: Eukaryota > Viridiplantae > Streptophyta > Magnoliopsida > Fabales > Fabaceae > Ammopiptanthus > Ammopiptanthus mongolicus. Next base: position 52,586,504 of record CM077348.1, on the reverse strand, counting down.
AGCTTGGACTTTCAATATCTTAATATTTCATTCAAAATTATTTCTCCAGCCTTTATAATGCTTGTATTCTAAATAGATGCTTGATTAGATTCACCGGACGCTTCTTAAATTGGCTAAGGCGCTTGATTATCCACTGGGCACATTCATAAGGTGGTTTAACTCGTAGCATTCTTAGTAGTTAGCGTATTATGCTTCTTTGACCCTCTTAATGCACGAATTAGGATTCGATATCTTCACAAAACTTGTAGATACGGATATTAGCTTTTTTGAGACACCGGATTCATCCAATTCGGACACCTACAGCTCAATATATCATCATCAGACTACAAAGGCATGATTGTCAGGAACAACATCACCTCACCAACTTACGGATGCAATTTGACAAAGATAGATATCGATTTCGCTCTTGACCTCTTCATGAGAGTTGCGGATTTTTCTCTAAGCTTTCCAACGATACCAAGATCGATGCTTTTGAACACCTAATGCTCCAGAAATTTTCAGCAGACGCTTGGATGTTCTGATTGTCTTGAACAGTACCATATCAAAAGCTTGAAGAAGGAATTTCAGTCAGATAGAGATTGGTTCAGATCTCGAGATCTGTAGAAAACATGTAGGTATTTCTCTTATCTTTCCAACAAAGCTAAGATCACTTCATTTCGACGAGCGTACCTCAAAATACGACGCTTCGGACGCTTCATTATCGGCAGCTGGCGCTTGACTTCAATCTTCAGTGGTTTTGCTTTTGCAGCTTTTGTGGTTTTGTATTTATTCACACTTATCTTCTCTTTCTTGTATTAGAATTGCTAAAGCTTTTGTGTTCTTCTATTACAGTACTTGATGCTTCAGGACTTTATAGAAAATGGTACCTTATTTTCTGGTCAAGCTTGGACTTTGAATATCTTAATACTTCATTCAAAATTACTTCTCCAGCCTTCATAATGTTTTGTATTCTGAATAGAGGATTGATTCGTTTCACTGGACGCCTCTTAAATTAGCTAAGGTGTGTGCTTATCCGCTGGGCACCTTCACAAGGCTGTCAAACTAGTAGAATTCTGAACAGTTAGCGTGTTATGCTACTTTGATCCTCTTAATGGCCGAATTAGGATTCGGTGTTTTAACGAAACTTGTAGGTATGGATATTAGCTTTAAAGAGACACAAAATTCATCCAATTCGGACACCAATAGCTCAATATATGGCCATTAGGCAGTACACAGGAAAGACTGTCAAGAACTATATCACGTAAAAAACTTACAGATGCAATTTGACAAAGATAGAGATCGATTTCGCTCTTGTGCTCTTCAGGAGAGTTGTGGATATTTCTCTAAGCCTTCCATTGATACTAAGATAAATGTTTTTGAACACTTAAAGCTCCAGAAATTGTCAGCAGACGCTTGCATGTTCTGATTGTCATGAACAATATCACATCTTGAGCTTGAAGACGGAATTTCACTTAGATAAAGATTGGTTCAGGTCTCGACTTCACCAGGAAACATGTAGGTATTTCTCCTATCTTTCTTAAAAAATCACGACCACTTCATTTCGACGAGCTTACCTCAAAATACGACGTTTCCGGAGCTTGATTATCGGCAGCAGACGCTTGACTTCAATCTTCAGTGTTTTTGCTCTTGCAGCTTTTGTACTTTTGCCTTTATTCACGCTTGGCTTCTCTTTCTTCTATTGGAATTGATGAAGCTTTTGTCTTCTTCTATTATAGTACTTCATGCTTCAGGACTTTATAGAAAAGGGTATCTTATTTTCTGGTCAAGCTTGGACTTTCAATATCTTAATATTTCATTAAAAATTACTTCTCCAGCCTTTATAATGTTTGTATTCTAAATAGACACTTGATTAGATTCCCCGGAAGCTTCTTAAATTAGCTAAGGCGCTTGATTATCCACTGTGCACATTCACAAGGCCGTTTAACTCGTAGGATTCTTAGCAGTTAGCGTATTATGCTTCTTTGACCTTCTTAATGCACGAATTAGGATTCGATATCTTCATGAAACTTGTAGATACGGATATTAACTTTAATGGGACATTGGTTTCATCCAATTCAGACATCTACAATTCAATATATCATAATCAGATGCTACAAAGGTATGACTGTCAGGAACAACATCACGTCACCAACTTACGGATGCAATTTGACAAAGATAGAAATTGATTCGCTCTTGACCTCTTCATGAGTGTTGCGGATATTTCTCTAAGCCTTCCAACGATACCAAGATCGATGCTTTTGAACACCTAATGCTCCATAAATTATTAGTAGACGCTTGCATGTTCTGATTGTCTTGAACAGTATCACATCTCAAGCTTGAAAAAGGAATTTCACACATATTGGGATTGGTTCAGATCTTGACTTCTTCAGGAAACATGTATTTATTTATCTTATCTTTCTAAGAAAATCAAGATCACTTCATTTCGACGAGCGTGCCTAAAAATATGACGTTTCGGACACTTGATTATCGGCAGCAGGCGCTTGACTTTAATCTTCAGTGGTTTTGGTTTTCCAGCATTTGTACTTTTATTTTTATTCACGCTTGTCTTCTCTTTCTTCTATTACAATTGCTGAAGCTTTTGTATTCTTCTATTACCGTACTTGATGCTTCAGGACTTTATAGAAAGTGGTACTTTATTTTCTGGTCAAGCTAGGACTTTGAATATTTTAATACTTCATTCAAAGTTAATTCTCCAGCCTTCATAATGTTTTGTATTCTAAATAGACACCTGATTAGCTTCACAGGATGCTTCTTAAATTAGCTAGGGCGCATTCACAAGGCTATCAAACTGGTAGCATTCTGACCAGTTAGCGTATTATGCTTCTTTGATCCGCTTAATGGTCGAATCAGGATTCGATGTCTTAATGAAACTTGTGGATATGGATATTAGTTCAAAGAGACACCAGTTTCATCCAATTCGGACACCTACAGCTCAATATAGGGCCATCAGACGCTACAAAGGTATGACAGTTAGGAACAATATCATGTCAAAAACTTACGGATGCAATTTGACAAAGATAGAGATCGATTTCACTCTTGCCGTCTTCATGAGAGTTGCAGTTATTTCTAAGCCTTCAAACAATACCAAGATTGATGCTTTTGAACACCTAAAGCTCCAGAAATTGTCAGCAGACGCTTGCATGTTCTGATAGTCACGAACAGTATCACATCTAAAGCTTGAAAAAGGAATTTCACTCCGATAGAGATTGGTTCAGTTCTCGACTTCTCCAGGAAACATGTAGGTATTTCTCTTATCTTTCTTAAAAAACCAAGATCACTTCATTTCGACGAGCGTGCCTCAAAATACGACGTTTCGAGCGCTTGATTATCGGCAGCAGGCGCTTGACTTCAATCTTCAGTGTTTTTGCTTTTGCAGCTTTTGTACTTTTGTCTTTATTCACACTTGTCTTCTCTTTCTTCAATTAGAATTGCTGAAGCTTTTGTCTTCTTCTGTTACAATACTTCATGCTTCAGGACTTTATAGAAAAGGGTGCCTTATTTTCTGGTCAAGCTTGGACTTTCAATTTCTTAATACTTCATTCAAAATTACTTCTCCAGCCTTCATAATGTTTGTATTCGAGATAGACGCTAGATTAGATTCACCGGACGCTTCTTAAATTAGGTAAGGTGCTTGGTTATCCATTGGGCACATTCACAAGGTTGAAAAACTCGTTGCACTCATACCAGTGAGCGTATTATGGTTCTTAGACCCTCTTAATGGCCGAATCAGGATTCGATGTTTTCATGAAACTTGTATATATGGATATTAGCTTTAATTAGACACCTGTTTCATCAAATTCGGACGCATGCAACTCAATATATGGCCGTCAGACGCTACAAAGGTATGACTGTCAGGAACAACACCACGTCACCAACTTACGGATGCAATTTGACAAAGATAGAGATCGATTTCGCTCTTGACCTCTTCATGAGAGTTGTGGATATTTCTCTAAGCCTTAAAACGATACCAATATCGATGTTTTTGAACACCTAAAGCTCCAGAAATTGTCAGCAGATGCTTGCATGTTCTGATTGTCACGAACAGTACCACATCTCAAGCTAGAAGAAGGAATTTCACTCAGATCGAGATTGGTTTCGATCCTGACTTCTTCAGGAAACATGTATTTATTTATCTTATCTTTCTAACAAAACCAAGATCACTTCATTTCGACGAGCTAACCTCAAAATACGACGTTTCGGACGCTTCATTGTCGGCAGCAGGCGCTTGACTTCAATATTCAGTGGTTTTGCTTTTGCAGCTTTTGTGCTTTTGTCGTTGTTCACACTGGTCTTCTCTTTATTATATTAGAATTGTTGAAGCTTTACTGTTCTTCAATTACAGTACTTCATGCTTCAGGACTTTATAGATAATGCTACCTTATTTTTTGGTCAAGCTTGGACTTTGAATATCTTAATACTTCATTCAAAATTACTTGTCCAGCCATCATAATGTTTTGTATTCTGAATAGACGCATGATTAGCTTCACTGGATGCCTCTTAAATTTTCTAAGGTGCGTGGTTATCCACTGGGCACATTCACAAGGCTGTCAAACTAGTAGCATTCTGACCAGTTAGCGTATTGTGCTTCTTTGATCCACTTAATGGCCGAATAGGATTCGATTTCTTAGTGAAAGTTGCAGATATGGATGTTGGCTTTAAAGAGACACCAGTTTCATCCAAGTCGGACACCTATAGCTCAATATATGGCCTTCATATGCTATAAAGGTATGACTGTCAGGAACAACATCGCGTCACCAACTTACGGATGCAATTTGACAAAGATAGAGAGCGATTTCGCTTTTAACAACTTCATGAGAGTTGCAGATATTTCTAGAAGCCTTCCAACGATACCAAGATCGATGCCTTTGAACACCTAAAGGTCCAGAAGTTGTCAGTAGACGCTTACATGTTCTGATTGTCCTGAACAGTATCACATCTCAAGCTTGAAGAAGGAATTTCACTCAGATTGAGATTGGTTTAGATCTTGACTTCTGCAGGGAACATGTATTTATTTATCTTATCTTTCTAACAAAACCAAGATCACTTCATTTCGACGAGCGTGCCTCAAAATACGGCGTGTTGGACGCTTGATTATTGGCAGCAAGCACTTGATTTCAATCTTCAGGGTTTTTACTTATGCAGCTTTTATGCTTTTGTCTTTATTCGTGCTTCTCTTCTCATTCTTCTATTAGAGTTGCTGAAGCTTTTGTCTTCTACTATTACAATACTTGATGTTTCCGAACATTATGGAAAATGGTACCTCGTTTTCTGGTCAAGCTTGGACTTTGAATATCTTAAAACTTCGTTCGAAATTACTTCTCTAGCCTTCATAACGTTTTGTATTCTGAATAGACGCTTGATTTTCTTCACTAGACGCCTCTTAAATTAGCTAAGGTGCGTGGTTATCACTGGGCACATTCACAAGGCTGTTTACCTCGTTGCATTCTAATCAGTGAGCGTATTATGCTTCTTAGACCCTCTTAATGGCCGAATTAGGATTCGATGTTTTAATGAAACTTGCAGATATGGATATTAGCTTTAATGAGACAACGATTTCATCCAATTCGGACTCCTACAACTTTCGATATGGCCATCAGACACTACAACGGTATGACTGTTAGGAACAACATCACGTAACCAACTTACGGATGCAATTTGACAAAGATAGAGATCGATTTCGCTCTTGAGCTCTTCATGAGAGTTGCGGATATTTCTCTAAGCCTTCTAATGATACCAAGATCGATGTTTTTGAACTCCTAAAGCTCCAGAAATTGTCAGCAGACGCTTGCATGTTCTGCTTGTCACGAATAGTACCACATCTCAAGCTTGAAGATGGAATTTCAGTCAGATAAAGATTGGTTCAAATCTCGACATCTGTAGGAAACATGTAGGTATATCTCTTAGCTTTCCAACAAAGCTAAGATCACTTCATTTCGACGAGCGTACCTCAAAATACAACGTTTCGAACGCGTCATTGTCGGCAACTGGTGCTTGACTTCAATCTTCAGTGGTTTTGCTTTTGCAGCTTTTGTGCATTTGTCTTTATTCATACTTGTCTTCTCTTTCTTCTATTAGAATTGCTGAAGCTTTTCTGTTCTTCTATTACAGTACTTCATGCTTCAGTACTTTATAGAAAATGGTACCTTATTTTTTGTCAAACTTGGACTTTGAATATCTTTATGCTTCATTCAAAATTACTTCTCCAGCCTTCTTAATGTTTTGTATTCTGAATAGACGCTTCATTAGCTTCACTGGAAGCCTCTTAAATTAGCTAAGTTGCGTGGTTATCCACTGGGCACATTCACAAGGCAGTTTACCTCGTTGCATTCTGACCAGTGAGCGTATTATGCTTCTTAGACCCTCTTAATGGCGGAATTAGGATTCGATGTTTGTGTGAAACTTGTGGATATGGATATTAGCTTTAATGAGACACCGGTTTCATCAAATTCGGACGCCTAAAACTCAAGATATGGCCATCAAACGCTGCAAAGGTATGACTGCCAAGAACAACATGACATCACCAACTTACGGACGCAATTTGACAAATATAGATACCGATTGCCCTCTTGACCTCTTCATGAGAGTTGCGGATATTTCTCAAAGCCTTGCAACGATACCAACATCGTTTTTTTTTAACACCTAAAGCTCCAGAAACTGTCAGCAGACGCTTGCATGTTCTGATTGTCACGAACAGTGCCACATCTCAAGCTCGAAGAAGGAATTTCAGTCAGATAGAGATTGGTTCAGATCTCGAGATCTGTAGGAAACATGTAGGTATTTCTCTTATCTTCTCAACAAAGCCTAGATCACTTAATTTCCACGAGCGTACCTCAAAATACGACGTTTCGGACGCTTCAATGTCGGCAGCTGGCGCTTGTCTTCAATCTTCAGTGGTTTTGCTTTTGCAGCTTTTGTGCTTTTGTCTTTATTCACACTTGTCTTCTCTTTCTTCTATTAGAATTGCTGAAGCTTTTCTGTTCTTCTATTACAGTACTTCATGCTTCAGGACTTTATAGAAAATGGTACCTTTTTTTCTGGTCAAGCTTGGACTTTGAATATCTTAATACTTCATTCAAAATTACTTCTCCAGCCTTCATAATGTTTTGTATTATGAATAGTCGCTTGATTAGCTTCACTGGATGCCTCTTAAATTTGCTAAGGTGCGTAGTTATCCACTGGGCACTTTCATAAGGCTGTTTACCTCGTCGCATTTTGACCAGTGGGCGTATTATGCTTCTTAGACCCTCTTAATGGCCGAATTAGGATTCGATGTTTTCATGAAACTTGTAGATATGGATATTAGCTTTAATGAGACACCGGTTTAATCCAATTCGGATGTGTAAAACTCAATATATGGCCATCAGACACTACAAAGGTTTGACTGTCAGGAACAACATCCCGTCACCAACTTACGGAAGCAATTTGACAAAGATAGAGATTGATTTCGCTCTTGTGCTCTTCATAAGAGTTGCGGATATTTCTCTAATCCTTCCAACGATACCAAGATCGATGTTTTTGAACACCTAAAGCTCCAGAAATTGCCCACAGACGCTTGCATGTTCTGATTGTCACGAACAGTACCACAACTCAAGCTTGAAGAAGGAATTTCACTCAGATCGGGATTGGTTCAGATCTCGACTTCTCCAAGAAACCTGTAGGAACTTATCTTATCTTTCTAACAAATCCATCACTTCATTTCAAAGAGCGTACCTCAAATACGACATTTTTGACGCTTGATTATCGGCAGAAGGCACTTGACTTCAATCTTCGCGCTTGTCTTCTCTTTCTTCTATTAGAATTGCTGAAGCTTTTGTATTCTTCTATTACAGTACTTCATGCTTCAGGACTTTATAGAAAATGGTACCTTATTTTCCTGTCAAGCTTGGACTTTGAATATTTTAATACTTCATTCAAAATTACTTCTCCAGCCTTCATAATGTTTTGTATTCTGAATAGACTCTTGATTAGCTTCACTGGAAGCCTCTTAAATTAGCTAGGGTGCGTGGTTATCCACTGGGCACATTCACAAGGCTTTTTACCTCGTTGCATTCTGACCAGTGAGCGTATATGCTTCTTAGACGCTCTTAATGGCCGAATTAGGATTCGCTACTTGCATGAAACTTGTAGATATGGATATTAGCTTTAATGAGACACCTGTTTCACCCAATTCGGATGCCTACAACTCAATATATGGCCATCAGACGCTACAAAGGTACGACTGTCAGGAAAAAACATCACGTCACCAACTTACGGATGCAATTTGACAAAGATAAAGATCGATTTCGCTCTTGAGCTCTTCATGAGAGTTGCGGATATTTCTCTAAGCCTTCCAACGATACAAAGATCGATGCTTTTGAACACCTTAAGCTTGAAGAAGGAATTTCACTCAGATCGGGATTGGTTCAGATCTCGACTTCTCCAGGAACCTGTAGGTATTTATCTTATCTTTCTAACAAAACCAAGATCACTTCATTTTGACGAGCGTACCTCAAAATACGACATTTCGGACGCTTGATTATCATCAGCAGGCGCTTGGCTTCAATCTTCAGTGTTTTTGCATTTGCACAATTTGTACTTTTGTTTTTATTCACGCTTGTCTTCTCTTTCTTCTACGACAATTGCTGAAGCTTTTGTGTTCTTCTATTACAGTACTTGATGCTTCAGGACTTTATTGAAAGTGGTACCTCATTTTCAGGTCAAGCTTGGACTTTGAATATCTTAATACTTCATTCAAAATTACTTCTCCAACCTTCATAATGTTTGTATTCTGAATAGATGCTTGATTAGCTTTACTGGAGGATTCTTAAATGAGCTAAGGGGTTTAATTATCCATTGGGCACATTCACAAGGCTGTTTAAATCATTGCATTCTGACCGGTGAGCGTATTATGCTTCTTAGACCCTCTTAATAGCGGAATTAGGATTCGATGTTTTCATGAAACTTTTAGATATGGATATTAGCTTTAATGAGACACCGGTTTCATCCAATTCAGACGCCTGCATCTCTTTATATAGGCATCAGACGCTTCAAAGGTATGATTGTCTGGAACAATATCACGTCAAAAACTTACGGATGCAATTGGACAAAGATAGAGATCAATTTCGCTCTTGACCTCTTCATGAGAGTTGCGAATATTTCTCTAAGCCTTCCAACGATACCAAGATCGATGCTTTTGAACACCTAAAGCTCCAAAAATTGTCAGCAAACGCTTACATGTTCTAATTGTCACGAACAGTACCACATCTCAAGCTTGAAGAAGGAATTTAACTGAGATCGGGATTGTTTTAGATCTCGATTTCTCCAGGAAACCTGTAGGTATTTATCTTATCTTTCCAACAAAACCAAGATCACTTCATTTCGACGAGTGTACCACAAAATACGACGTTTCGGAGGCTTGATTATCGGCAGCAGGCTCTTGACTTCAATCTTCAGTGTTTTTGCTTTTGCAGCATTTGTACTTTTGTTTTTATTCACGCTTGTCTTCTCTTTCTTCTATTACAATTGCTGAAGCTTTTGTGTTCTTCTATTACTGTACTTGATGCTTCAGGACTTTATAGAAAATGGTACCTCATTTTCTGGTCAAGCTTGGACTTTGAATATCTTAATACTTCATTCGAAATTACTTCTCCAGCCATCATAATGTTCTATATTCAGAGCAGACGCTTGATTAGCTTCACAGGAGGGTTCTTAAATGTGCTAAGGCATTTGGTTATCCACGGGGCACATTCACAAGGCTGTTTACCTCGTTGCATTCAGAACAGTGAGCGTACTATGATTCTTAGACCCTCTTAATGGATGAATTAGGATTCGATGTTTTCATGAAACTTGTAGATATGGATATTAGCTTTAATGAGACACCGGTTTCATCTAATTCGGACACCTACATCTCATTATATGGGCATCAGACGCCACAAAGGTATGACTGTCAGGAACAATATCACGTCAAAAACTTAAGGATGCAATTTGACAAAGATCGAGATTGATTTCACTCTTGGTTTATTCATGAGAGTTGCAGTTATTTCTAAGCCTTCCAACGATATCAAGATCGATGCTTTTTAAACCCTAAATCTCCAGAAATTGTCAGCAGACGCTTGCTTGTCCTGATTGTCACGAATAGTACCACATCTCAATCTTGAAGAAGGAATTTCACTTAGATCAGGATTGGTTCAGATCTCGACTTCTCCAAGAAACCGGTAGGTATTTATTTTGTCTTTCTAACAAATCATAGATCACTTCATTTCACCGAGCGTACCTCAAAATACGACGTTTCGGGCGCTTGATTATCGACAGCAGGCGCTTGACTTTATTGTTCAGTGTTTTTGCTTGTGCAGCTTCTGTACTTTTGTTTTTATACACGCTTGTCTTCTATTTCTTCTATTACAATTGCTGAAGCTTTTGTCTTCTTCTATTACAGTACTTGATGCTTGAGGACTTTATAGAAAATGGTAACTCATTTTCTGGTCAAGCTTGGACTTTGAATATCTTAATACTACATTCGAAATTACTTCTCCATCCATCATAATGTTCTGTATTCTGAGTAGACGCTTGATTAGCTTCACCGAAGAATTCTTAAATGAGCAAAGGCGCTTGGTTATCCACTGGGCACATTCACAAGGCTGTTTAAATCGTTGCACTCTGACCAGTGAGCGTATTGTTCTTCTTAGACCCTCTTAATGGCGGAATTAGGATTCGATGTTTGCATGAAACTTGTAGATATGGATATTAGCTTTAATGAGAGACCGGTTTCATCCAATTCGTACGCCTACAGCAAGTGCTTGCATGTTCTGATTGTCACGAACAGTACCACATCTCAGGCTTGAAGAAGAAATTTAACTTAGATTGAGATTCGTTCAGATCTCGACTTCTCCAGGAAACCTATAGGTATTTATCATATCTTTCTAACAAAACCAAGATCACTTCATTTCGACGAGCGTACCTCAAAATACGATGTTTCGGATGCTTGATTATCGGTCGCAGGCGCTTGACTTCAATCTTCAGTGTTTTTGCTTTTTCAGCATTTGTGCTTTTGTTTTTATTCACGCTTGTCTTCTCTTTCTTCTATTACAATTGTTGAAGCTTTTGTGTTCTTCTATTATAGTACTTGATGCTACAAGACTTTATAGAAAAGGGTACCTTATTTTCTGGTCAAGCTTGGACTTTGAATATCTTAATACTTCATTCGAAATTAGTTCTCCAGCCATCATAATGTTCTATATTCTGAGTAGACGCTTGATTAGCTTCACCGAAGAATTCTTAAATGAGCAAAGGCGCTTGGTTATCCACTGGGCACATTCACAAGGCTGTTTAAATCGTTGCACTCTGACCAGTGAGCGTATTGTTCTTCTTAGACCCTCTTAATGGCGGAATTAGGATTCGATGTTTGCATGAAACTTGTAGATATGGATATTAGCTTTAATGAGACACCGGTTTCATCCAATTCGTACGCCTACAGCAAGTGCTTGCATGTTCTGATTGTCACGAACAGTACCACATCTCAGGCTTGAAGAAGAAATTTAACTTAGATTGAGATTCGTTCAGATCTCGACTTCTCCAGGAAACCTATAGGTATTTATCATATCTTTCTAACAAAACCAAGATCACTTCATTTCGACGAGCGTACCTCAAAATACGATGTTTCGGATGCTTGATTATCGGTCGCAGGCGCTTGACTTCAATCTTCAGTGTTTTTGCTTTTTCAGCATTTGTGCTTTTGTTTTTATTCACGCTTGTCTTCTCTTTCTTCTATTACAATTGTTGAAGCTTTTGTGTTCTTCTATTATAGTACTTGATGCTACAAGACTTTATAGAAAAGGGTACCTTATTTTCTGGTCAAGCTTGGACTTTGAATATCTTAATACTTCATTCGAAATTAGTTCTCCAGCCATCATAATGTTCTATATTCTGAGTAGACGCTTGATTAGCTTCACCGGAGGATTCTTAAATGAGAAAAGGCGCTTGGTTATCCCCTGGGCACATTCACAAGGCTATTTAAATCGTTGCATTCTGACCAGTGAGCGTATTGTTCTTCTTAGCCCCTCTTAATGGCGGAATTAGGATTCGATGTTTGCATGAAACTTGTAGATATGGATATTAGCTTTAATGAGACACCGGTTTCATCCAATTCGTACGCCTACAGCAAGTGCTTGCATGTTCTGATTGTCACGAATAGTACCACATCTCAGGCTTGAAGAAGGAATTTAACTTAGATTGATATTCGTTCAGATCTCGACTTCTCTAGGAAACCTATAGGTATTTATCATATCTTTCTAACAAAACCAAGATCACATCATTTTGACGAGCGTACCTCAAAAAACGATGTTTCGGATGCTTGATTATCGATCGCAGGCGCTTGACTTCAATCTTCAGTGTTTTTGCTTTTTCAGCATTTGTGCTTTTGTTTTTATTCACGCTTGTCTTCTCTTTCTTCTATTACAATTGTTGAAGCTTTTGTGTTCTTCTATTATAGTACTTGATGCTATAAGACTTTATAGAAAAGGGTACCTTATTTTTTGGTCAAGCTTGGACTTTGAATATCTTAATACTTCATTCGAAATTAGTTCTCCAGCCATCATAATGTTCTATATTCTGAGTAGACGCTTGATTAGCTTCACCGGAGGATTCTTAAATGAGAAAAGGCGCTTGGTTATCCCCTGGGCACATTCACAAGGCTATTTAAATCGTTGCATTCTGACCAGTGAGCGTATTGTTCTTCTTAGCCCCTCTTAATGGCGGAATTAGGATTCGATGTTTGCATGAAACTTGTAGATATGGATATTAGCTTTAATGAGACACCGGTTTCATCCAATTCGTACGCCTACAGCAAGTGCTTGCATGTTCTGATTGTCACGAATAGTACCACATCTCAGGCTTGAAGAAGGAATTTAACTTAGATTGAGATTCGTTCAGATCTCGACTTCTCTAGGAAACCTATAGGTATTTATCATATCTTTCTAACAAAACCAAGATCACATCATTTTGACGAGCGTACCTCAAAATACGATGTTTCGGATGCTTGATTATCGGTCGCAGGCGCTTGATGAGATCCCTCATGACAACACTCACCAAGCATCACCTAAAGAGGAAGAAGAGGACTCAAGCTTAAGGAACATAGTTGGGCCTATGACAAGATCAAGATTGAAGAAGGCCCAAAGTGCACTTGAAGTGAAAGTAGTCAACCTCATGGACATGAAGATCAACCAAGAGGAAGAACCAAGAATGGTGAACCTCTCACAACTTGAGGTCACGGCTACATAAACTAGTTTAGGAAACCATGTAATAAAAGTAGGACTTTTAGTACTTTGACTTTTCTAGTTTGACTTTTGCATCATGGACTTGTAAATGGGCCACGATGGAGTCATCAAGGCCCATCCAAGTAGGAAGAGGCGCGCTCCTACCATGCATAAGAGGAGCTTAGGCGCGCCTACACATAGAGAAGTTAGGAGCCATATAAATACCTCCTTGTACTCATTTTCATTCATAATTGAAAGTTTAGAATTTTTCTCACATTGAGAATTTAGAGAGAGTTGAGAGAGAGAGTCTCCTCTTGAAGGTTCTAGAGTAGAACCTTGTGATTCTCATCAAGAGCTCCTTACTCTTGTGGCGGATCTTCCTTGAGCTTATCACTCCATCTAATCCATGGAGTTGTGGCGCTTTCTTCCATTTCCCTTCCCCTTCATCTTTTCCCTTTCTTTTCGTTATTTTTGAATTCAAGTTGCCTCACGCCTAAAGCCTTAGGCTTATCTTAGGATTTATGCATTTTAGCTTTATGTTGCTTAGGAATTGTGGATCCATGATTCTTGTGATTTGATGATCAAGCTTTGGCTTGAGGTGGAGCTAGTTCTCTCAATTTTCCTCAAGATCATCAAAAATGAACAAGTTTGGATTTCCCTCCAATTTTTAGTTTGAATTTTCATTTCAATTTCGGATCAATTCTCCTAGAACGATCCTACATTCAATAGATCCACTTTGGATCATAACATTTGGTATCTAGAGCTAGCCTCTAGGAGAGTTAGAAGCTAAAAATATTCAAAAAAATTTGGCGGTAAATTCAAATTTTTGGCGCCACTTTTTCAAATTCAAAAAAAAATTCTAGATCTAGATCCTTTTGATCTTGATTTTGTGTTCTAGTAGTGTAATTTGTTGTTCTTATGGTTTGAATTTTCGAATTCTACATATATTTGTGTTAGATTTGATCTATTCTTTTGAATTTGAATTTTCTTGATGTTCATAAGTGTTCTTCATATTTCTTAGGATCCTTGGGATAATTGCTTGATAGATCTTGATGAATTTCAAAAGTGTTGGTTAACTTGTTGATCAACCACTTGAATGAAAGATCTAAGCATCAAAATAGTGAATCCTAAATTTGTTTGTTGAAATTCAATTTGCTTCTTGCAAAAGCACTTTAGAAGGCTCTTTAATCTTACATTTGTATTAATTGTTTAGTTTGGGCTGTTTGTGTAATTTCGAAAAGTCAGTGGCTGTTATAAAAAAAAAATAGTTCAGAAATTATAGAAAAGGAAAAAGAGTCCAAATCTGAAAAAAAAATCCAAAGGACCAAAACGCAAATTTAAAAAAAAATTGGGGCAAAAGTGCAAATACTAAAAGTTTCGAAAAAAAAATTATTTGCAGAAAAAGACTTGCCACTATTCAGCCTTGAAACTTTGTGTATGAGCCTACTTGAGCAAGAAATTTCGAAATTCAAGAACACATTAAGAAAAGTTCATTTTCTACTTTGTCTTTCTTCTTATTCTTTCTTCTTTTACTTGTCTTCTTCAATTCTATTTGAGTGTACTATTTCTTGTTGAGCATTTTTAGTTTGTCTTTTAAACTTCTTAAGTTTTGTCTTGTAGTTTTCTTTCCTTGAAATTCTTGTGAGTGCATTACTCTTGGTTTGATTTGTTTGCAAGTGTATTTGGCTTTATATCTTGGAATTGCTTGTTTCTACTTCAAGAGCCTTTGAGTGAGACTTTAGAGTGGAAAAAGGCAAGAGTGTGCATTTGCTAAAAAGCCTATTTGTGTGATACACGAGTGAACATTCTAAGAGTGAAACACTTAGTTGAGTGGTGAGGTCCATTTTATTTTTTTTATTTCATTGTTGAAAATTGTAAACATGTCACAAACTAGAGGTGATGGTGAAGGTAGTACACCACCTTCCCCTAGAACCTTGGCCTATGATATGAAACTTCAAAGAATGACACGGCATTTGGAAAGGCTTCTAGAAAGGCAAAATGATGTGGTTAATGAAAGACTTGAAGGCCTTGAAAGAGCTTCAAGAGGCACAAGAACTAGAAGTCCAAGACAAGAAAGTTCCTCTCATGCAAATTCATCACATGAAGACAATGAATATGAGGAGGATGACCGAAGGAGAAGGAGGCATAGGAGGAGGCATGGAGTCTATGGTGAGGATAGAGTGAGGAGACAAAATGATAGACTTGAGGGAGTAAAAGTAAAAGTGCCAACATTTCAAGGTAAAAATGATCCCGAGTTATATCTAGAGTGGGTGACAAAAATAGAGCAAATTTTTGAATGCCAACATTATAGTGAAGAGAAGAAGGTTAAGGTGGCATCCATAGAGTTTGTGGACTATGCATTGATATGGTGGGATCAACTAATCAAGGAGAAAAGGAGGAATGGAGATGATCCAATTTCTACTTGGAGAGAAATGAAGGCCATTATGAGGAAAAGATTTGTTTCTTCACACTATCATAGGGAGCTCCATAACAAGCTTCAAAGGCTTAATCAAGGCAACAAAAGTGTGGACGAATACTATAAGGAGATGGAGGTTGCATTGATTAGGGCCAACATCTTTGAAGAAAGAGAAGCAACCATGGCAAGATTCCTCAATGGTTTGAATCAAGAAATCTTGGACATAGTTGAATTGCACCATTATGTTGAATTAGAAGATTTGGTGCATCAAGCAATCAAAGTGGAGCAACAATTGAAGAGAAAGAGATCCTACAAGAAGCCATTCAACAACTATTCCTCATCAAGTTGGAAGGACAAGTCTAAGAAGGAGGGAACCACATTCAAGACCAATGAAGGTTCGGGTCCTAATGTGTTCAAAGGTAAAAATGTATCAAGTCCTACTTCAATTCCATCAACTTCTAGGAATAGAGATATTAAATGTTTTAAATGCTTGGGTAGGGGTCATATAGCTTCTCAATGTCCAAATAAAAGGACCATGGTAATTAAAGAGGGAGGGTATGAGACATGTAATTCTTCTCCTTCTTCCCCTATGTCCACTAGTGAAAGTGAAGAAGAGAGTGAATTGAAAGCATTAGAAGGGGATTTACTCATGGTTAGGAGGTTGCTTGGGGTTCAACTAAAAGAGAAGGATGATAGCCAAAGAGAGAACATCTTCCACACAAGATGCACTATCCAAGACAAGCTTTGCTCATTGATAATTGATGGTGGATCTTGTACTAATGTTGCAAGCACAAGACTAGTGGAAAAACTTGGGTTGAAGACTACTTTGCATCCACGGCCTTACAAGCTTCAATGGCTAAGTGAAGAGGGTGAATTGTTAGTCAACAAGCAAGTAATGTTGAGCTTCTCCATTGGGAAGTATGAAGATGAAGTTCTTTGTGATGTGGTTCCAATGGAAGCGGGGCATATCCTACTTGGAAGACCATGGCAATTTGATAGGAATGTGGTGCATGATGGTCATTCCAACAAATTTACTTTTGTACATAGAAATAGGAAAGTTACTCTTGTACCTCTTTCACCAAGAGAAGTGTGTGAGGATCAAGTGAAATTAAGAGTGAAAAGAGAGCAAGAGAGAAAAGCCATAAAGGAAAAAGAAATTGAGTGTGAAAAAGAATCAAAGAAAAATGGAAAAGGACATAAGAGAGAAAAGCAAGAGGTTGAGGTAAGAGAAGAGAGAACAAAAGAGAGCTTGTTCATAAAAGAAAGAGAGGTGAAGAGAGCATATCTTGCAAGGCAACCACTATACCTACTCTATCTTCGTGAAACTTGCTTAACTCAAAATAAATTAACTCAACCTACAACTTTGCCAACTTCTTTTGAATCTCTCATAAACGAATATGTGGATGTATTTCCAAAAGATATTCCTTGCGGCCTACCACCTATGAGGGGAATTGAGCACCAAATGGATTTAATTCCAAGTGCTTCTCTACCTAATAGGCCGGCCTATAGAAGCAATCCACAAGAAACAAAAGAGATTCAAAAGCAAGTAGAAGATCTCTTGGAAAAAGGATGGGTACGGGAATCTCTAAGTCCTTGTGCTATGCCCGTCATCCTTGTTCCAAAGAAAGATGGCACTTGGAGAATGTGCACGGATTGTAGATCCATCAACAACATTACCATAAAATATAGGCATCCAATCCCTCGCCTTGATGACTTATTAGATGAGTTGCATGGTTCATGCTACTTTTCTAAAATAGATCTCAAGAGTGGATATCATCAAATAAGGATTAGGGAGGGGGATGAATGGAAAACCGCCTTTAAGACAAAATATGGACTTTATGAATGGCTAGTCATGCCTTTTGGGCTAACTAATGCACCTAGCACATTCATGAGGCTCATGAATCATGTCTTGAGGGATTTTCTAGGCAAATTTGTGGTAGTGTACTTTGATGACATTTTGATCTATAGCATGACATTTGAGGTGCATATTGAACATGTTAGAAGTGTCTTGCAAGTGCTACGGAAAGAGCAATTGTATGCTAATCTTGAGAAATGCTCTTTTTGTACTCATCAAGTTGTATTCCTTGGGTTTGTTGTGAGTTCCAAAGGTGTACAAGTTGATGAGGAGAAAATCAAAGCCATTAAAGAGTGGCCAACTCCCAAAACCGTGGGAGAAGTGAGAAGCTTCCATGGATTGGCAAGTTTCTATAGGAGATTTGTCAAAGATTTTAGCACTTTGGCCGCACCCCTAAATGAAGTGGTTAAAAAGCATGTTGGTTTTAAATGGGGTCAAGAACAAGAAAAGGCTTTTAACTTGTTAAAAGAAAAACTCACAAATGCACCAATACTTGCGCTTCCAAATTTTGTGAAGTCCTTTGAAATAGAGTGTGATGCCTCTAATGTAGGCATTGGGGCTGTTTTGCTTCAAGAAGGCCACCCCATTGCTTATTTTAGTGAGAAACTTAGTGGGGCAAGTTTAAACTACTCTACTTATGATAAAGAATTATATGCCCTAGTAAGGAGTCTCAAGGTGTGGCAACACTACCTATTGCCTAAAGAATTCGTGATACATAGTGATCATGAGTCCTTGAAGCACTTAAAAGGACAAGGGAAGTTAAACAAGCGCCACGCAAAGTGGGTGGAATTCATTGAACAATTTCCATATGTGATTAAACACAAAAAGGGAAAAATGAACATGGTGGCCGATGCTCTATCTAGGAGATATAATTTGCTTGCCACATTAGAAACCAAAATCCTAGGGTTTAATCACATAAAGGAATTGTATGCTTGTGATATAGAATTCTCTCAAATTTTCAAAGAGTGTGAGCAAGGGGCGCATAAGGACTATTACTTGCATGATGGTTTTCTTTTTAAAGATAAGCGATTGTGTGTCCCTAAGCATTCAATGAGGGAATTATTAATAAAGGAAGCACATGAGGGAGGTTTAATGGGGCACTTCGGGGTCAAAAAGACAATGGACATTCTTCTTGAACACTTTTATTGGCCTTGTCTTAAGAAAGAAGTGCATAAATGGTGCCAAAAATGTATTGTTTGTAAGAGGGCTAAATCGACTAGCAAACCTCATGGATTGTACTCTCCCTTGCCTATTCCTATGGCCCCTTGGATGGACATATCCATGGACTTTATTGTAGGGCTCCCTAGGACTACACAAGGAAGAGATTCAATCTTTGTTGTAGTGGACCGATTCTCAAAAATGGCCCATTTCATCCCTTGTCATAAAAGTGATGATGCATGCCACATAGCCAACCTTTTCTTCAAAGAAATTGTTAGGCTACATGGGATGCCTAAGAGCATAGTCTCGGATAGGGATACAAAATTCTTAAGCCATTTTTGGAGAACTCTATGGAATAAATTGGGAACAAAATTGCTCTTTTCCACCACTTGTCATCCCCAAACGGATGGGCAAACGGAGGTTGTGAATCGCACATTGTCAACCCTTCTTAGAGCAATCATTAAAAAGAATTTGAAAACTTGGGAGGAGTGTTTACCATTTGTTGAATTTGCTTATAATCGAGTTACACACTCCACCACACTTTGCTCACCATTTGAAGTGGTATACGGGTTCAATCCCCTAACTCCACTTGACCTACTTCCCTTGCCCAATGCGTCTAACTTGATGCATAAAGATGGCAAAACAAAAGCTGAATTTGTTCAAAAGCTGCATGAAAAAGTCAAGGCTCAAATTGAAAAGCGTTTAGAACAAAATGCCAAATTTGCAAATAAGGGAAGGAAACATGTTGTCTTTCAACCCGGGGATTGGGTATGGGTTCATTTGAGAAAAGAAAGATTTCCCTCAAAAAGGAAATCCAAATTAAACCCAAGGGGGGATGGCCCATTTCAAGTCTTGGAGCGAATTAATGATAATGCATATAAAATAGACTTGCCGGGTGATTACAATGTGAGTGCCACTTTCAATGTTAGTGACTTGAGTTTATTTGATGTAGGTGACCAAGAACTAAATTCGGGGTCGAATTCACTCCAAGAAGGAGGGGATGATGAGATCCCTCATGACAACACTCACCAAGCATCACCTAAAGAGGAAGAAGAGGACTCAAGCTTAAGGAACATAGTTGGGCCTATGACAAGATCAAGATTGAAGAAGGCCCAAAGTGCACTTGAAGTGAAAGTAGTCAACCTCATGGACATGAAGATCAACCAAGAGGAAGAACCAAGAATGGTGAACCTCTCACAACTTGAGGTCACGGCTACATAAACTAGTTTAGGAAACCATGTAATAAAAGTAGGACTTTTAGTACTTTGACTTTTCTAGTTTGACTTTTGCATCATGGACTTGTAAATGGGCCACGATGGAGTCATCAAGGCCCATCCAAGTAGGAAGAGGCGCGCTCCTACCATGCATAAGAGGAGCTTAGGCGCGCCTACACATAGAGAAGTTAGGAGCCATATAAATACCTCCTTGTACTCATTTTCATTCATAATTGAAAGTTTAGAATTTTTCTCACATTGAGAATTTAGAGAGAGTTGAGAGAGAGAGTCTCCTCTTGAAGGTTCTAGAGTAGAACCTTGTGATTCTCATCAAGAGCTCCTTACTCTTGTGGCGGATCTTCCTTGAGCTTATCACTCCATCTAATCCATGGAGTTGTGGCGCTTTCTTCCATTTCCCTTCCCCTTCATCTTTTCCCTTTCTTTTCGTTATTTTTGAATTCAAGTTGCCTCACGCCTAAAGCCTTAGGCTTATCTTAGGATTTATGCATTTTAGCTTTATGTTGCTTAGGAATTGTGGATCCATGATTCTTGTGATTTGATGATCAAGCTTTGGCTTGAGGTGGAGCTAGTTCTCTCAATTTTCCTCAAGATCATCAAAAATGAACAAGTTTGGATTTCCCTCCAATTTTTAGTTTGAATTTTCATTTCAATTTCGGATCAATTCTCCTAGAACGATCCTACATTCAATAGATCCACTTTGGATCATAACATTTGGTATCTAGAGCTAGCCTCTAGGAGAGTTAGAAGCTAAAAATATTCAAAAAAATTTGGCGGTAAATTCAAATTTTTGGCGCCACTTTTTCAAATTCAAAAAAAAATTCTAGATCTAGATCCTTTTGATCTTGATTTTGTGTTCTAGTAGTGTAATTTGTTGTTCTTATGGTTTGAATTTTCGAATTCTACATATATTTGTGTTAGATTTGATCTATTCTTTTGAATTTGAATTTTCTTGATGTTCATAAGTGTTCTTCATATTTCTTAGGATCCTTGGGATAATTGCTTGATAGATCTTGATGAATTTCAAAAGTGTTGGTTAACTTGTTGATCAACCACTTGAATGAAAGATCTAAGCATCAAAATAGTGAATCCTAAATTTGTTTGTTGAAATTCAATTTGCTTCTTGCAAAAGCACTTTAGAAGGCTCTTTAATCTTACATTTGTATTAATTGTTTAGTTTGGGCTGTTTGTGTAATTTCGAAAAGTCAGTGGCTGTTATAAAAAAAAAATAGTTCAGAAATTATAGAAAAGGAAAAAGAGTCCAAATCTGAAAAAAAAATCCAAAGGACCAAAACGCAAATTTAAAAAAAAATTGGGGCAAAAGTGCAAATACTAAAAGTTTCGAAAAAAAAATTATTTGCAGAAAAAGACTTGCCACTATTCAGCCTTGAAACTTTGTGTATGAGCCTACTTGAGCAAGAAATTTCGAAATTCAAGAACACATTAAGAAAAGTTCATTTTCTACTTTGTCTTTCTTCTTATTCTTTCTTCTTTTACTTGTCTTCTTCAATTCTATTTGAGTGTACTATTTCTTGTTGAGCATTTTTAGTTTGTCTTTTAAACTTCTTAAGTTTTGTCTTGTAGTTTTCTTTCCTTGAAATTCTTGTGAGTGCATTACTCTTGGTTTGATTTGTTTGCAAGTGTATTTGGCTTTATATCTTGGAATTGCTTGTTTCTACTTCAAGAGCCTTTGAGTGAGACTTTAGAGTGGAAAAAGGCAAGAGTGTGCATTTGCTAAAAAGCCTATTTGTGTGATACACGAGTGAACATTCTAAGAGTGAAACACTTAGTTGAGTGGTGAGGTCCATTTTATTTTTTTTATTTCATTGTTGAAAATTGTAAACATGTCACAAACTAGAGGTGATGGTGAAGGTAGTACACCACCTTCCCCTAGAACCTTGGCCTATGATATGAAACTTCAAAGAATGACACGGCATTTGGAAAGGCTTCTAGAAAGGCAAAATGATGTGGTTAATGAAAGACTTGAAGGCCTTGAAAGAGCTTCAAGAGGCACAAGAACTAGAAGTCCAAGACAAGAAAGTTCCTCTCATGCAAATTCATCACATGAAGACAATGAATATGAGGAGGATGACCGAAGGAGAAGGAGGCATAGGAGGAGGCATGGAGTCTATGGTGAGGATAGAGTGAGGAGACAAAATGATAGACTTGAGGGAGTAAAAGTAAAAGTGCCAACATTTCAAGGTAAAAATGATCCCGAGTTATATCTAGAGTGGGTGACAAAAATAGAGCAAATTTTTGAATGCCAACATTATAGTGAAGAGAAGAAGGTTAAGGTGGCATCCATAGAGTTTGTGGACTATGCATTGATATGGTGGGATCAACTAATCAAGGAGAAAAGGAGGAATGGAGATGATCCAATTTCTACTTGGAGAGAAATGAAGGCCATTATGAGGAAAAGATTTGTTTCTTCACACTATCATAGGGAGCTCCATAACAAGCTTCAAAGGCTTAATCAAGGCAACAAAAGTGTGGACGAATACTATAAGGAGATGGAGGTTGCATTGATTAGGGCCAACATCTTTGAAGAAAGAGAAGCAACCATGGCAAGATTCCTCAATGGTTTGAATCAAGAAATCTTGGACATAGTTGAATTGCACCATTATGTTGAATTAGAAGATTTGGTGCATCAAGCAATCAAAGTGGAGCAACAATTGAAGAGAAAGAGATCCTACAAGAAGCCATTCAACAACTATTCCTCATCAAGTTGGAAGGACAAGTCTAAGAAGGAGGGAACCACATTCAAGACCAATGAAGGTTCGGGTCCTAATGTGTTCAAAGGTAAAAATGTATCAAGTCCTACTTCAATTCCATCAACTTCTAGGAATAGAGATATTAAATGTTTTAAATGCTTGGGTAGGGGTCATATAGCTTCTCAATGTCCAAATAAAAGGACCATGGTAATTAAAGAGGGAGGGTATGAGACATGTAATTCTTCTCCTTCTTCCCCTATGTCCACTAGTGAAAGTGAAGAAGAGAGTGAATTGAAAGCATTAGAAGGGGATTTACTCATGGTTAGGAGGTTGCTTGGGGTTCAACTAAAAGAGAAGGATGATAGCCAAAGAGAGAACATCTTCCACACAAGATGCACTATCCAAGACAAGCTTTGCTCATTGATAATTGATGGTGGATCTTGTACTAATGTTGCAAGCACAAGACTAGTGGAAAAACTTGGGTTGAAGACTACTTTGCATCCACGGCCTTACAAGCTTCAATGGCTAAGTGAAGAGGGTGAATTGTTAGTCAACAAGCAAGTAATGTTGAGCTTCTCCATTGGGAAGTATGAAGATGAAGTTCTTTGTGATGTGGTTCCAATGGAAGCGGGGCATATCCTACTTGGAAGACCATGGCAATTTGATAGGAATGTGGTGCATGATGGTCATTCCAACAAATTTACTTTTGTACATAGAAATAGGAAAGTTACTCTTGTACCTCTTTCACCAAGAGAAGTGTGTGAGGATCAAGTGAAATTAAGAGTGAAAAGAGAGCAAGAGAGAAAAGCCATAAAGGAAAAAGAAATTGAGTGTGAAAAAGAATCAAAGAAAAATGGAAAAGGACATAAGAGAGAAAAGCAAGAGGTTGAGGTAAGAGAAGAGAGAACAAAAGAGAGCTTGTTCATAAAAGAAAGAGAGGTGAAGAGAGCATATCTTGCAAGGCAACCACTATACCTACTCTATCTTCGTGAAACTTGCTTAACTCAAAATAAATTAACTCAACCTACAACTTTGCCAACTTCTTTTGAATCTCTCATAAACGAATATGTGGATGTATTTCCAAAAGATATTCCTTGCGGCCTACCACCTATGAGGGGAATTGAGCACCAAATGGATTTAATTCCAAGTGCTTCTCTACCTAATAGGCCGGCCTATAGAAGCAATCCACAAGAAACAAAAGAGATTCAAAAGCAAGTAGAAGATCTCTTGGAAAAAGGATGGGTACGGGAATCTCTAAGTCCTTGTGCTATGCCCGTCATCCTTGTTCCAAAGAAAGATGGCACTTGGAGAATGTGCACGGATTGTAGATCCATCAACAACATTACCATAAAATATAGGCATCCAATCCCTCGCCTTGATGACTTATTAGATGAGTTGCATGGTTCATGCTACTTTTCTAAAATAGATCTCAAGAGTGGATATCATCAAATAAGGATTAGGGAGGGGGATGAATGGAAAACCGCCTTTAAGACAAAATATGGACTTTATGAATGGCTAGTCATGCCTTTTGGGCTAACTAATGCACCTAGCACATTCATGAGGCTCATGAATCATGTCTTGAGGGATTTTCTAGGCAAATTTGTGGTAGTGTACTTTGATGACATTTTGATCTATAGCATGACACTTGAGGTGCATATTGAACATGTTAGAAGTGTCTTGCAAGTGCTACGGAAAGAGCAATTGTATGCTAATCTTGAGAAATGCTCTTTTTGTACTCATCAAGTTGTATTCCTTGGGTTTGTTGTGAGTTCCAAAGGTGTACAAGTTGATGAGGAGAAAATCAAAGCCATTAAAGAGTGGCCAACTCCCAAAACCGTGGGAGAAGTGAGAAGCTTCCATGGATTGGCAAGTTTCTATAGGAGATTTGTCAAAGATTTTAGCACTTTGGCCGCACCCCTAAATGAAGTGGTTAAAAAGCATGTTGGTTTTAAATGGGGTCAAGAACAAGAAAAGGCTTTTAACTTGTTAAAAGAAAAACTCACAAATGCACCAATACTTGCGCTTCCAAATTTTGTGAAGTCCTTTGAAATAGAGTGTGATGCCTCTAATGTAGGCATTGGGGCTGTTTTGCTTCAAGAAGGCCACCCCATTGCTTATTTTAGTGAGAAACTTAGTGGGGCAAGTTTAAACTACTCTACTTATGATAAAGAATTATATGCCCTAGTAAGGAGTCTCAAGGTGTGGCAACACTACCTATTGCCTAAAGAATTCGTGATACATAGTGATCATGAGTCCTTGAAGCACTTAAAAGGACAAGGGAAGTTAAACAAGCGCCACGCAAAGTGGGTGGAATTCATTGAACAATTTCCATATGTGATTAAACACAAAAAGGGAAAAATGAACATGGTGGCCGATGCTCTATCTAGGAGATATAATTTGCTTGCCACATTAGAAACCAAAATCCTAGGGTTTAATCACATAAAGGAATTGTATGCTTGTGATATAGAATTCTCTCAAATTTTCAAAGAGTGTGAGCAAGGGGCGCATAAGGACTATTACTTGCATGATGGTTTTCTTTTTAAAGATAAGCGATTGTGTGTCCCTAAGCATTCAATGAGGGAATTATTAATAAAGGAAGCACATGAGGGAGGTTTAATGGGGCACTTCGGGGTCAAAAAGACAATGGACATTCTTCTTGAACACTTTTATTGGCCTTGTCTTAAGAAAGAAGTGCATAAATGGTGCCAAAAATGTATTGTTTGTAAGAGGGCTAAATCGACTAGCAAACCTCATGGATTGTACTCTCCCTTGCCTATTCCTATGGCCCCTTGGATGGACATATCCATGGACTTTATTGTAGGGCTCCCTAGGACTACACAAGGAAGAGATTCAATCTTTGTTGTAGTGGACCGATTCTCAAAAATGGCCCATTTCATCCCTTGTCATAAAAGTGATGATGCATGCCACATAGCCAACCTTTTCTTCAAAGAAATTGTTAGGCTACATGGGATGCCTAAGAGCATAGTCTCGGATAGGGATACAAAATTCTTAAGCCATTTTTGGAGAACTCTATGGAATAAATTGGGAACAAAATTGCTCTTTTCCACCACTTGTCATCCCCAAACGGATGGGCAAACGGAGGTTGTGAATCGCACATTGTCAACCCTTCTTAGAGCAATCATTAAAAAGAATTTGAAAACTTGGGAGGAGTGTTTACCATTTGTTGAATTTGCTTATAATCGAGTTACACACTCCACCACACTTTGCTCACCATTTGAAGTGGTATACGGGTTCAATCCCCTAACTCCACTTGACCTACTTCCCTTGCCCAATGCGTCTAACTTGATGCATAAAGATGGCAAAACAAAAGCTGAATTTGTTCAAAAGCTGCATGAAAAAGTCAAGGCTCAAATTGAAAAGCGTTTAGAACACAATGCCAAATTTGCAAATAAGGGAAGGAAACATGTTGTCTTTCAACCCGGGGATTGGGTATGGGTTCATTTGAGAAAAGAAAGATTTCCCTCAAAAAGGAAATCCAAATTAAACCCAAGGGGGGATGGCCCATTTCAAGTCTTGGAGCGAATTAATGATAATGCATATAAAATAGACTTGCCGGGTGATTACAATGTGAGTGCCACTTTCAATGTTAGTGACTTGAGTTTATTTGATGTAGGTGACCAAGAACTAAATTCGGGGTCGAATTCACTCCAAGAAGGAGGGGATGATGAGATCCCTCATGACAACACTCACCAAGCATCACCTAAAGAGGAAGAAGAGGACTCAAGCTTAAGGAACATAGTTGGGCCTATGACAAGATCAAGATTGAAGAAGGCCCAAAGTGCACTTGAAGTGAAAGTAGTCAACCTCATGGACATGAAGATCAACCAAGAGGAAGAACCAAGAATGGTGAACCTCTCACAACTTGAGGTCACGGCTACATAAACTAGTTTAGGAAACCATGTAATAAAAGTAGGACTTTTAGTACTTTGACTTTTCTAGTTTGACTTTTGCATCATGGACTTGTAAATGGGCCACGATGGAGTCATCAAGGCCCATCCAAGTAGGAAGAGGCGCGCTCCTACCATGCATAAGAGGAGCTTAGGCGCGCCTACACATAGAGAAGTTAGGAGCCATATAAATACCTCCTTGTACTCATTTTCATTCATAATTGAAAGTTTAGAATTTTTCTCACATTGAGAATTTAGAGAGAGTTGAGAGAGAGAGTCTCCTCTTGAAGGTTCTAGAGTAGAACCTTGTGATTCTCATCAAGAGCTCCTTACTCTTGTGGCGGATCTTCCTTGAGCTTATCACTCCATCTAATCCATGGAGTTGTGGCGCTTTCTTCCATTTCCCTTCCCCTTCATCTTTTCCCTTTCTTTTCGTTATTTTTGAATTCAAGTTGCCTCACGCCTAAAGCCTTAGGCTTATCTTAGGATTTATGCATTTTAGCTTTATGTTGCTTAGGAATTGTGGATCCATGATTCTTGTGATTTGATGATCAAGCTTTGGCTTGAGGTGGAGCTAGTTCTCTCAATTTTCCTCAAGATCATCAAAAATGAACAAGTTTGGATTTCCCTCCAATTTTTAGTTTGAATTTTCATTTCAATTTCGGATCAATTCTCCTAGAACGATCCTACATTCAATAGATCCACTTTGGATCATAACAGCGCTTGACTTCAATCTTCAGTGTTTTTGCTTTTTCAGCATTTGTGCTTTTGTTTTTATTCACGCTTGTCTTCTCTTTCTTCTATTACAATTGTTGAAGCTTTTGTGTTCTTCTATTATAGTACTTGATGCTATAAGACTTTATAGAAAAGGGTACCTTATTTTTTGGTCAAGCTTGGACTTTGAATATCTTAATACTTCATTCGAAATTAGTTCTCCAGCCATCATAATGTTCTATATTCTGAGTAGACGCTTGATTAGCTTCACCGGAGGATTCTTAAATGAGAAAAGGCGCTTGGTTATCCCCTGGGCACATTCACAAGGCTATTTAAATCGTTGCATTCTGACCAGTGAGCGTATTGTTCTTCTTAGCCCCTCTTAATGGCGGAATTAGGATTCGATGTTTGCATGAAACTTGTAGATATGGATATTAGCTTTAATGAGACGCCGGTTTCATCCAATTCGTACGCCTACAGCAAGTGCTTGCATGTTCTGATTGTCACGAATAGTACCACATCTCAGGCTTGAAGAAGGAATTTAACTTAGATTGAGATTCGTTCAGATCTCGACTTCTCTAGGAAACCTATAGGTATTTATCATATCTTTCTAACAAAACCAAGATCACATCATTTTGACGAGCGTACCTCAAAATACGATGTTTCGGATGCTTGATTATCGATCGCAGGCGCTTGACTTCAATCTTCAGTGTTTTTGCTTTTGCAGCATTTGTGCTTTTGTTTTTATTCACGCTTGTCTTCTCTTTCTTCTATTACAATTGCTGAAGCTTTTGTGTTCTTCTATTACAGTACTTGATGCTTCAAGACTTTATAGAAAAGGGTACCTTATTTTCTGGTCAAGCTTGGACTTTGAATATCTTAATACTTCATTCGAAATTAGTTCTCCAGCCATCATAATGTTCTATATTCTGAGTAGACGCTTGATTAGTTTCACCGGCGGATTCTAAACTGAGCTAAGGCACTTGGTAATCCACTGGGCACATTCACAAGGCTGTTTAACTCGTTGCGTTCTGACCAGTGAGTGTATTATGATTCTTAGACCCTCTTAATGGATGAATTAGGATTCGATGTTTTCATGAAACTTGTACATATGGTTATTAGCTTTAATGAGACACCGGTTTCTTCTAATTCGGACGCCTACATCTCATTATATGGGCATCAAACGTTACAAAGGTACGACTGTCAGGGACAATATCACGTCAAAAACTTATGAATGCATCTTGGCGTCTTCATGAGAGTTGCAGTTATTTCTAAGCCTTCCAACGATACCAAGATCGATGCTTTTCAAACCCTAAAGCTCCAGAAATTGTTAGCAGACGCTTGCATGTTCTGATTGTCACGAACTGTACCACATCTCAAGCTTGAAGCCGGAATTTCACTCAGATCGAGATTGGTTCAGATCTCGACTTCTCCAAGAAACATGTAGGTATTTATCTTACCTTTCTAACAAAACCAAGATCACTTCATTTCGACGAGCGTACCTCAAAATTCGAGCATTTGACAATTGAATCCAATTTTTCTCATTATTTTCATATCTGTTCGAACGCTTCATTATCGACAGCAGATGCTTGACTTCATTCTTCAGTGTTTTTGCTTTTGCAGCATTTGTACTTTTGTTTTTATTCACGCTTGTCTTCTCTTTCTTCTATTACAAATGCTGAAGCTTTTGTGTTCTTCTATTACTATACTTGATGCTTCAGGACTTTATAGAAAATGGTACCTCATTTTCTGGTCAAGCTTGGACTTTGACTATCTCAATACTTCATTTGAAATTAGTTCTCCAGCCATCATAATGTTCTATATTCTAAGTAGACGCTTGATTAGCTTCACCGGAGGATTCTAAAATGAGCTAAGGCACTTGGTTATCCATCGGGCACATTCACAATGCCGTTTAACTCGTTGCATTCTGACCAGTAACTGTATTATGATTCTTCGACGCTCTTAATGGATGAATTAGGATTCGATGTTTGCATGAAACTTGTAGATATGGTTATTAGCTTTAATGAGACACCGGTTTCATCTAATTCGGACGCCTACATCTCATTATATGGCCATCAAACGCTACGACTGTCAGGAACAATATCACGTCAAAAACTTACGGATGCATCTTGGCATCTTCATGAGAGTTGCAGTTACTTCTAAACCTTCCAACGATACCAAGATCGATGCTTTTCAAACCCTAAAGCTCCAGAAATTGTCAGCAGACCCTTGCATATTCTGATTGTCACGAACTGTACCACATCTCAAGCTTGAAGAAGGAATTTCACTCAGATCGGGATTGGTTCAGATCTCGACTTCATCAAGAAACATGTAGGTATTTATCTTATCTTTCTAACAAAACCAAGATCACTTCATTTCGACGAGCATACCTCAAAATACGAGCAGTTGACAATTGAATCCAATTTTTCTCATTATTTTCGTATCCGTTCGGACGCTGGATTATCGACAGCAGATGCTTGACTTCATTCTTCAGTGTTTTTGCTTTTGCAGCATTTGTACTTTTGTTTTTTTTCACGCTTGTCTTCTCTTTCTTCTATTACAAATGCTGAAGCTTTTGTGTACTTCTATTACAGTACTTGATGCTTCAGGACTTTATAGAAAATGTTAACTCATTTTCTGGTCAAGCTTGGACTTTGAATATCTTAATACTACATTCGAAATTACTTCTCCAGCCATCATAATGTTCTTTATTCTGAGTAGACGCATGATTAGCTTCACCGGAGGATTCTTAAAGGAGCTAAGGCGCTAGGTTATCCACTTGGCACATTCACATGGCTATTTAACTCATTGTATTCGGACCGGTGAGCTTATTATGCTTCTTAGACCCTCTTAATGGTCGAATTAGGATTCGATGTTTGCATGAAACTTGAAGATATGGATATCTGCTTTAATGAGACATCGGTTTCATCCAATTCGGACTCCTACATCTCATTATGTGGGTATCAGAAGCTACAAAGGTTTGACTGTCAGGAACAATATCACGTCAATAACTTACGGATGCAATTTGACAAAGATAGAGATCGATTTCGCTCTTGGCGTCTTTGTGAGAGTTGCAGTTAATTCTAAGCCTTCCAACGATACCAAGATCGATACTTTTGAACGCCTAAAGCTGTAGAAATTGTCAGCAGAGGCTTGCATGTTATGATTGTCACGAACAGTACCACATCTTAAGATTGAAGAAGAAATTTCACTCAGATCGAGACTGGTTCAGAGCTCGACTTCTGCCAGAAACCTGTAGGTATTTATGTTATCTTTCTAACAAAACCAAGATCACTTCATTTCGACGAGCGTACCTCAAAATACGACGTTTTAGACGCTTGATTATCGGCAGCAGATGCTTGACTTCATTCTTCAGTGTTTTTGCTTTAGCAGCATTTGTACTTTTGTTTTTATTCACGCTTGTTTTCTCTTTCTTCTATTACAAATGCTGAAGCTTTTGTGTTCTTCTATTACAATACTTGACGTTTCCGAACTTCATGGAAAAGGGTACCTTGTTTTCTGGTCAAGCTTGGACTTTGTATATCTTAATTCTTCATTCGAAATTACTTCTCCAGCCATCATAATGTTCTGTATTATGAGTAGACTCTTGATTAGCTTCACCGGAGGATTCTTAAATGAGCTAAGGCGCTTGGTTATCCACTGTGCACATTCACAAGGCTGTTTAACTTTTTGCATTCTGACCAGTGCGCGGATTATGCTTCTTAGACCCTCTTAAGGGCCAAATTAGGATTCGATGTTTTCATGAAACTTGTAGATATGGAAATTAGATTTTATGAGAAACTGGTTTCATCCAACAATTCGGACGCCTACACCTCAATATATGGCCATCAGACGCTACAAAGGTATGACTGTCGGGAACAACATCACGTCACCAAATTACGGATGCAATTTGACAAAGACAGAAATCAAATTCGCTCTTGACCTCTTCATGAGTGTTGCGGATATTTCTCTGAGCCTTCCAACGATACCAAGATCGATGCTTTTGAACACCTAAAGCTCCAGAAATTGTCAGAAGACGCTTGCATGTTCTGATTGTCACGAACAGTACCACATCTCAAGTTGAAGAAGGAATTTCACTCAGATCGGGATTGGTTCAGATCTCGACGTCCCCCAGAAACCTGTAGGTATTTATCTTATATTTCTAACAAAACCAAGCTTACTCTATTTCGACGAGCGTACCACAAAATATGACGTTTAGGAGGCTAGATTATCGGCAGCAGGCGCTTGACTTCAATCTTCAGTGTTTTTGCTTTTACAACATTTGTACTTTTGTTTTCATTCACGCTTGTCTTCTCTTTCTTCTATTACAATTGCTGAAGCTTTTGTGTTCTTCTATTACAGTACTTGATGCTTCAGGACTTTATAGAA
Organism: Ammopiptanthus mongolicus; assembly: GCA_039655645.1. Taxonomy (NCBI): domain Eukaryota; kingdom Viridiplantae; phylum Streptophyta; class Magnoliopsida; order Fabales; family Fabaceae; genus Ammopiptanthus; species Ammopiptanthus mongolicus. The sequence continues at coordinate 52,554,892 of CM077348.1, read as the reverse complement.
AATGGTACCTCATTTTCTGGTCAAGCTTGGACTTTGATTATCTTAATAATTCATTCAAAATTGCTTCTCCAGCCTTAGTAATCTTTGCATTCTGAATAGAAGCTTGATTAGCTTCACCGGACGTTTCTTAAATTAGCTAAGGCGCTTGGTTATCCACTGGGCACATTCACAAGGCTGTTTAACTGGTAGCATTCTTAGCAGTCAGCGTATTATGCTTATTTGACCATCTTAATGCACGAATTAGGATTCGATGTCTTCATGAAACGTGTGGATATGGATATTAGCTTTAATGAGAAGTAGGTTTCATCCAATTCGGACACCTACCGCTCAATATAATGTCATCAGACGCTACAAATGTATGACTGTCAGGAACAACATCAGGTCACCAACTTACGGATGGAATTTGACAAAGATAGAGATCGATTTCGCTCTTGACCTCTCCATGAGAGTTGCTGATATTTCTCCAAGCCTTGCAACGATACCAAGATCGATGCTTTTGAACACCTAAAGCTCCAGAAATTGTCAGCAGACGCTTGCATGTTCTGATTGTCATGAACAATACACATCTCAAGTTGAAGAAGGAATTTCACTCAGATTGGGATTGGTTCAAATCTCGACTTCTCCAGGAAACCTGTAGGTATTTATCTAATCTTTCTAACAAAACCAAGATCACTTCATTTCGACAAGCGTACCTCAAAATACGACGTTTCAGACGCTTGATTATTGACAGCAGGCGCTTGACTTCAATCTTCAGTGTTTTTGCTTTTGCAGCTTTTGTACTTTTGTCTTTGTTCGTGCTTCTCTTCTATTTCTTCTATTATAGTTGCCGAAGCTTTTATCTTCTACTATTGCAATACTTGATGTTTCCGAACTTCATGGAAAAGGGTACCTCGTTTTCTGGTCAAGCTTGGACTTTGAATATCTTAATACTTTATTCGAAATTAGTTCTCTAGCCATCATAATGTTCTGTATTCGTAGTAGACTCTTGATTAGCTTCACCGGAGGATTCTTAATTGAGCAAAGGCGCTTGGTTATCCACTGGGCACATTCACAAGGCTGTTTAAGTCGTTGCATTCTGACCAGTGAGCGTATTATGCTTGTTAGACCCTCTTAAGGGCCGAATTAGGATTTGATGTTTTCACGAAAATTGTAGATATGGACATTGGCTTTAATGAGTCACCTTTTTCATCCAATTCGTATGCCTACAACTCAATATATTGCCATCAGACGCTACAAAGGTATGACTGTCAGGAACAACATCACGTCACCAAATTACGGATACAATTTGACAAAAATAAAGATCGATTCCGCTCTTGAGCTCTTCATTAGAGTTGCGGATATTTCTCTAAGCCTTCCAACGATACCAAGATCAATGCTTTTGAACACCTAAAGCTCTAGAAATTGTCAGCAGACACTTGCATGTTCTGATTGTCACGAATAATACACATCTCAAGTTGAAGAAGGAATTTCACTCAGATCGGGATTGGTTCAGATCTCTACTTCTCCAAGAAACCTGTAGGTATTTATCTTATCTTTCTAAAAAAAGCAAGATCACTTCATTTCGACGAGCGTACCACAAAATACGACGTTTCGGAGGCTTGATTAGGGCAGCAGGCGCTTGACTTCAATCTTAAGTGTTTTTGCTTTTATAGCATTTGTACTTTTGTTTTTATTCACGCTTGTCTTCTCTTTCTTCTATTACAATTGCTGAAGCTTTTGTGTTCTTCTATTACAGTACATGATGCTTAAGGACTTTATAGAAAATGGTACCTTATTTTCTGGTCAAGCTTGGACTTTGAATATCTTAATACTTCATTCAAAATTACTTCTCCAGCCTTCATAATGTTTGTATTTTGAATAGACTCTTGATTTGCTTCATCGGACGATTCTTAAATTATCAAAGGCGCTTGGTTATCCACTAGGCACAATCACAAGGCTGTTTAACTAGTAGCATTCTTAGCAGTTAGTGTATTATGCTTATTTAACCCTCTTAATGCACGAATTAGGATTAGATGTCTTTGTCCCCATGAAACGTGTAGATATGTATATTAGCTTAAATGAGACACTAGTTTCAGCCAATTCGAACATCTACAGCTCAATATATGGTCATCAGACGCTACAAAGGTATGACTGTCAGGAACAACATCACGTCACCAACTTACGAATGCAATTTGACAAAGATAGAGATCGATTTCGCTCTTGACCTCTTCATGAGAGTTGCGGATATTTCTATAACCCTTCCAACGATACCAAGAATGATGCTTTTGAACACCTAAAGCTCCAGAAATTGTCAGCAGACGCTTGCATGTTCTGATTGTCAGGAACAGTATCAAATCTCAAGCTTGAAGAGGGAAAATCACTCAGATCGGGATTGGTTCAGATCTCTACTTTTCCAGGAAACATGTAGGTGTTTATCTTATCTTTCTAAAAAAACCAAGATCACTTCATTTCGACGAGCGTACGTCAAAATACGACGTTTCGGAGGCTTGATTATCGGCAGCAGGCGCTTGACTTCAATCTTAAGAGTTTTTGCTTTTGCAGCATTTGTACTTTTGTTTTTATTCATGCTTGTCTTATCTTTCTTCTATTACAATTGCTAAAGCTTTTGTGTTCTTCTATTACAGTACTTGATGCTTCAAGACTTTATAGAAAATGGTACCTCATTTTCTGGTCAAGCTTGGACTTTGACTATCTTAATACTTCATTCAAAATTACTTCTCCTGCCATCATAATGTTTGTATTTTGAATAGACTCTTGATTAGCTTCATCGGACGTTTCTTAAATTAGCAAAGGCGCTTTGTTATCCATTGGGCACATTCACAAGGCTGTTTAACTAGTAGTATTCTTAGCAGTTAGCGTATCATGCTTATTTAACCCTCTTAATGCACGAATAAGGATTAGATGTCTTCATGAAACGTGTAGATATGGATATTAGCTTAAATGACACACTGGTTTCAGCCAATTCGGACACTTACAGCTCAATATATGGTCATCAGACGCTACACAGGTATGACTGTCAGGAACAACATCACGTCACCAACTTACGGATGCAATTTGACAAAGATAGAGATCGATTTTGCTCTTGACCTCTTCATGAGAGTTGCGGATATTTCTATAACCCTTCCAACGATACCAAGAATGATGCTTTTGAACACCTAAAGCTCCAGAAATTGTCAGCAGACGCTTGCATGTTCTGATTGTCAGGAACGGTATCAGATCTCAAGCTTGAAGAGGGAAAATCACTCAGATCGGGATTGGTTCAGATCTCTACTTTTGCAGGAAACATGTAGGTGTTTATCTTATCTTTCTAAAAAAACCAAGATCACTCATTTCGACGAGCGTACGTCAAAATACGACGTTTTAGAGGCTTGATTATCGGCAGCAGGCGCTTGACTTCAATCTTAAGTGTTTTTGCTTTTGCAGCTTTTGTACTTTTGTCCTTATTCGTGCTTCTCTTCACTTTCTTCTATTAGAGTTGCCGAAGCTTTTATCTTCTACTATTACGATACTTGATGTTTCCGAACTTTATGGAAAAGGGTACCTCGTTTTCGGGTCAAGCTTGGACTTTGAATATCTTAATACTTCATTCGAAATTACTTCGCCAGCCATCATAATGTTCTGTATTCCGAGTCAACACTTGATTAGCTTCACCGAAGGATTCTTAAATGATCTAAGGCGCTTGGTTATCCACTAGGCACATTCACAAGGCTGTTTAACTCGTTGCATTCTGACCAGTGTGCGTATTATGCTTCTTAGACCCACTTAATGGCCGAATTAGGATTCGATGTTTTCATGAAACTTGTAGATATGGATATTAGATTTAATGAGACACCGGTTTCATCCAATTCGGACAGCTACAACTCAATATATGGCCATCAGACGCTACAAATGTTTGACTGTCAGGAACAACATCACATCACCAACTTACGGATTCAATTTGACTATGGTAGAGATCGATTTCGCTCTTGACCTCTTCATGAGAGTTGCCGATATTTCTCTAAGACTTCCGACGATACAAACATCGATGCTTTTGAACACCTAAAGCTCGAGAAATTTTCAGCAGACGCTTACATGTTCTGATTGTCACGAACAGTACCACATCTCAAGCTTGAAGAAGGAATTTCACTCAGATCGGGATTGGTTCAGATCTCGACTTTTCCAGGAAATAGGTAGGTATTTATCTTATCTTTCTAACAAAATCAAGAGTACTTCATTTGGATGAGTGTAGCTCAAAATACAACGTTTCGGAGGCTTGATTATTGGCAGCAGGCTCTTGACTTCAATCTTCAGTGTTTTTGCTTTTGCAGCATTTGTACTTTTGTTTTTATTCACGCTTGTCTTCTCTTTCTTCTATTACAATTGCTAAAGCTTTTGTGTTCTTCTATTACAGTACTTGATGCTTCAGGACTTTATAGAAAATGGTGCCTCATTTTCTGGTCAAGCTTGGACTTTGAATATCCTAATACTTCATTCAAAATTACTTCTCCAGCAATCATAATGTTTGTATTTTGAATAGACTCTTGATTAGCTTCACCGAACATTTCTTAAATTAGCAAAGGCGCATTGTTATCCACTGGGCACATTCACAGGCTGTTTAACTAGTAGTATTCTTAGCAGTTAGCGTATTATGCTTATTTAACCCTCTTAATGCACGAATTAGGATTCGATGTCTTCACAAAACGTGTAGATATGGATATTAGCTTTAATGGGACACTAGTTTCATCCAATTCGGATAGCTACAGCTCAATATATGGTCATCAGACGCTACAAAGTTATGACTGTCAGGAACAACATCACGTCACCAACTTACGGATGCAATTTGACAAAGATAGAGATCGATTTCGCTCTTGACCTCTTCATGAGAGTTGCGGATATTTCTATAACCCTTCCAACGATATCAAGATCGATGCTTTTCAACACCTAAAGCTCCAGAAATTGTCAGCAGATGCCTGCATGTTCTGATTGTCACGAACACTATCACATCTCAAGCTTGAAGAAGGAATTTCACTCAGATCGAGATTGGTTCACATCTTGACTTCTCCAGAAAACTCGTATTTATGTATCTTATCTTTCTAACAAAACAAAGATCACTTCATTTCGATCGGCGTACCTCAAAATACGACGTTTCGGAGGCTTGATTATCAGCAGCAGGCGCTTGACTTCAATCTTCAGTGGTTTTGCTTTTGCAGCATTTGTACTTTTGTATTTATTCGTGTTTCTCTTCTCTTTTTCTATTAGAGTTGCTGAAGCATTAGTCTTCTACTATTACCTTACTTGATGCTTCCGAACTTTATGGAAATGGGTACCTCATTTTCCGGTCAAGCATGGACTTCGAATATCTTAATACTTCATTCGAAATTACTTCTCCAGCCGTCATAATGTTCTGTATTCCGACTAGACGCTTGATGAGCTTCACCGACGGATTCTTAAATGAGCTAAGGAGCTTGGTTATCCACTGGGCACATTCACAAGGCTGTTTAACTCGTTGCATTCTGACCAGTGAGCGTATTATGCTTCTTAGACCTTCTTAATGGCCGAATTAGGATTCGATGTTTTCACGAAACATGTAGACATGGATACTTGATTTAACGAGACACCGATTTCATCCAATTCGGACACCTACAGCTCAATATATGGTCATCAGACGCTACAAAGGTACGAATGTCAGGAACAACATCACGTCACCAACTTACAGATGCAATTCGACAAAGATAGAGATCAATTTCGCGCTTGACCTCTTCATGAGAGTTACGGATATTTCTCTTAGCCTTCCAACGATACCATGATCGATGCTTTTGAACGCCTAAAGCTCCAGAAATTGTCAGCAGACGCTTGCATGATCTAATTGTCACGAACAGTACCACATCTCAAGCTTGAAGAAGGAATTTCACTCAGATCGGGATTGGTTCAGATCTCGACTTCTCCAGGAAACCTGTAGGTATTTATCTTATCTTTCTAAAAAAATCAAGAGTACTTCATTTCGACGAGTGTTCCTCAAAATACGACATTTCGGAGGCTTGATTATCAGCAGGCGCTTGACTTCAATCTTCAGTGTTTTTGCTTTGGCAGCATTTGTACTTTTATATTTATTCGTGTTTCTCTTCTCTTTCTTCTATTAGAGTTGCTGAAGCTTTTGTCTTCTACTATTACCTAACTTGATGTTTCCGAACTTTATGGAAAAGGTTACCTCTTTTTCTGGTCAAGCTTGGACTTTGAATATCTTAATACTTCATTCGAAATTACTTCTCCAGCCGTCATAATGTTCTGTATTCCGAGTTGACGCTTGATCAGCTTCACCGGAGGATTCTTAAATTAGCTAAGGCGCTTGGTTATCCACTGGGCACATTCACAAGGCTGTTTAACTCGTTGCATTCTGACCAGTGAGTGTATTATGCTTCTTAGACCTTCTTAATGGCCGAATTAGGATTCGATGTTTTCACGAAACTTGTAGAAATTGATATTAGATTTAATGAGACACCGATTTCATCCAATTCGAACATCTACAGCTCAATATATGGTCATCAGACGCTACAAAGGTATGACTATCAGGAACAACATCACGTCACCAACTTACGGATGCAATTTGACAAAGATAGAGATCGATTTCGCGCTTGCCCTCTTCATGAGAGTTGCGGATATTTCTCTAAGGCTTCCAACGATACCAAGATCGATGCTTTTGAACACCTAAAGCTCCAGAAATTGTAAGCAGACGCTTGCATGTTCTGATTGTCACGAACAGTTCCACATATCAAGCTTGAAGAAGGAATTTCACTCAGATCGAGATTGGTTCAGATCTTGACTTTTCCAGGAAACATGTGTTTATATATCTTATCTTTCTAAAAAAACCAAGATCACTTCATTTCGACCAGCGTACCTCAAAATACGACGTTTCGGACGCTTGATTATTGGCAGCAGGCGCTTGACCTCAATGTTCAGTGTTTTTGCTTTTGCAGCTTTTGTACTTTTATATTTATTCGTGTTTCTCTTCTCTTTCTTCTATTAGAGTTGCTGAAGCTTTGTCTTATACTATTATATTACTTGACGTTTCCGAACTTTTTGGAAAAGGGTACCTCATTTACTAGTCAAGCTTGGACTTTGAATATCTTAATATTTCATTCGAAATTACTTCTCCAGCCTTCATAATGTTCTGTATTCCGAGAAGACGCTTGATCAGCTTCACCGAAGGATTCTTAAATTAGCTAAGGCGCTTGGTTATCCACTGAGCACATTCACATGGCTGTTTAACTCGTTGCATTCTGACCAATGAGCGTATTATGCATCTTAGACCCTCTTAATGGCCAAATTAGGATTCGATGTTTTCACGAAACTTGTAGATATGGATATTAGATTTAACGAGACACCGATTTCATCCAATTCGGACAACGACAGCTCAATATATGGTCACCAGACGCTACAAAGGTATGACTGTCAGGAACAACATCACGTCACCAACTTACGGATGCAATTCGACAAAGATAGAGATCGATTTCACGCTTGCTCTCTTCATGAGAGTTGCGGATATTTCTCTAAGGCATCCAATGATACCAAGATCGATGCTTTTGAACACCTAAACTCCAGAAATTGTCAGCAGACGCATGCATGTTCTGATTGTCACGAACAGTTCCACATATCAAGCTTGAAGAAGGAAATTCACTCAGATCGAGAATGGTTCAGATCTTGACTTTTCCTGGAAACATGTATTTATATATCTTATCTTTCTAAAAAACCAAGATCACTTCATTTCGACCAGCGTACCTCAAAATACGACATTTCGGACGCTTGATTGTTGGCTGCAGGCGCTTGGCTTCAATGTTCAGTGTTTTTGCTTTTGCAGCTTTTGTACTTTTATATTTATTCGTGTTTCTCTTCTCTTTCTTCTATTAGAGTTGCTGAAGCTTTGTCTTATACTATTACATTACTTGACGTTTCCGAACTTTTTGGAAAAGGGTACCTCATTTTCTGGTCAAGCTTGGACTTTGAATATCTTAATATTTCATTCGAAATTACTTCTCCAGCCTTCATAATGTTCTGTATTCCGAGTTGACGCTTGATCAGCTTCACCGGAGGATTCTTAAATTAGCTAAGGCGCTTGGTTATCCACTGGGCACATTCACAAGGCTGTTTAACTCGTTGCATTCTGACCAGTGAGTGTATTATGCTTCTTAGACCTTCTTAATGGCCGAATTAGGATTCGATGTTTTCATGAAACTTGTAGAAATTGATATTAGATTTAATGAGACACCGATTTCATCCAATTCGGACAACGACAGCTCAATATATGGTCACCAGACGCTATAAAGGTATGACTATCAGGAACAACATCACGTCACCAACTTACGGATGCAATTTGACAAAGATAGAGATCGATTTCGCGCTTGCCCTCTTCATGAGAGTTGCGGATATTTCTCTAAGGCTTCCAACGATACCAAGATCGATGCTTTTGAACACCTAAAGCTCCAGAAATTGTAAGCAGACGCTTGCATGTTCTGATTGTCACGAACAGTTCCACATATCAAGCTTGAAGAAGGAATTTCACTCAGATCGAGATTGGTTCAGATCTTGACTTTTCCAGGAAACATTTGTTTATATATCTTATCTTTCTAAAAAAACCAAGATCACTTCATTTCGACCAGCGTACCTCAAAATACGACGTTTCGGACGCTTGATTATTGGCAGCAGGCGCTTGACCTCAATGTTCAGTGTTTTTGCTTTTGCAGCTTTTGTACTTTTATATTTATTCGTGTTTCTCTTCTCTTTCTTCTATTAGAGTTGCTGAAGCTTTGTCTTATACTATTATATTACTTGACATTTCCGAACTTTTTGGAAAAGGGTACCCCATTTTCTGGTCAAGCTTGGACTTTGAATATCTTAATATTTCATTCGAAATTACTTCTCCAGCCCTCATAATGTTCTATATTCCGAGAACACGCTTGATCAGCTTCACCGAAGGATTCTTAAATTAGCTAAGGCGCTTGGTTATCCACTGAGCACATTCACATGGCTGTTTAACTCGTTGCATTCTGACCAATGAGCGTATTATGCATCTTAGACCCTCTTAATGGCCAAATTAGGATTCGATGTTTTCACGAAACTTGTAGATATGGATATTACATTTAACGAGACACCGATTTCATCCAATTCGGACAACGACAGCTCAATATATGGTCACCAGACGCTACAAAGGTATGACTGTCAGGAACAACATCACGTCACCAACTTACGGATGCAATTTGACAAAGATAGAGATCGATTTCACGCTTGCTCTCTTCATGAGAGTTGCGGATATTTCTCTAAGGCTTCCAACGATACCAAGATCGATGCTTTTGAACACCTAAACTCCAGAAATTGTCAGCAGACGCATGCATGTTCTGATTGTCACGAACAGTTCCACATATCAAGCTTGAAGAAGGAAATTCACTCAGATCGAGAATGGTTCAAATCTTGACTTTTCCTGGAAACATGTATTTATATATCTTATCTTTCTAAAAAACCAAGATCACTTCATTTCGACCAGCGTACCTCAAAATACGACATTTCGGACGCTTGATTGTTGGCTGCAGGCGCTTGGCTTCAATGTTCACTGTTTTTGCTTTTGTAGCTTTTGTACTTTTATATTTATTCGTGTTTCTCTTCTCTTTCTTCTATTAGAGTTGCTGAAGCTTTGTCTTATACTATTACATTACTTGACGTTTCCGAACTTTTTGGAAAAGGGTACCTCATTTTCTGGTCAAGCTTGGACTTTGAATATCTTAATATTTCATTCGAAATTACTTCTCCAGCCTTCATAATGTTCTGTATTCCGAGAAGACGCTTGATCAGCTTCACCGAAGGATTCTTAAATTAGCTAAGGCGCTTGGTTATCCACTGGGCACATTCACAAGGCTATTTAACTCGTTGCATTCTGACCAGTGAGCGTATTATGCTTCTTAGACCGTCTAAATGGCCGAATTAGGATTCGATGTTTTCACGAAACTTGGAGATATTGATATTAGATTTAATGAGACACTGATTTCATCAAATTCGGACACCTACAGCTCAATATATGGTCATCAGACGCTACAAAGGTATGACTGTCAGGAACAACATCACGTCACCAACTTACGGATGCAATTTGACAAAGATAGAGATCGATTTCGCACTTGCCCTCTTCATGAGAGTTGCGGATATTTCTCTAAGGCTTCCAACGATACCAAGATCGATGCTTTTGAACGCCTAAAGCTCCAGAAATTGTCCGCAGACGCTTGCATGTTCTGATTGTCACGAACAGTTCCACATATCAAGCTTGAAGAAGAAATTCACTCAGATCGAGATTGGTTCAGATCTTGACTTTTCCAGGAAACATGTATTTATATATCTTATCTTTCTAAAAAAACCAAGATCACTTCATTTCGACCAGCGTACCTCAAAATACGACATTTCGGACGATTGATTATTGGCTGCAGGCGCTTGGCTTCAATGTTCAGTGTAACGCCCCGATTTTTCACGCTTTCTATTTCTTTAGTATTTTAATGTCTTTATTTTATTCGAGGTCTTAGGAATAGAAATAAAATATTTCGAGACCACAGTCATGCTCGACGATACCGTAGGAAGCTACGATTAAGTTTTGAGTCGAAAACTCAAACGGAGTCCGGTCTGCGTTTTTACACTGACAGTATGATTTTACTGCTCAAAAGACCTCAGATGGACCCGTGAACGAGACAGTAAGTCTTAGAATTCGATTCTCTACGTTTTGGTTAAATTTCGTAAAAATTTCAGAAAAATCACTTCCTGACCTTCGTTCGGGCGGAATCCTCAATCGGGTGACGAACGGAGCCACATATGGATTTACCAGGACTCGCCAACAACTAATCTTGATATCACATCATCCCAGGACACTTGGGAGAGTATGCCAGAGTCGTCATGACGTTCGGAAATATCTGGACGCAAAATGACCAAAATGCCCCTAACCTTAGTCTTTTACACTTTTACCATTATACCCTTTTGGCAAATGACCTTTTTACCCTTAAGTGAGATTTTAAGAGGCTGAACTCAGCCCCTCACTTCATCATTTTCGCACAGCCCCTCACACCATAGAGTTCCATAGTTGTTCTTAAGAGAAAACTCCATTTTCACCTAGAAAAGCTTGAGTTTTTGTTGGATTCACTTGATTCCTTGAGCAATCTTTCTTCATTTCAAGGTAAGATCACTTCTATGATCTCTTAGCTTCTTGAATCTTTCTTTATTTCAAGATCAATCTTCATTTTCATGAAAAGAATTTCTTAGATCCAAAACTTTGAAAATCCATAGGAAATTGTAGAAAAATCCTTTTGAGGTAAGACCAAGTTCTTTGAACTCACATCATCAATCCCTACCTAAACCTAAGAGCTTATGATTCAAATCTCATCATAGCTCAAAAAGCAATTTTGGCCGAACCCTTTTGGAAGATGATGAATAGTGTTTCCATCAAGTTTTGATTTTTTAACACTTGATTTCATCCTTAGCTTTCCTAATGCTTTTGAATCCATGAAATGGAAACCAAAACCAATTCCTAACCTTTTTAACCTAGGGTGGCCGAAACCCTCTTTGTTAGGATTGTTGAGATTGGCTTTGATTGTTGTTTAATGTTGAATTGTTGTGTTGTGTAGCTGTTGACGATTATCAGGAGGTTCAGAAACCGATCAACCGACTTTGATCCGGGAATCTGCTCATCAAGAGGTATGGGGAGAAGAACCTCATCACACCAAGATGGTGGTAGTGAGAATGGTTGTTTACATTTATGTGTGGGTGAAACCCTTTAGTTTGGGTTCACTTTTATGTGTTAAGTTTTGTTAAGTTCTCTTGGAGAACAAGGTTGTCATGATGAGTTTATGCTTGAGTATGTTGTAGTGTGCTTTAGTATATGTTGATGAAGATATGATTGAATGAAAATCATTTCCATGTATGTTGAAAAACCTACTTTGATCACTAGATCAAGTATGGACTTTTATTGTTGATTATGAGACCATAATGTGTGATGGACTTGGATGTTTGATTATGATGTAGTAATGTGTATTATGGTTATCATGATTGTGTAAGTATTGTGGGTCATATTTTGTTTGGTTGATGAAGTAAAACTTCACATTGATTCCTAGTTGGCTATTGGCCATGACCTTGAGGAAAGGAAGGATAGGAATAGTTCTTGAACAAATCAAGTTTTGATGTAAAGAAAGTGTTTTCAATAACTTGTGTTTTTCAAAGAAAACCCTAAGTGACTTTAAATGGAATTAAAGCTCAAAGTGCTTTCACCAAAGTGAAACATATTTTATACCTTATCCCTAGTCCATATAGTTAGTCAAGGGACACAAAATGAGAAAAAAAAAAAGTGGTTTCATGAAGAAAATCAAGATGGTTCCCTAAGGTTGATGTCTTGTTTATGGCAACCATTTCGCTAAGCGAATTTTCTCTCACTACGCGAAACCAGGGGAAAGTCTAAGTTGGGCATCACTGCCTCACTTTCGCTAAGCGAATTCATATTCACTAAGCTAACCAAACGAGTTTCGCTACGCGAATTACGTCTCGCCGAGCGATCCAGAGGTGTTTCCAAAGAGGTGTAACCGTCTGAACTTTCGCTAAGCGAAATCATTCTCGCTAAGCGAATAAAGTGAAGTTTCGCTACGCGAATTCTGTCTCGCCGAGCGATCCAGAGGTGTTTCCAAAGAGGTGTAACCGTCTGAACTTTCGCTAAGCGAAATCATTCTCGCTAAGCGAATAAAGTGAAGTTTCGCTACGCGAATTCTGTCTCGCCGAGCGATCCAGAGGTGTTTCCAATGAGGTGTAACCGTCTGAACTTTCGCTAAGCGAAATCATTCTCGCTAAGCGAATAAAGTGAAGTTTCGCTACGCGAATTCTGTCTCGCCGAGCGATCCAGAGGTGTTTCCAATGAGGTGTAACCGTCTGAACTTTCGCTAAGCGAAATCATTCTCGCTAAGCGAATAAAGTGAAGTGTCGCTACGCGAATTCTGTCTCGCCGAGCGATCCAGAGGTGTTTCCAAAGAGGTGTAACCGTCTGAACTTGCGCTAAGCGAATTCATATTCGCTAAGCGAATTCATATTCGCTAAGCGAATCCAATGCGTTTCGCTACGCGAATTCTGTCTCGCCGAGCGAACCAGAGGAGTTCCAAAAGAGGCATTCTTGTTTCAATTTCGCTAAGCGAATGTAATTTCGCTAAGCGAATTCCATGTTCAGAAAATGCTAAAAATAGAGTAAGTAAGTGTTTTAAAAATTGTTTCAAATCAAATGAGTTTTCAATTGAGAAGTTGTTCTGTTTTACAAACGTTTTGGGTTTTGAAATAGTAGTTCGATGACGGACCGGTGATTCGGATCCCGATCAGTCGTTCAATTGTTTCAGTCTTGTGATGACTCGATCCCGGAGGAATCACGAGATTTATCCGGTGGATAAAGGTTTTGTTTTTCAAAAGACACGTATAGTTCCTAAGGAAGAGAACCTTAGTAGACTTCGAGGTTTATCCGGGGGATAGACATTGCTTGATCGCATCTGCTTTGTGTAAGCATTGGCATTTCATTTGCATAGTTGTAAGGCCTTGAGCCTAGGAGTTGAGCTTACACCTTGATGCGGGTGCGAATCTTACGGTGACGATCTTCAATGGTCTTTTTGGAGGTATCAGGGTTGGAAGGGCTGACATGTGACCAGTTGGTAGCTCTTCTGTGTCGTGGCGAATCCGTGCAATACACTGATATCCTCTACTAGATGCCGTACTTTTCATGTTTGGTCGAGAGTGTTACCGTAAAGCCAGATACGTGCACGTTACGAATGTTGTAGCATCTTGCTCATGGCTGGCAGAAACCGGAACATGTCCTCCCATTCACTCTCTCCGAATGTTTTGTTAGCTCCATGGAGTAGGGGTCAGAGTAGTACCCAGTGACATTGACATTGAGTCATATACATTGCATTGCATTGCATGGCTATTGATGTTTACATTTACTGTTATACATCGTTGTACTGTTTATACATCGTTGTACTGTTTAAGAATACCTTATTTTATGTTGTCAACTGCTTAATATGTTGACATTGAGAATTCTTGTAAGCATGTTGGGTACGCTGTTACCCGGTGAGTCGTCCCGTTTTTACTATTGCTGTTTTGCTGTGTTGATGAACGGGAATCTCACCCATATCTGTATGTTTTTTTTTGTTGGTACTTGCTGTTGCTGTTTGAACAGATGGACGTGACGATGGTTCAGTCCAGTAGTTCCTTTGAGCCGGAGGAGGACTCTTTTTGTGGTTTAGTGTTGTCGTCGGCCAGACTATGTTAGTTTTTGTAGTACCTTTTGGGAGCTACGACTCCTAGTACTTATTGTATCAGTTATACATTAGACTTATGTCTGTATATAGTATTATTCCTTTTTTTTGTTTATGTCCCTGTATTTATTATGCATATTGTTCTAGAAATGTATGGCGAACCTAAGTTCGTTATTAGTATTATTTACCTTTGCTAAATCCCATTGCATCTTGTGAAAAGAAAAAAAAAGAAAATCGTATTTTTCGCATTAAGAAATATTTTCGGCCTTATAAACGTTCGGGAATGTGACACTCGGGAAAGGGTGTTGCATTCAGTGTTTTTGCTTTTGCTGCTTTTGTACTTTTATATTTATTCGTGTTTCTCTTCTCTTTCTTCTATTAGAGTTGCTGAACCTTTGTCTTATACTATTACATTACTTGACGTTTCCGAACATTTTGGAAAAGGGTACCACATTTTCTGGTCAAGCTTGGACTTTGAATATCTTAATATTTCATTCGAAATTACTTCTCCAGCATTCATAATGTTCTGTATTCCGAGAAGATGCTTGATCAGCTTCACCGAAGGATTCTTAAATTAGCTAAGGCGCTTGGTTATCCCCTGGGCACATTCACAAGGCTATTTAACTCGTTGCATTCTGACCAGTGAGTGTATTATGCTTCTTAGACCGTCTAAATGGCATAATTAGGATTCGATGTTTTCACGAAACTTGGAGATATTGATATTAGATTTAATGAGACACCGATTTCATCCAATTCGGACACCTACAGCTCAATATATGGTCATCAGACGCTACAAAGGTATGACTGTCAGGAACAACATCACGTCACCAACATACGGATGCAATTTGACAAAGATAGAGATCGATTTCGCGCTTGCCCTCTTCATGAGAGTTGCGGATATTTCTCTAAGGCTTCCAACGATACCAAGATCGATGCCTTTGAACAACTAAAGCTCCAGAAATTGTCCGCAGACGCTTGCATGTTCTGATTGTCACGAACATTTCCACATATCAAGCTTGAAGAAGAAATTCACTCAGATCGAGATTGGTTCAGATCTTGACTTTTCCAGGAAACAAGTATTTATATATCTTATCTTTCTAAAAAACCAAGATCACTTCATTTCGACCAGCATACCTCAAAATACGACATTTCGGATGCTTGATTATTGGCTGCAGGCGCTTACCTTCAATGTTCAGTGTTTTTGCTTCTACAGCTTTTGTACTTTTATATTTATTCGTGTTTCTCTTTTCTTTCTTCTATTAGAGTTGCTGAAGCTTTTGTCTTCTACTATTACATTACTTGATGTTTCTGTACTTATGGAAAAGGGTACCTCGTTTTCTGGTCAAGCTTGGATTTTGAATATCTTAATACTTCATTTGAAATTACTTATCCAGCCGCCATAATGTTCTGTATTCCGAGTAGACCCTTGATTAGCTTCACCGGAGAATTCTTAAATGAGCAAAGGCGCTTGCTTATTCTCTGGGCACATTCACAATGCTGTTTAACTCGTAGCATTCTTAGCATTTAGCGTATTATGCTTATTTGACCCTCTTAATGCCCGAATTTGGATTCGATGTCTTCATGAAACGTGTAGATATGGATATTAGCTTTAATCGGACACCGGTTTCATCCAATTCGGACACCTACAGCTCAATATATGGTCATCAGACGCTACAAAGGTATGACTGCCGGGAACAACATCACGTCACCAACTTACGGATGCAATTTGATAAAGATGGAGATCGATTTCGCTCTTGACCTCTTCATGAGAGTTGCTGATATTTCTATAAGCCTTCCAAAGTTACCAAGATCGATGCCTTTCAGCACATAAAGCTCCAGAAATTGTCAGCGGACGCTTGCATGTTCTTATTGTCACGAACAGTATCACATCTCAAACTTGAAGAAGGAATTTAACTCAGATCGAGATTGGTTCAGATCTGGACTTCTCCTGGAAACACGTATTTATATATCTTATCTTTCTTACAAAACCAATATCACTTCATTTCGAACAGCGTACCTCAAAATACGACGTTTCGGAGGTTTGATTATCGGCAGCAGGCGCTTGACTTCAATCTTCAGTGTTTTTGCTTTTGCAGCTTTTGTACTTTTGTCTTTATTCGTGTTTCACTTCTCTTTTTTCTATTAGAGTTGCTGAGGCTTTTGTCTACTACTATTACAGAACTTGATGTTTCCAAACTTTATGGAAAAGGGTACCTCGTTTTCTGGTCAAGCTTGGACTTTGAATATCTTAATACGTCATTCGAAATTACTTCTCCAGCCGTCATAATGTTCTGTATTCCGAGTAAACGCTTGATTAGCTTCATCGGAGGATTCTTAAATGCGCTAAGGGGCTTTGTTATCCACTGGGCACATTCGCAATGCTGTTTAACTCGTAGCATTCTTAGCATTTAGCGTATCATGCTTATTTGACCATCTTAATGCACGAATAGGATTCGATGTCTTCATGAAACGTGTATATATGGATATTAGCTTTAATGAGACACTGGTTTCATCCAATTCGAACACCTACAACTCAATATATGGTCATCAGACGCTACAAAGGTATGACTGCCAGGAACAACATCACGGCACCAACTTACGGATGCAATTTGATAAAGATAGAGATCGATTTCGCGCTTGACCTCTTCATGAGAGTTGCGGATATTTCTCTAAGCCTTCCAACGATACCAAGATCGATGCTTTTGAACACCTAAAGCTCCATAAATTGTCAGCAGACGCTTGCATGTTCTGATTGTCACGAATAGTACCACATATCAAGCTTGAAGAAGAAATTTCACTCAGATCGAGATTGGTTCAGATCTTGACTTTTCCAGGAAACATGTATTACTATATCTTATCTTTCTAAAAAAGCCAAGATCACTTCATTTCGACCAGCGTACCTCAAAATACGACATTTCAGACGTTTGATTATTGGCAGCAGGCGCTTGACTTCAATGTTCTGTGTTTTTGCTTTTACAGCTTTTGTACTTTTATATTTATTCGTGTTTCTCTTCTCTTTCTTCTATTAGAGTTGCTTAAGCTTTTGTCTTCTACTATTACATTACTTGATGTTTCCGAACTTTATGGAAAAGGGTACCTCGTTTTCTGGTCAAGCTTGGACTTTGAATGTCTTAATACTTCATTCGAAATTACTTCTCCAGCCGTCATAATGTTCTGTATTCCGAGTAGACGCTTGATTAGCTTCACCGGAGGATTCTTAAATGAGCAAAGGCGCTTGCTTATCCACTGGGCACATTCACAATGATGTTTAACTCGTAGCATTCTTAGCATTTAGCGTATTATGCTTATTTGACCCTCTTAATGCCCGAATAAGGATTCGATGTCTTCATGAAACGTGTAGATATGGATATTAGCCTTAATGGGACACCGGTTTCATCCAATTCGGACACCTACATCTCAATATATAGTCATCAGACGCTACAAAGGTCTGATTGTCACGAACAACATGACGTCACCAACTTACGGATGCAATTTAATAAAGATAGAGATCGATTTTGCTCTTGACCTCTTCATGAGAGTTGTGGATATTTTTCTAAGCCTTGCAAAGATACCAAGATCGACGCTTTTGAACACCTAAAGCTCCAGAAATTGTCAGCAGACGCTTGCATGTTCTGATTGTCACGAATAGTATCACATCTCAAGCTTGAAGAAAAATTTTCACTCAGATCGAGAATGGTTCAGATCTTGACTTCTCCAAGAAACACGTATTTATATATCTTATCTTTCTTAAAAAACCAAGATCACTTCATTTCGACCAGCGTACCTCAAAATATGACGTTTCGGACGCTTGATTATTGGCAGCAGGCACTTAACTTCAATCTTCAATGTTTTTGCTTTTGCAGTTTTTGTACTTTTGTCTTTATATGTGTTTCTCTTCTGCTTTTTCTGTAAAAGTTGCTGAAGCTTTTGTCTTCTACTATTACAGTACTTGATGTTTCCGAACTTTATAGAAAAGGGTACCTCGTTTTCTGGTCAAGCTTGGACTTTGAATATCTTAATACTTCATTCGAAATTACTTCTCCAGCCGTCATAATGTTTTGTATTCCGAGTAGACGCTTGATTAGCATCACCGGAGGATTCTTAAATGAGCTAAGGCGCTTTGTTATCCACTGGGCACATTCACAATGCTATTAAACTCGTAGCATTCTTAGCATTTAGCGTATTATGCTTATTTGACCATCTTAATGCACGAATAGGATTCGATGTCTTCATGAAACGTGTAGATATGGATATTAGCTTTAATGAGACACGGGTTACATCCAATTCGAACACATGCAGCTCAATATATGGTCATCAGACGCTACAAAGGTATGACTGCCGGGAACAACATCACGTCACCAACTTACGGATGCAATTTGATAAAGATGGAGATCGATTTCACTCTTGACCTCTTCATAAGAGTTGCGGATATTTCTATAAGCCTTCCAACGTTACCAAGATCGATGCTTTTCAACACATAAAGCTCCAAAAATTGTCAGTAGACGCTTGCATGTTCTTATTGTCAAGAACAGTATCACATCTCAAACTTGAAGAAGGAATTTCACTCAGATCAAGATTGGTTCAGATCTGGACTTCTCCAGGAAACACGTATTTATATATCTTATCTTTCTTACAAAACCAATATCACTTCATTTCGACCAGCGTACCTCAAAATACGACGTTTCGGAGGCTTGATTATCGGCAGCTGGCGCTTGACTTCAATCTTCAGTGTTTTTGCTTTTGCAGCTTTTGTACTTTTGTCTTTATTCTTGCTTCACTTCTCTTTTTTCTATTAGAGTTGCTGAGGCTTTTGTCTTGTACAATTACAGTACTTGATGTTTCCGAACTTTATGGAAAAGGGTACCTCATTTTCTGGTCAAGCTTGGACTTTGAATATCTCAATACTTCATTCGAATTTACTTCTCCAGCCGTCATAATGTTCTATATTCCGAGTAGACGCTTGATCAGCTTCACCGGAGGATTCTTAAATTAGCTAAGGCACTTGGTTATCCACTGGGCACATTCACAAGGCTGTTTAACTCGTTGCATTCTAACCAGTGAGAATACTTTGCTTCTTAGACCGTCTTAATGGCCGAATTAGGATTCGATGTTTTCACGAAACTTGTAGTTATTGATATTAGGTTTAATGAGACACCGATTTCATCCAATTCGGACACCTACAGCTCAATATATGGTCATCAGACGCTACAAAGGTATGACTGTCAGGAACAACGTCACGTCACCAACTTACGGATGCAATTTGACAAAGATAGAGATCGATTTCGCGCTTGACCTCTTCATGAGAGTCGCGGATATTTCTCTAAGCCTTCCAACGATACCAAGATCGATGCTTTTGAACACCTAAAGCTCCATAAATTGTCAGCAGACGTTTGCATGTTCTGATTGTCACGAACAGTACCACATATCAAGCTTGAAGAAGAAATTTCACTCAGATCGAGATTGGTTCAGATCTTGACTTTTCCAGGAAACATGTATTTATATATCTTATCTTTCTTAAAAAGCCAAGATCACTTCATTTCGACCAGCGTACCTCAAAATACGACATTCCGGATGCTTGATTATTGGCTGCAAGCTCTTGGCTTCAATGTTCAGTGTTTTTGCTTTTACAGCTTTTGTACTTTTATATTTATTCGTGTTTCTCTTTTCTTTCTTCTATTAGAGTTGCTGAAGCTTTTGTCTTCTACTATTACATTACTTGATGTTTCTGAACTTTATGGAAAAGGGTACCTCGTTTTCTGGTCAAGCTTGGATTTTGAATATCTCAATACTTCATTTGAAATTACTTATCCAGCCGTCATAATGTTCTGTATTCCGAGTAGACGCTTGATTAGCTTCACCGGAGAATTCTTAAATGAGCAAAGGCGCTTGCTTATCCACTAGGCACATTCACAATGCTGTTTAACTCGTAGCATTCTTAGCATTTAGCGTATTATGCTTATTTGACCATCTTAATGCACGAATAGGATTCGATGTCTTCATGAAACGTGTAGAAATGGATATTAGCTTTAATGAGACACTGGTTTCATCCAATTCGAACACCTACAGCGCAATATATGGTCATAAGACGCTACAAAGGTATGACTGCCGGGAACAACATCACGTCACCAACTTACGGATGCAATTTGATAAAGATGGAGATCGATTTCGCTCTCGACCTCTTCATGAGAGTTGCGGATATTTCTATAAGCCTTCCAACGTTATCAAGATCGATGCTTTTCAACACATAAAGCTCCTGAAATTGTCAGCAGACGCTTGCATGTTCTTATTGTCACGAACAGTATCACATCTCAAGCTTGAAGAAGGAATTTCACTCAGATCGAGATTGGTTCAGATCTGGACTTCTCCAGGAAACACGTATTTATATATCTTATCTTTCTTACAAAACCAATATCACTTCATTTCGACCAGCGTACCTCAAAATACGACGCTTCGGACGCTTGATTATTGGTAGCAGGCGCTTAACTTCAATCTTCAGTGTTTTTGCTTTGGCAACTTTTGTACTTTTGTCTTTATTCGTGTTTCTCTTCTCCTTCTTCTATTAAAGTTACTGAAGCTTTTGTCTTCTACTATTACAGTACTTGATGTTTCCGAACTTTATGGAAAAGGGTACCTCGTTTTCTGGTCAAGCTTGGACTTTGAATATCTTAATACTTCATTCGAAATTACTTCTCCAGCCGTCATAATGTTCTGTATTCCGAGTAGATGCTTGATTAGCTTCATCGGAGGATTCTTAAATGAGGTAAGGGGCTTTGTTATCCACTGGGCACATTCGCAATGCAGTTTAACTCTTAGCATTCTTAGCATTTAGCGTATCATGCTTATTTGACCATCTTAATGCACGAATAGGATTCGATGTCTTCATGAAACGTGTATATATGGATATTAGCTTTAATGAGACACTGGTTTCATCCAATTCGAACACCTACAACTCAATATATGGTCATCAGACGCTACAAAGGTATGACTGCCGGGAACAACATCACGTCACCAACTTACGGATGGAATTTCATAAAGATAGAGATCGATTTCGCGCTTGACCTCTTCATGAGAGTTGCGGATATTTCTCTAAGCCTTCCAACGATACCAAGATCGATGCTTTTGAACACCTAAAGCTCCATAAATTGTCAGCAGACGCTTGCATGTTCTGATTGTCACGAACAGTACCACATATCAAGCTTGAAGAAGAAATTTCACTCAGATCGAGATTGGTTCAGATCTTGACTTTTCCAGGAAACATGTATTACTATATCTTATCTTTCTAAAAAAGCCAAGATCACTTCATTTTGACCAGCGTACCTCAAAATACGACGTTTCAGACGTTTGATTATTGGCAGCAGGCGCTTGACTTCAATGTTCAGTGTTTTTGCTTTTACAGCTTTTGTACTTTTATATTTAGTCGTGTTTCTCTTCTCTTTCTTCTATTAGAGTTGCTTAAGCTTTGTCTTCTACTATTACATTACTTGATGTTTCTGAACTTTATGGAAAAGGGTACCTCTTTTTCTGGTCGAGCTTGGACTTTGAATATCTTAATACTTCATTCGAAATTACTTCTCCAGCCGTCATAATGTTCTGTATTCCGAGTAGACGCTTGATTAGCTTCACCGGAGGATTCTTAAATGAGCAAAGGCGCTTGCTTATCCACTGGGCACATTCACAATGATGTTTAACACGTAGCATTCATAGCATTTAGCGTATTATGCTTATTTGACACTCTTAATGCCCGAATAAGGATTCGATGTCTTCATGAAACGTGTAGATATGGATATTAGCCTTAATGGGACACCGGTTTCATCCAATTCGGACACCAACAGCTCAATATATAGTCATCAGACGCTACAAAGGTCTGATTGTCAGGAACAACATCACGTCACCAACTTACGGATGCAATTTGATAAAGATGGAGATCGATTTCACTCTTGACCTCTTCATAAGAGTTGCAGATATTTCTATAAGCCTTCCAACGTTACCAAGATCGATGCTTTTCAACACATAAAGCTCCAAAAATTGTCAGCAGACGCTTGCATGTTCTTATTGTCAAGAACAGTATCACATCTCAAACTTGAAGAAGGAATTGCACTCAGATCAAGATTGGTTCAGATCTGGACATCTCCAGGAAACACGTATTTATATATCTTATCTTTCTTACAAAACCAATATCACTTCATTTCGACCAGCGTACCTCAAAATACGACGTTTCGGAGGCTTGATTATCGGCAGCTGGCGCTTAACTTCAATCTTCAGTGTTTTTGCTTTTGCAGCTTTTGTACTTTTGTCTTTATTCGTGTTTCTCTTCTCCTTCTTCTATTAAAGTTACTGAAGCTTTTGTCTTCTACTATTACAGTACTTGATGTTTCCGAACTTTATGGAAAAGGGTACCTCGTTTTCTGGTCAAGCTTGGACTTTGAATATCTTAATACTTCATTCGAAATTACTTCTCCAGCCGTCATAATGTTCTGTATTCCCAGTAGATGCTTGATTAGCTTCATCGGAGGATTCTTAAATGAGCTAAGGGGCTTTGTTATCCACTGGGCACATTCGCAATGCAGTTTAACTCTTAGCATTCTTAGCATTTAGCGTATCATGCTTATTTGACCATCTTAATGCACGAATAGGATTCGATGTCTTCATGAAACGTGTATATATGGATATTAGCTTTAATGAGACACTGGTTTCATCCAATTAGAACACCTACAACTCAATATATGGTCATCAGACGCTACAAAGGTATGACAGCCGGGAACAACATCACGTCACCAACTTACGGATGCAATTTCATAAAGATAGAGATCGATTTCGCGCTTGACCTCTTCATGAGAGTTGCGGATATTTCTCTAAGCCTTCCAACGATACCAAGATCGATGCTTTTGAATACCTAAAGCTCCATAAATTGTCAGCAGACGCTTGCATGTTCTGATTGTCACGAACAGTACCACATATCAAGCTTGAAGAAGAAATTTCACTCAGATCGAGATTGGTTCAGATCTTGACTTTTCCAGGAAACATGTATTTATATATCTTATCTTTCTAAAAAACCAAGATCACTTCATTTCGACCAGCGTACCTCAAAATACAACGTTTTGGACGTTTGATTATTGGCAGCAGGCGCTTGACTTCAATGTTCAGTGTTTTTGCTTTTACAGCTTTTGTACTTTTATATTTAGTCGTGTTTCTCTTCTCTTTCTTATATTAGAGTTGCTTAAGCTTTTGTCTTCTACTATTACATTACTTGATGTTTCTGAACTTTATGGAAAAGGGTACCTCGTTTTCTGGTCGAGCTTGGACTTTGAATATCTTAATACTTCATTCGAAATTACTTCTCCAGCCGTCATAATGTTCTGTATTCCGAGTAGACGCTTGATTAGCTTCACCGGAGGATTCTTAAATGAGCAAAGGCGCTTGCTTATCCACTGGGCACATTCACAATGGTGTTTAACACGTAGCATTCATAGCATTTAGCGTATTATGCTTATTTGACCCTCTTAATGCCCGAATAAGGATTCGATGTCTTCATGAAACGTGTAGATATGGATATTAGCCTTAATGGGACACCGGTTTCATCCAATTCGGACACCAACAGTTCAATATATAGTCATCAGACGCTACAAAGGTCTGATTGTCAGGAACAACATGAGGTCACCAACTTACGGATGCAATTTAATAAAGGTAGAGATCGATTTTGCTCTTGACCTCTTCATGAGAGTTGTGGATATTTTCCTAAGCCTTGCAACGATACCAAGATCGATGCTTTTGAACACCTAAAGCTCCAGAAATTGTCAGCAGACGCTTGCATGTTCTGATTGTCTCGAATAGTATCACATCTCAAGCTTGAAAAAAATTTTTCACTCAGATCGAGAATGGTTCAGATCTTGACTTCTCCAAGAAACACGTATGTATATATCTTCTCTTTCGTAAAAAACCAAGATCACTTCATTTCGACCAGCGTACCACAAAATATGACGTTTCGGACGCTTAATTATTGGCAGCAGGCACTTAACTTCAATCTTCAATGTTTTTGCTTTTGCAGTTTTTGTACTTTTGTCTTTATATGTGTTTCTCTTCTGCTTCTTCTGTTAAAGTTGCTGAAGCTTTTGTCTTCTACTATTACAGTACTTGATGTTTCCGAACTTTATGGAAAAGGGTACCTCGTTTTCTGGTCAGGCTTGGACTTTGAATATCTTAATACTTCATTCGAAATTACTTCTCCAGCCGTCATAATGTTTTGTATTCCGAGTAGACGCTTGATTAGCATCACCGGAGGATTCTTAAATGAGCTAAGGGGCTTTGTTATCCACAGGGCACATTCGCAATGCTGTTTAACTCATAGCATTCTTAGCATTTAGCGTATCATGCTTATTTGACCATCTTAATGCACGAATAGGATTCGATGTCTTCATGAAACGTGTATATATGGATATTAGCTTTAATGAGACACTGGTTTCATCCAATTCGAACACCTACAACTCAATATATGTTCATCAGACGCTACAAAGGTATGACTGCCAGGAACAACATCACGTCACCAACTTACGGATGCACTTTGATAAAGATAGAGATCGATTTCGCGCTTGACCTCTTCATGAGAGTTGCGGATATTTCTCTAAGGCTTCCAACGATACCAAGATCGATGGTTTTGAACACCTAAAGCTCCATAAATTGTCAGCAGACGCTTGCATGTTCTGATTGTCACGAACAGTACCACATATCAAGCTTGAAGAAGAAATTTCACTCAGATCGAGATTGGTTCAGATCTTGACTTTTCCAGGAAACATGTATTTATATATCTTATCTTTCTGAAAAAGCCAAGATCACTTCAATTCGACCAGCGTACCTCAAAATACGACGTTTCGGACGTTTGATTATTGGCAGCAGGCGCTTGACTTCAATGTTCAGTGTTTTTGCTTTTACAGCTTTTGTAGTTTTATATTTATTCGTGTTTCTCTTCTCTTTCTTCTATTAGAGTTGCTTAAGCTTTTGTCTTCTACTATTACATTAGTTGATGTTTCTGAACTTTATGGAAAAGGGTACCTCGTTTTCTGGTCAAGCTTGGACTTTGAATATCTTAATACTTCATTCGAAATTGCTTCTCCAGCCGTCATAATGTTCTGTATTCCGAGTAGACGCTTGATTAGCTTCACCGGAGGATTCTTAAATGAGCAAAGGCGCTTGCTTATCCACTGGGCACATTCACAATGATGTTTAACTCGTTGCATTCTTAGCATTTAGCGTATTATGCTTATTTGACCCTCTTAATGCCCGAATAAGGATTCGATGTCTTCATGAAACGTGGAGATATGGATATTAGCCTTAACGGGACACCGGTTTCATCCAATTCGGACACCTACAGCTCAATATATAGTCATCAGACGCTACAAAGGTCTGATTGTCAGGAACAACATGATGTCACCAACTTACGGATGCAATTTAATAATGATAGAGATCGATTTTGCTCTTGACCTCTTCATGAGAGTTGTGGATATTTTTCTAAGCCTTGAAACGATACCAAGATCGATGCTTTTGAACACCTAAAGCTCCAGAAATTGTCAGCAGACGCTTTCATGTTCTGATTGTCACGAATAGTATCACATCTCAAGCTTGAAGAAAAATTTTCACTCATATCGAGAATGGTTTAGATCTTGACTTCTCCAAGAAACACGTATGTATATATCTTATCTTTCTTAAAAAACCAAGATCACTTCATTTCGACCAGCGTACCTCAAAATATGACGTTTCGGACGCTTGATTATTGGCAGCAGGCACTTAACTTCAATCTTCAATGTTTTTGCCTTTGCAGTTTTTGTACTTTTGTCTTTATATGTGTTTCTCTTCTGCTTCTTCTATTAAAGTTGCTGAAGCTTTTGTCTTCTACTATTACAGTACTTGAGGTTTCCGAACTTTATGGAAAACGGTACCTCATTTTCTGGTCAAGCTTGGACTTTGAATATCTTAATACTTCATTCGAAATTACTTCTCCAGCCGTCATAAAGTTTTGTATTCCGAGTAGATGCTTTATTAGCATCACCGGAGGATTCTTAAATGAGCTAAGGTGCTTTGTTATCCACTGGGAACATTCACAATGCTGTTAAACTCGTAGCATTCTTAGCATTTAGCGTATTATGCTTATTTGACCATCTTAATGCACGAATAGGATTCGATGTCTTCATGAAACGTGTAGATATGGATATTAGCTTTAATGAGGCACTGGTTTCATCCAATTCGAACACCTACAGCTCAATATATGGTCATCAGACGCTACAAAGGTATGACTGCCGGGAACAACATCACATCACCAACTTACGGATGCAATTTGATAAAGATGGAGATCGATTTCGCTCTTGACCTCTTCATGAGAGTTGCGGATATTTCTATAAGCCTTCCAACGTTACCAAGATCGATGCTTTTCAACACATAAAGCTCCAGAAATTGTCAGCAGACGCTTGCATGTTCTTATTGTCACGAAGTGTATCACATCTCAAACTTGAAGAAGGAATTTCACTCAGATCGAGATTGGTTCAGATCTGGACTTCTCCAGGAAACACGTATTTATATATGTTATCTTTCTTACAAAACCAATATCACTTCATATCGACCAGCGTACCTCAAAATACGACGTTTCGGACGCTTGATTATTTGCAGCAGGCGCTTAACTTCAATCTTCAGTGTTTTTGCTTTTGCAGCTTCTGTACTTTTGTCTTTGTTCGCGTTTCTCTTCTTCTTCTTCTATTAAAGTTGCTGAAGCTTTTGTCTTCTACTATTATAGTACTTGATGTTTTCGAACTTTATGGAAAAGGGTACCTCGTTTTCTGGTCAAGCTTGGACTTTGAATATCTTAATACTTCATTCGAAATTGCTTCTCCAGCCGTCATAATGTTCTGTATTCCGAGTAGACGCTTGATTAGCTTCATTGGAGGATTCTTAAATGAGCTAAGGGGCTTTGTTATCCACGGGGCACATTCGCAATGCTGTTTAACGCGTAGCATTCTTAGCATTTAGCGTATCATGCTTATTTGACCATCTTAATGCACGAATAGGATTCGATGTCTTCATGAAACGTGTAGATATGGATATTAGCTTTAATGAGGCACTGGTTTCATCCAATTCGAACACCTACGGCTCAATATATGGTCATCAGATGCTACAAAGGTATGACTGCCGGGAACAACATCACGTCACCAACTTACGGATGCAATTTGATAAAGATGGAGATCGATTTCGCTCTTGACCTCTTCATGAGAGTTGCGGATATTTCTATAAGCCTTCCAACGTTACCAAGATCGATGCTTTTCAACACATAAAGCTCCAGAAATTGTCAGCAGACGCTTGCATGTTCTTATTGTCACGAAGTGTATCACATCTCAAACTTGAAGAAGGAATTTCACTCAGATCGAGATTGGTTCAGATCTGGACTTCTCCAGGAAACACGTATTTATATATCTTATCTTTCTTACAAAACCAATATCACTTCATATCGACCAGCGTACCTCAAAATACGACGTTTCGGACGCTTGATTATTTGCAGCAGGCGCTTAACTTCAATCTTCAGTGTTTTTGCTTTTGCAGCTTCTGTACTTTTGTCTTTATTCGCGTTTCTCTTCTCCTTCTTCTATTAAAGTTGCTGAAGCTTTTGTCTTCTACTATTACAGTACTTGATGTTTTCGAACTTTATGGAAAAGGGTACCTCGTTTTCTGGTCAAGCTTGGACTTTGAATATCTTAATACTTCATTCGAAATTACTTCTCCAGCCGTCATAATGTTCTGTATTCCGAGTAGACGCTTGATTAGCTTCATTGGAGGATTCTTAAATGAGCTAAGGGTCTTTGTTATCCACGGGGCACATTCGCAATGCTGTTTAACGCGTAGCATTCTTAGCATTTAGCGTATCATGCTTATTTGACCATCTTAATGCACGAATAGGATTCGATGTCTTCATGAAACGTGTATATATGGATATTAGCTTTAATGAGACACTGGTTTCATCCAATTCGTACACCTACAATTCAATATATGGTCATCAGACGCTACAAAGGTATGACTGTCGGGAACAACATCACGTCCCCAACTTACGGATGCAATTTGGTAAAGATGGAGATCGATTTCGCACTTGACCTCTTCATGAGAGTTGCAGATATTTCTATAAGCCTTCCAACATTACCAAGATCGATGCTTTTCAACACCTAAAGCTCCAGAAATTGTCAGCAGACGCTTGCATGTTCTGATTGTCACGAACAGTATCGCATCTCAAGCTTGAAGAAGGAATTTCACTCAGATCGAGATTGGTTCTGATCTTGACTTCTCCAGGAAACACATATTTATATATCTTATCTTCCTTAAAAAATCAAGATCACTTCATTTCGACCAGCGTACCTCAAAATACGACGTTTCGGACGCTTGATTATTGGCAGCAGGCGCTTAACATCAATCTTCAGTGTTTTTCCTTTTGCAGCTTTTGTACTTTTGTCTTTATTCGTGTTTCTTTTCTCCTTCTTCTATTAAAGTTGCTGAAGCTTTTGTCTTCTACTATTACAGTACTTGATGTTTCCGAACTTTATGGAAAAGGGTACCTCGTTTTCTGGTCAAGCTTGGACTTTGAATATCTTAATACTTCATTCGAAATTACTTCTCCAGCCGTCATCATGTTCTGTATTCTGAGTAAACGCTTGATTAGCTTCACCGGAGGATTCTTAAATGAGCTAAGGCGCTTGGTTTTCCACAGGCCACATTATCAGTGCTGTTTAACTCGTAGCATTCTTAGCATTTAGCGTATTATGCTTATTTGACCCTCTTAATGCACGAATTAGGATTCGTTGTCTTCATGAAACGTGTAGATATGGATATTAGCTTTAATGAGACACCAATTGATTCAATTCGGACACCTACAGCTCAATATATGGTCATCAGACGCTTTGACTGCCGTGAACAACATCATGTCACCAACTTACGGATGCAATTTGATAAAGATTGAGATCGATTTCGCTCGTGACCTCTTCATGAGAGTTGCGGATATTTCTATAAGCCTTCCAACGATACCATGATCAAAGCTTTTGAACACCTAATGCTCCAGAAATTGTCAGCAGACGCTTGAATGTTCTGATTGTCACGAACAGTATCACATCTCAAGCTTGAAGAAGGAATTTCACTCAGATTGAGATTGGTTCAGATCTTGACTTCTCCGGGAAACACGTATTTATATATCTTATCTTTCTTACAAAACCAAGATCACTTCCTTTCGACCAGCGTACCTCAAAGTACGATGTTTCGGACGCTTGATTATTGGCAATAGGCGCTTAACTTCAATCTTCATTGTTTTTGCTTTTGCAGCTTTTGTACTTTTGTCTTTATTCGTGTATCTCCTCTCCTTCTTCTGTTAAAGTTGCTGATGCTTTTGTCTTCTAGGATTACAATACTTGATGTTTCCGAACTTTATGGAAAAGGGTACCTCGTTTTCTGGTCAAGCATGGACTTTGAATATCTTAACACTTCATTCAAAATTACTTCTCCAGCCGTCATAATGTTGTGTATTCTGAGTAGACACTAGATTAGCTTCACCAGAGGATTCTTAAATGAGCTAAGGCGCTTGGTTATCCACTGGCCACATTCACTAGGCTGTTTAACTCGTTGCATTCTGAGAGGTGAACGTATTATGCTTCTTAGACCCTCTTAATGGCCGAATTAGGATTCGATGTTTTCATGAAACTTTTAGATATGGATATTAGATTTAATGAGACACCGGTTTCATCTAATTCGTACACCCACAGCTCAATATATGGCCATCAGACGCTACAAATTTATGGCTGTCATGAACAACATCGCGCCACCAACTTACGGATGCAATTTGACAAAGATAGAGATCGATTTCGCTCTTGACCTCTTCATGAGAGTTGTGGATATTTCTCTAAGCCTTCTAACGATACCAAGATCGATGCTTTTGGACACCTAAACCTCAGAAATTGTCAGCAGACACTTGCATGTTCTGATTGTCCAGAATAGTACCACATCTCAAGCTTGAAGAAGGATTTTCACTCAGATCGGGATTGGTTCAGATCTCGACTTCTCCAGGTAACCGGTAGGTATTTATCTTATCTTTCTAAAAAAATCAAGAGGACTTCATTTCGACGAGTGTACCTCAAAATACGACGTTTCGGAGGCTTGATTATCGGCAGCAGGCGCTTGACTTCAATCTTCAGTGTTTTTGATTTTGCAGCATTTGTACTTTTGTTTTTATTCACGCTTGTCTTCTCTTTCTTATATTACAATTATCGAAGCTTTTGTGTTCTTCTATTACAGTACTTGATGCTTCAGGACTTTATAGAAAATGGTACCTCATTTTCTTGTCAAGCTTGGACTTTGAATTATCTTAATACTTCATTCAAAATTACTTCTCCAGCCTTCATAATGTTTGTATTCTGAATATGCGCTTGATTAGCTTCACCGGACGTTTCTTAACTTAGCTAAGGTGCTTGGTTATCCACTGGGCACATTCACAAGGCTGTTTAACTGGTTGCATTTTTGGCAGTTAGCGTAGTATGCTTATTTGACCATCTTAATGCACGAATTAGGATTCGATGTCTGCATGAAACGTGTAGATATGGATATTAGCTTTAATGAGACACCGGTTTCATCCCATTCGGACACCTACAGATCAATATACGGTCATCAAATGCTACAAAGGTATGACTGTCAGGAACAACATGACGTCTCCAACTTACGGATGCAATTTGACAAAGATAGAGATCGATTTCGCTCTTGACCTCTTCATGAGAGTTGCGGATATTTCTATAAGCCTTCCAACGATACCAAGATCGATGCTTTTGAACACCTAAAGCTCTAGAAATTGTCAGCAGATGCTTGCATGTTCTGATTATCACGAACAGTATCACATCTCAAGCTTGAAACCGAATTTCACTCAGATCGAGATTGGTTCAGATCTTGACTTCTCTAGGAAACACGTATTTATATATCTTATCTTTCTAACAAAACCAAGATCACTTCATTTCGACCAGCGTACCTCAAAATACGACGTTTCGGACGCGGACGCTTGATTATTGGCAGCAAGCGCTTGACTTCAATCTTTAGTGTTTTTGCTTTTGCAGCTTTTGTACTTTTGTCTTTATTCGTGTTTCTCTTCTCTTTCTTCTATTTGGTTTGCTGAAGCTTTTGTATTCTACTATTACAGTACTTGATGTTTCCGAACTTTATAGAAAAAGGTACATCGTTTTCTGGTCAAGCTTGGACTTTGAATATCTTACTACTTCATTCGAAATTACTTCTCCAGCCGTCATAATGTTCTGTATTCTGAGTAGACGCTTGATTAGCTTCACCGGAGGATTCTTAAATGAGCTAAAGCGCTTGGTTATCCACCGGGCACATTCACAAGGCTGTTCAACTTGTTTCATTCTGACCAGTGAGCGTATTATGCATCTTAGACCCTCTTAATGGCCGAATTAGCACTCGATGTTTTCATGAAACTTGTAGATATGGATATTAGATTTAATGAGACACTGGTTTCATTCAATTCGGACACCTACAGCTCAATATATGGCCATCAGTCGCTACAAATATATGATTGTGAGGAACAACATCACGTCACCAACTTACGGATGTAATTTGACAAAGATAGAGATCGATTTCGCTCTTGACCTCTTTATGAGAGTTGCGGATATTTCTCTAAGCCTTCCAACGATACCAAGATCGATGCTTTTGAATACCTAAACCTCCAGAAATTGTCAGCAGACGCTTGCATGTTCTGATTGTCACGAACAGTACCACATCTCAAGCTTGAAGAAGGAATTTCACTCAGATCGGGATTGGTTCAGATCTCGACATCTCCAGGAAACCGGTAGGTAACTATCTTATCTTTCTAAAAAAATCAAGAGCACTTCATTTCGACGAGTGTACCTCAAAATACGACGTTTCGGAGGCTTGATTATCGGCAGCTGGCGCATGACTTCAATCTTCAGTGTTTTTGCTTTTGCAGCATTTGTACTTTTGTTTTTATTCACGCTTGTCTTCTCTTTCTTCTATTACAATTGCTGAAGCTTTTGTGTTCTTCTATTACAGCACTTGATGCTTCAGGACTTTATAGAAAATGGTACCTCATTTTCTGGTCAAGCTTGGACTTTGAATATATTAATACTTCATTCAAAATTACTTCTCCAGCCTTCCTAATGCTTGTATTCTGAATAGACGCTTGATTAGCTTCACCGGACATTTCTTAAATTAGCTAAGGCGCTTGGTTATCCACTGGGCACATTCACAAGGCTGTTTAACACGTAGCATTCTTAGCAGTTAGCGTATTATGCTTATTTGACCATCTTAATGCACCAATTAGGATTCGATATCTTCATGAAACGTGTAGATATGGATATTAGCTTTAATGAGACATTGGTTTCATCCAATTCGGACACCTACAGCTCAATATATGGTCATCAGACGCTACAAAGGTATGACTGTCAGGAACAACATCACGTCACCAACTTACGGATGCAATTTGGCAACGATAGAGATCGATTTAGCTCTTGACCTCTTCATGAGATTTGCGGATATTTCTATAAGCCTTCCAACGATACCAAGATCGATGCTTTTGAACATCTAAAGCTCTAGAAATTGTCAGCAGATGCTTGCATGTTCTGATTGTCACGAACAGTATCACATCTCAAGCTTGAAGACCGAATTTCACTCAGATCGAGATTGGTTCAGATCTTGACTTCTCTAGGAAACACGTATTTATATATCTTATCTTTCTAACAAAACCAAGATCACTTCATTTCGACCAGCGTACCTCAAAATACGACGTTTCGGACGCGGACGCTTGATTATTGGCAGCAAGCGCTTGACTTCAATCTTTAGTGTTTTTGCTTTTGCAGCTTTTGTACTTTTGTCTTTATTCGTGTTTCTCTTCTCTTTCTTCTATTTGGTTTTCTGAAGCTTTTGTATTCTACTATTACAGTACTTGATGTTTCCGAACTTTATAGAAAACGGTACATCATTTTCCGGTCAAGCTTGGACTTCGAATATCTTAATACTTCATTCGAAATTACTTCTCCAGCCGTCATAATGTTCTGTATTCTGAGTAGACGCTTGATTAGCTTCACCGGAGGATTCTTAAATGAGCTACCGGGCACATTCACAAGGCTGTTCAACTTGTTGCATTCTGACCATTGAGCATATTATGCATCTTAGACCCTCTTAATGGCCGAATTAGCACTCGATGTTTTCATGAAACTTGTAGATATGGATATTAGATTTAATGAGACACCGGTTTCATTCAATTCGGACACCTACGGCTCAATATATGGCCATCAGACGCTACAAATGTATGACTATGAGGAACAACGTCACGTCACCAACTTACGGATGCAATTTGACAAAGATAGAGATCGATTTCGCTCTTGACCTCTTTATGAGAGTTGCGGATATTTCTCTAAGCCTTCCAAAGATACCAAGATCGATGCTTTTGAACGCATAAACCTCCAGAAATTGTCAGCAGACGCTTGCATGTTCTGATTGTCACGAACAGTACCACATCTCAAGCTTGAAGAAGGAATTTCACTCAGATCGGGATTGGTTCAGATCTCGACATCTCCAGGAAACCGGTAGGTAACTATCTTATCTTTCTAAAAAAATCAAGAGCACTTCATTTCGACGAGTGTACCTCAAAATACGACGTTTCGGTGGCTTGATTATCGGCAGCTGGCGCATGACTTCAATCTTCAGTGTTTATGCTTTTGCAGCATTTGTACTTTTGTTTTTATTCACGCTTGTCTTCTCTTTCTTCTATTACAGTTGCTGATGCTTTTGTGTTCTTCTATTACAGCACTTGATGCTTCAGGACTTTATAGAAAATGGTACCTCATTTTCTGGTCAAGCTTGGACTATGAATATATTAATACTTCATTCCAAATTACTTCTCCAGCCTTCCTAATGCTTGTATTCTGAATAGACGCTTGATTAGCTTCACCGGACATTTCTTAAATTAGCTAAGGCGCTTGGTTATCCACTGGGCACATTCACAAGGCTGTTTAACACGTAGCATTCTTAGCAGTTAGCGTATTCTGCTTATTTGACCATCTTAATGCACCAATTAGGATTCGATATCTTCATGAAACGTGTAGATATGGATATTAGCTTTAATGAGACACTGGTTTCATCCAATTCGGACACCTACAGCTCAATATATGGTCATCAGACGCTACAAAGGTATGACTGTCAGGAACAACATCACGTCACCAACTTACGGATGCAATTTGGCAACGATAGAGATCGATTTTGCTCTTGACCTCTTCATGAGAGTTGCGGATATTTCTATAAGCCTTCCAACAATACCAAGATCGATGCTTTTGAACACCTAAAGCTCTAGAAATTGCCAGTAGATGCTTGCATGTTCTGATTGTCACGAACAGTATCACACCTCAAGCTTGAAGACGGAATTTCCCTCAGGTCGATATTGGTTCAGATCTTGTCTTCTCCAGGAAACACGTATTTATATATCTTATCTTTCTAACAAAACCAAGATCACTTCATTTCGACCAGCGTACCTCAAAATACGACGTTTCGAACACGGACGCTTGATTATTGGCAGTAAGCGCTTGACTTCAATCTTTAGTGTTTTTGCTTTTGCAGCTTTTGTACTTTTGTCTTTATTCGTGTTTCTCTTCTCTTTCTTCTATAAGGTTTGCTGAAGCTTTTGTCATCTACTATTACAGTACTTGATGTTTCTGAACTTTATAGAAAAGGGTACCTCATTTTCTGGTCAAGGCTTGAAATTTGAATATCTTAATACTTCATTCAAAATTACTTCTCCAGTCGTCATAATGTTCTGTATTCTGAGTAGACGCTTGATTAGCTTCACCGGAGGATTCTTAAATGAGCTAAAGCGCTTGGTTATCCAATGGGCACATTCACAAGGCTGTTTACCTTGTTGCATTCTGACCAGTGAGCGTATTATGCTTCTTAGACCCTCTTAATGGCTGAATTAATACTCGATGTTTTCATGAAACTTGTAGATATGGATATTAGATTTAATGAGACACCGGTTTCATTCAATTCGGACACCTACAGCTCAATATATGGCCATCAGACGCTACAAATGTAAGACTATGAGGAACAACGTCACGTCACCAACTTACGGATGCAATTTGACAAAGATAGAGATCGATTTCGCTCTTGACCTCTTCATGAGAGTTGCGAATATTTCTCTAAGCCTTCCAACGATACCAAGATCAATGCTTTTGAACACCTAAACCTCCAAAAATTGTCAGCAGACGCTTGCATGTTCTGATTGTCACGAACAGTACCACATCTCAAGCTTGAAGAAGGAATTTCACTCAGATCGGGATTGGTTCAAATCTCGACTTCTCCAGGAAACCGGTAGGTATTTATCTTATATTTTTAACAAAATCAAGAGTACTTCATTTCGACGAGTGTACCTCAAAATACGACGTTTCGGAGGCTTGATTATCGACAGCAGGCGCTTGACTTCTATCTTCAGTGTTTTTGCTTTTGCAGCATTTGTACTTTTGTTTTTATTCACGCTTGTCTTCTCTTTCTTCTATTACAATTGCTGAAGCTTTTGCGTTCTTCTATTACAGTACTTGATGCTTCAGGACTTTATAGAAAATGGTACCTCATTTTCTGGTCAAGCTTGGACTTTGATTATCTTAATAATTCATTCAAAATTGCTTCTCCAGCCTTAGTAATGTTTGTATTCTGAATAGACGCTTGATTAGCTTCACCGGACGTTTCTTAAATTAGCTAAGGCGCTTGGTTATCCACTGGGCACATTCACAAGGCTGTTTAACTGGTAGCATTCTTAGCAGTCAGCGTATTATGCTTATTTGACCATCTTAATGCACGAATTAGGATTCGATGTCTTCATGAAACGTGTGGATATGGATATTAGCTTTAATGAGAAACAGGTTTCATCCAATTCGAACACCTACCGCTCAATATATGATCATCAGACGCTACAAAGGTATGACTGTCAGGAACAACATCACGTCACCAACTTTCGGATGCAATTTGAAAAAGATAGAGATCGATTTCGCTCTTGACCCTCTTCATGAGAGTTGCGGATATTTCTATAAGCCTTCCAACGATACCAAGATCGATGCTTTTGAACACCTAAAGCTCTAGAAATTGTTAGCAGATGCTTGCATGTTCTGATTGTCACGAACAGTATCACATCTCAAGCTTGAAGACAGAATTTCACTCAGATCGAGATTGGTTCAGATCTTGACTTCTCTAGGAAACACGTATTTATATATCTTATCTTTCTAACAAAACCAAGATCACTTCATTTCGACCAGCGTACCTCAAAATACGACGTTTCGGACGCGGACGCTTGATTATTGGCAGCAAGCGCTTGACTTCAATCTTTAGTGTTTTTGCTTTTGCAGCTTTTGTACTTTTGTCTTTATTTGTGTTTCTCTTCTCTTTCTTCTATTAGGCTTGCTGAAGCTTTTGTCTTCTACTATTACAGTACTTGATGTTTCCGAACTTTATAGAAAACCAGCCGTCATAATGTTCTGTATTCTGAGTAGACGCTTGATTAGCTTCATCGGAGGATTCTTAAATGAGCTAAAGCGCTTGGTTATCCACCGGGCACATTCACATGGCTGTTCAACTTGTTGCATTCTGACCAGTGAGCGTGTTATGCATCTTAGACCCTCTTAATGGCCGAATTAGCACTCGATGTTTTCATGAAACTTGTAGATATGGATATTAGATTTAATGAGACACTGGTTTCATTCAATTCGGACACCTACAGCTCAATATATGGCCATCAGTCGCTACAAATGTATGACTGTGAGGAACAACATCACGTCACCAACTTACGGATGCAATTTGACAAAGATAGAGATCGATTTCGCTCTTGACCTCTTTATGAGAGTTGCGGATATTTCTCTAAGCCTTCCAACGATACCAAGATCGATGCTTTTGAATTCCTAAACCTCCAGAAATTGTCAGCAGACGCTTGCATGTTCTGATTGTCACGAACAGTACCACATCTCAAGCTTGAAGATGGAATTTCACTCAGATCGGGATTGGTTCAAATCTCGACATCCCCAGGAAACAGGTAGGTATCTATCTTATCTTTCTAAAAAAATCAAGGGCACTTCATTTCGACGAGTGTACCTAAAAATACGACGTTTCGGAGGCTTGATTATCGGCAGCTGGCGCATGACTTCAATCTTCAGTGTTTTTGCTTTTGCAGCATTTGTACTTTTGTTTTTATTCACGCTTGTCTTCTCTTTCTTCTATTACAATTGCTGAAGCTTTTGTGTTGTTCTATTACAGCACTTGATGCTTCAGGACTTTATAGAAAATGGTACCTCATTTTCTGGTCAAGCTAGGACTTTGAATATATTAATACTTCATTCAAAATTACTTCTCCAGCCTTCCTAATGCTTGTATTCTGAATAGACGCTTGATTAGCTTCACCGGACATTTCTTAAATTAGCTAAGGCGCTTGGTTATCCACTGGGCACATTCACAAGGCTGTTTAACATGTAGCATTCTTAGCAGTTAGCGTATTATGCTTATTTGACCATCTTAATGCATGAATTAGGATTC
Source organism: Ammopiptanthus mongolicus (assembly GCA_039655645.1). Classification (NCBI taxonomy): domain Eukaryota; kingdom Viridiplantae; phylum Streptophyta; class Magnoliopsida; order Fabales; family Fabaceae; genus Ammopiptanthus; species Ammopiptanthus mongolicus. Next base: position 52,517,027 of record CM077348.1, on the reverse strand, counting down.
GATATCTGTATGAAACGTGTAGATATGGATATTAGCTTTAATGAGACACTGGTTTCATCCAATTCGGACACCTACAGCTTAATATATGGTCATCAGACTCTACAAAGCTATGACTGTCAGGAACAACATCACGTCACCAACTTACGGATGCAATTTGGCAACGATAGAGATCGATTTCGCTCTTGACCTCTTCATGAGAGTTGCGGATATTTCTATAAGCCTTCCAACGATACCAAGATCGATGCTTTTGAACACCTAAAGCTCTAGAAATTGTTAGCAGATGCTTGCATGTTCTGATTGTCACGAACAGTATCACATCTCAAGCTTGAAGACAGAATTTCACTCAGATCGAGATTGGTTCAGATCTTGACTTCTCTAGGAAACACGTATTTATATATCTTATCTTTCTAACAAAACCAAGATCACTTCATTTCGACCAGCGTACCTCAAAATACGACGTTTCGGACGCGGACGCTTGATTATTGGCAGCAAGCGCTTGACTTCAATCTTTAGTGTTTTTGCTTTTGCAGCTTTTGTACTTTTGTCTTTATTTGTGTTTCTCTTCTCTTTCTTCTATTAGGCTTGCTGAAGCTTTTGTCTTCTACTATTACAGTACTTGATGTTTCCGAACTTTATAGAAAACCAGCCGTCATAATGTTCTGTATTCTGAGTAGACGCTTGATTAGCTTCATCGGAGGATTCTTAAATGAGCTAAAGCGCTTGGTTATCCACCGGGCACATTCACATGGCTGTTCAACTTGTTGCATTCTGACCAGTGAGCGTATTATGCATCTTAGACCCTCTTAATGGCCGAATTAGCACTCGATGTTTTCATGAAACTTGTAGATATGGATATTAGATTTAATGAGACACTGGTTTCATTCAATTCGGACACCTACAGCTCAATATATGGCCATCAGTCGCTACAAATGTATGACTGTGAGGAACAACATCACGTCACCAACTTACGGATGCAATTTGACAAAGATAGAGATCGATTTCGCTCTTGACCTCTTTATGAGAGTTGCGGATATTTCTCTAAGCCTTCCAACGATACCAAGATCGATGCTTTTGAATTCCTAAACCTCCAGAAATTGTCAGCAGACGCTTGCATGTTCTGATTGTCACGAACAGTACCACATCTCAAGCTTGAAGATGGAATTTCACTCAGATCGGGATTGGTTCAAATCTCGACATCCCCAGGAAACAGGTAGGTATCTATCTTATCTTTCTAAAAAAATCAAGGGCACTTCATTTCGACGAGTGTACCTAAAAATACGACGTTTCGGAGGCTTGATTATCGGCAGCTGGCGCATGACTTCAATCTTCAGTGTTTTTGCTTTTGCAGCATTTGTACTTTTGTTTTTATTCACGCTTGTCTTCTCTTTCTTCTATTACAATTGCTGAAGCTTTTGTGTTGTTCTATTACAGCACTTGATGCTTCAGGACTTTATAGAAAATGGTACCTCATTTTCTGGTCAAGCTAGGACTTTGAATATATTAATACTTCATTCAAAATTACTTCTCCAGCCTTCCTAATGCTTGTATTCTGAATAGACGCTTGATTAGCTTCACCGGACATTTCTTAAATTAGCTAAGGCGCTTGGTTATCCACTGGGCACATTCACAAGGCTGTTTAACATGTAGCATTCTTAGCAGTTAGCGTATTATGCTTATTTGACCATCTTAATGCATGAATTAGGATTCGATATCTGTATGAAACGTGTAGATATGGATATTAGCTTTAATGAGACACTGGTTTCATCCAATTCGGACACCTACAGCTTAATATATGGTCATCAGACTCTACAAAGCTATGACTGTCAGGAACAACATCACGTCACCAACTTACGGATGCAATTTGGCAACGATAGAGATCGATTTCGCTCTTGACCTCTTCATGAGAGTTGCGGATATTTCTATAAGCCTTCCAACGATACCAAGATCGATGCTTTTGAACACCTAAAGCTCTAGAAATTGTTAGCAGATGCTTGCATGTTCTGATTGTCACGAACAGTATCACATCTCAAGCTTGAAGACAGAATTTCACTCAGATCGAGATTGGTTCAGATCTTGACTTCTCTAGGAAACACGTATTTATATATCTTATCTTTCTAACAAAACCAAGATCACTTCATTTCGACCAGCGTACCTCAAAATACGACGTTTCGGACGCGAACGCTTGATTATTGGCAGCAAGCGCTTGACTTCAATCTTTAGAGTTTTTGCTTTTGCAGCTTTTGTACTTTTGTCTTTATTTGTGTCTCTCTTCTCTTTCTTCTATTAGGTTTGCTGAAGCTTTTGCCTTCTACTATTACAGTACTTGATGTTCCCGAACTTTATAGAAAATCAGCCGTCATAATGTTCTGTATTCTGAGTAGACGCTTGATTAGCTTCACCGGAGGATTCTTAAATGAGCTAAAGCGCTTGGTTATCCACCGGGCACATTCACAAGGCTGTTCAACTTGTTGCATTCGTGTTATGCATCTTAGACCCTCTTAATGGCCGAATTAGCACTCGATGTTTTCATGAAACTTGTAGATATGGATATTAGATTTAATGAGACACTGGTTTCATTCAATTCGGACACCTACAGCTCAATATATGGCCATCAGTCGCTACAAATGTATGACTGTGAGGAACAACATCACGTCACCAACTTACGGATGCAATTTGACAAAGATAGAGATCGATTTCGCTCTTGACCTCTTTATGAGAGTTGCGGATATTTCTCTAAGCCTTCCAACGATACCAAGATCGATGCTTTTGAATTCCTAAACCTCCAGAAATTGTCAGCAGACGCTTGCATGTTCTGATTGTCACGAACAGTACCACATCTCAAGCTTGAAGATGGAATTTCACTCAGATCGGGATTGGTTCAAATCTCGACATCCCCAGGAAACAGGTAGGTATCTATCTTATCTTTCTAAAAAAATCAAGGGCACTTCATTTCGACGAGTGTACCTAAAAATACGACGTTTCGGAGGCTTGATTATCGGCAGCTGGCGCATGACTTCAATCTTCAGTGTTTTTGCTTTTGCAGCATTTGTACTTTTGTTTTTATTCACGCTTGTCTTCTCTTTCTTCTATTACAATTGCTGAAGCTTTTGTGTTGTTCTATTACAGCACTTGATGCTTCAGGACTTTATAGAAAATGGTACCTCATTTTCTGGTCAAGCTAGGACTTTGAATATATTAATACTTCATTCAAAATTACTTCTCCAGCCTTCCTAATGCTTGTATTCTGAATAGACGCTTGATTAGCTTCACCGGACATTTCTTAAATTAGCTAAGGCGCTTGGTTATCCACTGGGCACATTCACAAGGCTGTTTAACATGTAGCATTCTTAGCAGTTAGCGTATTATGCTTATTTGACCATCTTAATGCATGAATTAGGATTCGATATCTGTATGAAACGTGTAGATATGGATATTAGCTTTAATGAGACACTGGTTTCATCCAATTCGGACACCTACAGCTTAATATATGGTCATCAGACTCTACAAAGCTATGACTGTCAGGAACAACATCACGTCACCAACTTACGGATGCAATTTGGCAACGATAGAGATCGATTTCGCTCTTGACCTCTTCATGAGAGTTGCGGATATTTCTATAAGCCTTCCAACGATACCAAGATCGATGCTTTTGAACACCTAAAGCTCTAGAAATTGTTAGCAGATGCTTGCATGTTCTGATTGTCACGAACAGTATCACATCTCAAGCTTGAAGACAGAATTTCACTCAGATCGAGATTGGTTCAGATCTTGACTTCTCTAGGAAACACGTATTTATATATCTTATCTTTCTAACAAAACCAAGATCACTTCATTTCGACCAGCGTACCTCAAAATACGACGTTTCGGACGCGGACGCTTGATTATTGGCAGCAAGCGCTTGACTTCAATCTTTAGTGTTTTTGCTTTTGCAGCTTTTGTACTTTTGTCTTTATTTGTGTTTCTCTTCTCTTTCTTCTATTAGGCTTGCTGAAGCTTTTGTCTTCTACTATTACAGTACTTGATGTTTCCGAACTTTATAGAAAACCAGCCGTCATAATGTTCTGTATTCTGAGTAGACGCTTGATTAGCTTCATCGGAGGATTCTTAAATGAGCTAAAGCGCTTGGTTATCCACCGGGCACATTCACATGGCTGTTCAACTTGTTGCATTCTGACCAGTGAGCGTGTTATGCATCTTAGACCCTCTTAATGGCCGAATTAGCACTCGATGTTTTCATGAAACTTGTAGATATGGATATTAGATTTAATGAGACACTGGTTTCATTCAATTCGGACACCTACAGCTCAATATATGGCCATCAGTCGCTACAAATGTATGACTGTGAGGAACAACATCACGTCACCAACTTACGGATGCAATTTGACAAAGATAGAGATCGATTTCGCTCTTGACCTCTTTATGAGAGTTGCGGATATTTCTCTAAGCCTTCCAACGATACCAAGATCGATGCTTTTGAATTCCTAAACCTCCAGAAATTGTCAGCAGACGCTTGCATGTTCTGATTGTCACGAACAGTACCACATCTCAAGCTTGAAGATGGAATTTCACTCAGATCGGGATTGGTTCAAATCTCGACATCCCCAGGAAACAGGTAGGTATCTATCTTATCTTTCTAAAAAAATCAAGGGCACTTCATTTCGACGAGTGTACCTAAAAATACGACGTTTCGGAGGCTTGATTATCGGCAGCTGGCGCATGACTTCAATCTTCAGTGTTTTTGCTTTTGCAGCATTTGTACTTTTGTTTTTATTCACGCTTGTCTTCTCTTTCTTCTATTACAATTGCTGAAGCTTTTGTGTTGTTCTATTACAGCACTTGATGCTTCAGGACTTTATAGAAAATGGTACCTCATTTTCTGGTCAAGCTAGGACTTTGAATATATTAATACTTCATTCAAAATTACTTCTCCAGCCTTCCTAATGCTTGTATTCTGAATAGACGCTTGATTAGCTTCACCGGACATTTCTTAAATTAGCTAAGGCGCTTGGTTATCCACTGGGCACATTCACAAGGCTGTTTAACATGTAGCATTCTTAGCAGTTAGCGTATTATGCTTATTTGACCATCTTAATGCATGAATTAGGATTCGATATCTGTATGAAACGTGTAGATATGGATATTAGCTTTAATGAGACACTGGTTTCATCCAATTCGGACACCTACAGCTTAATATATGGTCATCAGACTCTACAAAGCTATGACTGTCAGGAACAACATCACGTCACCAACTTACGGATGCAATTTGGCAACGATAGAGATCGATTTCGCTCTTGACCTCTTCATGAGAGTTGCGGATATTTCTATAAGCCTTCCAACGATACCAAGATCGATGCTTTTGAACACCTAAAGCTCTAGAAATTGTTAGCAGATGCTTGCATGTTCTGATTGTCACGAACAGTATCACATCTCAAGCTTGAAGACAGAATTTCACTCAGATCGAGATTGGTTCAGATCTTGACTTCTCTAGGAAACACGTATTTATATATCTTATCTTTCTAACAAAACCAAGATCACTTCATTTCGACCAGCGTACCTCAAAATACGACGTTTCGGACGCGGACGCTTGATTATTGGCAGCAAGCGCTTGACTTCAATCTTTAGTGTTTTTGCTTTTGCAGCTTTTGTACTTTTGTCTTTATTTGTGTTTCTCTTCTCTTTCTTCTATTAGGCTTGCTGAAGCTTTTGTCTTCTACTATTACAGTACTTGATGTTTCCGAACTTTATAGAAAACCAGCCGTCATAATGTTCTGTATTCTGAGTAGACGCTTGATTAGCTTCATCGGAGGATTCTTAAATGAGCTAAAGCGCTTGGTTATCCACCGGGCACATTCACATGGCTGTTCAACTTGTTGCATTCTGACCAGTGAGCGTGTTATGCATCTTAGACCCTCTTAATGGCCGAATTAGCACTCGATGTTTTCATGAAACTTGTAGATATGGATATTAGATTTAATGAGACACTGGTTTCATTCAATTCGGACACCTACAGCTCAATATATGGCCATCAGTCGCTACAAATGTATGACTGTGAGGAACAACATCACGTCACCAACTTACGGATGCAATTTGACAAAGATAGAGATCGATTTCGCTCTTGACCTCTTTATGAGAGTTGCGGATATTTCTCTAAGCCTTCCAACGATACCAAGATCGATGCTTTTGAATTCCTAAACCTCCAGAAATTGTCAGCAGACGCTTGCATGTTCTGATTGTCACGAACAGTACCACATCTCAAGCTTGAAGATGGAATTTCACTCAGATCGGGATTGGTTCAAATCTCGACATCCCCAGGAAACAGGTAGGTATCTATCTTATCTTTCTAAAAAAATCAAGGGCACTTCATTTCGACGAGTGTACCTAAAAATACGACGTTTCGGAGGCTTGATTATCGGCAGCTGGCGCATGACTTCAATCTTCAGTGTTTTTGCTTTTGCAGCATTTGTACTTTTGTTTTTATTCACGCTTGTCTTCTCTTTCTTCTATTACAATTGCTGAAGCTTTTGTGTTGTTCTATTACAGCACTTGATGCTTCAGGACTTTATAGAAAATGGTACCTCATTTTCTGGTCAAGCTAGGACTTTGAATATATTAATACTTCATTCAAAATTACTTCTCCAGCCTTCCTAATGCTTGTATTCTGAATAGACGCTTGATTAGCTTCACCGGACATTTCTTAAATTAGCTAAGGCGCTTGGTTATCCACTGGGCACATTCACAAGGCTGTTTAACATGTAGCATTCTTAGCAGTTAGCGTATTATGCTTATTTGACCATCTTAATGCATGAATTAGGATTCGATATCTGTATGAAACGTGTAGATATGGATATTAGCTTTAATGAGACACTGGTTTCATCCAATTCGGACACCTACAGCTTAATATATGGTCATCAGACTCTACAAAGCTATGACTGTCAGGAACAACATCACGTCACCAACTTACGGATGCAATTTGGCAACGATAGAGATCGATTTCGCTCTTGACCTCTTCATGAGAGTTGCGGATATTTCTAGAAGCCTTCCAACGATACCAAGATCGATGCTTTTGAACACCTAAAGCTCTAGAAATTGTTAGCAGATGCTTGCATGTTCTGATTGTCACGAACAGTATCACATCTCAAGCTTGAAGACAGAATTTCACTCAGATCGAGATTGGTTCAGATCTTGACTTCTCTAGGAAACACGTATTTATATATCTTATCTTTCTAACAAAACCAAGATCACTTCATTTCGACCAGCGTACCTCAAAATACGACGTTTCGGACGCGAACGCTTGATTATTGGCAGCAAGCGCTTGACTTCAATCTTTAGAGTTTTTGCTTTTGCAGCTTTTGTACTTTTGTCTTTATTTGTGTCTCTCTTCTCTTTCTTCTATTAGGTTTGCTGAAGCTTTTGCCTTCTACTATTACAGTACTTGATGTTCCCGAACTTTATAGAAAATCAGCCGTCATAATGTTCTGTATTCTGAGTAGACGCTTGATTAGCTTCACCGGAGGATTCTTAAATGAGCTAAAGCGCTTGGTTATCCACCGGGCACATTCACAAGGCTGTTCAACTTGTTGCATTCGTGTTATGCATCTTAGACCCTCTTAATGGCCGAATTAGCACTCGATGTTTTCATGAAACTTGTAGATATGGATATTAGATTTAATGAGACACTGGTTTCATTCAATTCGGACACCTACAGCTCAATATATGGCCATCAGTCGCTACAAATGTATGACTGTGAGGAACAACATCACGTCACCAACTTACGGATGCAATTTGACAAAGATAGAGATCGATTTCGCTCTTGACCTCTTTATGAGAGTTGCGGATATTTCTCTAAGCCTTCCAACGATACCAAGATCGATGCTTTTGAATTCCTAAACCTCCAGAAATTGTCAGCAGACGCTTGCATGTTCTGATTGTCACGAACAGTACCACATCTCAAGCTTGAAGATGGAATTTCACTCAGATCGGGATTGGTTCAAATCTCGACATCCCCAGGAAACAGGTAGGTATCTATCTTATCTTTCTAAAAAAATCAAGGGCACTTCATTTCGACGAGTGTACCTAAAAATACGACGTTTCGGAGGCTTGATTATCGGCAGCTGGCGCATGACTTCAATCTTCAGTGTTTTTGCTTTTGCAGCATTTGTACTTTTGTTTTTATTCACGCTTGTCTTCTCTTTCTTCTATTACAATTGCTGAAGCTTTTGTGTTGTTCTATTACAGCACTTGATGCTTCAGGACTTTATAGAAAATGGTACCTCATTTTCTGGTCAAGCTAGGACTTTGAATATATTAATACTTCATTCAAAATTACTTCTCCAGCCTTCCTAATGCTTGTATTCTGAATAGACGCTTGATTAGCTTCACCGGACATTTCTTAAATTAGCTAAGGCGCTTGGTTATCCACTGGGCACATTCACAAGGCTGTTTAACATGTAGCATTCTTAGCAGTTAGCGTATTATGCTTATTTGACCATCTTAATGCATGAATTAGGATTCGATATCTGTATGAAACGTGTAGATATGGATATTAGCTTTAATGAGACACTGGTTTCATCCAATTCGGACACCTACAGCTTAATATATGGTCATCAGACTCTACAAAGCTATGACTGTCAGGAACAACATCACGTCACCAACTTACGGATGCAATTTGGCAACGATAGAGATCGATTTCGCTCTTGACCTCTTCATGAGAGTTGCGGATATTTCTATAAGCCTTCCAACGATACCAAGATCGATGCTTTTGAACACCTAAAGCTCTAGAAATTGTTAGCAGATGCTTGCATGTTCTGATTGTCACGAACAGTATCACATCTCAAGCTTGAAGACAGAATTTCACTCAGATCGAGATTGGTTCAGATCTTGACTTCTCTAGGAAACACGTATTTATATATCTTATCTTTCTAACAAAACCAAGATCACTTCATTTCGACCAGCGTACCTCAAAATACGACGTTTCGGACGCGGACGCTTGATTATTGGCAGCAAGCGCTTGACTTCAATCTTTAGTGTTTTTGCTTTTGCAGCTTTTGTACTTTTGTCTTTATTTGTGTTTCTCTTCTCTTTCTTCTATTAGGCTTGCTGAAGCTTTTGTCTTCTACTATTACAGTACTTGATGTTTCCGAACTTTATAGAAAACCAGCCGTCATAATGTTCTGTATTCTGAGTAGACGCTTGATTAGCTTCATCGGAGGATTCTTAAATGAGCTAAAGCGCTTGGTTATCCACCGGGCACATTCACATGGCTGTTCAACTTGTTGCATTCTGACCAGTGAGCGTGTTATGCATCTTAGACCCTCTTAATGGCCGAATTAGCACTCGATGTTTTCATGAAACTTGTAGATATGGATATTAGATTTAATGAGACACTGGTTTCATTCAATTCGGACACCTACAGCTCAATATATGGCCATCAGTCGCTACAAATGTATGACTGTGAGGAACAACATCACGTCACCAACTTACGGATGCAATTTGACAAAGATAGAGATCGATTTCGCTCTTGACCTCTTTATGAGAGTTGCGGATATTTCTCTAAGCCTTCCAACGATACCAAGATCGATGCTTTTGAATTCCTAAACCTCCAGAAATTGTCAGCAGACGCTTGCATGTTCTGATTGTCACGAACAGTACCACATCTCAAGCTTGAAGATGGAATTTCACTCAGATCGGGATTGGTTCAAATCTCGACATCCCCAGGAAACAGGTAGGTATCTATCTTATCTTTCTAAAAAAATCAAGGGCACTTCATTTCGACGAGTGTACCTAAAAATACGACGTTTCGGAGGCTTGATTATCGGCAGCTGGCGCATGACTTCAATCTTCAGTGTTTTTGCTTTTGCAGCATTTGTACTTTTGTTTTTATTCACGCTTGTCTTCTCTTTCTTCTATTACAATTGCTGAAGCTTTTGTGTTGTTCTATTACAGCACTTGATGCTTCAGGACTTTATAGAAAATGGTACCTCATTTTCTGGTCAAGCTAGGACTTTGAATATATTAATACTTCATTCAAAATTACTTCTCCAGCCTTCCTAATGCTTGTATTCTGAATAGACGCTTGATTAGCTTCACCGGACATTTCTTAAATTAGCTAAGGCGCTTGGTTATCCACTGGGCACATTCACAAGGCTGTTTAACATGTAGCATTCTTAGCAGTTAGCGTATTATGCTTATTTGACCATCTTAATGCATGAATTAGGATTCGATATCTGTATGAAACGTGTAGATATGGATATTAGCTTTAATGAGACACTGGTTTCATCCAATTCGGACACCTACAGCTTAATATATGGTCATCAGACTCTACAAAGCTATGACTGTCAGGAACAACATCACGTCACCAACTTACGGATGCAATTTGGCAACGATAGAGATCGATTTCGCTCTTGACCTCTTCATGAGAGTTGCGGATATTTCTATAAGCCTTCCAACGATACCAAGATCGATGCTTTTGAACACCTAAAGCTCTAGAAATTGTTAGCAGATGCTTGCATGTTCTGATTGTCACGAACAGTATCACATCTCAAGCTTGAAGACAGAATTTCACTCAGATCGAGATTGGTTCAGATCTTGACTTCTCTAGGAAACACGTATTTATATATCTTATCTTTCTAACAAAACCAAGATCACTTCATTTCGACCAGCGTACCTCAAAATACGACGTTTCGGGCGCGGACGCTTGATTATTGGCAGCAAGCGCTTGACTTCAATCTTTAGTGTTTTTGCTTTTGCAGCTTTTGTACTTTTGTCTTTATTTGTGTTTCTCTTCTCTTTCTTCTATTAGGCTTGCTGAAGCTTTTGTCTTCTACTATTACAGTACTTGATGTTTCCGAACTTTATAGAAAACCAGCCGTCATAATGTTCTGTATTCTGAGTAGACGCTTGATTAGCTTCATCGGAGGATTCTTAAATGAGCTAAAGCGCTTGGTTATCCACCGGGCACATTCACATGGCTGTTCAACTTGTTGCATTCTGACCAGTGAGCGTGTTATGCATCTTAGACCCTCTTAATGGCCGAATTAGCACTCGATGTTTTCATGAAACTTGTAGATATGGATATTAGATTTAATGAGACACTGGTTTCATTCAATTCGGACACCTACAGCTCAATATATGGCCATCAGTCGCTACAAATGTATGACTGTGAGGAACAACATCACGTCACCAACTTACGGATGCAATTTGACAAAGATAGAGATCGATTTCGCTCTTGACCTCTTTATGAGAGTTGCGGATATTTCTCTAAGCCTTCCAACGATACCAAGATCGATGCTTTTGAATTCCTAAACCTCCAGAAATTGTCAGCAGACGCTTGCATGTTCTGATTGTCACGAACAGTACCACATCTCAAGCTTGAAGATGGAATTTCACTCAGATCGGGATTGGTTCAAATCTCGACATCCCCAGGAAACAGGTAGGTATCTATCTTATCTTTCTAAAAAAATCAAGGGCACTTCATTTCGACGAGTGTACCTAAAAATACGACGTTTCGGAGGCTTGATTATCGGCAGCTGGCGCATGACTTCAATCTTCAGTGTTTTTGCTTTTGCAGCATTTGTACTTTTGTTTTTATTCACGCTTGTCTTCTCTTTCTTCTATTACAATTGCTGAAGCTTTTGTGTTGTTCTATTACAGCACTTGATGCTTCAGGACTTTATAGAAAATGGTACCTCATTTTCTGGTCAAGCTAGGACTTTGAATATATTAATACTTCATTCAAAATTACTTCTCCAGCCTTCCTAATGCTTGTATTCTGAATAGACGCTTGATTAGCTTCACCGGACATTTCTTAAATTAGCTAAGGCGCTTGGTTATCCACTGGGCACATTCACAAGGCTGTTTAACATGTAGCATTCTTAGCAGTTAGCGTATTATGCTTATTTGACCATCTTAATGCATGAATTAGGATTCGATATCTGTATGAAACGTGTAGATATGGATATTAGCTTTAATGAGACACTGGTTTCATCCAATTCGGACACCTACAGCTTAATATATGGTCATCAGACTCTACAAAGCTATGACTGTCAGGAACAACATCACGTCACCAACTTACGGATGCAATTTGGCAACGATAGAGATCGATTTCGCTCTTGACCTCTTCATGAGAGTTGCGGATATTTCTATAAGCCTTCCAACGATACCAAGATCGATGCTTTTGAACACCTAAAGCTCTAGAAATTGTTAGCAGATGCTTGCATGTTCTGATTGTCACGAACAGTATCACATCTCAAGCTTGAAGACAGAATTTCACTCAGATCGAGATTGGTTCAGATCTTGACTTCTCTAGGAAACACGTATTTATATATCTTATCTTTCTAACAAAACCAAGATCACTTCATTTCGACCAGCGTACCTCAAAATACGACGTTTCGGGCGCGGACGCTTGATTATTGGCAGCAAGCGCTTGACTTCAATCTTTAGTGTTTTTGCTTTTGCAGCTTTTGTACTTTTGTCTTTATTTGTGTTTCTCTTCTCTTTCTTCTATTAGGCTTGCTGAAGCTTTTGTCTTCTACTATTACAGTACTTGATGTTTCCGAACTTTATAGAAAACCAGCCGTCATAATGTTCTGTATTCTGAGTAGACGCTTGATTAGCTTCATCGGAGGATTCTTAAATGAGCTAAAGCGCTTGGTTATCCACCGGGCACATTCACATGGCTGTTCAACTTGTTGCATTCTGACCAGTGAGCGTGTTATGCATCTTAGACCCTCTTAATGGCCGAATTAGCACTCGATGTTTTCATGAAACTTGTAGATATGGATATTAGATTTAATGAGACACTGGTTTCATTCAATTCGGACACCTACAGCTCAATATATGGCCATCAGTCGCTACAAATGTATGACTGTGAGGAACAACATCACGTCACCAACTTACGGATGCAATTTGACAAAGATAGAGATCGATTTCGCTCTTGACCTCTTTATGAGAGTTGCGGATATTTCTCTAAGCCTTCCAACGATACCAAGATCGATGCTTTTGAATTCCTAAACCTCCAGAAATTGTCAGCAGACGCTTGCATGTTCTGATTGTCACGAACAGTACCACATCTCAAGCTTGAAGATGGAATTTCACTCAGATCGGGATTGGTTCAAATCTCGACATCCCCAGGAAACAGGTAGGTATCTATCTTATCTTTCTAAAAAAATCAAGGGCACTTCATTTCGACGAGTGTACCTAAAAATACGACGTTTCGGAGGCTTGATTATCGGCAGCTGGCGCATGACTTCAATCTTCAGTGTTTTTGCTTTTGCAGCATTTGTACTTTTGTTTTTATTCACGCTTGTCTTCTCTTTCTTCTATTACAATTGCTGAAGCTTTTGTGTTGTTCTATTACAGCACTTGATGCTTCAGGACTTTATAGAAAATGGTACCTCATTTTCTGGTCAAGCTAGGACTTTGAATATATTAATACTTCATTCAAAATTACTTCTCCAGCCTTCCTAATGCTTGTATTCTGAATAGACGCTTGATTAGCTTCACCGGACATTTCTTAAATTAGCTAAGGCGCTTGGTTATCCACTGGGCACATTCACAAGGCTGTTTAACATGTAGCATTCTTAGCAGTTAGCGTATTATGCTTATTTGACCATCTTAATGCATGAATTAGGATTCGATATCTGTATGAAACGTGTAGATATGGATATTAGCTTTAATGAGACACTGGTTTCATCCAATTCGGACACCTACAGCTTAATATATGGTCATCAGACTCTACAAAGCTATGACTGTCAGGAACAACATCACGTCACCAACTTACGGATGCAATTTGGCAACGATAGAGATCGATTTCGCTCTTGACCTCTTCATGAGAGTTGCGGATATTTCTATAAGCCTTCCAACGATACCAAGATCGATGCTTTTGAACACCTAAAGCTCTAGAAATTGTTAGCAGATGCTTGCATGTTCTGATTGTCACGAACAGTATCACATCTCAAGCTTGAAGACAGAATTTCACTCAGATCGAGATTGGTTCAGATCTTGACTTCTCTAGGAAACACGTATTTATATATCTTATCTTTCTAACAAAACCAAGATCACTTCATTTCGACCAGCGTACCTCAAAATACGACGTTTCGGACGCGAACGCTTGATTATTGGCAGCAAGCGCTTGACTTCAATCTTTAGAGTTTTTGCTTTTGCAGCTTTTGTACTTTTGTCTTTATTTGTGTCTCTCTTCTCTTTCTTCTATTAGGTTTGCTGAAGCTTTTGCCTTCTACTATTACAGTACTTGATGTTCCCGAACTTTATAGAAAACCAGCCGTCATAATGTTCTGTATTCTGAGTAGACGCTTGATTAGCTTCACCGGAGGATTCTTAAATGAGCTAAAGCGCTTGGTTATCCACCGGGCACATTCACAAGGCTGTTCAACTTGTTGCATTCTGACCAGTGAGCGTATTATGCATCTTAGACCCTCTTAATGGCCGAATTAGCACTCGATGTTTTCATGAAACTTGTAGATATGGATATTAGATTTAATGAGACACTGGTTTCATTCAATTCGGACACCTACAGCTCAATATATGGCCATCAGTCGCTACAAATGTATGACTGTGAGGAACAACATCACGTCACCAACTTACAGATGCAATTTGACAAAGATAGAGATCGATTTCGCTCTTGACCTCTTTATGAGAGTTGCGGATATTTCTCTAAGCCTTCCAACGATACCAAGATCGATGCTTTTGAATACCTAAACCTCCAGAAATTGTCAGCAGACGCTTGCATGTTCTGATTGTCACGAACAGTACCACATCTCAAGCTTGAAGATGGAATTTCACTCAGATCGGGATTGGTTCAGATCTCGACATCCCCAGGAAACAGGTAGGTATCTATCTTATCTTTCTAAAAAAATCAAGGGCACTTCATTTCGACGAGTGTACCTAAAAATACGACGTTTCGAAGGCTTGATTATCGGCAGCTGGCGCATGACTTCAATCTTCAGTGTTTTTGCTTTTGCAGCATTTTTACTTTTGTTTTTATTCACGCTTGTCTTCTCTTTCTTCTATTATAATTGCTGAAGCTTTTGTGTTGTTCTATTACAGCACTTGATGCTTCAGGACTTTATAGAAAATGGTACCTCATTTTCTGGTCAAGCTTGGACTTTGAATATATTAATACTTCATTCAAAATTACTTCTCCAGCCTTCCTAATGCTTGTATTCTGAATAGACGCTTGATTAGCTTCACCGGACATTTCTTAAATTAGCTAAGGCGCTTGGTTATCCACTGGGCACATTCACAAGGCTGTTTAACACGTAGCATTCTTAGCAGTTAGCGTATTATGCTTATTTGACCATCTTAATGCCCGAATTAGGATTCGATATCTTTATGAAACGTGTAGATATGGATATTAGCTTTAATGAGCACTGGTTTCATCCAATTCGGACACCTACAGCTTAATATATGGTCATCAGACGCTACAAAGGTATGACTGTCAGGAACAACATCACGTCACCAACTTACGGATGCAATTTGGCAACGATAGAGATCGATTTCGCTCTTGACCCCTTCATGAGAGTTGCGGATATTTCTATAAGCCTTCCAACGATACCAAGATCGATGCTTTGAACACCTAAAGCTCTAGAAATTGTCAGCAGATGCTTGCATGTTCTGATTGTCACGAACAGTATCACATCTCAAGCTTGAAGATGCAATTTCCTCAGATCGAGATTGGTTCAGATCTTGACTTCTCCAGGAAACACGTATTTATATATCTTATCTTTCTAACAAAACCAAGATCACTTCATTTCGACCAGCGTACCTGAAAATACGATGTTTCGGACGCGGACGCTTGATTATTGGCAGCAAGCGCTTGAATTCCATCTTTAGTGTTTTTGCTTTTGCAGCTTTTGTACTTTTATCTTTATTCGTGTTTCTCTTCTCTTTCTTCTTCAAGGTTTACTGAAGCTTTTGTCATCTACTATTACAGTACTTGATGTTTCCGAACATTATAGAAAAGGGTACCTCGTTTTCTGGTCAAGCTTGGACTTTGAATATCTTAATACTTCATTCAAAATTACTTCTCCAGCCGTCATAATGTTCTGTATTCTGAGTAGACGCTTGATTAGCTTCACCGGAAGATTCTTAAATGAGCTAAAGCGCTTGGTTATCCACTGGGCACATTCACAAGGCTGTTTACCTTGTTGCATTCTGACCAGTGAGCGTATTATGCTTCTTAGACCCTCTTAATGGGCGAATTAGCACTCGATGTTTTCATGAAACTTGTAGATATGGATATTAGATTTAATGAGACACCGGTTTCATTCAATTCAGACACCTACAGCTCAATATATGACCATCAGACACTACAAATGTAAGACTGTGAGGAACAACATCACGTCCCCAACTTACGGATGCAATTTGACAAAGATAGAGATCGATTTCGCTCTTGACCTCTTCATGAGAGTTGCGAATATTTCTCTAAGCCTTCCAACGATACCAAGATCGATGCTTTTGAACACCAAAACCTCCAGAAATTGTCAGCAGACGCTTGCATGTTCTGATTGTCACGAACAGTACCACATCTCAAGCTTGAAGAAGGAATTTCACTCAGATCGGGATTGGTTCAAATCTCGACATCCCCAGGAAACAGGTAGGTATCTATCTTATCTTTCTAAAAAAATCAAGGGCACTTCATTTCGACGAGTGTACCTAAAAATACGACGTTTCGGAGGCTTGATTATCGGCAGCTGGCGCATGACTTCAATCTTCAGTGTTTTTGCTTTTGCAGCATTTGTACTTTTGTTTTTATTCACGCTTGTCTTCTCTTTCTTCTATTACAATTGCTGAAGCTTTTGTGTTGTTCTATTACAGCACTTGATGCTTCAGGACTTTATAGAAAATGGTACCTCATTTTCTGGTCAAGCTAGGACTTTGAATATATTAATACTTCATTCAAAATTACTTCTCCAGCCTTCCTAATGCTTGTATTCTGAATAGACGCTTGATTAGCTTCACCGGACATTTCTTAAATTAGCTAAGGCGCTTGGTTATCCACTGGGCACATTCACAAGGCTGTTTAACATGTAGCATTCTTAGCAGTTAGCGTATTATGCTTATTTGACCATCTTAATGCATGAATTAGGATTCGATATCTGTATGAAACGTGTAGATATGGATATTAGCTTTAATGAGACACTGGTTTCATCCAATTCGGACACCTACAGCTTAATATATGGTCATCAGACTCTACAAAGCTATGACTGTCAGGAACAACATCACGTCACCAACTTACGGATGCAATTTGGCAACGATAGAGATCGATTTCGCTCTTGACCTCTTCATGAGAGTTGCGGATATTTCTATAAGCCTTCCAACGATACCAAGATCGATGCTTTTGAACACCTAAAGCTCTAGAAATTGTTAGCAGATGCTTGCATGTTCTGATTGTCACGAACAGTATCACATCTCAAGCTTGAAGACAGAATTTCACTCAGATCGAGATTGGTTCAGATCTTGACTTCTCTAGGAAACACGTATTTATATATCTTATCTTTCTAACAAAACCAAGATCACTTCATTTCGACCAGCGTACCTCAAAATACGACGTTTCGGACGCGAACGCTTGATTATTGGCAGCAAGCGCTTGACTTCAATCTTTAGTGTTTTTGCTTTTGCAGCTTTTGTACTTTTGTCTTTATTTGTGTCTCTCTTCTCTTTCTTCTATTAGGTTTGCTGAAGCTTTTGCCTTCTACTATTACAGTACTTGATGTTCCCGAACTTTATAGAAAACCAGCCGTCATAATGTTCTGTATTCTGAGTAGACGCTTGATTAGCTTCACCGGAGGATTCTTAAATGAGCTAAAGCGCTTGGTTATCCACCGGGCACATTCACAAGGCTGTTCAACTTGTTGCATTCTGACCAGTGAGCGTATTATGCATCGTAGACCCTCTTAATGGCCGAATTAGCACTCGATGTTTTCATGAAACTTGTAGATATGGATATTAGATTTAATGAGACACTGGTTTCATTCAATTCGGACACCTACAGCTCAATATATGGCCATCAGTCGCTACAAATGTATGACTGTGAGGAACAACATCACGTCACCAACTTACAGATGCAATTTGACAAAGATAGAGATCGATTTCGCTCTTGACCTCTTTATGAGAGTTGCGGATATTTCTCTAAGCCTTCCAACGATACCAAGATCGATGCTTTTGAATACCTAAACCTCCAGAAATTGTCAGCAGACGCTTGCATGTTCTGATTGTCACGAACAGTACCACATCTCAAGCTTGAAGATGGAATTTCACTCAGATCGGGATTGGTTCAGATCTCGACATCCCCAGGAAACAGGTAGGTATCTATCTTATCTTTCTAAAAAAATCAAGGGCACTTCATTACGACGAGTGTACCTAAAAATACGACGTTTCGAAGGCTTGATTATCGGCAGCTGGCGCATGACTTCAATCTTCAGTGTTTTTGCTTTTACAGCATTTTTACTTTTGTTTTTATTCACGCTTGTCTTCTCTTTCTTCTATTATAATTGCTGAAGCTTTTGTGTTGTTCTATTACAGCACTTGATGCTTCAGGACTTTATAGAAAATGGTACCTCATTTTCTGGTCAAGCTTGGACTTTGAATATATTAATACTTCATTCAAAATTACTTCTCCAGCCTTCCTAATGCTTGTATTCTGAATAGACGCTTGATTAGCTTCACCGGACATTTCTTAAATTAGCTAAGGCGCTTGGTTATCCACTGGGCACATTCACAAGGCTGTTTAACACGTAGCATTCTTAGCAGTTAGCGTATTATGCTTATTTGACCATCTTAATGCCCGAATTAGGATTCGATATCTTTATGAAACGTGTAGATATGGATATTAGCTTTAATGAGCACTGGTTTCATCCAATTCGGACACCTACAGCTTAATATATGGTCATCAGACGCTACAAAGGTATGACTGTCAGGAACAACATCACGTCACCAACTTACGGATGCAATTTGGCAACGATAGAGATCGATTTCGCTCTTGACCCCTTCATGAGAGTTGCGGATATTTCTATAAGCCTTCCAACGATACCAAGATCGATGCTTTGAACACCTAAAGCTCTAGAAACTGTCAACAGATGCTTGCATGTTCTGATTGTCACGAACAGTATCACATCTCAAGCTTGAAGATGCAATTTCCCTCAGATCGATATTGGTTCAGATCTTGACTTCTCCAGGAAACACGTATTTATATATCTTATCTTTCTAACAAAACCAAGATCACTTCATTTCGACCAGCGTACCTGAAAATACGATGTTTCGGACGCGGACGCTTGATTATTGGCAGCAAGCGCTTGACTTCCATCTTTAGTGTTTTTGCTTTTGCAGCTTTTGTACTTTTATCTTTATTCGTGTTTCACTTCTCTTTCTTCTTCAAGGTTTACTGAAGCTTTTGTCATCTACTATTACAGTACTTGATGTTTCCGAACATTATAGAAAAGGGTACCTCGTTTTCTGGTCAAGGCTTGGACTTTGAATATCTTAATACTTCATTCAAAATTACTTCTCCAGCCGTCATAATGTTCTGTATTCTGAGTAGACGCTTGATTAGCTTCACCGGAAGATTCTTAAATGAGCTAAAGCGCTTGGTTATCCACTGGGCACATTCACAAGGCTCTTTACCTTGTTGCATTCTGACCAGTGAGCGTATTATGCTTCTTAGACCCTCTTAATGGGCGAATTAGCACTCGATGTTTTCATGAAACTTGTAGATATGGATATTAGATTTAATGAGACACCGGTTTCATTCAATTCAGACACATACAGCTCAATATATGACCATCAGACACTACAAATGTAAGACTATGAGGAACAACGTCACGTCCCCAACTTGCGGATGCAATTTGACAAAGATAGAGATCGATTTCGCTCTTGACCTCTTCATGAGAGTTGCGAATATTTCTCTAAGCCTTCCAACGATACCAAGATCGATGCTTTTGAACACCAAAACCTCCAGAAATTGTCAGCAGACGCTTGCATGTTCTGAATGTCACGAACAGTACCACATCTCAAGCTTGAAGAAGGAATTTCACTCAGATCAGGATTGGTTCAGATCTCGACTTCTCCAGGAAACCGGTAGCTATTTATCTTATCTTTTTAACAAAATCAAGAGCACTTCATTTCGACGAGTGTACCTCAAAATACGACGTTTCGGAGGCTTGATTATCGGCAGCAGGCGCTTGACTTCAATCTTCAGTGTTTTTGCTTTTGCAGCATTTGTACTTTTGTTTTTATTCACGCTTGTCTTCTCTTTCTTCTATTACAATTGCTGAAGCTTTTGCATTCTTCTTTTACAGTACTTGATGCTTCAGGACTTTATAGAAAATGGTACCTCATTTTCTGGTTAAGCTTGGACTTTGATTATCTTAATAATTCATTCAAAATTGCTTCTCCAGCCTTTGTAATGTTTCTATTCTGAATAGACGCTTGATTAGCTTCACTGGACGTTTCTTAAATTAGCTAAGGTGCTTGGTTATCCACTGGGCACATTCACAAGGCTGTTTAACTGGTACCATTCTTAGCAGTCAGCGTATTATGCTTATTTGACCATCTTAATGCACGAATTAGGATTCGATGTCTTCATGAAAGGTGTGGATATGGATATTAGCATTAATAAGAAACAGGTTTCATCCAATTCGGACACCTACCGCTCAATATATGGTCATCAGACGCTACAAAGGTATGACTGTCAGGAACAACATCACGTCACCAACTTACGGATGGAATTTGACAAAGATAGAGATCGATTTCGCTCTTGACCTCTCCATGAGAGTTGCGGATATTTCTCTAAGCCTTGCAACGATACGAAGATCGATGCTTTTGAACACCTAAAGCTCCAGAAATTGTCAGCAGACGCTTGCATGTTCTGATTGTCACGAACAATACACATCTCAAGTTGAAGATGGAATTTCACTCAGATCGGGATTGGTTCAGATCTCGACTTCTCCAGAAAACCTGTAGGTATTTATCTTATCTTTCTAACAAAACCAAGATCACTTCATTTCGACAAGCGTACCTCAAAATACGACGTTTCAGACGCTTGATTATTGATAGCAGGCGCTTGACTTCAATCTTTAGTGTTTTTGCTTTTGCAGCTTTTGTACTTTTGTCTTTATTCGTGCTTCTCTTCTCTTTATTCTATTATAGTTGCCGAAGCTTTTATCTTCTACTATTGCAATACTTGATGTTTCCGAACTTCATGGAAAAGGGTACCTCGTTTTCTGGTCAAGCTTGGACTTTGAATATCTTAATACTTTATTCGAAATTAGTTCTCTAGCCATCATAATGTTCTGTATTCTGAGTAGACTCTTGATTAGCTTCACCGGAGGATCCTTAATTGAGCAAAGGCGCTTGGTTATCCACTGGGCACATTCACAAGGCTGTTTAACTCGTTGCATTCTGACCAGTGAGCGTATTATGCTTGTTAGACCCTCTTATGGGCCGAATTAGGATTCGATGTTTTCACGAAAGTTGTAGATATGGACATTGGCTTTAATGAGACACCATTTTCATCCAATTCAGATGCCTTCAACTCAATATATGGCCATCAGACGCTACAAAGGTATGACTGTAAGGAACAACATCACGTCACTAAATTACGGATGCAATTTGACAAAAATAGAGATCGATTTCGCTCTTGAGCTCTTAATTAGAGTTGCAGATATTTCTCTAAGCCTTCCAACAATACCAAGATCAATGCTTTTGATCACCTAAAGCTCTAGAAATTGTCAGCAGACGCTTGAATGTTCTGATTGTCACAAACAATACACATCTCAAGTTGAAGAAGGAATTTCACTCAGATCGGGATTGGTTCAGATCTCGACTTCTCCAGGAAATCGAAACCTGTAGGTATTTATCTTATCTTTCTAAGAAAAGCAAGATCACTTCATTTCGACGAGCATACCACAAAATACGACGTTTCGAAGGCTTGATTATCGCAGCAGGCGCTTGACTTCAATCTTAAGTGTTTTTGCTTTTGCAGCATTTGTACTTTTGTTTTTATTCACGCTTGTCTTCTCTTTCTTCTATTAATATTGCTGAAGCTTTTGTGTTCTTCTATTACAGTACATGATGCTTCAGGACTTTATAGAAAATGGTACCTTATTTTCTGGTCAAGCTTGGACTTTGAATATCTTAATACTTCATTCAAAATTACGTCTCCAGCCTTCATAATGTTTGTATTTTGAATAGACTCTTGATTTGCTTCATCGGACGTTTCTTAAATTAGCAAAGGCGCTTGGTTATCCACTGGGCACAATCACAAGGTTGTTTAACTAGTAGCATTCTAAGCAGTTAGCATATTATGCTTATTTAACCCTCTTAATGCACGAATTAGGATTAGATGTCTTTGTCCTCATGAAACGTGTAGATATGTATATTAGCTTAAATAAGGCACTAGTTTCAGCCAATTCGAACACCTACAACTCAATATATGGTCATCAGACGCTACAAAGGTATGACTGTCAGGAACAACATCACGTCACCAACTTACGGATGCAATTTCACAAAGATAGAGATCGATTTCGCTCTTGAGCTCTTCATGAGAGTTGCAGATATTTCTATAACCCTTCCAACGATACCAAGAATGATGCTTTTGAACACCTAAAGCTCCAGAAATTGTCAGCAGACGATTGCATGCTCTGATTGTCAGGAACAATATGAAATTTCAGCTTGAAGAGGGAAAATCACTCAGATCGGAATTGGTTCAGATCTCTACTTTTCCAGGAAACATGTAGGTGTTTATCTTATCTTTCTAAAAAAACCAAGATCACTTCATTTCGACGAGCGTACGTCAAAATACGACGTTTCGGAGGCTTGATTATCGGCAGCAGGCGCTTCACTTCAATCTTAAGAGTTTTTGCTTTTGCAGCATTTGTACTTTTGTTTTTATTCACGCTTGTCTTATCTTTCTTCTATTACAATTGCTAAAGCTTATGTCTTCTATTATTACAGTACTTGATATTTCCGAACTTTATGGAAAAGGGTACCTCGTTTTCTGGTCAAGCTTGGACTTTGAATATCTTAATACTTCATTCGAAATTACTTCTCCAGCCGTCATAATGTTCTGTATTCTGAGTAGACACTAGATTAGCATCACCAGAGGATTCTTAAACGAGCTTAGGCGCTTGGTTATCCACTGGGCACATTCACTAGGCTGTTTAACTCGTTGCATTCTGACCGGTGAGCGTATTATGCTTATTTCACCCTCTTAATGCACGATTTAGGATTCGATGTCTTCTTGAAACGTGTAGATATGGATATTAGCTTTAATGAGACACCGGTTTATCCAATTCGGACACGTACAGCTCAATATATGGTCATCATACGCTACAAAGGTATGACTGTCAGGAACAACATGACGTAACCAACTTACGGATGCAATTTGACCAAGATAGAGATCGATTTTGCTCTTGACCTCTTCGTGAAAGTTGCGGATATTTCTCTAAGCCTTCCAAATGATACCAAGATCAATGCTTGTGTACACATAAAGCTCCAGAAATTGTCAGCAGACGCTTGCATATTCTGATTGTCACGAACATTACCACATCTCAAGCTTGAAAAAGGAATTTCAGTCAGATCGAGATTGGTTCAGATCTTGAATTTTCCAGGAAACATGTATTTATTTATCTTATCTTTCTATCAAAATCAAGATCACTTCATTTCGACGAGCGTACCTCAAAATACGACGTTTCGCACGCTTGATTATTGGCAGCAGGCGCTTGACTTCAATCATCAGTGTTTTTGCTTTTGGAGGTTCTGTAATTTTGTCTTTATTCGTGCTTCTCTTCTCTTTCTTCTATTAGAATTGCTGAAGCTTATGTCTTCTATTATTACAGTACTTGATATTTCCGAACTTTATGGAAAAGGGTACCTCGTTTTCTGGTCAAGCTTGGACTTTGAATATCTTAATACTTCATTCGAAATTACTTCTCCAGCCGTCATAATGTTCTGTATTATGAGTAGACGCTAGATTAGCATCACCAGAGGATTCTTAAACGAGCTTAGGCGCTTGGTTATCCACTGGGCACATTCACTAGGCTGTTTAACTCGTTGCATTCTGACCGGTGAGCGTATTATGATTATTTCACCCTCTTAATGCACGATTTAGGATTCGATGTCTTCTTGAAACGTGTAGATATGGATATTAGCTTTAATGAAACACTGGTTTCATCCAATTCGGACACCTACAGCTCAATATATGGCCATAAGACGCTACAAATTTATGGCTGTCATGAACAACATCGCGTCACCAACTTACGGATGCAATTTGACAAAGATAGAGATCGATTTCGCTCTTGACCTCTTCATGAGAGTTGCGAATATTTCTCTAAGCCTTCCAACGATACCAAGATCGATGCTTTTGAACACCTAAACCTCCAGAAATTGTCAGCAGACGCTTGCATGTTCTGATTGTCACGAACAGTACCACATCTCAAGCTTGAAGAAGGAATTTCACTCAGATCGGGATTGGTTCAGATCTCGACTTCTCCAGGAAACCGGTAGGTATTTATCCTATCTTTTTAACAAAATCAAGAGCACTTCAATTCGACGAGTGTACCTCAAAATACGACGTTTCGGAGGCTTGATTATCGGCAGCAGGCGCTTGACTTCAATCTTCAGTGTTTTTGCTTTTGCAGCATTTGTACTTTTGTTTTTATTGACGCTTGTCTTCTCTTTCTACTATTGCAATTACTGAAGCTTTTGCGTTCTTCTATTACAGTACTTGACGCTTGGACTTTGATTATCTTAATATTTCATTCAAAATTGCTTCTCCAGCCTTAGTAATGTTTGTATTCTGAATAGACGCTTGATTAGCTTCACCGGACGTTTCTTAAATTAGCTAAGGCGCTTGGTTATCCACTGGGCACATTCACAAGGCTGTTTAACTGGTAGCATTCTTAGCAGTCAGCGTATTATGCTTATTTGACCATCTTAATGCACGAATTAGGATTCGATGTCTTCATGAAACGTGTGGATATGGATATTAGCTTTAATGAGAAACAAGTTTCATCCAATTCGGAACCTACATCTCAATATATGGTCATCAGACGCTACAAAGGTATGACTGTCAGGAACAACATCACATCGCCAACTTACGGATGCCATTTGACAAAGATAGAGATCGATTTCGCTCTTGACCTCTTCATGAGAGTTGCGGATATTTCTATAAGCCTTCCAATGATACCAAGATCGATGCTTTTGAACACCTAAAGCGCCAGAAATTGTCAGCAGATGCTTGCATGTTCTGATTGTCATGAACAGTATCACATCTCAAGCTTGAAGACGAAATTTCACTCAGATCGAGTTTGGTTCAGATCTTGACTTCTCCATGAAACAAGTATTTATATATCTTAACTTTCTAACAAAACCAAGATCACTACATTTCGACCAACGTACCTCAAAATACGACGTTTCGGTCCCTTGATTATTGGCAGCAGGCGCTTGACTTCGATCTTCAGTGTTTTTGCTTTTGCAGCTTTTGTACTTTTGTCTTTATTCGTATTTCTCTTCTCTTTCTTCTATTAGAGTTGCTGAAGCTTTTGTCTTCTACTATTAAAGTACTTGATGTTTCCGAACTTTTTGGACAAGGGTACCTCGTTTTCTGGTCAAGCTTGGAATTTGAATATATTAATACTTCATTCGAAATTACTTTGTCCAGCCGTCATAATGTTCTATATTCCGACTAGACGCTTGATTAGCTTTACCGGAGGATTCTTAAATGAGCTAAGGCGCTTGGTTATCCATTGGGCACATTCATAATGCTGCTTAGCATTTAGCGTATTATGCTAATTTCACCCTCTTAATGCACGATTTAGAATTCGATGTCTTCATGAAACGTGTAGATATGGATATTAGCTTTAATGAGACACTGGTTTCACCCAATTCAGATACCTACACCTCAATATATGGTCATCAGACGCTACAAAGGTCTGACTGTCAGGAACAACATGACGTCACCAACTTACGGATGCAATTTGACAAAGATAGAATCGATTTTGCTCTTGGCCTCTTCATGAGAGTTGCGGATATTTCTCTAAGCCTTCCAATGATACCAAGATCGATGCTTTTGAACACCTAAACCTCCAAAAATTGTCAGCAGATGGTTGCATGTTCTGATTGTCACGAACAGTACCACATCTCAAGCTTGAAGAACGAATTTCACTCAGATCGGGACTGGTTCAGATCTCGACTTCTCCTGGAAACCAGTAGGTATCTATCTTATCTTTCTAAAAAAATCAAGAGCACTTCATTTCGACGAGTGTACCTCAAAATACGATATTTCGGAGGCTTGATTATCGACAACTGGCACATGACTTCAATATTCAGTGTTTTTGCTTTTGCAGCATTTGTACTTTTGTTTTTATTCACGCTTGTCTTCTCTTTCTTCTATTACAATTAGTGAAGCTTTTGTGTTCTTCTATTACAGCACTTGATGCTTCAGGACTTTATAGAAAATGGTACCTCATTTTCCGGTCAAGCTTGGACTTTGAATATATTAATACTTCATTCAAAATTACTTCTCCAGCCTTCCTAATGCTTGTATTCTTAATAGACGCTTGATTAGCTTCACCGGACATTTCTTAAATTAGCTAAGGCGCTTGGTTATCCACTGGGCACATTCACAAGGCTGTTTAACACGTAGCATTCTTAGGAGTTAGCGTATTATGCTTATTTGACCATCTTAATGCACCAATTAGGATTCGATATCGTCATGAAACGTGTAGATATGGATATTAGCTTTAATCAGACACTGGTTTCATCCAATTCAGACACCTACAGCTTAATATATGGTCATCAGACGCTACAAAGGTATGACTGTCAGGAAAAACATCACGTCACCAACTTACGGATGCAATTTGGCAACGATAGAGATCGATTTCGCTCTTGACCTCTTCATGAGAGTTGCGGATATTTGTATAAGCCTTCCAACGATTCCAAGATCGAGGCTTTTGAACACCTAAAGCTCTATAAATTGTTAGCCGATGCTCGCATGTTCTGATTATCACGAACAGTATCACATCTCAAGCTTGAAGACGGAATTTCACTCATATTGAGATTGGTTCAGATCTTGACTTCTCCAGGAAACACATATTTATATATCTTATCTTTCTAACAAAACCAATATCACTTCATTTCGACCAGCGTACCTCAAAATACGACGTTTCGGACGCGGACGGTTGATTATTGGCAACAAGCGCTTGACTTCAATCTTTAGTGTTTTTGCTTTTGCAACTTTTGTACTTTTGCCTTTATTCGTGTTTCTCTTCTCTTTCTTCTATAAGGTTTGCTGAAGCTTTTGTCTTCCACTATTACAGTACTTGATGTTTCCGAACTTTATAGAAAAAGGTACCTCGTTTTCTGGTCAAGCTTAGACTTTGAATATCTTAATACTTCATTCAAAATTACTTCTCCAGCCGTCAGAAAGTTCTGTACTCTGAGTAGACACTTGATTTGCTTCACCGGAGGATTCTTAAATGAGCTAAAGCGCTTGGTTATCCACTGGGCACATTCACAAGGCTGTTTAACTTGTTGCATTCTGACCAGTGAGCGTATTATGCTTCTTAGACCCTCTTAATGGCCGAATTAGCACTCGATGTTTTCATGAAACTTATAGATATGGATATTAGATTTAATGAGACACCGGTTTCATTCAATTTGGACACCTACAGCTCAATATATGGCCATCAGACGCTACAAATGTAAGACTGTGAGGAACAACATCACGTCACCAACTAACGGATGCAATTTGACAAAGATAGAGATCGATTTCGGTCTTGACCTCTTCATGAGAGTTGCGAATATTTCTCTAAGCCTTCCAACGAAACCAAGATCGATGCTTTTGAACACCTAAACCTCCAGAAATTGTCAGCAGACGCTTGCATGTTCTGATTGTCACGAACAGTGCCACATCTCAAGCTTGAAAAAGGAATTTCACTCAGGTCGGGATTGGTTCAGATCTCGACTTCTCCAGGAAACCGGTAGGTATTTATCTTATCTTTATAACAAAATCAAGAGTACTTCATTTCGACGAGTGTACCTCAAAATACGACGTTGCGGAGGGTTGATTATCGGCAGCAGGCGCTTGACTTCAATCTTCAGTGTTTGTGCTTTTGCAGCATTTGTACTTTTGTTCTAATTCACGCTTGTCTTCTCTTTCTTCCGTTACAATTGCTGAAGCTTTTGTGTTCTTCTATTACAACACTTGATGCTTCAGGACTTTATAGAAAATGGTACCTCATTTTCTGGTCAAGCTTGGACTTTGACTATCTTAATACTTCATTCAAAATTACTTCTCCAGCCATCGTTTTGTTTGTATTCTGAATAGACGCTTGATTAGCTTCACCGGACGTTTCTTAAATTATCTAATGCGCTTGGTTGTCTACTGGGCAAATTCACAGGGCTGTTTAACTCGTAGCATTCTTAGCAGTTAGCGTATTAATCTTATTTGACCATCTTAATGCACGAATTAGGATTCGATGTCTGCTTAAAACGTGTAGATATGGATATTAGCTTTAATGAGACACTGGTTTCATCCAATTCGGACACCTACAGCTCAATAAATGGTCAACAGACGCAACAAAGGTATGACTGTCAGGAACAACATCACGTCACCAACTTACGGATGCAATTTGATATAGATAGAGATCGATTTCGCTCTTGACCTCTTCATGAGAGTTGCGGAAATTTCTATAAGCCTTCCAACGATACCAAGATCGATGCTTTTGAAAACCTAAAGCTCCAGAAATTGTCAGCAGACGCTTGCATGTTCTGATTGTCACGAACAGTATCACATCTCAAGCTTGAAGAAGGAATTTCACTCAGATCGAGATTGGTTCAGATCTGGACTTCTCCAGGAAACACGTATTTATATATCTTATCTTTCTAACAAAATCAAGATCACTTCATTGCGACCAACGTACCTCAAAATACGATGTTTCGGTCGCTTGATTATTGGCAGCAGGCGCTTGACTTCAATCTTCAGTGTTTTTGCTTTTGCAGCTTTTGTACTTTTGTCTTTATTCGTGTTTCTCTTCTCTTTCTTCTATTAGAGTTTCTAAAGCTTTTGTCTTCTACTATTATAGTACTTGATGTTTCCAAACTTTATGGAAAAGGGTACCTCGTTTTCTGGTCAAGCTTGGACTTTGAATATCTTAATACTTCATTCGAAATTACTTCTCCAGCCGTCATAATGTTCTGTATTCCGACTAGACGCTTGATTTGCTTCACCGGAGGAATCTTAAATGAGCTAAGGCGCTTGGTTATCCAATGGGCACATTCACAATGCTGTTTAACTGATAGCATTCTTAGCATTTAGCGTATTATGCTTATTTGACCCTCTTAATGCACGATTTAGGATTCGATGTCTTCATGAAACGTGTAGATATGGATATTGGATTTAATGAGACACCGATTTTGTCCAATTCGGACACCTACAGCTCAATATTTGGTCATCAGACGCTACAAAGGTCTGACAGTCAGGAACAACATGACGTCACCAACTTACGAATGCAATTTTAAAAAGATAGAGATCAATTTTGCTCTTGACCTCTTCATGAGAGTTTTCGATATTTCTCTAAGCCTTCCAATGATACCAAGATCGATGCTTTTGAACACCTAAAGCTCCAGAAATTGTCAGTAGACGCTTGCATGTTCTGATTGTCACGAACTGTACCACATCTCGAGCTTGAAGAAGGAATTTCACTCAGATCGGGATTCGTTCAAATCTCGACTTCTGCAGGAAACCGGTAGGTATTTTTCTTATTTTTCTAACAAAATAAAGAGTACTTCATTTCGACGAGTGTACCTCAAAATACGATGTTTCGAAGGCTTGATTATCGGCAGCAGGCGCTTGACTTCAATCTTCAGTGTTTTTGCTTTTGTAGCATTTGTACTTTTGTTTTTATTCACGATTGTCTTCTCTTTCTTCTATTACAATTGTTGAAGCTTTTGTGTTCTTCTATTACAGTACTTGATACTTCAGGACTTTATAGAAAATGGTACCTCATTTTCTGGTCAAGCTTGGACTTTGAATATCGTAATACTTCATTCAAAATTACTTCTCTAGCCTTCATAATGTTTTTATTCTGAATAGACGCTTGATTAGCTTCACCGGACATTTCTTAAATTAGCTAAGGCGCTTGGTTATCCACTGGGCACATTCACAAGGCTGTTTAACACGTAGCATTCTTAGCAGTTAGCGTATTATGCTTATTTGACCATCTTAATGCACGAATTAGGATTCGATATCTTTATGAAACGTGTAGATATGAATATTAGCTTTAATGAGACACAGGTTTCATCCATTTCGGACACCTACAGCTTAATATATGTTCATCAGACGCTACAAAGCTATGACTGTCAGGAACAACATCACGTCACCAACTTACGGATGCAATTTGGCAACGATAGAGATCGATTTCGCTCTTGACCTCTTGATGAGAGTTGCGGATATTTCTATAAGCCTTCCAACGATACCAAGATCGATGCTTTTGAACACCTAAAGCTCTAGAAATTGTCAGCAGTTGCTTGCATGTTCTGATTGTCACGAACAGTATCACATCTCAAGCTTGAAGACGGAATTTCCCTCAGATCGATATTGGTTCAGATCTTGACTTCTCCAGGAAACACATATTTATATATCTTATCTTTCTAACAAAACCAAGATCACTTCATTTCGACCAGCGTACCTGAAAATACGATGTTTCGGACGCGGACGCTTGATTATTGGCAGCAAGCCCTTGTCTTCAATCTTTAGTGTTTTTGCTTTTGCAGCTTTTGTACTTTTGTCTTTATTCGTGTTTCTCTTCTCTTTCTTCTATAAGGTTTGCTGAAGCTTTTGTCATCTACTATTACAGTACTTGATGTTTCCAAACATTATAGAAAATGTACCTCGTTTTCTGGTCGAGGCTTGGACTTTGAATATCTTAATACTTCATTCAAAATTACTTCTCCAGCCGTCATAATGTTCTGTATTCTGAGTAGACGCTTGATTAGCTTCACCGGAGGATTCTTAAATGAGCTAAAGCGCTTGGTTATCCACTGGGCACATTCACAAGGCTCTTTACCTTGTTGCATTCTGACCAGTGAGCGTATTATGCTTCTTAGACCCTCTTAATGGCCGAATTAGCACTCGATGTTTTCATGAAACTTGTAGATATGGATATTAGATTTAATAAGACACTGGTTTCATTCAATTCGGACACCTGCAGCTCAATATATGACCATCAGACACTACAAATGTAAGACTATGAGGAACAACGTCACGTCACCAACATACGGATGCAATTTGACAAAGATAGAGATCGATTTCGCTCTTGACCTCTTCATGAGAGTTGCGAATATTTCTCTAAGCCTTCCAACGATACCAAGATCGATGCTTTTGAACACCAAAACCTCCAGAAATTGTCAGCAGACGCTTGCATGTTCTGATTGTCACGAGCAGTACCACATCTCAAGCTTGAAGAAGGAATTTCACTCAGATCAGGATTGGTTCAGATCTCGACTTCTCCAGGAAACCGGTAGGTATTTGTCTTATCTTTTTAACAAAATCAAGAGCACTTCAATTCAACGAGTGTACCTCAAAATACGACGTTTCGGAGTCTTGATTATTGGCAGCAGGCGCTTGACTTCAATCTTCAGTGTTTTTGCTTTTGCCGCATTTGTACTTTTGTTTTTATTCACGCTTGTCTTCTCTTTCTTCTATAACAATTGCTGAAGCTTTTGCGTTCTTCTATTACAGTACTTGATGCTTCAGGACTTTATAGAAAATGGTACCTCATTTTCTGGTCAAGCTTGGACTTTGATTATCTTAATAATTCATTCAAAATTGCTTCTCCAGCCTTTGTAATGTTTGTATTCTGAATAGACGCTTGATTAGCTTCACCGGACGTTTCTTAAATTAGCTAAGGTGCTTGGTTATCCACTTGGCACATTCACAAGGCTGTTTAACTGGTACCATTCTTAGCAGTCAACGTATTATGCTTATTTGACCATCTTAATGCACGAATTAGGATTCGATGTCTTCATGAAAGGTGTGGATATGGATATTAGCATTAATAAGAAACAGGTTTCATCCAATTCGGACACCTACCGCTCAATATATGGTCATCAGACGCTACAAAGGTTTGACTGTCAGGAACAACATCAGGTCACCAACTTACGGATGGAATTTGACAAAGATAGAGATCGATTTCGCTCTTGACCTCTCCATGAGAGTTGCGGATATTTCTCTAAGCCCTGCAATGATACCAAGATCGATGCTTTTGAACACCTAAAGCTCCAGAAATTGTCGGCAGACGCTTGCATGTTCTGATTGTCACGAACAATACACATCTCAAGTTGAAGATGGAATTTCACTCAGATCGGGATTGGTTCAGATCTCGACTTCTCCAGAAAACCTGTAGGTATTTATCTTATCTTTCTAACAAAACCAATATTACTTCATTTTGACAAGTGTACCTCAAAATACGACGTTTCAGACGCTTGATTATTGACTGCAGGCGCTTGACTTCAATCTTCAGTGTTTTTGCTTTTGCAGCTTTTGTACTTTTGTCTTTATTCGTGCTTCTCTTCTCTTTCTTCTATTATAGTTGCCGGAGCTTTTATCTTCTACTATTGCAATACTTGATGTTTCCGAACTTCATGGAAAAGGGTACCTCGTTTTCTGGTCAAGCTTGGACTTTGAATATCTTAATACTTTATTCGAAATTAGTTTTCTAGCCATCATAATGTTCTGTATTCTGAGTAGACTCTTGATTAGCTTCACCGGAGGATCCTTAATTGAGCAAAGGCGCTTGGTTATCCACTGGGCACATTCACAAGGCTGTTTAACTCGTTGCATTCTGACCAATGAGCGTATTATGCTTGTTAGACCCTCTTATGGGCCGAATTAGGATTCGATGTTTTCACGAAAATTGTAGATATGGACATTGGCTTTAATGAGACACCATTTTCATCCAATTCGGATGCCTACAACTCAATATATGGCCATCAGACGCTACAAAGGTATGACTGTAAGGAACAACATCATGTCACCAAATTACGGATGCAATTTGACAAAAATAGAGATCGATTTCGCTCTTGAGCTCTTAATTAGAGTTGCAGATATTTCTCTAAGCCTTCCAACGATACCAAGATCAATGCTTTTGATCACCTAAAGCTCTAGAAATTGTCAGCAGACGCTTGAATGTTCTGATTGTCACAAACAATACACATCTCAAGTTGAAGAAGGAATTTCACTCAGATCGGGATTGGTTCAGATCTCGACTTCTCCAGGAAACCGAAACCTGTAGGTATTTATCTTATCTTTCTAAGAAAAGCAAGATCACTTCATTTCGACGAGCATACCACAAAATACGACGTTTCGGAGGCTTGATTATCGCAGCAGGCGCTTGACTTCGATCTTATGTTTTTTTGCTTTTGCAGCATTTGTCTTTTTTTTTTATTCACGCTTGTCTTCTCTTTCTTCTATTAATATTGCTGAAGCTTTTGTGTTCTTCTATTACATTACATGATGCTTCAGGAGTTTATAGAAAATGGTACCTTATTTTCTGGTCAAGCTTGGACTTTGAATATCTTAATACTTCATTCAAAATTACTTCTCCAGCCTTCATAATGTTTGTATTTTGAATAGACTCTTGATTTGCTTCATCGGACATTTCTTAAATTAGCAAAGGCGCTTGGTTATCCACTGGGCACAATCACAAGGTTGTTTATCTAGTAGCATTCTAAGCAGTTAGCGTATTATGCTTATTTAACCCTCTTAATGCACGAATTAGGATTAGATGTCTTTGTCCTCATGAAACGTGTAGATATGTATATTAGCTTAAATAAGACACTAGTTTCAGCCAATTCGAACACCTACAACTCAATATATGGTCATCAGACGCTACAAAGGTATGACTGTCAGGAACAACATCACGTCACCAACTTACGGATGCAATTTCACAAAGATAGAGATCGATTTCGCTCTTGACCTCTTCATGAGAGTTGCAGATATTTCTATAACCCTTCCAACGATATCAAGAATGATGCTTTTGAATACCTAAAGCTCCAGAAATTGTCAGCAGACGATTGCATGCTCTGATTGTCAGGAACAATATGAAATCTCAAGCTTGAAGAGGGAAAATCACTCAGATCGGGATTGGTTCAGATCTCTACTTTTCCAGGAAACATGTAGGTGTTTATCTTATCTTTCTAAAAAAACCAAGATCACTTCATTTCGACGAGCGTACGTCAAAATACGACGTTTCGGAGGCTTGATTATCGGCAGCAGGCGCTTGACTTCAATCTTAAGTGTTTTTGCTTTTGCAGCATTTGTACTTTTGTTTTTATTCACGCTTGTCTTATCTTTCTTCTATTACAATTGCTAAAGCTTTTGTGTTCTTCTATTACAGTACTGGATGCTTCAAGACTTTATAGAAAATGGTACCTTATTTTCTGGTCAAGCTTGGACTTTGAATATCTTAATACTTCATTCAAAATTACTTCTCCTGCCATCATAATGTTTGTATTTTGAATAGACTCTTGATTAGCTTCATCGGACGTTTCTTAAATTAGCAAAGGCGCTTTGTTATCCACTGGGCACATTCACAAGGCTGTTTAACTAGTAGTATTCTTAGCAGTTAGCGTATCATGCTTATTTAACCCTCTTAATGCACGAATAAGGATTAGATGTCTTCATGAAACGTGTAGATATGGATATTAGCTTAAATGACACACTGGTTTCAGCCAATTCGGACACTTACAGCTCAATATGTGGTCATCAGACGCTACACAGGTATGACTGTCAGGAACAACATCACGTCACCAACTTACGGATGCAATTTCACAAAGATAGAGATCGATTTCGCTCTTGACCTCTTCATGAGAGTTGCGGATATTTCTATAAACCTTCCAACGATACCAAGAATGATGCTTTTGAACACCTAAAGCTCCAGAAATTGTCAGCAGACGCTTTCATGTTCTGATTGTCAGGAACGGTGTCAGATCTCAAGCTTGAAGAGGGAAAATCACTCAGATCGGGATTGGTTCAGATCTCTAGTTTCACGATCACTTCATTTCGACGAGCGTACATCAAAATACGACGTTTCGGAGGCATGATTATCGGCAGCAGGCGCTTGACTTCAATCGTAAGTGTTTTTGCTTTTGCAGCTTTTGTACTTTTGTCCTTATTCGTGCTTCTCTTCACTTTCTTCTATTAGAGTTTCTGAAGCTTTTATCTTTTACTATTACGATACTTGAAGCTTCCGAACTTTAAGAAAAAGGGTACCTCGTTTTCTGGTCAAGCTTGGACTTTGAATATATTAATACTTCATTCGAAATTACTTCTCCAGCCATCATAATGTTCTGTATTCGGAGTCAACATTTGATTAGCTTCACCGGAGGATTCTTAAATGAGCTAAGGCGCTTGGTTATCCACTGAGCACATTCACAATGATGTTTAACTCGTAGCATTCTTAGCATTTAGCGTATTATGCTTATTTGACCCTCTTAATGCACGAATTAGGATTCGATGTTTTCATGAAACGTGTAGATATGGATATTAGCTTTAATGAGACACCGTTTTATCCAATTCGGACACGTACAGCTCAATATATGGTCATCATACGCTACAAAGGCATGACTGTCAGGAACAACATGACGTAACCAACTTACGGATGCAATTTGACCAAGATAGAGATCGATTTCGCTCTTGACCTCTTCGTGAGAGTTGCGGATATTTCTCTAAGCCTTCCAAATGATACCAAGATCAATGCTTGTGAACACATAAAGCTCCAGAAATTGTCAGCAGACGGTTGCATGTTCTGATTGTCACGAACAGTACCACATCTCAAGCTTGAAAAAGGAATTTCAGTCAGATCGAGATTGGTTCAGATCTTGAATTTTCCAGGAAACATGTATTTATTTATCTTATCTTTCTATCAAAATCAAGATCACTTCATTTCGACGAGCGTACCTCAAAATACGACGTTTCGCACGCTTGATTATTGGCAGCAGGCGCTTGACTTCAATCATCAGTGTTTTTGCTTTTGCAGCTTCTGTAATTTTGTCTTTATTCGTGCTTCTCTTCTCTTTCTTCTATTAGAATTGCTGAAGCTTATGTCTTCTATTATTACAGTACTTGATATTTCCGAACTTTATGGAAAAGGGTACCTCGTTTTCTGGTCAAGCTTGGACTTTGAATATCTTAATACTTCATTCGAAATTACTTCTCCAGCCGTCATAATGTTCTGTATTCTGAGTAGACGCTAGATTAGCTTCACCAAAGGAATCTTAAACGAGCTTAGGCACTTGGTTATCCACTGGGCACATTCACTAGGCTGTTTAACTCGTTGCATTCTGACCGGTGAGCGTATTATGCTTATTTCACCCTCTTAATGCACGATTTAGGATTCGATGTCTTCATGAAACGTGTAGATATGGATATTAACTTTAATGAAACACTGGTTTCATCCAATTCGGACACCTACAGCTCAATATATGGCCATAAGACGCTACAAATTTATGGCTGTCATGAACAACATCGCGTCACCAACTTATGGATACAATTTGACAAAGATAGAGATCGATTTCGCTCTTGACCTCTTCATGAGAGTTGCGAACATTTCTCTAAGCCTTCCAACGATACCAAGATCGATGCTTTTGAACACCTAAACCTCCAGAAATTGTCAGCAGACGCTTGCATGTTCTGAATGTCACGAACAGTACCACATCTCAAGCTTGAAGAAGGAATTTCACTCAGATCGGGATTGGTTCAGATCTCGACTTCTCCAGGAAACCGGTAGTTATTTATCGTATCTTTAAAACAAAATCAAGAGTACTTCATTTCGACGAGTGTACCTCAAAATACGACGTTTCGGAGGCTTGATTATCGGCAGCAGGCGCTTGACTTCAATCTTCAGTGTTTTTGCTTTTGCAGCATTTGTACTTTTGTTTTTATTCACGCTTGTCTTCTCTTTCTACTATTACAATTACTGAAGCTTTTGCGTTCTTCTGTTACAGTACTTGATGCTTCAGGACTTTATAGAAAATGGTACCTCATTTTCTGGCCAAGCTTGGACTTTGATTATCTTAATAATTCATTCAAAATTGCTTCTCCAGCCTTAGTAATGTTTGTATTCTGAATAGACGCTTGATTAGCTTCACCGGACGTTTCTTAAATTAGCTAAGGCGCTTGGTTATCCACTGGGCACATTCACAAGGCTGTTTAACTGGTAGCATTCTTAGCAGTCAGCGTATTATGCTTATTTGACCATCTTAATGCACGAATTAGGATTCGATGTCTTCATGAAACGTGTGGATATGGATATTAGCTTTAATGAGAAACAGGTTTCATCCAATTCGGAACCTACATCTCAATATATGGTCATCAGACGCTACAAAGGTATGACTGTCAGGAACAACATCACATCACCAACTTGCGGATGCCATTTGACAAAGATAGAGATCGATTTCGCTCTTGACCTCATCATGAGAGTTGCGGATATTTCTATAAGCCTTCCAATGATACCAAGATCGATGCTTTTGAACACCTAAAGCACCAGAAATTGTCAGCAGATGCTTGCATGTTCTGATTGTCATGAACAGTATCACATCTCAAGCTTGAAGACGAAATTTCACTCAGAT
Source organism: Ammopiptanthus mongolicus (assembly GCA_039655645.1). Taxonomy (NCBI): domain Eukaryota; kingdom Viridiplantae; phylum Streptophyta; class Magnoliopsida; order Fabales; family Fabaceae; genus Ammopiptanthus; species Ammopiptanthus mongolicus. Next base: position 52,479,383 of record CM077348.1, on the reverse strand, counting down.
CGAGTTTGGTTCAGATCTTGACTTCTCCATGAAACACGTATTTATATATCTTATCTTTCTAACAAAACCAAGATCACTTCATTTCGACCAACGTACCTCAAAATACGCCGTTTCGGTCCCTTGATTATTGGCAGCAGGCGCTTGACTTCGATCTTCAGTGTTTTTGCTTTTGCAGCTTTTGTACTTTTGTCTTTATTCGTATTTCTCTTCTCTTTCTTCTATTAGAGTTGCTGAAGCTTTTGTCTTCTCCTTGATGTTTCCGAACTTTATGGACAAGGGTACCTCGTTTTCTGGTCAAGCTTGGAATTTGAATATATTAATACTTCATTCGAAATTACTTTGTCCAGCTGTCATAATGTTCTATATTCCGACTAGACGCTTGATTAGCTTTATCGGAGGATTCTTAAATGAGCTAAGGCGCTTGGTTATCCATTGGCCACATTCATAATGCTGTTTAACTGGTAGCATTCTTAGCATTTAGCGTATTATGCTAATTTCACCCTCTTAATGCACGATTTAGGATTCGATGTCTTCATGAAATGTGTAGATATGGATAATAGCTTTAATGAGACACTGGTTTCACCCAATTCAGACACCTACACCTCAATATATGGTCATCAGACGCTACAAAGGTCTGACTGTCAGGAACAACATGACGTCACCAACTTACGGATGCAATTTGACAAAGATAGAATCGATTTTGCTCTTGGCCTCTTCATGAGAGTTGCGGATATTTCTCTAAGCCTTCCAACGATACCAAGATTGATGCTTTTGAATACCTAAACCTCCAAAAATTGTCAGCAGATGGTTGCATGTTCTGATTGTCACGAACAGTACCACATCTCAAGCTTGAAGAACGAATTTCACTCAGATCGGGACTGCTTCAGATCTCGACTTCTCCTGGAAACCGGTAGGTATCTATCTTATCTTTCTAAAAAAATCAAGAGCACTTCATTTCGACGAGTGTACCTCAAAATACGATGTTTCGGAGGCTTGATTATCGATAGCTGGCACATGACTTCAATATTCAGTGTTTTTGCTTTTGCAGCATTTGTACTTTTGTTTTTATTCACGCTTGTCCTATCTTTCTTCTATTACAATTACTGAAGCTTTTGTGTTCTTCTATTACAGGCACTTGATGCTTCAGGACTTTATAGAAAATGGTACCTCATTTTCCGATCAAGCTTGGACTTTGAGGCTTCCTAATGCTTGTATTCTTAATAGACGCTTTATTAGCTTCACCGGACATTTCTTAATTTAGCTAAGGCGCTTGGTTATCCACTGGGCACATTCACAAGGCTGTTTAACACGTAGCATTCTTAGGAGTTAGCGTATTATGCTTATTTGACCATCTTAATGCACCAATTAGGATTGGATATCGTCATGAAACGTGTAGATATGGATATTAGCTTTAATCAGACACTGGTTTCATCCAATTCAGACACCTACAACTCAATATATGGTCATCAGATGCTACAAAGGTATGACTGTCAGGAACAACATCACGCCACCAACTTACGGATGCAATTTGGCAACGATAGAGATCGATTTCGCTCTTGACCTCTTCATGAGAGTTGCGGATATTTGTATAAGCCTTCCAATGATTCCAAGATCGAGGCTTTTGAACACCTAAAGCTCTATAAATTGTCAGCCGATGCTCGCATGTTCTGATTATCACGAACAGTATCACATCTCAAGCTTGAAGACGGAATTTCACTCATATTGAGATTGGTTCACATCTTGACTTCTCCAGGAAACACATATTTATATATCTTATCTTTCTAAAAAAACCAATATCACTTCATTTCGACCAGCGTACCTCAAAATACGACGTTTCGGACGCAGACGGTTGATTATTGGCAGCAAGCGCTTGACTTCAATCTTTAGTGTTTCTGCTTTTGCAACTTTTGTACTTTTGCCTTTATTCGTGTTTCTCTTCTCTTTCTTCTATAAGGTTTGCTGAAGCTTTTGTCTTCCACTATTGCAGTACTTGATGTTTCTGAACTTTATAGAAAAGGGTACCTCGTTTTCTGGTCAAGCTTGGACTTTGAATATCTTAATACTTCATTCGAAATTACTTCTCCAGCCGTCAGAATGTTCTGTACTCTGAGTAGACACTTGATTAGCTTCACCGGAGGATTCTTAAATGAGCTAAAGCGCTTGGTTATCCACTGGGCACATTCACAAGGCTGTTTAACTTGTTGCATTCTGACCAGTGAGCGTATTATGCTTCTTAGACCCTCTTAATGGCCGAATTAGCACTCGATGTTTTCATGAAACTTATAGATATGGATATTAGATTTAATGAGACACCGGTTTCATTCAAGTTGGACACCTACAGCTCAATATATGGCCATCAAACGCTACAAATGTAAGACTGTGAGGAACAACATCACGTCACCAACTTACGGATGCAATTTGACAAAGATAGAGATCGATTTCGGTCTTGACCTCTTCATGAGAGTTGCGAATATTTCTCTAAGCCTTCCAACGATACCAAGATCGATGCTTTTGAACACCTAAACCTCCAGAAATTGTCAGTAGACGCTTGCATGTTCTGATTGTCATGAACAGTGCCACATCTCAAGCTTGAAAAAGGAATTTCACTCAGATCGGGATTGGTTCAGATCTCGACTTCTCCAGGAAACCGGTAGGTATTTATCTTATCTTTATAACAAAATCAAGAGTACTTCATTTCGACGAGTGTACCTCAAAATACGACGTTTCGGAGGCTTGATTATCCCCAGCAAGCGCTTGACTTCAATCTTCAGTGTTTTTGCTTTTGCAGCATTTGTACTTTTGTTTTAATTCACGCTTGTCTACTCTTTCTTCTGTTACAATTGCTGAAGCTTTTGTGTTCTTCTATTACAGCACTTGATGCTTCAGGACTTTATAGAAAATGGTGCCTCATTTTCTGGTCATGCTTGGACTTTGACTATCTTAATACTTCATTCAAAATTACTTCTCCAGCCATCGTTTTGTTTGTATTCTGAATAGACGCTTGATTAGCTTCACCGGACGTTTCTTAAATTAGCTAAGGCGCTTGGTTGTCTACTGGGCACATTCACAGGGCTGTTTAACTCGTAGCATTCTTAGCAGTTAGCGTATTAATCTTATTTGACCATCTTAATGCACGAATTAGGATTCGATGTCTTCTGAAAACGTGTAGATATGGATATTAGCTTTAATGAGACACTGGTTTCATCCAATTCGGACACCTACAGCTCAATAAATGGTCATCAGACGCAACAAAGGTATGACTGTCAGGAACAACATCACGTCACCAACTTACGGATGCAATTTGACAAAGATAGAGATCGATTTCGCTCTTGACCTCTTCATGAGAGTTGCGGATATTTCTATAAGCCTTCCAACGATACCAAGATCGATGCTTTTGAAAACCTAAAGCTGCAGAAATTGTCAGCAGACGCTTGCATGTTCTGATTGTCACGAACAGTATCACATCTCAAGCTTGAAGAAGGAATTTCACACAGATCGAGATTGGTTCAGATCTGGACTTCTCCAGGAAACACGTATTTATATATCTTATCTTTCTAACAAAATCAAGATCACTTCATTTCGCCCAACGTACCTCAAAATACGATGTTTCGGTCGCTTGATTATTGGCAGCAGGCGCTTGACTTCAATCTTCAGTGTTTTTGCTTTTGCAGCTTTTGTACTTTTGTCTTTATTCGTGTTTCTCTTCTCTTTCTTCTATTAGAGTTGCTGAAGCTTTTGTCTTCTACTATTATAGTACTTGATGTTTCCGAACTTTATGGAAAAGGGTACCTCGTTTTCTGGTCAAGCTTGGACTTTGAATATCTTAATACTTCATTCGAAATTACTTCTCCAGCCGTCATAATGTTCTGTATTCCGACTAGACGCTTGATTTTCTTCACCGGAGGAATCTTAAATGAGCTAAGGCGCTTGGTTATCCAATGGGCACATTCACAATGCTGTTTAACTGGTAGCATTCTTAGCATTTAGCGTATTATGCTTATTTGACCCTCTTAATGCACGATTTAGGATTCGATGTCTTCATGAAACGTGTAGATATGGATATTGGATTTAATGAGACACCGATTTTGTCCAATTCGGACACCTACAGCTCAATATTTGGTCATCAGACGCTACAAAGGTCTGACAGTCAGGAACAACATGACGTCACCAACTTACGAATGCAATTTTAAAAAGATAGAGATCGATTTTGCTCTTGACCTCTTCATGAGAGTTTTCGATATTTCTCTAAGCCTTCCAATGATACCAAGATCGATGCTTTTGAACACCTAAAGCTCCAGAAATTGTCAGCAGACGCTTGCATGTTCTGATTGTCACGAACTGTACCACATCTCGAGCTTGAAGAAGGAATTTCACTCAGATCGGGATTCGCTCAAATCTCGACTTCTGCAGGAAACCGGTAGGTATTTTTCTTATCTTTCTAACAAAATAAAGAGTACTTCATTTTGACGAGTGTACCTCAAAATACGATGTTTCGAAGGCTTGATTATCGGCAGCAGGCGCTTGACTTCAATCTTCAGTGTTTTTGCTTTTGTAGCATTTGTACTTTTGTTTTTATTCACGATTGTCTTCTCTTTCTTCTATTACAATTGTTGAAGCTTTTGTGTTCTTCTATTACAGTACTTGATATTTCAGGACTTTATAGAAAATGGTACCTCATTTTCTGGTCAAGCTTGGACTTTGAATATCGTAATACTTCATTCAAAATTACTTCTCTAGCCTTCATAATGTTTTTATTCTGAATAAACACTTGATTAGCTTCACTGGACATTTCTTAAATTAGCTAAGGCGCTTGGTTATCCACTGGGCATATTCACAAGGCTGTTTAACTGGTAGCATTCTTAGCAGTTAGCGTATGATGCTTATTTGACCATATTAATGCACGAATTAGGATTCAATGTCTTCATGAAACGTGTAGATATGGATATTAGCTTTAATGAGAAATGGGTTTCATCCAATTCGGACACCTACAGCTCAATATATGGTCATCAGACGCTACAAAGGTCTGATTGTCAGGAACAACATCACGTCACCAACTTACGGATGCAATTTGACAAAGATAGAGATCGATTTCGCTCTTGACCCTCTTCATGAGAGTTGCGGATATTTCTATAAGCCTTCCAACGATACCAAGATCGATGCTTTTGAACACCTAAAGCTCCATAAATTGGCAGCAGACGCTTGCATGTTCTGATTGTCACGAACAGTATCACATCTCAAGCTTGAAGAAAAAATTTCACTCAGATCGAGATTGGTTCAGATCTTGACTTCTCTAGGAAACATGTATTTATATATCTTGTCTTTCTAAATAAACCAAGATCACTTCATTTCGACCAGCGTACCTCAAAATACGACGTTTCGGACGCTTGATTATTGGCAGCAGGCGCTTGACTTCAATCTTCAGTGTTTTTGCTTTTTCAGCTTTTGTAGTTTTGTCTTTATTCGTGTTTCTCTTCTCTTTCTTCTATTAGAGTTGCTGAAGCTTTTGTCTTCTACTATTACACTACTTGATGTTTCCGAACTTTATGGAAAAGGGTACCTCGTTTTCTGGTCAAGCTTGGACTTTGAATATTTTAGGACTTCATTCGAAATTACTTCTCCAGCAGTCATAATGTTCTGTATTCCGAGTAGACGCTTGATTAGCTTCATTGGAGGATTCTTAAAAGAGCTAAGGCGCTTTGTTATCCTCTGGGCATATTCACAATGTTGTTTAACTCGTAGCATTCTTAGAATTTAGCGTATTATGCTTATTTGACCTTCTTAATGCACGAATTAGGATTCGATGTCTTCATGAAACGTGTAGATATGGGTATTAGCTTTAATGTGACACAGGTTTCATCCAATTCGGACACCTGCAGCTCAATATATGGTCATCAGATGCTTCAAAGGTGTGACTGCCAGGAACAACATCACGTCACCAACTTACGGATGCAATTTGACTAAGATAGAGATCGATTTCGCTCTTGACCCTCATCATGAGAGTTACGGATATTTCTATAACCCTTCCTACGATAGCAAGATCGATGCTTTTGAACACCTAAAGCTCCAGAAATTGTCAGCAGACGCTTGCATGTTCTGATTGTCACGAACAGTATCACATCTCAAGCTTGAAGAAAAAAATTTCCTCAGATCGATATTGGTTTAGATCTTGACTTCTCCGGGAAACACGTATTTATATATCTTATCTTTTAACAAAATCAAGATCAATTTATTTCGACCAGCGTATCTCAAAATACGACGTTTCGGACGCAGACGCTTGATTATTGGCACCAAGTGCTTGACTTCAATCTTTTGTGTTTTTGCTTTTGCAGCTTTTGTACTTTTGTCTTTATTCGTGTTTCTCTTCCCTTTCTTCTATAAGGTTTGCTGAAGCTTTTGTCTTCTACTATTACAGTACTTGATGTTTCCGAACTTCATAGAAAAGGGTACCTCGTTTTCTGGTCAAGGCTTGGACTTTGAATATCTTAATACTTCATTCAAAATTACTTCTCCAGCCGTCTTAATGTTATGTATTCTGAGTATACGCTTGATTAGCTTCACCGGAGGATTCTTAAATGAGCTAAAGCGCTTGGTTATCCACTGGGCACATTCACAAGGCTGTTTAACTTGTTGCATTCTGACCAGTGAGCGTATTATGCTTCTTAGACCCTCTTAATGGCCGAATTAGCACTCGATGTTTTCATGAAACTTGTAGATATGGATATTAGATTTAATGAGACACCGGTTTCATTCAATTCGGACACCTACAGCTCAATATATGGCCATCAGACGCTACAAATGTAAGACTATGAGGAACAACGTCACGTCACCAACTTACAGATGCAATTTGACAAAGATAGAGATCGATTTCGCTCTTGACCTCTTCATGAGAGTAGCGGATATTTCTCTAAGCCTTCCAAAAATACCAAGATCGATGATTTTGAACACCTAAAGCTCCAGAAATTGTCAGCAGACGCTTGCATGTTCTGATTGTCACGAACAGTACCACATCTCAAGCTTGAAGAAGGAATTTCACTCAGATCGGGATTGGTTCAGATCTCGACTTCTCCAGGAAACCGGTAGGTATCTATCTTATCTTCCTAAAAAAATCAAGAGCACTTCATTTCGATGGGTGTACCTCAAAATACGACGTTTCGGAGGCATGATTATCGGCAACTGGCGCATGACTTCAATCTTCAGTGTTTTTGCTTTTGCAGCATTTGTACTTTTGTCTTTATTCGTGCTTCTCTTCTCTTTCTTCTATTAGAGTTGCCGAAGCTTTTGTCTTCTACTATTACAATACTGGATGTTTTCGAACTTTATGGAAAAGGGTACCTTCTTTTCTGGTCAAGCTTGGACTTTGAATATCTTAATACTTCATTCGAAATTACTTCTCCAGTCATCACAGTGTTCTGTATTCTGAGTAGACGCTTGATTAGCTTCACTGGAGGATTCTTAAATGAGCTAAGGTGCTTGGTTATCCACTAGGCACATTCACAAGGCTGTTTAACTCGTTGCATGCTGACCAGTGAGCGTGTTATGCTTCTCAGACCCTCTTAATGGCCGAATTAGGATTCGATGTTTACATGAAACGTATAGATATGGATATTAGCTTTAATGACACACTGGTTTCATCCAATTCGGACCCCTACAACTCAATATATGGTCATCAGACGATACGAAGGTATGACTGTCCAGACCAACATCACGTCACCAACTTACGGATGCAATTTGACAAAGATAGAGATCGATTTCGCTCTTGACCTCTTCATGAGAGCTGCGGATATTTCTCTAAGCCTTCCAACGATACCAAGATCGATGATTTTGAACACCTAAAGCTCCAGAAATTGTCAGCAGACGCTTGCATGTTCTGATTGTCACGAAGAGTACCACATCTCAAGCTTGAAGAAGGAATTTCACTCAGATCGGGATTGGTTCAGATCTCGACTTCTCCAGGAAACCGGCAAGTATCTATCTTATCTTCCTAAAAAAATCAAGAGCACTTCATTTCGACGGGTGTACCTCAAAATACGACGTTTCGGAGGCATGATTATCGACAGCTGGCGCATGACTTCAATCTTCAGTGTTTTTGCTTTTGTAGCATTTGTACTTTTGTTTTTATTCACGCTTGTCTTCTCTTTCTTCTATTACAATTGCTGAAGCTTTTGTATTCTTCTATTACAACACTTGATACTTCAGAAATTTATAGAAAATGATACCTCATTTTCCGGTCAAGCTTGGACTTTGAATATATCAATACTTCATTCAAAATTACTTCCCCAGCCTTCCTAATGCTTGTATTCTGAATAGACGCTTGATTAGCTTCATTGGACATTTCTTAAATTAGCTAAGGCACTTGGTTATCCACTGGGCACATTCAAAAGGCTGTTTAACACGTAGCATTCGTAGCAGTTAGCTTATTATGCTTATTTGACCATCTTAATGCACGAATTAGGATTCGATATCCTCATGAAACGTGTAGATATGGATATTAGCTTTAATGAGACACTGGTTTCATCCAATTCGGACACCTACAGCTCAGTATACGGTCATCAGACGCTACAAAGGTATGACTGTCAGGAACAACATCACGTCACCACCTTACGGATGCAATTTGGCAACGATAAAGATCGATTTCGCTCTTGACCTCGTCATGAGAATTGCGGATATTTCTATAAGCCTTCCAACGATACAAAGATCGATGCTTTTGAACTCCTAAAGCTCTGGAAATTGTCTGCAGATGCTTGCACATTCTGATTGTCACGAACAGTATCCCATCTCAAGCTTGAAGACGAAATTTCCCTCAGATCGATATTGGTTCAGATCTTGACTTCTCCAGGAAACCGGTAGGTATTTATCTTACCTTTCTAATAAAATCAAGAGTACTTCATTTCAACGAGTGTACCTCAAAATACGACGTTTCGGACGCGGACGCTTGATTATTGGCAGCAAGCGCTTGACTTCAATCTTTAGTGTTTTTGCTTTTGCAGCTTTTGTACTTTTGTCTTTATTCGTGTTTCTCTTCTCTTTCTTCTATAAGGTTTGCTGAAGCTTTTGTCTTCTACTATTACAGTACTTGATGTTTCCGAACTTTATAGAAAAGGGTACCTCGTTTTCTGGTCAAGGCTTGGACTTTGAATATCTTAATACTTCATTCAAAATTACTTCTCCAGCCGTCATAATGTTCTGTATTCTGAGTAGACGCTTGATTAGCTTCACCGGAGGATTCTTAAATGAGCTAAAGCGCTTGGTTATCCACTGGGCACATTCACAAGGCTGTTTAACTTGTTGCATTCTGACCATTGAGCGTATTATGCTTCTTAGACCCTCTTAATGGCAGCATTAGCACTCGATGTTTTCATAAAACTTGTAGATATGGATATTAGATTTAATGAGACACCGATTTTATTCAATTCGGACACCTACAGCTCAATATATGGCCATCAGACGCTACAAATGTAAGACTATGAGGAACAACGTCACGTCACCAACTTACGGATGCAATTTGACAAAGATAGAGATCGATTTCGCTCTTGACCTCTTCGTGAGAGTTGCGGATATTTCTCTAAGCCTTCCAACAATACCAAGATCGATGCTTTTGAACACCTAAACCTCCAGAAATTGTCAGCAGACGCTTGCACATTCTGATTGTCACGAACAGTACCACATCTCAACTTTGAAGAAGGAATTTCACTCAGATCGGGATTGGTTCAGATTTCGACTTCTCCAAGAAATCGGTAGGTATTTATCTTACCTTTCTAATAAAATCAAGAGTACTTCATTTCAACGAGTGTACCTCAAAATACGACGTTTCGGACGCGGACGCTTGATTATTGGCAGCAAGCGCTTGACTTCAATCTTTAGTGTTTTTGCATTTGCAGCTTTTGTACTTTTGTCTTTATTCGTGTTTCTCTTCTCTTTCTTCTATAAGGTTTTCTGAAGCTTTTGTCTTCTACTATTACAGTACTTGATTTATTCGAACTTTTTAGAAAAGGGTACCTCGTTTTCTGGTGAATGCTTGGACTTTGAATATCTTAATACTTCATTCAAAATTACTTCTCCAGCCGTCATAATGTTCTGTATTCTGAGTAGACGCTTGATTAGCTTCACCGGAGGATTCTTAAATGAGCTAAAGCGCTTGGTTATCCACTGGGCACATTCACAAGGCTGTTTAACTTGTTGCATTCTGACCAGTGAGCGTATTATGCTTCTTAGATCCTCTTAATGGCCGCATTAGCACTCGATGTTTTCATGAAACTTGTAGATATGGATATTAGATTTAATGAGACACCGGTTTCATTCAATTCGGACACCAACAGCTCAATATATGGCCATCAGATGCTACAAATGTAAGACTATGAGGAACAACGTCACGTCACCAACTTACGGATGCAATTTGACAAAGATAGAGATCGATTTCGCTCTTGACCTCTTCATGAGAGTTGCGGATATTTCTCTAAGCCTTCCAACAATACCAAGATCGATGCTTTTGAACACCTAAACCTCCAGAAATTGTCAGCAGACGCTTGCATGTTCTGATTGTCACGAACAGTACCACATCTCAAGCTTGAAGAAGGAATTTCACTCAGATCGGGATTGGTTCAGATCTCGACTTCTCCAGGAAACCGGTAGCTATTTATCTTATCTTTCTAAAAAAATCAAGAGTACTTCATTTCGACGAGTGTACCTCAAAATACGACGTTTCGGAGGCTTGATTAGCGACAGCTGGTGTATGACTTCAATCTTCAGTGTTTTCGCTTTTGCAGCATTTGTACTTTTGTTTTTATTCACGCTTGTCTTCTCTTTCTTCTATTACAATTGTTGAAGCTTTTGCGTTCTTTTATTACAGTACTTGATGCTTCAGAACTTTACAGAAAATGTTACCTCATTTTCTGGTCAAGCTTGGACTTTGATTATCTTAATAATTCATTCAAAATTGCTCTCCAGCCTTAGTAATGTTTGTATTCTGAATAGACGCTTGATTAGCTTCACCGGACGTTTCTTAAATTAGCTAAGGCGCTTGGTTATCCACTGGGCACATTCACAAGGCTGTTTAACACGTAGCATTCTTAGCAGTTAGGGTATTATGCTTATTTGACCATCTTAATGCACGAATTAGGATTCGATGTCTTCATGAAACGTGTAGATATGGATATTAGCTTTAATGAGAAATAGGTTTCATCCAAGTCGGACACCTACATCTCAATATATGGCCATCAGGTAATACATAGGTATAACTGTCAGGAACAACATCACGTCACCAACTTACGGATGCAATTTGACAAAGATAGAGATCGATTTCGCTCTTGACCTCTTCTTGAGAGTTGCGAATATTTCTATAAGCCTTCCAACGATACCAAGACCGATGCTTTTGAATGCCTAAAAATCCAGAAATTGTCATCAGATGCTTGCATGTTCTGATTATCACAAACAGTATCACATCTCAAGCTTGAAGACGAAATTTCACTCAGATCGAGTTCGGTTCAGATCTTGACTTCTCTAGGAAACACGTATTTATATATCTTATCTTTCTAACAAAACCAAGATCACTTCATTTTGACCAATGTACCTCAATATACGAAGTTTCGGACGCTTGATTATTGGCAGCAGGCGCTTGACTTCAATCTTCAGTGTTTTTGCTTTTGCAGCTTTTGTACTTTTGTCTTTATTCATGTTTCTCTTCTCTTTCTTATATTAGAGTTGCTGAAACTTTTGTCTTCTACTATTACAGTACTTGATGTTTCCGAACTTTATGGAAAAGGGTACCTCGTTTTCTGGTCAAGCTTCGACTTTGAATATCTTAATACTTCATTCGAAATTACTTCTCCAGCCGTCATAATGTTCTTTATTCTGTGTAGACGCTTGATTAGCTTCACCGGACGTTTCTTAAATTAGCTAAAATGCTTGGTTATCCATTGGGCACATTCACAATGCTGTTTAACTCGTAGCATTCTTACCATTTAGCGTATTATGCTTATTTGACCCTCTTAATGCACGAATTAGGATTCGATGTCTTCTTGAAACGTGTAGATATGGATATTAGCTTTAATGAGACACCAGTTTCATCCAATTAGGACACCTACAGCTCTATATAAGGTCATCAGACGCTACAAAGGTCTGACTGTCAGGAACAACATGACGTCACCAACTTACGGATGCAATTTGACAAAGATAGAATCGATTTTGCTTTTGACCTCTTCATGAGAGTTGCAGATATTTCCCTAAGCCTTCCAATGATACCAAGATTGATGCTTTTGAACACCTAAAGCTCCAGAAATTGTCAGCAGAAGCTTGCATGTTCTGATTGTCACGAACAGTACCACATCTCAAGTTTGAAGAAGGAATTTCACTCAGATCGGGATTGGTTCATATCTCGACTTCTCCAGGAAACCGGTAGGTATTTATCTTATCTTTCTAAAAAAATCAAGAGTACTTCATTTCGACGAGTGTACCTGAAAATACGACGTTTCGGAGGCTTGATTATCGGCAGCTGGTGCATGACTTCAATCTTCAGTGTTTTTGCATTTGCAGCATTTGTACTTTTGTTTTTATTCATGCTTGTCTTTTCTTTCTTCTATTACAATTGCTGAAGCTTTTGTATTCTTATATTATAGCACTTGATGCTTCGGGACTTTATAGAAAATGGTACCTCATTTTCTGGTCAAGCTTGGACTTTGACTATCTTAATACTTCATTCAAAATTACTTCTCCAGCCTTCGTAATGTTTGTATTCTGAATAGACACTTGATTAGCTTCACCGGACCTTTCTTAAATTAGCTAAGGCGCTTGGTTGTCCACTGGGCTTTTTCACAAGGCTGTTTAACTCGTAGCATTCTTAGCAGTTAGAGTATTATGCTTATTTGACCATCTTAATGCACGAATTAGGATTCGATGTCTTCCTAAAACGTGTAGATATGGATATTAGCTTTAATGAGACACTGGTTTCATCCAATTCGAACACCTACAGCTCAATATATGGTCATCAGACACAACAAAGGTATGACTGTCAGGAACAACATCACGTCACCAACTTACGGATGCAATTTGACAAAGATAGAGATCGATTTCGCTCTTGACCTCTCCATGTGAGTTGCGGATATTTCTATAAGCCTTCCAACGATACCAAGATCGATGCTTTTAAACACCTAAAGCTTGCATATTCTGATTGTCACGAACAGTGTCACATCTCAAGCTTGAAGAAGGAATTTCACTCAGATCGAGTGTAACACCCCCCTCGCGGGTGGTACATACACGGACTCTAATGCGGAAATAAAACAAGAAAATAGAACGCTGGTTGCTTTCGGAAAATACTTTAATTAAGTAGCTACGTTCGAAAATGCGGTTCTAAAAATTTTCTGCATGCATAGGCAAACAACTCAAGACGAAGAAATAATTTCACATCACACATTGATATTCACTGTTCATAAAAACCTAAACATAACGTAAAACCTGATCTAATATATAACATATTACAGACTTAGAAATAAGTTCGACATACGTGCAGTAATAAAATAAGACTACTCAAAACAAAAGACTCCTAAGCTGGTCGGCTAAAAGTAGCCATTGGGGTACAACCCAACGTCGGCTCCTTCAAAAGTTTCCATCATCCGAGTCCTCACGTCTCCGCGGGGACCTATGATCAACATCTGTACATGTGTTCCAAAAACACAACAAGGTGTCCAACATGTACAGGCAAAGGTGAGATACTCATATAAAGTTATCACGATAGCCGCACAAGCGACAAACAACAGTATAAACATCCACAGATAAATACAGTTATATGAACAGTTATTTATATAATACAGTACAACATCCCAAACACTATCATCATTTATAATAATGCATGAGACTTCAATATCATCTTTCTAATTCATGTACTCCGGAGATTCTAACTTCCCAACATCGAGCGATAGGCCAGAGTAACACCCGTAACACAATTGTTCTCATGAGTCGGCTCTCTATTTAGGTCCGAACTCCAATTGTTCCAGGGTACCACGTCTCACCATATCATGATTACTCCAGTCTCTGATCGAGTTCATTCGTGTTTGGCAGCAGATTTACCACGGCACGGGATTGCTACGCCACCGGCCACTTGTGGGATCTCAAACACAGAATGCCCCTATAGACCCAGTGGTCTTAACTGGCTGAATTCTCAACTACGAAAGTTGTAGCTCGGTTCCAAATGGCACGTCTGCCGGTTCATGCATGTACACAGAAAGTTTTCTGTTTTGTTTGCGTTCATTCTTTCAAATGTCGAGACATAAAGTCCACGACTCGTTTCAAAAAGGCATTAAGCCCACTCAAATCAAAAACGAAGTCCGAGTGCTCAATCCACGAAACACTAGCCCCGACGTCTCGGCCACTAGGTTCAGGTTCGTCTTAAAGTTTCATCATTTTTCCTTTGGTTTCATTTTCTCAAAACACTTTGGAAAACAAAACATACTTTGGTTTTCTTGAAACAAAACATCCTTTTTGATCAAGAGAACGTTTTTTCGTGAAAAACACCTTTCTTGAAAATAAAAACCGTTTTCTAAGGTTTCACGTCTTTTTAAAACGCTTTACCGAAATAAAACACGATTTGCACGACTTTTCACAAAACCACTTTACTTTTCAAAACAAAAATACTTTTCAACAAGAAAGACAACTTTTCTTGAAAAAGCAACACGTTTTCCCAAAAATCACTTTTTGATTTAAAAACACGGTTTTCAAAACATAGATTTAGGATTTCGAGTCTTTTAATAAATTATCGAGACATAGCCAGTCCTATGCTCATCCAGGATATAAATATATATATAGACATCAACAATCCATAATCATCATCATAATATCAACTAAGGCATCCATGCCACAAATTATCAAATAGACAATTATGCACAACATTTAACATCCAATCAATCCAGAATATAAGTATACATATACATCATTCAAACTCATCTCTAAATCATCACTCAAGACATCATAACACATATATCAAGCATGCACTATGAAGCTACTCAAACTTAAATGACTACCTCCCTTTACCTCTCAAATTTGCTTAGTCCAAACTTGATCGATTCTCGGCTCCGGCTCCGGTTTCGTTTGCGTCGCCTAAAACAATCAAACACAATTCAATTCAAACAACAATTCAAAATCAATCTATAACATAAGAACACAAGTTTTCCTTCCCCTAAAAGGTATAGGGTTCGGCCATGAAAGGTAAAAAGGGTTAGGGATCTCATTTGGTTCCAAACTTTTGGATGGTTGGTTCATGAACTTAGTTAACACTATTTCAAGTCCTATGACTCAAAAATGTGAAACAACACTCATGGATTTTCCCCATGAAGCTCTCGGCCATATAGGGTAATCTAGGCTAGGAATTGATTTGGTTTTCCATCACTTGGATTCAAAGACACTAGGAAAGCTAAGGATGGAATCAAGAGTTAGAAATCAAAAATTTGATGAAAAACACTATTCATCATCACTCTTAGGGTTCGACCACTTTGGGGTTTTAGGGCTAGGATGAGACTTGGATCATGAGCTCTTGGGTTTAGATAGAGGGTGATGAGGTGAGTTCAAAGAACTTGGTTTCACCTCCAAAGGATTTTCCTACAATTTACTATGGATTTTCAAAGTTTTGGATCTAAGAATGAGTTTCATGAAAATGGAGTTTTGATCTTGATATTTAAATAGATTCAAGAAGATATGAGACCATAGAAGTGATCTTACCTTAAAATGGATGAAGATTGGTCAAGAAATCAAGTGATTTCAACAAGCTTTCAAGGTTTTCTCAAGGATTCAATGGAGGTTTTTTCTCTAAGGAAGATGAAGTGTTCTTGGTGTTCTTGGGGGGCTGGGCTGCGTGGAATGAGGGGCTGAGAGGGCTGTTCCAGCCTTCTAAAGAGTTCATTAAGGGTAAAAAGGTCATTTGGTTCAAAGGGTAAAATGGTAAAAGGTGAAAAGACTTAAGTTAGGGGTATTTTGGTAATTTCGCGTCCCGAAATTCCCGATCGTCATGACGACTCTGGCATGCTCTCCCAAGTGAGTTGACATGATGTGATATCAATATTATCCGTTGTCGGGTCCTGGTAAGTCCATACGCGGCTCCGTTCTCCACCCGATTGAAGATTTCGCTCGAACGGAGGTCAGGAAGCTATTTTTTTGAAATTTTTGCGAAATTTAACCAAAACGTAGAGAATCGAATTCTAAGACTTACTGTCTCGTTCACGGGTCCATCTGAGGTCTTCTGAGCAGTAAAATCATACTGTCAGTGTAAAAACGTAGACCGGGCTCCGTTTGAGTTTTCGACTCAAAACTTAATCGTAGCTTCCTACGATAACGCTGAGCATGATTATGGTCTCGGAATATTTTATATCCCTTTCTAAGACCTCGAATAAAATATAAGCTCATAAATACTGATTAAAAAAAAAACTCGAAAATCGGGATGTTACATTACTACCCCTCTAAAAAAAAAATTTCGTCCTCGAAATTACGTACCTTGAAAAAGATCGAGATACTGTAACTTCATCTTGTCCTCGAGCTCCCATGTTGCATCTCCAGTTGCTTCGTTCCAAACGACTTTGACTAAGGGAACTTGTTTTCCCCTGAGTTGCTTGATCCTCTTATCAACGATTCGCACAGGCGATGTCTCATAGGACAAGTTTTCTCGTAAATGTACTATATCAGGTTCGATTACATGAGACGGATCAGGAATATACTTTCGAAGTTGTGAGACATGGAAAACATTATGAATGTTAGACAGAAAAGGTGGTAAAGCAATCTGGTAAGCTACTGGACCAATACGCCGAAGAATTTGGTAAGGTCTAATGAATTTGGGAGTGAGTTTTCTGGACTTAATCGCTCTACCTACCCCAGTCGTAGATGTGACTCTCAGGAACATGTGTTCACCTTCTTGAAACTCGAGGGGTCGTCTTCTCTTATCTGAATAGCTTTTCTGCCTGCTCTGTGACGTTTTCATCTTTTCCCGGATCTGTTTAATCTTTTCCGTTGTTTGTTGCACAAATTCTAGGCCTACGATCATGTTCTCTCCATCCTGGTACCAACACAACGGTGTCTGGCACTTTCGTCCATACAAGGCTTCATAGGGTGCCATCCCTATGCTAGAATGGTAGCTATTGTTGTAGGTGAATTCTATAAGAGGCAACAGATCATCCCAACTTCCACCATGGTCTAGAACACAAGCTCGCAGCAAATCTTCCAACGACTGTATCATTCTCTCTGTTTGTCCATCAGTCTGAGGGTGATAGGCTGAACTTAGCCTTAACTTTGTTCCTAAAGCTTGATGTAGACTTTGCCAAAAACGTGACGTAAACTTTGGGTCTCTATCAGAGACTATGCTCGAAGGCACTTCATATAGTCTGATTACTTCTCTGATATACAACTCAGTTAACTTCTCCACTGAGTAGTTGATCTTAACAGGTAAGAAGTGTGTTGACTTCGTTAACCTATCAACGATCACCCAAATTGAATCAAAACTTTTGGAAGTTCTCGGTAATCCTACCACAAAATCCATTGAAATGCTCTCCCATTTCCATTCGGGTACATCCAAGGATTGAAGCATCCCTCCAGGTCGTTGATGTTCTACCTTCGCTTTCTGACAGGTCAAACATGATGCTACATACTCAGCCACTTGCTTCTTCATTCCTGGCCACCAAAACTTTTGTTTTAGATCTTGGTACATTTTGGTTGATCCAGGGTGAATACTCAGCTTGCTCTTGTGTCCTTCTTCTAGAATCATTTTCCTCATCTCCGGGTTGCTAGGCACACAAACTCGTCCATTGCATCTCAAGATACCATCAGTCCCCATACTGAACTCTGCAGCTTTCTCTTGCCCAAGTAAATCCTTTTTCTCTTGGAGATATACATCAGTTGCTTGCTGTTCACGGATCGTGTCCATCAGTCCACTAGATACCTTAATCATTCCCAAACAAATCTTCTCATTGTTCACTTCCACAGCCAGATCGAGATCACGAAACTGTTCTATCAATTCTAGCTCTTTAACCATCATTGCAGAGATGTGTAGGGTCTTCCGACTTAGAGCATTTGCAACGACATTTGCTTTCCCAGGGTGGTACAGCAAAGTGAAGTCGTAGTCTTTAAGAAACTCCATCCAACGTCTCTGCCTCATGTTAAGTTCCTTCTGATCGAACAGGTACTTCAGACTTTTGTGGTCGCTGAAGACATCAAACTTTGATCCATACAAGTAATGTCTCCAGATTTTTAGTGCAAAAACCACAGCCGCTAACTCAAGGTCGTGCGTCGGGTAATTCCTCTCATGAGTCTTCAACTGGCGTGAAGCATACGGTACAACCTTCCGATGTTGCATAAGCACACATCCTAAACCTTGATGTGAAGCATCACAGTACACTTCGTACGGTTCGTCTGGCTTAGGTAGTACTAACACTGGTGAGGTTGTCAAACGTTCCTTCATTGTCTGAAAACTCTCTTCACATTTGTCAGTCCACATAAACGGTTGGTCCTTCCTCGTAAGTTGAGTCAACGGCGCATCAATCTTCGAAAATCCTTCAATGAACCTTCTGTAATAACCAGCTGGTCCAACGAAACTGCGGATTTCTGTCACAGTCTTGGGTCTCTCCCACAGAAGTACTGCTTCTACTTTCGTAGGATCGACGGCAATTCCTTCCTTCGAAATCACATGTCCTAAGAATTTGACTTCATCCAGCCAAAATTCGCACTTGGGTAGCTTTGCGTACAGCTTCTCCTTGTGAAGGATCTGCAAAACTTGTCGTAGATGTTCCTTATGCTCCTCGAGACTTTTCGAGTAGATGAGAATATCGTCTATAAACACGACGACAAACTGATCCAAAAACGGACGGAAAATCCTATTCATATAGTCCATGAAGATAGCAGGCGCGTTCATCACTCCGAAAGGCATCACGAGGTACTCATAGTGACCATAACGAGTCCTGAAAGCAGTCTTGGGTACGTCCTTGTTCTTCACTCTGATCTGGTGATAACCGGATCTCAGATCTATCTTTGAAAAGACAGCGGCTCCTTGAAGTTGATCCATCAAGTCATCTATGCGGGCTAGAGGATACTTGTTCTTGATCGTTATCTTGTTGAGTTGATGGTAATCCACACAGTCTTGAACTCCCGTCCTTCTTCTTTACCAACAACACTGGTGCTCCCCACGGGGACACACTTGGCCTCACAAACCGCTTGGACATCAAATCCTCTAGTTGAGTCTTCAACTCGGCTAACTCCGTAGGTGACATCCTATAAGGAGCTATAGAGATCGGACCAGATCCTGGAACTAAGTCGATCGCAAACTCGATGTCCCTCACAGGTGGCAAACCTGGTACGTCCTCGGAAAAACTTCCGGAAAATCTTTCACAACCGGCACATCGCTCAAGACAACGTCCCTCTCGATTTCTAAACAAGATAGAAGCATGTATCCCTGATGTCCTTCTTTCAAAGAAGCTCTTACTTGGTTGGCAGTTATAAATCCAGAAATCTCAGGGTCAGGAAAAACTAAGGCTCTATGTGCACAGTCTAAAAGGATATGGTTGGAAGATAACCAATCCATGCCTAGGATCACATCCAATTGAGTCAAAGGCAAACATATTAAGTCAACAAGAAAGTTCCTATCATGAACAGTAATAGCACAGTTCAAACATACTGTATTAACAGTAACAGGTTTAGCAGTCGGGGTTGTGACAATCAAATCAAAAGACAGCGAAGAAACAGGCAACTCTAATTGTCTCACACAATTCAAGGAGATAAACGAATGTGTCGCACCCGAATCAAATAGTACAGTTAGGAGATTACCAGCTATGATGCAACTACCTTGTATGAGATCATCAGATTTGGAAGCATCAACGCCGCTCATGGTATAAACCCTTCCCCTCGCCGTGGGTCTAGCAGTCCGCATGTTGTTGACAGTCGGCTCGGGCTTTGGTGTAGGGCATTCCCTTGCAAAATGTCCTATCTCTCCGCATTGGAAACATAGAACTCCTTTCAGTTTGCAGCTATCAGCTGGGTGTCCAGGTTGCCCACACTTGAAACATCTCTGGGCTCGGCCTTGGTTCTAGTCGTTTCTGTTCCCACCACCGTAAGCAGATGCAACAGGACAATAAGGTTGCTGTCTCTGACTATTCCCTTGAGGTCGGGAATATGGCTTCTTCTGGGACTGCTTCCCTTTCTGGTGCTGGTACTGGTTCGGGTTCCTTGACCTAGACGATCCTCCTGTAGTACCCTTGTTCTCCCTTCCGCTTCTCATCTTTTCTACTTTTCTGCACTTCTCCACCAGAGCTTGGAAGGTACGGATCTCAAGTGGCAACACCGACTCCTTGATCTCGAAGCGCAGACCGCCTTCGAACCTCTCGCATTTCCAGTCCTCGTCAGGCTGAGCTTGGAAAAAGCGAAAATATTTGGCGAGTGATTCAAACTTCGCCGCATATTCCCCGACAGTCATATCTCTCTGCTGAAGCTTCAGAAATTCTTGCTCTTTCTCCGTTCTGGCACTTTGGGGAAAGTACTTGTCCAGAAACTTGGTGCGAAATACTCCCCAAGTGATCTCTTGGTTGTTGGCTTCCAGCAGTTGTCTGGTTCCTCCCCACCAATACTCTGCATCACCCAGAAACAGGAATGTGGCATAGTCCACCTTCACTCCCTCGGGGCAATGTAGTACAGCAAAAATCTTCTCGATCTCTTGCAGCCACAGGTCAGCCTTTTCTGGGTCACAGTCCCCGTGAAACTGCGGAGGATCATGACACCGAAAATCGACTAACCCTCTGGCACCAGCAGCAAGATCAGCTCTTTGTTGGTTCTGTTGATTCTGTTGAGCCATCGTTGCTGTCTGTTGAGCAACAGCAGCCGCCATATCAGCCATGGCCTGGATAGCCCGATTCATGTTGTTGTCATCAGCATTGTTGTCAGCAGTGCCGCGACCTCCACCACGACCACCTCTAAGATTCATGTCTCCCTACAAGCAAACCAAACATACCTTAATAAGGAAACATAAATCAAAACTAGTGTGTCAACACACATTGCTTCAACAGAGAAACAATTCAAACAAGGTTCACAGAGATCACGCAACATAAACATAACAGACTCACTTCCCAAGGATTCCCGAAAGACTCGACCAGCTCTGATACCACTAATGTAACACCCCCCTCGTGGGTGCTACATACACGGACTCTAATGCGGAAATAAAACAAGAAAATAGAACGCTGGTTGCTTTCGGAAAATACTTTAATTAAGTAGCTACGTTCGAAAATGCGGTTCTAAAAATTTTCTGCATGCATAGGCAAACAACTCAAGACGAAGAAATAATTTCACATCACACATTGATATTCACTGTTCATAAAAACATAAACATAACATAAAACCTGATCTAATATATAACATATTACAAACTTAGAAATAAGTTCGACATACGTGCAGTAATAAAATAAGACTACTCAAAACAAAAGACTCCTAAGCTGGTCGGCTAAAAGTAGCCATTGGGGTACAACCCAACGTCGGCTCCTTCAAAAGTTTCCATCATCCGAGTCCTCACGTCTCCACGGCGACCTATGATCAACATCTGTACATGTGTTCCAAAAACACAACAAGGTGTCCAACATGTACAGGCAAAGGTGAGATACTCATATAAAGTTATCACGATAGCCGCACAAGCGACAAACAGTAGTATAAACATCCACAGATAAATACAGTTATATGAACAGTTATTTATATAATAGTACAACATCCCGAACACTATCATCAGTTATAATAATGCATGAGACTTCAATATCATCTTTCTAATTCATGTACTCCGGAGATTCTAACTTCCCAATATCGAGCGATAGGCCGTAGTAACACCCGTAACACAATTGTTCTCATGAGTCGGCCTCTCTATTTAGGTCCGAACTCCAATTGTTCCAGGGTACCACATCTCACCATATCATGAATACTCCAGTCTCTGATCGAGTTCATTCGTGTTTGGCAGCCGATTTACCATGGCACGAGGTTGCTACGCCACCGGCCACTTGTGGGATCTCGAACACAGAATGCCCCTATAGACCTAGTGGTCTTAACTGCCTGAATTCTCAACAACGAAAGTTGTAGCTCGGTTCCAAATGGACGTCTGCCGGTTCATGCATGTACATAGAAAGTTTTCTGTTTTGTTTGCGTTCATTCTTTCAAATGTCGAGACATAAAGTCCACGACTCGTTTCAAAAAGGCATTAAGCCCACTCAAATCAAAAACACAGGACACGAAGTCCGAGTGCTCAATCCACGAAACACTAGCCCCGACGTCTCGGCCACTAGGTTCGGGTTCGTCTCAAAGTTTCATCATTTTTCCTTTGGTTTCATTTTCTCAAAACACTTTCGAAAACAAAACTTACTTTGGTTTTCTTGAAACAAAAAATCCTTTTTGATCAAGAGAACGTTTTTCCGTGAAAAACACCTTTCTTGAAAATAAAAACCGTTTTCTAAGGTTTCACGTCTTT
This sequence comes from Ammopiptanthus mongolicus, assembly GCA_039655645.1. Taxonomy (NCBI): domain Eukaryota; kingdom Viridiplantae; phylum Streptophyta; class Magnoliopsida; order Fabales; family Fabaceae; genus Ammopiptanthus; species Ammopiptanthus mongolicus. Next base: position 52,456,933 of record CM077348.1, on the reverse strand, counting down.
TTAAAACGCTTTACCGAAATAAAACACGATTTGCACGACTTTTCACAAAACCACTTTACTTTTCAAAACAAAAATACTTTTCAACAAGAAAGACAACTTTTCTTGAAAAAGCAACACGTTTTCCCAAAAATCACTTTTTGATTTAAAAACACGGTTTTCAAAACATAGATTTAGGATTTCGAGTCTTTTAATAAATTATCGAGACATAGCCAATCCTATGCTCATCCAGGGTATAAATATATATATAGACATCAACAATCCATAATCATCATCATAATATCAACTAAGGCATCCGTGCCACAAATTATCAAATAGACAATAATGCACAACATTTAACATCCAATCAATCCAGGATATAAGTATACATATACATCATTCAAACTCATCTCTAAATCATCACTCAAGACATCATAACACATATATCAATCATGCACTATGAAGTACTCAAACTTAAATGACTACCTCCCTTTACCTCTCAAATTTGCTTAGTCCAAACTTGATCGATTCTCGGCTCCGGCTCCGGTTTCGTTTGCGTCGCCTAAAACAATCAAACACAATTCAATTCAAACAACAATTCAACATCATTCTATAACATAAGAACACAAGTTTTCCTTCCCCTAAAATGTATAGGGTTCGGCCATGAAAGGTAAAAAGGGTTAGGGATCTCATTTGGTTCCAAACTTTTGGATGGTTGGTTCATGAACTTAGTTAACACTATTTCAAGTCCTATGACTCAAAAATGTGAAACAACACTCATGGATTTTCCCCATGAAGCTCTCGGCCATATAGGGCAATCTAGGCTAGGAATTGAATTGGTTTTCCATCACTTGGATTCAAAGACACTAGGAAAGCTAAGGATGGAATCAAGAGTTAGAAATCAAAAATTTGATGAAAAACACTATTCATCATCACTCTTAGGGTTCGACCACTTTGGGGTTTTAGGGCTAGGATGAGACTTGGATCATGAGGTCTTGGGTTTAGATAGAGGGTGATGAGGTGAGTTCAAAGAACTTGGTTTCACCTCCAAAGGATTTTCCTACAATTTACTATGGATTTTCAAAGTTTTGGATCTAAGAATGAGTTTCATGAAAATGGAGTTTTGATCTTGATATTGAAAGAGATTCAAGAAGATATGAGACCATAGAAGTGATCTTACCTTAAAATGGATGAAGATTGGTCAAGAAATCAAGTGATTTCAACAAGCTTTCAAGGTTTTCTCAAGGATTCAATGGAGGTTTTTTCTCTAAGGAAGATGAAGTGTTCTTGGTGTTCTTGGGGGGCTGGGCTGCGTGGAATGAGGGGCTGAGAGGGCTGTTCCAGCCTTCTAAAGAGTTCTTTAAGGGTAAAAGGTCATTTGGTTCAAAGGGTAAAATGGTAAAAGGTGAAAAGACTTAAGTTAGGGGTATTTTGGTAATTTCGCGTCCCGAAATTCCTGATCGTCATGACGACTCTGGCATGCTCTCCCAAGTGAGTTGACATGATGTGATATCAATATTATCCGTTGTCGGGTCCTGGTAAGTCCATACGCGGCTCCGTTCTCCACCCGATTGAAGATTTCGCTCGAACGGAGATCAGGAAGTGATTTTTTTGATATTTTTGCGAAATTTAACCAAAACGTAGAGAATCGAATTCTAAGACTTACTGTCTCGTTCACGGGTCCATCTGAGGTTTTCTGAGCATTAAAATCATACTATCAGTGTAAAAACGCAGACCGGGCTCCGTTTGAGTTTTCGACTCAAAACTTAATCGTAGCTTCCTACGATAACGCTGAGCATGATTATGGTCTCGGAATATTTTATATCCCTTTCTAAGACCTCGAATAAAATATAAGTTCATAAATACTGATTAAAAGACAAACTCGAAAATCGGGGTGTTACATCGAGATTGGTTCAGATCTAGACTTCTCTAGGAAACACGTATTTATATATCTTATCTTTCTAACAAAACCAAGATCACTTCATTTCGACCAACGTACCTCAAAATACGACATTTCAGTCGCATGATTATTGGTAGCAGGCGCTTGACTTCAATCTTCAATATTTTTGCTTTTGCAGCTTTTGTACTTTTGTCTTTATTCGTGTTTCTCTTCTCTTTCTTCTATTAGAGTTGCTGAAGCTTTTGTCTTCTACTATTACAATACTTGATGTTTCCGAACTTTATGGAAAAGGGTACCTCATTTTCTGGTCAAGCTTGGACTTTGAATATCTTAATACTTCATTCGAAATTACTTCTTCAGTCGTCATCATGTTCTGTATTCCGACTAGACGCTTGATTAGCTTCACCGGAGGATTCTTAAATGAGCTAATGCGCTTGGTTATCCACTGGGCACATTCACAATGCTGTTTAACTGCTAGCATTCTTAGCATTTAGCGTATTATGCTTATTTGACCCTCTTAATGCACGAATTAGGATTCGATGTTTTCATGAAACGTGTAGATATAGATATTATATTTAATGAGACACCGGTTTTGTCCAATTCGGATACCTACAGCTCAATATATGGCCATCAGACGCTACAAAGGTCTGAATGTCAGGAACAACATGACGTCACCAACTTACGAATGCAATTTGACAAAGATAGAGATTGATTTTTCTCTTGACCTCTTCATGAGAGTTTTGGATATTTCTCTAAACCTTCCAACGATACCAAGATCGATGCTTTTGAACACCTAAAGCTCCAAAAATTGTCGGCAGACGCTTGCATGTTCTGATTGTCACGAACAGTACCACATCTCAAGCTTGAAGAAGGAATTTCACTCAGATCGGGATTGGTTCAGATCTCGACTTCTCCAGGAAACCGGTAGGTATTTATCTTTTCTTTCTAACAAAATCAAGAGTACTTCATTTCGATGAGTGCACCTCAAAATACGACGTTTCGAAGGCATGATTATCGGCAGCAAGCGCTTGACTTCAATCTTCAGGGTTTTTGCTTTTGCAGCATTTGTACTTTTGTTTTTATTCACTCTTGTCTTCTCTTTCTTCTATTACAATTGCTGAAGCTTTTGTGTTCTTCTATTACAGTACTTGATGCTTCAGGACTTTATTGAAAATGGTACCTCACTTTCTAGTCAAGCTTGGACTTTGAATATCTTAATACTTCATTCAAAATTACTTCTCCAGCCTTTGTAATGTTTGTATTCTGAATAGACGCCTAATTAGCTTCACTGGACATTTCTTAAATTAGCTAAGGCGCTTGGTTATCCACTGGGCACATTCACAAGGCTGTTTAACTGGTAGCATTTTTAGCAGTTAGCGTATTATGCTTATTTGACCATATTAATGCACGAATTAGGATTCAATGTCTTCATGAAACGTGTAGATATGGATATTAGCTTTAATGAGACACTGGTTTCATCCAATTCGGACACCTACAGCTCAATATATGGTCATCATACGCTACAAAGGTATGACTGCCAGGAACAACATCACATCACCAACTTACGGATGCAATTTGACAAAGATAGTGATCGATTTTGCTCTTGACCCTCTTCATGAGAGTTGCGGATATTTCTATAAGCCTACCAACAATACCCTGATCCATGCTTTTGAACACCTAAAGCTCTAGAAATTGTCAGCGGACGCCTGGATGTTCTGATTGTCACGAACAGTATCACATCTCAAGCTTGAAGAAAAAATTTCACTCAGGTCGAGTTTGGTTCAGATCTTGACTTCTCCAAGAAACACGTATTTATATATCTTATCTTTCTAAATAAACCAAGATCACTTCATTTCGACGAGCGTACCTCAAAATACGACGTTTCGGACGCTTGATTATTGGCAGCAGGCGCTTGACTTCAATCTTCAGTGTTTTTGCTTTTGCAGCTTTTGTACTTTTGTCTTTATTCATGTTTCTCTTCTCTTTCTTATATTAGAGTTGTTGAAGCTTTTGTCTTCTACTATTACAGTACTTGATGTTTCCGAATTTTATGGAAAAGGGTACCTCGTTTTCTGGTCAAGCTTGGACTTTGAATATCTTAATACTTCATTCGAAATTACTTCTGCAGAAGTCATAATGTTTTGTATTCCGAGTAGACGCTTGATTAGCTTCACTGGAGGATTCTTAAATGAGGTAAGGCACTTGGGTATCCACTGGGCACATTCACAAGGCTGTTTAACACGTAGCATTCAAAGCAGTTAGTGTATTATGCTTATTTGACCATCTTAATGCACGAATTAGGATTCGATATCTTCATGAAACGTGTAGATATGGATATTAGATTTAATTAGACACTGGTTTCATCCAATTCGGACAACTACAGCTCAATATATGGTTATCAGACGCTACAAAGGTATGACTGTCAGGAACAACATCACGTCACCAACTTACGGATGCAATTTGGCAACGATAGAGATCGATTTCGCTCTTGACCTCTTTATGAGAGTTGCGGATATTTCAATAAGCCTTCCAACGATACCAAGATCGATGCTTTTGAACACCTAAAGCTCTAGAAATTGTCAGCAGATGCTTGCATGTTCTGATTGTCACGAACAATATCACATCTCAAGCTTGAAGACGAAATTTCCCTCAGATCGATATTGGTTCAGATCTTGACTTCTCCAGGAAACACGTATTTATATATCTTATCTTTCTAACAAAACCAAGATCACTTCATTTCGACCAGCGTACCTCAAAATACGACGTTTCGGACGCGGACGCTTGATTATTGGCAGCAAGCGCTTGACTTCAATCTTTAGTGTTTTTGCTTTTACAGCTTTTGTACTTTAGTCATTATTCGTGTTTCTCTTCTCTTTCTTCTATAAGGTTTGCTGAAGCTTTTGTCTTCTACTATTACAGTACTTGATGTTTCCGAACTTTATAGAAAAGGGTACCTCGTTTTCTGGTCAAGCTTGGACTTTGAATATCTTAATACTTCATTCAAAATTACTTCTCCAGCCGTCATAATGTTCTGTATTCTGAGTAGACGCTTGATTAGCTTCATCGGAGGCTTGATTATCGATAGCTGGTGCATGACTTCAATCTTCAGTGTTTTCGCTTTTGTAGCATTTGTACTTTTGTTTTTATTCACGCTTGTCTTCTCTTTCTTCTATTACAATTGCTGAAGCTTTTGCTTTCTTTTATTAAAGTACTTGATGCTTCAGAACTTCACAGATAATGGTACCTCATTTTCTGGTCAAGCTTGGACTTTGATTATATTAATAATTCATTCAAAATTGCTTCTCCAGCCTTAGTAATGTTTGTATTCTGAATAGACGCTTGATTAGCTTCACCGGACATTTCTTAAATTAGCTAAGGTGCTTGGTTATCCACTGGGCACATTCACAAGGCTGTTTAACTGGTAGAATTCTTAGCAGTTAGCGTATTATGCTTATTTGACCATCTTAATGCACGAATTAGGATTCGATATCTTCATGAAACGTGTAGATATGGATATTAGCTTTAATGAGACACTGGTTTCATCCAATTCGGACACCTACAGCTCACTATATGGTCATCAGACGCTACAAAGGTATGACAGTCAGGAACAACATCACGTCACCAACTTACGGATGCAATTTGGCAACGATAGAGATCGATTTCGCTCTTGACCTCTGCATGAGAGTTGCGGATATTTCTATAAGCCTTCCAACGATACCAAGATCGATGCTTTTGAACACCTAAAGCTCTAGAAATTGTCAGCAGATGCTTGCATGTTCTGATTGTCACGAACAATATCACATCTCAAGCTTGATGACGAAATTTCCCTCAGATCGATATTGGTTCAGATCTTGACTTCTCCAGGAAACACGTATTTATATATCTTATCTTTCTAACAAAACCAAGATCACTTCATTTCGACCAACGTACCTCAAAATACGACGTTTCAGACGCTTGATTATTGGCAGCAGGCGCTTGACTTCAATCTTCAGTGTTTTTGCTTTTGCAGCTTTTGTACTTTTGTCTTTATTCATGTTTCTCTTCTCTTTCTTATATTAGAGTTGCTGAAGCATTTGTCTTCTACTATTACAGTACTTGATGTTTCCGAACTTTATGGAAAAGGGTACCTCGTTTTCTGGTCAAGCTTCGACTTTGAATATCTTAATACTTCATTCGAAATTACTTCTCCAGCCGTCATAATGTTCTGTCTTCCGTGTAGACGCTTGATTAGCTTCACTGGAGGATTCTTAAATGAGGTAAGGCACTTCGTTATCCGCTGGGCACATTCACAAGGCTGTTTAACACGTAGCATGCGTAGCAGTTAGCGTATTATGCTTATTTGACCATCTTAATGCACGAATTAGGATTCGATATCTTCATGAAACGTGTAGATATGGATATTAGCTTTAATGAGACACTGGTTTCATCCAATTCGGACACCTACAGCTCACTATATGGTCATCAGACGCTACAAAGGTATGACAGTCAGGAACAACATCACGTCACCAACTTACGGATGCAATTTGGCAACGATAGAGATCGATTTCGCTCTTGACCTCTTCATGAGAGTTGCGGATATTTCTATAAGCCTTCCAACGATACCAAGATCGATGCTTTTGAACACCTAAAGCTCTAGAAATTGTCAGCAGATGCTTGCATGTTCTGATTGTCACGAACAATATCACATCTCAAGCTTGAAGACGAAATTTCCCTCAGATCGATATTGGTTCAGATCTTGACTTCTCCAGGAAACACGTATTTATATATCTTATCTTTCTCACAAAACCAAGATCACTTCATTTCGACCAGCGTACCTCAAAAGACGACGTTTCGGACGCGGTCGCTTGATTATTGGCAGCAAGCGCTTGACTTCAATCTTTAGTGTTTTTGCTTTTGCAGCTTTTGTACTTTTGTCTTTATTCGTGTTTCTCTTCTCTTTCTTGTATAAGGTTTGCTGAAGCTTTTGTCTTCTACTATTACAGTACTTGATGTTTCCGAACTTTATAGAAAAGGGTACCTCGTTTTCTGGTCAAGCTTGGACTTTGAATATCTTAATACTTCATTCAAAAATACTTCTCCAGCCGTCATAATGTTCTGTATTCGGAGTAGACCCTTGATTAGCTTCACTGGAGGATTCTTAAATGAGCTAAAGCGCTTGGTTATGCACTGGGCACATTCGGTTATGCACTGGGCACATTCACAAGGCTGTTTAAATTGTTGCCTTCTGACCAGTGAGCGTATTATGCTTCTTAGACCCTCTTAATGGCCGAATTAGCACTCGATGTTTTAATGAAACTTGAAGATATGGATATTAGATTTAATGAGACTCTAGTTTCATTCAATTCGGACACCTACAGCTCAATATATGGCATCAGACGTTACAAATGTAAGACTATGAGGAACAACGTCACGTCACCAACTTACGGATGCAATTTGACAAAGATAGAGATCGATTTCACTCTTGACCTCTTCATGAGAGTTGCGGATATTTCTCTAAGCCTTCCAACAATACCAAGATCGATGCTTTTGAACACCTAAACCTCCAGAAATTGTTAGCAGACGCTTGCATGTTCTGATTGTCACGAACAGTACCACATCTCAAGCTTGAAGAAGGAATTTTACTCAGATCGGGATTGGTTCAGATCTCGACTTCTCCAGGAAACCTGTAGGCATTTATCTTATCTTTCTAACAAAATCAAGAGTACTTCATTTGAACGAGTGTACCTCAAAATACGATGTTTCGGAGGCTTGATTATCGACAGCTGGTGCATGACTTCAATCTTCAGTGTTTTCGCTTTTGTAGCATTTGTACTTTTGTTCTTATTCACGCTTGTCTTCTCTTTCTTCTATTACAATTGCTGAAGCTTTTGCGTTCTTTTATTAAAGTACTTGATGCTTCAGAACTTCACAGATAATGGTACCTCATTTTCTGGTCAAGCTTGGACTTTGATTATATTAATAATTCATTCAAAATTGCTTCTCCAGCCTTAGTAACGTTTGTATTCTGAATAGACGCTTGATTAGCTTCACCGGACGTTTCTTAAATTAGCTAAGGCGCTTGGTTGTCCACTGGGCATATTCACAGGGCTGTTTAACTCGTAGCATTCTTAGCAGTTAGCGTATTATGCTTATTTGACCATCTTAATGCACGAATTAGGATTCGATGCCTGCATGAAACGTGAAGATATGGATATTAGCTTTAATGAGACACTGGTTTCATCCAATTCGGACACCTGCAGCTCAATATATGGTCATCAGACACAACAAAGGTAAGACTGTCAGGAACAACATCACGTCACCAACTTACGGATGCAATTTGACAAAGATAGAGATCAATTTCGCTCTTGCCTCTTCATGAGAGTTGCGGATATTTCTATAAGCCTTCCAACGATACCAAGATCGATGCTTTTGAACACCTAAAGCTCTAGAAATTGTCAGCAGATGCTTGCATGTTCTGATTGTCACGAACAATATCACATCTCAAGCTTGATGACGAAATTTCCCTCAGATCGATATTGGTTCAGATCTTGACTTCTCCAGGAAACACGTATTTATATATCTTATCTTTCTAACAAAACCAAGATCATTTCATTTCGACCAGCGTACCTCAAAATACGACGTTTCGGACGCGGACGCTTGATTATTGGCAGCAAGCGCTTGACTTCAATCTATAGTGTTTTTGCTTTTGCAGCTTTTGTACTTTTGTCTTCATTCGTGCTTCTCTTCTCTTTCTTCTATAAGGCTTGCTGAAGCTTTTGTCTTCTACTATTACAGTACTTGATGTTTCTGAACTTTATAGAAAAGGGTACCTCGTTTTCTGGTCAAGCTTGGAATTTGAATATCTTAATACTTCATTCAAAATTACTTCTCCAGCCGTCATAATGTTCTGTATTCTGAGTAGACGCTTGATTAGCTTCATCGGAGGCTTGATTTTCGATAGCTGGTGCATGACTTCAATCTTCAGTGTTTTCGCTTTTGTAGCATTTGTACTTTTGTTCTTATTCACGCTTGTCTTCTCTTTCTTCTATTACAATTGCTGAAGCTTTTGCGTTCTTTTATTAAAGTACTTGATGCTTCAGAACTTCACAGATAATGGTACCTCATTTTCTGGTCAAGCTTGGACTTTGATTATATTAATAATTCATTCAAAATTGCTTCTCCAGCATTAGTAATGTTTGTATTCTGAATAGACGCTTGATTAGCTTCACCGGACATTTCTTAAATTAGCTAAGGCGCTTGGTTATCCAATGGGCACATTCACAAGGCTGTTTAACTGGTAGAATTCTTAGCAGTTAGCGTATTATGCTTATTTGACCATCTTAATGCACGAATTAGGATTCGATGCCTGCATGAAACGTGAAGATATGGATATTAGCTTTAATGAGACACTGGTTTCATCCAATTCGGACACCTACAGCTCAATATATGGTCATCAGACACAACAAAGGTAAGACTGTCAGGAACAACATCACGTCACCAACTTACGGATGCAATTTGACAAAGATAGAGATCGATTTCGCTCTTGCCTCTTCATGAGAGTTGCGGATATTTCTATAAGCCTTCCAACGATACCAAGATCGATGCTTTTGAACACCTAAAGCTCCAGAAATTGTTAGCAGATGCTTGCATGTTCTGATTGTCACGAACAGTATCACATCTCAAGCTTGAAGACGAAATTTCACTCAGATCGAGTTTGGTTCAGATCTTGACTTCTCCAGGAAACACGTATTTATATATCTTATCTTTCTAACAAAACCAAGATCACTTCATTTCGACCAACATACCTCAAAATACGACGTTTCGGACGCTTGATTATTGGCAGCAGGCGCTTGACTTCAATCTTCAGTGTTTTTGCTTTTGCAGCTTTTGTACTTTTGTCTTTATTCATGTTTCTCTTCTCTTTCTTATATTAGAGTTGTTGAAGCTTTTGTCTTCTACTATTACAGTACTTGATGTTTCCGAATTTTATGGAAAAGGGTACCTCGTTTTCTGGTCAAGCTTGGACTTGGAATATCTTAATACTTCATTCGAAATTACTTCTGCAGAAGTCATAATGTTTTGTATTCCGAGTAGACGCTTGATTGGCTTCACTGGAGGATTCTTAAATGAGGTAAGGCACTTGGGTATGCACTGGGCACATTCACAAGGCTGTTTAACATGTAGCATTCGTAGCAGTTAGTGTATTATGCTTATTTGACCATCTTAATGCACGAATTAGGATTCGATATCTTCATGAAACGTGTAGATATGGATATTAGATTTAATTAGACACTGGTTTCATCCAATTCGGACACCTACAGCTCAATATATGTTCATCAGACGCTACAAAGGTATGACTGTCAGGAACAACATCACGTCACCAACTTACGGAAGCAATTTGGCAACGATAGAGATCGATTTCGCTCTTGACCTCTTTATGAGAGTTGCGGATATTTCTATAAGCCTTCCAACGATACCAAGATCGATGCTTTTGAACACCTAAAGCTCTAGAAATTGTCAGCAGATGCTTGCATGTTCTGATTGTCACGAACAATATCACATCTCAAGCATGAAGACGAAATTTCCCTCAGATCGATATTGGTTCAGATCTTGACTTCTCCAGGAAACACGTATTTATATATCTTATCATTCAAACAAAACCAAGATCACTTCATTTCGACCAGCGTACCTCAAAATGCGACGTTTCGGACGCGGACGCTTGATTATCGGCAGCAAGCGCTTGACTTCAATCATTAGTGTTTTTGCTTTTGCAGCTTTTGTACTTTTGTCTTTATTCGTGTTTCTCTTCTCTTTCTTCTATAAGGTTTGCTGAAGCTTTTGCCTTCTACTATTACAGAACTTGATGTTTCCGATCTTTCTAGAAAAGGGTACCTCGTTTTCTGGTCAAGCTTGGACTTTGAATATCTTAATACTTCATTCAAAATTACTTCTCCAGCCGTCATAATGTTCTGTATTCTGAGTAGACGCTTGATTAGCTTCATCGGAGGCTTGATTATCGATAGCTGGTGCATGACTTCAATCTGCAATGTTTTCGCTTTTGTAGCATTTGTACTTTTGTTCTTATTCACGCTTGTCTTCTCTTTCTTCTATTACAATTGCTGAAGCTTTTGCGTTCTTTTATTAAAGTACTTGATGCTTCAGAACTTCACAGATAATAGTACCTCATTTTCTCGTCAAGCTTGGACTTTGATTATATTAATAATTCATTCAAAATTGCTTCTCCAGCCTTAGTAATGTTTGTATTCTGAATAGACGCTTGATTAGCTTCACCGGACATTTCTTAAATTAGCTAAGGCGCTTGGTTATCCACTGGGCACATTCACAAGGCTGTTTAACTGGTAGAATTCTTAGCAGTTAGCGTATTATGCTTATTTGACCATCTTAATGCACGAATTAGGATTCGATGCCTGCATGAAACGTGAAGATATGGATATTAGCATTAATGAGACATTGGTTTCATCCAATTCAGACACCTACAGCTCAATATATGGTCATCAGACACAACAAAGGTAAGACTGTCAGGAACAACATCATGTCACCAACTTACGGATGCAATTTGACAAAGATAGAGATCGATTTCGCTCTTGCCTCTTCATGAGAGTTGCGGATATTTCTATAAGCCTTCCAACGATACCAAGATCGATGCTTTTGAACACCTAAAGCTCCAGAAATTGTCAGCAGATGCTTGCATGTTCTGATTGTCACGAACAGTATCACATCTCAAGCTTGAAGACGAAATTTCACTCAGATCGAGTTTGGTTCAGATCTTGACTTCTCCAGGAAACACGTATTTATATATCTTATCTTTCTAACAAAACCAAGATCACTTCATTTCGACCAACGTACCTCAAAATACGACGTTTCGGACGCTTGATTATTGGCAGCAGGCGCTTGACTTCAATATTCAGTGTTTTTGCTTTTGCAGCTTTTGTACTTTTGTCTTTATTCATGTTTCTCTTCTCTTTCTTATATTAGAGTTGCTGAAGCTTTTGTCTTCTACTATTACAGTACTTGATGTTTCCGAACTTTATGGAAAAAGGTACCACGTTTTCTGGTCAAGCTTCGACTTTGAATATCTTAATACTTCATTCGAAATTACTTCTCCAGCCGTCATAATGTTCTGTATTCCGACTAGACGCTTGATTTGCTTCACCGGAGGATTCTTAAATGAGGTAAGGCACTTGGGTATCCACTGGGCACATTCACAAGGCTGTTTAACATGTAGCATTCGTAGCAGTTAGTGTATTATGCTTATTTGACCATCTTAATGCACGAATTAGGATTCGATATCTTCATGAAACGTGTAGATATGGATATTAGATTTAATTAGACACTGGTTTCATCCAATTCGGACACCTACAGCTCAATATATGTTCATCAGACGCTACAAAGGTATGACTATCAGGAACAACATCACGTCACCAACTTACGGATGCAATTTGGCAACGATAGAGATCGATTTCGCTCTTGACCTCTTTATGAGAGTTGCGGATATTTCTATAAGCCTTCCAACGATACCAAGATCGATGCTTTTGAACACCTAAAGCTCTAGAAATTGTCAGCGGATGCTTACATGTTCTGATTGTCACGAACAATATCACATCTCAAGCTTGAAGACGAAATTTCCCTCAGATCGATATTGGTTCAGATCTTGACTTCTCCAGGAAACACGTATTTATATATCTTATCTTTCTAACAAAACCAAGATCACTTCATTTCGACCAGCGTACCTCAAAATACGACGTTTCGGACGCGGACGCTTGATTATTGGCAGCAAGCGCTTGACTTCAATCTTTAGTGTTTTTGCTTTTGCAGCTTTTGTACTTTTGTCTTTATTCGTGTTTCTCTTCTCTTTCTTCTATAAGGTTTGCTGAAGCTTTTGCCTTCTACTATTACAGTACGTGATGTTTCCGAACTTTATAGAAAAGAGTACCTCGTTTTCTGGTCAAGCTAGGACTTTGAATATCTTAATACTTCATTCAAAATTACTTCTCCAGCCGTCATAATGTTCTGTATTCTGAGTAGACGCTTGATTAGCTTCATCGGAGGCTTGATTATCGATAGCTGGTGCATGACTTCAATCTTCAGTGTTTTCGCTTTTGTAGCATTTGTACTTTTGTTTTTATTCACGCTTGTCTTCTCTTTCTTCTATTACAATTGCTGAAGCTTTTGCGTTCTTTTATTAAACTACTTGATGCTTCAGAACTTTACAGATAATGGTACCTCATTTTCTGGTCAAGCTTGGACTTTGATTATATTAATAATTCATTCAAAATTGCTTCTCCAGCCTTAGTAATGTTTGTATTCTGAATAGACGCTTGATTAGCTTCACCGGACATTTCTTAAATTAGCTAAGGCGCTTGGTTATCCACTGGGCACATTCACAAGGCTGTTTAACTGGTAGAATTCTTAGCAGTTAGCGTATTATGCTTATTTGACCATCTTAATGCACGAATTAGGATTCGATGCCTTCATGAAACGTGTGGATATGGATATTAGCTTTAATGAGACACTGGTTTCATCCAATTCGGACACATACAGCTCAATATATGGTCATCAGACACAACAAAGGTAAGACTGTCAGGAACAACATCACGTCACCAACTTACGGATGCAATTTGACAAAGATAGAGATCGATTTCGCTCTTGCCTCTTCATGAGAGTTGCGGATATTTATATCAGCCTTCCAACGATACCAAGATCGATGCTTTTGAACACCTAAACCTCTAGAAATTGTCAGCAGATGCTTGCATGTTCTGATTGTCACGAACAGTATCACATCTCAAGCTTGAAGACGAAATTTCACTCAGATCGAGTTTGGTTCAGATCTTGACTTCTCCAGGAAACACGTATTTATATATCTTATCTTTCTAACAAAACCAAGATCACTTCATTTCGACCAGCGTACCTCAAAATACGACGTTTCGGACGCGGACGCTTGATTATTGGCAGCAAGCGCTTGACTTCAATCTTTAGTGTTTTTGCTTTTGCAGCTTTTGTACTTTTGTCTTTATTCGTGTTTCTCTTCTCTTTCTTCTATAAGGTTTGCTGAAGCTTTTGTCTTCTACTATTACAGTACTTGACGTTTCCCGAACTTTATAGAAAAGGGTACCTCGTTTTCTGGTCAAGCTTGGACTTTGAAGATCTTAATACTTCATTCAAAAATACTTCTCCAGCCGTCATAATGTTTTGTATTCTGAGTAGACCCTTGATTAGCTTCACCGGAGGATTCTTAAATGAGCTAAAGCGCTTGGTTATGCACTGGGCACATTCACAAGGCTGTTTAAATTGTTGCCTTCTGACCAGTGAGCGTATTATGCTTCTTAGACCCTCTTAATGGCCGAATTAGCACTCGATGTTTTAATGAAACTTGAAGATATGGATATTAGATTTAATGAGACACTAGTTTCATTCAATTCGAACACCTACAGCTCAATATATGGCCATCCGACATTACAAATGTAAGACTATGAGGAACAACGTCACGTCACCAACTTACGGATGCAATTTGACAAAGATAGAGATCGATTTCACTCTTGACCTCTTCATGAGAGTTGCGGATATTTCTCTAAGCCTTCCAACAATACCAAGATCGACGCTTTTGAACACCTAAACCTCCAGAAATTGTTAGCAGACGCTTGCATGTTCTGATTGTCACGAACAGTACCACATCTCAAGCTTGAAGAAGGAATTTCACTCAGATCGGGATTGGTTCAGATCTCGACTTCTCCAGGAAACCGGTAGGCATTTATCTTATCTTTCTAACAAAATCAAGAGTACTTCATTTCGACGAGTGTACCTCAAAATACGATGTTTCGAAGGCTTGATTATCGACAGCTGGTGCATGACTTCAATCTTCAGTGTTTTCGCTTTTGTAGCATTTGTATTTTTGTTTTTATTCACGCTTGTCTTCTCTTTCTTCTATTACAATTGCTGAAGCTTTTGCGATCTTTTATTACAGTACTTGATGCTTCAGAACTTTACAGAAAATGGTACCTCATTTTCTGGTCAAGCTTGGACTTTGATTATATTAATAATTCATTCAAAATTGCTTCTCCAGCCTTAGTAATGTTTGTATTCTGAATATACGCTTGATTAGCTTCACCGGACGTTTCTTAAATTACCTAAGGCGCTTGGTTTTCCACTGGGCATATTCACAGGGCTGTTTAACTCGTAGCATTCTTAGCAGTTAGCGTATTATGCTTATTTGACCATCATAATGCACGAATTAAGTTTCGATGTCTTCCTAAAACGTGTAGATATGGATATTAGCTTTAATGAGACACTGGTTTCATCCAATTCGGACACCTACAGCTCAATATATGGTCATCAGACACAACAAAGGTAAGACTGTCAGGAACAACATCACGTCACCAACTTACGGATGCAATTTGACAAAGATAGAGATCGATTTCGCTCTTGACCTCTTCATGAGAGTTGCGGATATTTCTATAAGCCTTCCAATGATACCAAGATCGATGCTTTTGAACACCTAAAGCTCCAGAAATTGCCAGTAGACGCTGGCATAATCTGATTCTCACAAACCGTATCGCATCTCAAGCTTGAAGAAGGAATTTCACTCAGATCGAGATTGGTTCAGATCTAGCCTTCTCCAGGAAACACGTATTTATATATCTTATCTTTCTAAAAAATTAAGATCACTTCATTTCGACCAACGTACCTCAAAATACGACGTTTCGGACGCTTGATTATTGGCAGCAGGCGCTTGACTTCAATCTTCAGTGTTTTTGCTTTTGCAGCTTTTGTACTTTTGTCTTTATTTGTGTTTCTCTTCTCTTTCTTCTATTAGTGTTGCTGAAGCTTTTGTCTTCTACTATTACAGTACTTGATGTTTCCGAACTTTACGGAAAAGGGTACTTCGTTTTCTGGTCAAGCTTGGACTTTGAATATCTTAATACTTCATTCGAAATTACTTCTGCAGAAGTCATAATGTTTTGTATTCCGAGTAGACGCTTGATTAGCTTCACTGGAGGATTCTTAAATGAGGTAAGGCACTTGGGTATCCACTGGGCACATTCACAAGGCTGTTTAACACGTAGCATTCATAGCAGTTAGTGTATTATGCTTATTTGACCATCTTAATGCACGAATTAGGATTCGATATCTTCATGAAACGTGTAGATATGGATATTAGATTTAATTAGACACTGGTTTCATCCAATTCGGACACCTACAGCTCAATATATGGTCATCAGACGCTACAAAGGTATGACTGTCAGGAACAACATCACGTCACCAACTTACGGATGCAATTTGGCAACGATAGAGATCGATTTCGCTCTTGACCTCTTTATGAGAGTTGCGGATATTTCTATAAGCCTTCCAACGATACCAAGATCGATGCTTTTGAACACCTAAAGCTCCAGAAATTGTCAGCAGATGCTTGCATGTTCTGATTGTCACGAACAATATCACATCTCAAGCTTGAAGACGAAATTTCCTTCAGATCGATATTGGTTCAGATCTTGACTTCTCCAGGAAACACGTATTTATATATCTTATCTTTCTAACAAAACCAAGATCACTTCATTTCGACCAGCGTACCTCAAAATACGACGTTTCGGACGTGGACGCTTGATTATTGGCAGCAAGCACTTGACTTCAATCTTTAGTGTTTTTGCTTTTGCAGCTATTGTACTTTTGTCTTTATTCGTGTTTCTCTTCTCTTTCTTCTATAAGGTTTGCTGAAGCTTTTGTCTTCTACTATTACAGTACTTGATGTTTTCGAACTTTATAGAAAAGGGTACCTCGTTTTCTGGTCAAGCTTGGACTTTGAATATCTTAATACTTCATTCAAAATTACTTCTCCAGCCGTCATAATGTTCTGTATTCTGAGTAGACGCTTGATTAGCTTCATCGGAGGCTTGATTATCGATAGCTGGTGCATGACTTCAATCTTCAGTGTTTTCGCTTTTGTAGCATTTGTACTTTTGTTTTTATTCACGCTTGTCTTCTCTTTCTTCTATTACAATTGCTGAAGCTTTTGCGTTCTTTTATTAAAGTACTTGATGCTTCAGAACTTTACAGATAATGGTACCTCATTTTCTGGTCAAGCTTGGACTTTGATTATATTAATAATTCATTCAAAATTGCTTCTCCAGCTTTAGTAATGTTTGTATTCTGAATAGACGCTTGATTAGCTTCACCGGACGTTTCTTAAATTAGCTAAGGCGCTTGGTTATCCACTGGGCACATTCACAAGGCTGTTTAACTGGTAGAATTCTTAGCAGTTAGTGTATTATGCTTATTTGACCATCTTAATGCACGAATTAGGATTCGATGCCTTCATGAAACGTGTAGATATGGATATTAGCTTTAATGAGACACTGGTTTCATCCAATTCGGACACCTACAGCTCAATATATGGTCATCAGACACAACAAAGGTAAGACTGTCAGGAACAACATCACGTCACCAACTTACGGATGCAATTTGACAAAGATAGAGATCGATTTCGCTATTGCCTCTTCATGAGAGTTGCGGATATTTCTATAAGCCTTCCAACGATACCAAGATCGATGCTTTTGAACACCTAAAGCTCTAGAAATTGTCAGCAGAAGCTTGCATGTTCTGATTGTCACGAACAATATCACATCTCAAGCTTGAAGACGAAATTTCCTTCAGATCGATATTGGTTCAAATCTTGACTTCTCCAGGAAACACGTATTTATATATCTTATCTTTCTAACAAAACCAAGATCACTTCATTTCGACCAGCGTACCTCAAAATATGACGTTTCGGACGTGGACGCTTGATTATT
This sequence comes from Ammopiptanthus mongolicus, assembly GCA_039655645.1. Classification (NCBI taxonomy): domain Eukaryota; kingdom Viridiplantae; phylum Streptophyta; class Magnoliopsida; order Fabales; family Fabaceae; genus Ammopiptanthus; species Ammopiptanthus mongolicus. The sequence goes on along the minus strand of CM077348.1, from coordinate 52,439,275 downwards.
GGCAGCAAGCACTTGACTTCAATCTTTAGTGTTTTTGCTTTTGCAGCTATTGTACTTTTGTCTTTATTCGTGTTTCTCTTCTCTTTCTTCTATAAGGTTTGCTGAAGCTTTTGTCTTCTACTATTACAGTACTTGATGTTTCCGAACTTTATAGAAAAGGGTACCTCGTTTTCTGGTCAAGCTTGGACTTTGAATATCTTAATACTTCATTCAAAATTACTTCTCCAGCCGTCATAATGTTCTGTATTCTGAGTAGACGCTTGATTAGCTTCATCGGAGGCTTGATTATCGATAGCTGGTGCATGACTTCAATCTTCAGTGTTTTCGCTTTTGTAGCATTTGTACTTTTGTTTTTATTCACGCTTGTCTTCTCTTTCTTCTATTACAATTGCTGAAGCTTTTGCGTTCTTTTATTAAATTACTTGATGCTTCAGAACTTTACAGATAATGGTACCTCATTTTCTGGTCAAGCTTGGACTTTGATTATATTAATAATTCATTCAAAATTGCTTCTCCAGCTTTAGTAATGTTTGTATTCTGAATAGACGCTTGATTAGCTTCACCGGACGTTTCTTAAATTAGCTAAGGCGCTTGGTTATCCACTGGGCACATTCACAAGGCTGTTTAACTGGTAGAATTCTTAGCAGTTAGTGTATTATGCTTATTTGACCATCTTAATGCACGAATTAGGATTCGATGCCTTCATGAAACGTGTAGATATGGATATTAGCTTTAATGAGACACTGGTTTCATCCAATTCGGACACCTACAGCTCAATATATGGTCATCAGACACAACAAAGGTAAGACTGTCAGGAACAACATCACGTCACCAACTTACGGATGCAATTTGACAAAGATAGAGATCGATTTCGCTATTGCCTCTTCATGAGAGTTGCGGATATTTCTATAAGCCTTCCAACGATACCAAGATCGATGCTTTTGAACACCTAAAGCTCCTGAAATTGTCAGCAGATGCTTGCATGTTCTGATTGTCACGAACAGTATCACATCTCAAGCTTGAAGAAGAAATTTCACTCAGATCGAGTTTGGTTCAGATCATGACTTCTCCAGGAAACACGTATTTATATATCTTATCTTTCTAACAAAACCAAGATCACTTCATTTCGACCAACGTACCTCAAAATACGACGTTTCGGACGCTTGATTATTGGCAGCCGGCGCTTGACTTCAATATTCAGTGTTTTTGCTTTTGCAGCTTTTGTACTTTTGTCTTTATTCATGTTTCTCTTCTCTTTCTTATATTAGAGTTGCTGAAGCTTTTGTCTTCTACTATTACTGTACTTGATGTTTCCGAACTTTATGGAAAAAGGTACCACGTTTTCTGGTCAAGCTTCGACTTTGAATATCTTAATACTTCATTCGAAATTACTTCTCCAGCCGTCATAATGTTCTGTATTCCGTGTAGACGCTTGATTATCTTCACTGGAGGATTCTTAAATGAGGTAAGGCACTTCGTTATCCACTGGGCACATTCACAAGGCTGTTTAACATGTAGCATGCGTAGCAGTTAGCGTATTATGCTTATTTGACTATCTTAATGCACGAATTAAGATTCGATATCTTCATAAAATGTGTAGATATGGATATTAGCTTTAATGAGACACTGGTTTCATCCAATTCGGACACCTACAGCTCAATATATGGTCATCAGACGCTACAAAGGTATGACTGTCAGGAACAACATCACGTCACCAACTTACAGATGCAATTTGGCAACGATAGAGATCGATTTCGCTCTTGACCTCTTCATGAGAGTTGCGGATATTTCTATAAGCCTTCCAATGATACCAAGATCGATGCTTTTGTACACCTAAAGCTCTAGAAATTGTCAGCAGATGCTTGCATGTTCTGATCGTCACGAACAATATCACATCTCAAGCTTGAAGACGAAATTTCCCTCAGATCGATATTGGTTCAGATCTTGACTTCTCCAGGAAACACGTATTTATATATCTTATCTTTCTAACAAAACCAAGATCACTTCATTTCGACCAGCGTACCTCAAAATATGACGTTTCGGACGCGGACGCTTGATTATTGGCAGCAAGCGCTTGACTTCAATCTTTAGTGTTTTTGCTTTTGCAGCTTTTGTACTTTTGTCTTTATTCGTGTTTCTGTTCTCTTTCTTCTATAAGGTTTGCTGAAGCTTTTGTCTTCTACTATTACAGTACTTGATGTTTCCGAACTTTATAGAAAAAGGTACCTCGTTTTCTGGTCAAGCTTGGACTTTGAATATCTTAATACTTCATTCAAAAATACTTCTCCAGCCGTCATAATGTTCTGTATTCTGAGTAGACCCTTGATTAGCTTCACCGGAGGATTCTTAAATGAGCTAAAGCGCTTGGTTATGCACTGGGCACATTCACAAGGCTGTTTAAATTGTTGCCTTCTGACCAGTGAGCGTATTATGCTTCTTGGACCCTCTTAATGGCCGAATTAGCACTCGATGTTTTAATGAAACTTGAAGATATGGATATTAGATTTAATGAGACACTAGTTTCATTCAATTCGGACACCTACAGCTCAATATATGGCCATCAGACGTTACAAATGTAAGACTATGAGGAACAATGTCACGTCACCAACTTACGGATGCAATTTGACAAAGATAGAGATCGATTTCACTCTTGACCTCTTCATGAGAGTTGAGGATTTTTCTCTAAGCCTTCCAACAATACCAAGATCGATGCTTTTGAACACCTAAACCTCCAGAAATCGTTAGCAGACGCTTGCATGTTCTGATTGTCACGAAGAGTACCACATCTCAAGCTTGAAGAAGGAATTTCACTCAGATCGGGATTGGTTCAGATCTCGACTTCTCCAGGAAACCAATAGGCATTTATCTTATCTTTCTAACAAAATCAAGAGTACTTCATTTCGACGAGTGTACCTCAAAATACGATGTTTCGGAGTCTTGATTATCGACAGCTGGTGCATGACTTCAATCTTCAGTGTTTTCGCTTTTGTAGCATTTGTACTTTTGTTTTTATTCACGCTTGTCTTCTCTTTCTTCTATTACAATTGCTGAAGCTTTTGCGTTCTTTTATTACAGTACTTGATGCTTCAGAACTTTACAGAAAATGGTACCTCATTTTCTGGTCAAGCTTGGACTTTGATTATATTAATAATTCATTCAAAATTGCTTCTCCAGCCATAGTAATGTTTGTATTCTGAATAGACGCTTGATTAGCTTCACCGGACGTTTCTTAAATTAGCTAAGGCGATTGGTTGTCCACTAGGCATATTCACAGGGCTGTTTAACTCGTAGCATTCTTAGCAGTTAGCGTATTATGCTTATTTGACCATCTTAATGCACGAATTAAGATTCGATGTCTGCCTAAAACGTGTAGATATGGATATTAGCTTTAATGAGACACTGGTTTCATCCAATTCGGACACCTACAGCTCAATATATGGTCATCAGACACAACAAAGGTAAGACTGTCAGGAACAACATCACGTCACCAACTTACGGATGCAATTTGACAAAGATAGAGATCGATTTCGCTCTTGACCTCTTCATGAGAGTTGCGGATATTTCTATAAGCCTTCCAACGATACCAAGATCGATGCTTTTGAACACCTAAAGCTCCAGAAATTGCCAGTAGACGCTGGCATATTCTGATTCTCACGAACAGTATCACATCTCAAGCTTGAAGAAGGAATTTCACTCAGATCAAGAATGGTTCAGATCTAGCCTTCTCCAGGAAACACGTATTTATATATCTTATCTTTCTAAAAAACCTAGATCACTTCATTTCGACCAACGTACCTCAAAATACGACGTTTCAGACGCTTGATTATTGGCAGCAGGCGCTTGACTTCAATCTTCAGTGTTTTTGCTTTTGCAGCTTTTGTACTTTTGTCTTTATTCATGTTTCTCTTCTCTTTCTTATATTAGAGTTGCTGAAGCTTTTGTCTTCTACTATTACAGTACTTGATGTTTCCGAACTTGATGGAAAAGGGTACCTCGTTTTCAGGTCAAGCTTCGACTTTGAATATCTTAATAATTCATTCGAAATTACTTCTCCAGCAGTCATAATGTTCTGTATTCCATGTAGACACTTGATGAGCTTCACCGGACGTTTCTTAAATTAGCTAAGACGCTTGGTTATCCACTGGGCACATTCACAAGGCTGTTTAACTGGCAGCATTCTTAATATTTAGCGTATTATGCTTCTTTGACCCTCTTATTGCACGAATTAGGATTCGATGTCTTCATGAAACGTGTAGATATAGATATTAGATTTAATGAGACACCCGGTTTTGTCCAATTCGGATACCTACAGCTCAATATATGGTCATCAGACGCTACAAAGGTCTGACTGTCAGGAACAACATGACGTCACCAACTTACGAATGCAATTTGACAAAGATAGAGATCGATTTTTCTCTTGACCTCTTCATGAGAGTTTTGTATATTTCTCTAAGCCTTCCAACGATACCAAGATCGATGCTTTTGAACACCTGAAGCTCCAGAAATTGTTAGCAGACGCTTGCATGTTCTGATTGCCACGAATAGTACCACATCTCAAGCTTGAAGAAGGAATTTCACTCAGATCGGGATTGGTTCAGATCTCGACTTCTCCAAGAAACCGGTAGGTATTTATCTTATCATTTCGATGAGTGCACCTCAAAATACGACGTTTCGAAGGCTTGATTATCAGCAGCAAGCGCTTGACTTCAATCTTCAGGGTTTTTGCTTTTGCAGCATTTGTACTTTTGTTTTTATTCACGCTTGTCTTCTCTTTCTTCTATTACAATTGCTGAAGCTTTTGTGTTCTTCTATTACAGTACTTGATGCTTCAGGACTTTATTGAAAATGGTACCTCATTTTCTGGTTAAGCTTCGACTTTGAATATCTTAATTCTTCATTCAAAATTACTACTCCAGCCTTCGTAATGTTTGTATTCTGAATAGACGCCTGATTAGCTTCACTGGACATTTCTTAAATTAGCTAGGGTGCTTGGTTATCCACTGGGCACATTCACAAGGCTGTTTAACTGGTAGCATTCTTAGCTGTTAGCGTATTATGCTTATTTGACCATACTAATGCACGAATTAGGATTCAATGTCTTCATAAAACGTGTAGATATGGATATTAGCTTTAATGAGACACTGGTTTCATCCAATTCGGACACGTACAGCTCAATATATGGTCATCATATGCTACAAAGGTATGACTGTCAGGAACAACATCACGTCACCAACTTACGGATGCAATTTGACAAAGATAGAGATCGATTTCGCTCTTGACCCTTTTCATGAGAGTTGCGGATATTTCTATAAGCCTTCCAACGATACCATGATCGATGCTTTTGAACACCAAAAGCTCTAGAAATTGTCAGCAGACGCTTGCATGTTCTGACTGTCACGAACAGTATCACATTTCAAGCTTGAAGAAAAAAATTCACTCAGGTCGAGTTTGGTTCAGATCTTGACTTCTCTAGGAAACACGTATTTATATGTCTTATCTTTCTAAATAAACCAAGATCACTTCATTTCGACGAGCGTACCTCAAAATACGATGTTTCGGACGCTTGATTATTGGCAGCAGGCGCTTGACTTCAATCTTCAGTGTTTTTGCTTTTGCAGCTTTTGTACTTTTGTCTTTATTCGTGTTTCACTTCTCTTTCTTCTATTAGTGTTGCTGAAGCTTTTGTCTTCTACTATTACAGTACTTGATGCTTCCGAACTTTATGGAAAAGGGCACCTCGTTTTCTGGTCAAGCTTGGACTTTGAATATCTTAATACTTCATTCGAAATTACTTTTCCAGCCACCATAATGTTCTACATTCTGAGTAGAGGCTTGATTAGCTTCACCGGAGGATTCTTAAATGTGATAAGGTGCTTGGTTATCCACTGGGCACATTCACAAGGGTGTTTAACTGCTAGCATTCTTGGCATTTAGCATATTATGCTTATTTGACCCTCCTAATGCACGAATTAGGATTCGATGTCTTCATGAAACGTTTAGATATTGATATTAGATTTAATGAGACACCGGTTTTGTCCAATTAGGACACCTACAGCTCAATATATGGTCATCAGACGCTAGAAAGGTCTGACTGTCTGGAACAACATGACGTCACCAACTTACTGATGCAATTTGACAAAGATAGAGATCGATTTCGCTCTTGACCTCTTCATGAGAGTCGCACATATTTCACTAAGCCTTCCAACGATACCAAGATCGATGCTTTTGAACACCTAAAGCTCCAGAAATTTTCAGCTGACGCTTGAATGTTCTGATTGTCACGAACAGTACCACATCTCAAACTTGAAGATGGAATTTCACTCAAATCGGGATTGGTTCAGATCTCGACTTCTCCAGGAAACCGGTAGGTATTTATCTTATCTTTCTAACAAAATTAAGATTATTTCATTTCGACGAGTTTACCTCAAAATACGACGTTTCGGAGGCTTGATTGTTGGCAGCTGGCGCTTGACTTCAACCATCACTGTTTTTGCTTTTGCAGCATTTGTACTTTTGTTTTTATTCACGCTTGTCTTATCTTTCTTCCATTATAATTGTTGAAGCTTTTGTGTTCTTCTATTACAGTACTTGATGCGTCAGGACTTTATAGAAAATGGTACCTCATTTTCTGGTCAAGCTTGGACTTTGAATATCTTAATACTTCATTCAAAATCACTTCTCCAGCCTTCGTAATGTTTGTATTCAGAATAGACGCTTATTAGCTTCACTGGACGTTTCTGAAATTAGCTAAGGCGCTTGGTTATCCACTGGGCACATTCACAAGGCTGTTTAACTTGTTGCATTCTCAGCAGTTAGCGTATTATGCTTATTTAACCATCTTAATGCACGAATAGGATTCGATGTCTTCATGAAACGTGTAGATATGGTATTAGCTTTAATGAGACACTAGTTTCATCCAATTCGGACACCTACAGCTCAATATATGGTCATCAGACGCTACAAAGGTACGACTGTCAGGAAACAACATCACGTCACCAACTTACCCGATGCGATTTGATAAAGATGGAGATCGATTTCGCTCTTGACCTCTTCATGAGAGTTGCGGATATTTCTATAGGCCTTCCAACGATACCAAGATCGATGCTTTTGAACACATAAAGCTCCAACAATTGTCAACAGACGCTTGCATGTTGTGATTGTCACGAACAGTATCACATCTCAAGCTAGAAGAAGGAATTTCACTCAGATCGAGATTGGTTCAGATCTTCACTTCTGCAGGAAACACGTATTTATATATCTTATCTTTCATACAAAACCAATATCACTTCATTTCGACCAGTGTACCTCAAAATACGACGTTTCAGACGCTTGATTATTGGCAGCAGGCGCTTGACTTCAATCTTCTGTGTTTTTTCCTTTGCAGCATTTGTACTTTTGTTTTTATTCACGCTTGTCTTCTCTTTCTTCTATTACAATTGTTGAAGCTTTTGTGTTCTTCTATTACAG